>CM070584.1:13175609-13775609 GCA_036346355.1 Rhipidocladum racemiflorum
ATGCAATTTAAATGGAACGTTATGGCAAGAACCTTACACGCTGCAACCTAGCACGCCAAATGAAGCATTGCGGCACGGTTAAAATCGGTGAACGGAATGAAGCCGGTGCCAAACACACCGAATGCAATTCACATGTGTTGTAACTCATTTAGGCATGCATTTCGAATCGTCCCGAGTCAGCCGTGGAATATTCCACAACGACGCAGTTCCTAAGCTGAAAAAATCGAAAAGCCGATGCACTAAATCGAAACGAAGTGCCAAACGCCCGAGAACTAATCTTTACGATGTTCGCCAGGCGTTCAAAGACAATTCTGCATTCATTTTGAATACGTCCCGAAAGTGAGTGTGAAACATCCCTCCGCTGACGGGTCACAAGGGGTACCGCAAGCCGCGTCCGAATGAAAACGATGCACTCAAACGAAACTCGGTGTCAAACTCCCGAATCGGGCTTCATATGCGCCCTAGCCCGTTTCAAGAAGCGTTTGAGTACGTCCCGGCCAAGCAAAACATTCATGCACAATGGGTCCCTAATGGTAATGTAAACTACACGCTGCATTTCAGAATGGTGCAAAAAACAAAACATTGTTCCAAACATGCTTAGAATGAACTTCATATATGCCCAAGCACATTTCGCATGTGTTTTGAACCTTTCCGAAGTCGTGGTGAAACATTCCTCCGCTGACGAGTACTGTTTTAGTGCAAGGATTTTCACAAGAAAATGATGCATAAGATGAAGCCGAGTGTCAATCAACCGTAATGGATCGCATGTCCGCCGTAGCTCATTTTAGCAGGCAATTTGGGCTCATCCGTGTCGGTGCGAAACCTACACGACAAATGGTACTACATGTCACGCTCGCATTACGTAACGAGTACGAAAAGAAAGCTTGCAGCAGACACCCTGAATAGAGTTCATGTGTGCCCAAGCTCATTTCGGCATGCATTTTTGTTGCATTCGGGTCGGTGCAAAACATTTCCCCGCGATAGGAGCCAACGGGCACTTCAAGCTGCGTGCGTATCAAAACGAAGCACGAAAGGAAAATGTAGGCCAAACTGCGTGTGAAATCATGTGTTGAAAAATTGGCTTTGAACTGAAAAATTAACTTAGAATTGAATTTGCAAAAATGTGTTTGTTCATGTGTTTTGACAATCTGACAAGAAACAGTAAGTTTCACTTTGGCGCCGGACCAAACTTAAAGAAAACAGTAAGTTTCCCATCTACGACGGACAAACTTTGTTGGTCTGTTGTAAACATGTTTTGGCACTTTCCCATGTACGACGGACCAAGTTTTTTGGTCTGTCGTGGACATGCTTTTGAGATTCTGAGCCAAACTCAATTTTCCAAGAAACCAGTAAGTTTCACATGTACAACGGACAAAGTTTTTGGGTCTGTCGTGAATGGCTTTTTGAGGATTGTTTTCGCATGTACAACGGACAAAGTTTTTGGGTCCGTTGTGAACATGTTTTCACCTAATGTTTTCTTCTTGAACTGAGAGTTTCACATGTACGCCGGACAGAGATTTCTTGTCCGTCGTGAATGGACTTTTTCTAGGGTTTTTATTTTTGGTCCTTTGTAAACATGCTTTTGACAACCTCATTCTCCCATGTACGCATGCACCAACTTTTTGGTCCTGGTCGTAAATGTGTTTTTGAAGGTTGTTGTGCCAAACCAAGTTATTGAAAAACAGTAAGTTTTACATGTACGCCGGACCAAATTTTTTGGTCCGTCGTGAATGGGTTTTTGAGTGATTTTGAGATTGAATTTTGATTTTGATTTTGAGATTATGAAATTTGTGAGAATTTCATGATACTTCTTTTGAAGTGGACTTTATGCAATGCTCATGTGAGTAGTTGCATGGATTGACAATGAGTCAAGTCGTGGACTTGTGCTCGGATTTGTTTTGTGGTTTGTTCATGTGCAGGTATTGCTTGAAGACGAATGTGGTCGATGACGGGACCGGAACTAGGTTCATGGAAGAACTGGTACTCGACTAGGTTCAGGGAGGAACTGAGGTCTTGGTGGTCAAGGATGTCATGCGGGACGTTCGGGCTAAGAGAATGGTGCACATGAAGAATGGTTAGTCACGTGAGAATGGCAGGAGGTCATTCGCGTGCAAAGTGTTAGTCACGTGAGTATGGCAGGTGGCCATACGCGTGCAAAGTGTTAGTCACGTGAGTATGGTAGGGTTGCCATACGCGTGCAAGAGTTGTACTCGGCCAGGTTGGGCCAAGTAAAGTTGTGTTGGATACAGATTCCTTCTAGGGAATAGGAATTGTATTCAGAACTTCTTGTGGGTTGGTCCTTTAAATAGGAGGGGTGTCTCCTGTTAAAGGACATCAATCGAACCAAGTAGAGCTGAGCGCATCAAGCTTTGAGCTTGGTTTTAGGGTTTGTACTCTTTTGATGAGAGTATTTTAGACAAGAAATAAAGATCAATTCTTCCAAGATTTTTGCGTGCTACACAAGAACCACGCGTGCCATTCAAAGATTTTCTGTTTTGGTTCTTGTTTGCATGCTTGTTCTAGTTCTAGATTGGTTTTTGTTCTTCAAGTTTTATCTTGATTTGATCCATCAAAAACCTCTCTAGGGTATTGATCTAGTGTTTCTCAAAGTCTAGTTGATCAATCTTTTGTCGTTCTTGTTTAATCTTGAAGTTTTGATTAGATTGATTCTCGTCAAGTTCTGGATCAGCAAGCTCATAACTTTTGATCCGTAAGTCCGATCGAGCTGATTCTTTTTGGGTTCGATTCGTATTGGAATCTAGTTTCTTGTGTCCAAATTTCAGATCGTTCCGACGGTTGGATCTCCGGGAATTCTCATTTTACCAAACCTCTGTCATTCTGTTTTTGTCGAAAACGAGGCAATTATTTGGTTATGTTTTGGGGTGAACTTTTAATAGGTCAAGAATTTGGTTTTAGCTTCCGCACAATCATTCACCCCCCCTCTGATTGCTATATTCGTATACTTCGATCCTACAAGTGGTATCAGAGCCAGGTCTCTCTAATCTATCTTAACCGGTGATTAGATCAATGGATCGTTATTCGACAAAACCATGTGTGTTCGATGGTGTTGATTTTCAGTTTTGGAAGGCCAAGATGGAGGCGCTCATCCAAGCACAGGCTTCACAATTTGGGAGAAGGTCTACAAGCCATATGAAGTCCCTGCAAACAACAACGCCAACGACACCAATCGCACACACGTTGAAGCAAATAGCAAAGCGCCGCAACTTGATCATCCAAGGCTTGGGACGCAATGACTTTGATCGTGTGGTTCATCTTCGATCCGCATATGAGGTATGGAAATCTCTTTGTGATTACCATGAGGGTTCTAACACTGCCAAAGAGGTTCGCCAAGATATTTACAAAAAGAATACATGCGTTTTGAGATGAAACCTAGTGAATCAGTAGATGACTTCTTTGCACGTTTCAATAAAATTCTTAGCAATCTACGTCTTGTTGGAGTTAGCTACACTGATGCTGAAAATGCTCGACAATTGCTTAGTGCTTTGGACATGTCGGTGTGGGAGATGAAAGTAACATCTATACAAGAATCTACTACCATGAGCACACTCACATTAGATGTTCTTTACTCTAAGTTGAAAACTCATGAGTTGGATGTTCTTGCCAGAAGGGTAACATTAAATCAATTGCTTTGATCTCTAACCCTAACATGTCAAATGCAAATTCTTCTTCTAGCTTTGCCTTGTCTTCCATGTCTTCTTTAACAGATGAGCAACTTGAAGAGTTTCTTGAAGAAGATCTCGCACTACTCTCTTCTCGCTTTAACAAAGCTTTTGCGTAATGTGAGAATGAGAAAGAGAGGTGGTCCTCCAAGATGCTATGAGTGTGGTGACCTCAACCATATTCGCACAAATTGTCCTAAGCTTGCAGGAAAAACATCAAAGGAGGAGAAGGACAACGATGTAAGGAATGAAAAGAAAAGGTTCTCGCAAATGATAAGAAGAAGAAGAGCTTCATCAACCGCAAGGTGGTTCACTGAGTTCTTTCCGCTCTTGAACAAGTCAATTTGAGCGATGTGGACTCTCTGAGAGCAGCGAAGATGATGCAACCTCCAAGCAAGCATGATTTAATAGGATTATGTCTCATGGCAAGCAAAGAAGGATAGCTTCACCGAGGACGACCACGACAGCGACTTCAATGAGGTAGATCCTCTCTTATGATGAATTAGCTATTGTCGTTGCTCGTCTTGGAAAAATTGCTTGACAAACGTGATAAGAAAATTAAGAAACATGATTTCATTATTGAATCATTGAATGCTGAAATTGCTAGACTTAAGACTTTGATTCCTAGTGATGATACTTGCAAATCATGTGACTTAATTTACAATGAGCTCACCTTGCTTAGAAAAGAACATGCTCTTTTGTTACATCTAAATGAGAAAAATGAGAAACATGTTGTACATGCTAGCTGTTCCACTGATGATTTGCATAGTTCAACTTCCTGTTCTAAATGCTCAACTATTGAATTAAAACTGAAAGATGCAAATGCTAGGGTTTCTCAATTGACTGATAATCTGCTTTCACATGAAATTCTCTCATGCTCAACTTGTCGCAAGCAAAAAGGAAAAATAGATGTTCCCTGCAATAATTGTTTAACTCTTACTAAGAAAGTTGATTACTTGCAAAATTCCTTGGAACGTTTCACTAATGGCAAGAAGAAGTTGAACATGATTTTGGATCAATCTAAGGTTAGCACAAACAAGAGAGGTTTAGGTTTTGATCCTTATGCCACATATGAAACTAAACCTCGATCAAGTTGTTCAAAGCTCCTTGCAAAATTGAGTTATCTAATGAGCCTAAGAAAATTGCTTTTCAATCTGCTGGTTTGTTATCTTCTACTATGATGAATGCAAAATGTGCTTTTACTGTTAAAGCTAAACATCATGTCAAGTACACTTGCACTCATTGTGGTAGAGATGGACACTTAGTAAATTTTTGCTTTAGACTAGCCAAACAAAGAAAAGAAGGAAAGAACTGAGGCTAGGTCAAATTTCAGCAAAGCACATTTTTATGCGCCTAGAGTGATGAAAACACCTTCTGCCTTACAAACATGGGAAAAGGCAAATCTGATTTTGTGCATAAAAATTATCGTGTTGTACCTATCAAGCAAAGGTCGTGTGTCTCAAGATCGATTCCCAAAAATCTCATTCCTAACCCCAAGATCGAGGCCTCGACATGTTTTGCTATGTAGGCTTCTCGCAAGGAAGGAGAACATATGGCTAGTGGATCTCGGATGCTCACGCCACATGTCCCAAGTGGATAAGAATTGGTTCTCCTCCTCACTCGTGCATCTCGTCTTTGAAAGTGTTACTTTTGGAGATGCTTCTTCCTCTTCTGTTGTGGCAAAAGGTACAATAAAGGTAAGTGACAAGTTTATGTTCAAAGATGTGGCTCTTGTTGAAAATTTGAAATATAACTTGCTTTCTGTCTCACAAATGCTTGATGAAGATCTTGAGATAAGCTTTAAGAAAAATGAATGCAAAGTGCTAGATGCTTCAGGTGATCTTGTGTTCAAAATTTCTCGTTTTGGAAGAGTCTTTAAAGCTGATTTTGATGCATCACCTTCTTCTAAGCATAGGTGTCTAATTGCTAATGTTTCTAAAGATTTATTCTTTTGGCATCGTGAGACTTGGTCATGTTGGTTTTGATCATCTTACTCGTAAGCAGCTTAGATCTCATACGTGGCTTGCCTAAGCTTAAGGGTGATAGCATTTTAGTATGTTCCTCTTGTAGACATGGTAAGATGATTGCAGGTTCACATCCACCTCTTACCATGGTGATGACAAAACAGCTTCTACATCTTGATACAGTTGGACCATCTCGAGTTCAATCCTTTGGAGGCAAATGGTATGTGCTTGTGATTGTTGATGATTTTTCTAGATACTCTTGGGTATACTTTATGGCATCTAAGGATGAGGCTTTTAGTCATTTTAGAAGTCTTGTTCTTAGGCTTTCTATTGATCATCCAGGAGCTCTCAAAACTATTAGAAGTGATAATGGAACTGAATTCAAAAATGCTTCTTTTAATCACTTTTGTACTGAAAAAGGAATTGATCATCAATTTTCATCACCTAGAGTGCCTCAACAGAATGGTGTAGTTGAAAGGAAAAACAGAACATTGGTTGAGATGGCTAGAACCATGTTAGATGAACATCACACTCCTAGGAACTTTTGGGCTGAAGCTATTTCTAATCGCTTGTTATGTTTCAAACCGTGTTTTTAAGATCAAAATTGGGTAAGACTCATATGAGCTTCTGGTTTGGACATAGACCTTCTCGCTTCTCACTTTCGAAGTTTTTGGATGCAAATGTTTTGTCTTGAAATCTGGAAATCTTGATAAATTTGAAGCTAGATCAATCGATGGCATTTTTCTTGGATATCCTCGCTCATACTGTGGCTATCGTGTGCTTGTTTTGGAAACTAACAAAATTGTGGAAACTTGTGAAGTTACTTTTGATGAGTCTAGTCCAGGTACTAGTCCAAGTGATGCAGGTACAGGCGCATACATTCAGGGGGAGAAAATCTTTGAAGATAATGATGATGTTGAAGATGATGTCTTGACTCTTCCTAATGCACAACAAGCTGTAGCACCCTTGGCACCTACTACTACATCACCTACAGCTAACCATCCTCAAGCTACAACATCATCTGTACATGCTGAAAATGAAGAAGGAGAAGGAGAAGTCTCAAAAGCCAATGCTCCCTTGCACATTCAAAAATGCATCCATCTGAACAAATTATTGGAGACCTAAATGAGAGAGTCACTGATCCAGGTTTATTCATTCCGACACTCATGCTCATTCTGCTTTAGTTGCTTCTTTTGAACCCAAAGATATATCTCATGCATTATCTGACGAATCTTGGATCAATGCCATGCATGAAGAATTAGAGAATTTTGAACGAAATAAAGTTTGGAAACTTGTCTCACCACCTCCTGATTTTAATGTTATTGGAACTAGATGGGTTTTCAAAAATAAACAAAGTGAGGATGGTGTTGTTGTTAGAAACAAGGCTAGATTGGTTGCTCAAGGTTACACTCAAATTGAAGGCTTAGATTTTGATGAAACCTTTGCTCCTGTTGCTAGAATTGAAGCCATTAGAATCCTTTTAGCTTTTGCTGCATCCAAAGGTTTCAAATTGTATCAAATGGATGTGAAAAGTGCTTTTCTTAATGGCTACATAAATGAGGAGGTTTATGTCAAGCAACCACCTGGTTTTGAAAATCCAAAGTTTCCAAATCATGTGTTCAAACTATCAAAAGCTTTGTATGGTTTGAAACAAGCCCCTAGAGCATGGTATGATAGGCTAAAAACCTTTTACTTGAAAAAGGCTTTTTAATGGGAAAGGTTGACAAAACTCTCTTTTACTCAAGCAAGGCAATGATCAACTATTCGCTCAGATTTATGTTGATGATATTATCTTTGGTGGTTCATCTCATGTTTTAGTGTCTCGAAGTTTTCGTAAACAATGAGAAAGGAGTTTGAGATGAGTATGATGGGTGAGTTGACATACTTTTTGGGATTTCAAATCAAGCAAACAAAGGATGGTACTTTTGTGCATCAAAGCAAATACACAAGAGACTTGCTACATCGCTTTGGGATGGAAAACAAAGAAACCAATCATGACACCTATGGAAAGCAATTGCACGCTTGATCCGATGAAAATGGTGAGCCGCTTGATCAAAAGGAATATAGAAGCATGATAGGTTCACTTTTGTACCTCACCGCATCAAGGCCGGATATACAATTTGCTGTGTGCTTGTGTGCTCGCTTTCAAGCTTCCCCACGTGCTTCACATCGACAAGGTCAGCGTTTAATTTTCAGGTATCTTCATGGAACTCAAGATTTTGGTATTTGGCTTTCGCTCTCATGCATTAGTTTGAGATCTTTTTCTCGATGCTGATTTTGGAGGATGTAGAATTGATAGGAAAAGCACTTCTGGTTCATGTCACTTCTTGGGAAATTCTCTCATTGCATGGTCATCTAGAAAGCAATCTTCTCAAGGTACAATCAATCACTGAATCTGAATGTGGTCAGCCGCTAGTTGTTGTTCTCAAATTCTTTGGATAGTAGCTACTCTTAAAGATTATGGGGTTAATTTGGATAGTGTTCCTCTCTTTGTGTGATAACACTAGTGCAATTTGCATTGCTAAGAACCCCGTGCAACACTCTAGAACAAAACACATTGACATCGATTTCACTTTCTTAGAGATCATGTTGAAAAAGGCAACATTGTGCTTCATCATGTGGATACTGAACATCAATTGGCGTACATTTTCACAAAACCTTTGTCTTCTTCTCGCTTTGCTTTTATTCGGGAGAACTTGGAATTGTTCATCCAATGGGATTGTTTTGAGGGGAGTTTCTTTGCCAAGTTCTTCCACTTCGATGAGCTCACTTTATCATATTTCTTTATATACTATATAATTGAGCTTAATATATGATAATCTAAATTGTCTCACTTGAACTAAGAATGACATTGCGGAATTCCCTGATCTGATTGCCTATAGCTAAATACTCTGTGATATCTTACTCTTCTAGGCTTGATATTGAATCCTCTTGACAAATTTGGGCTATGAAGCAAGTGTGGTTTCAACTTTACTCTTTCATAAGACCTTTTAATCACTTTTGCATGTTTATAATCAAAGAAAAATGAAAAGAAAAGGGAATCAATAAAAAGGGGTTGTTAAAAGCAAAAAACCTCAAGTTATGTGCTTCAGGGTGCTTTCCCTAAAAAGATAAGATGTATGCTTCAAGCATGCCATTCCCTCAAAGATAAGATGTATGCTTCAAGCATGCCACTCCTAGAAAATAAAAGAAGTATGCTTCAAGCATGCCACATGCGATTTATTGTTTAAAGATTAAATTGGTCTACTAGATTGGAGTTGAAACTACTTGCTCGCCCTAAGTTGTTAGTTGCTTCAATTTTTAAAGTCTTGCTTTTTCTGCTAAGATCTTGCTTAGTACTTGGCTATAGTTGACTAAATTGAGGTTGAGATGCATGTCATTCCCTAACTTGTTAAAATCACTTCAAGATCATGTATTTTGCATATTATGTGATATATAAGGTTATATGATCGAATGAGCTCATCTTTTTCTATCTTGGCACTTCCTTGTTTCTCTTTGTGAAATCATTGTTTCAGAAAAATTTTGAACATGTTCTCTCTTTTGTACTCTTGATGAATCCATTGTCAAAGGGGGAGAAAATTGGGAATTGTTGAAAAGATTAATGAAAAAGGGGGAGAAGAAAAAGGGGGAGTTGTTTCTGGAATTTTTGGGAGAAGTTTGGAGAATTTTGGAATTTTTGGGCACATTGCACATTCACACACATTTTCCTTCCTTCCTCAGGAGATTTTGTTTTGCATTTTGGTCAAAGGGGGATTTCTGTGTTTTCTTACTTTGGTCTTTGATTCTTTGGATTTCAAAATCTTTTGTAAAGTGAATGCCAAATGTTCAATTCTAAAGTGGTGTTGCCAATGTTTTCATCAAGGGGGAGATTGTGAAATCATGTGTTGAAAAATTGGCTTTGAACTGAAAAATTAACTTAGAATTGAATTTGCAAAAATGTGTTTGTTCATGTGTTTTGACAATCTGACAAGAAACAGTAAGTTTCACTTTGGCGCCGGACCAAACTTAAAGAAAACAGTAAGTTTCCCATCTACGACGGACAAACTTTGTTGGTCTGTTGTAAACATGTTTTGGCACTTTCCCATGTACGACGGACCAAGTTTTTGGGTCATCGTGGACATGCTTTTGAGATTCTCGAGCCAAACTCAATTTTCCAAGAAACCAAGAAGTTTCACATGTACAACGGACAAAGTTTTTGGGTCTCACAGTGAATGGCTTTTTGAGGATTGTTTTCGCATGTACAACGGACAAAGTTTTTGGGTCCGCTAGAACATGTTTTCACCGGAATGTTTTCTTCTTGGAACTGAGAGTTTCACATGTACGCCGGACAGAGATTTCTTGTCCGTCGTGAATGGACTTTTTCTAGGGTTTTTATTTTTGGTCCTTTGTAAACATGCTTTTGACAACCTCATTCTCCCATGTACGACAGACCAACTTTTTTGGTCTGTCGTAAATGTGTTTTTGAAGGTTGTTGTGCCAAACCAAGTTATTGAAAAACAGTAAGTTTTACATGTCTGTAGGACCAAATTTTTTGGTCCGTCGTGAATGGGTTTTTGAGTGATTTTGAGATTGAATTTTGATTTTGATTTTGAGATTATGAAATTTGTGAGAATTTCATGATACTTCTTTTGAAGTGGACTTTATGCAATGCTCATGTGAGTAGTTGCATGGATTGACATTGAGTCAAGTCGTGGACTTGTGCTCGGATTTGTTTTGTGGTTTGTTCATGTGCAGGTATTGCTTGAAGACGAATGTGGTCGATGACGGGACCGGAACTAGGTTCATGGAAGAACTGAGGTTCTGGACTAGGTTCAGGGAGGAACTGAGGTCTTGGTGGTCAAGGATGTCATCTTGGGGACGTTCGGGCTAAGAGAATGGTGCACATGAAGAATGGGCAGTCACGTGAGACAGGCAGGAGGTCATTCGCGTGCAAGGAGTAAGTCACGTGAGTATGGGCGGTGGCCATACGCGTGCAAAGTGTTAGTCACGTGAGTATGGTAGGGTTGCCATACGCGTGCAAGAGTTGTACTCGGCCAGGTTGGGCCAAGTAGAGTTGTGTTGGATACAGATTCCTTCTAGGGAATAGGAATTGTATTCAGAACTTCTTGTGGGTTGGTCCTTTAAATAGGAGGGGTGTCTCCTGTTAAAGGACATCAATCGAACCAAGTAGAGCTGAGCGCATCAAGCTTTGAGCTTGGTTTTAGGGTTTGTACTCTTTTGATGAGAGTATTTTAGACAAGAAATAAAGATCAATTCTTCCAAGATTTTTGCGTGCTACAGTAACCACGTCGCTACAATATTTTCTGTTTTGGTTCTTGTTTGCATGCTTGTTCTAGTTCTAGATTGGTTTTTGTTCTTCAAGTTTTATCTTGATTTGATCCATCAAAAACCTCTCTAGGGTATTGATCTAGTGTTTCTCAAAGTCTAGTTGATCAATCTTTTGTCGTTCTTGTTTAATCTTGAAGTTTTGATTAGATTGATTCTCGTCAAGTTCTGGATCAGCAAGCTCATAACTTTTGATCCGTAAGTCCGATCGAGCTGATTCTTTCTGGGTTCGATTCGTATTGGGATCTAGTTTCTTGTGTCCAAATTTCAGATCGTTCCGACGGTTGGATCTCCGGGAATTCTCGTTTTACCAAACCTCTGTCATTCTGTTTTTGTCGAAAACGAGGCAATTATTTGGTTCAGTTTTGGGGTGAACTTTTAATAGGTCAAGAATTTGGTTTTAGCTTCCGCACAATCATTCACCCCCCCTCTGATTGCTATATTCGTATACTTCGATCCTACACTGCGCGAGTGGACTTTCCATGCATTGCTGCTACAGTTCTGCATTCATTTCGAATACGTCCGAGTGAGTGTGGAAATATCCCTCCGCGACGGGTCGCAAGGTGTTCTGCAAGCTGCGTCCGGACGGAAACGATGCACGAAAGGAAAATTGGTGTCAAACTCCCCGAATGGACTTCATATATGCCCTATCCCATTTCGACAAGCATTTCGAGAACGTCCGAGTCGATGCGAAATATTCATGCAAGATGGGTCCCTAATGGTACTGTAAACTACACGCGTACCAAAACGGTGCACGAAACGAAACTTCGTTCCAATCATGCCGAATGAACTTCATATTTGCCCAAGCACATTCCGGCATGCATTTCGAGTCCGCCCGAGTTGTTGTGAAACATTTCTGCGCGATGAGCACGAACGAATACAACAAGCGGCGCCCGTTCGAAAACGTTGCACGAGATGAAACTGAGTACCAAACACATCGAGTGGAATTCATACACTCATTTCGGCATGCATTTTGAATATGTCTGAGTCGGTGTCAAATGTTCCACCACAACGGGTTCCCACGGGTAATAAAAGCTGACTACAAACGAAACCGATGCACTAAATGTAACCGAAAAGTGCCAAACGCCCCGAAAGAACTTATGATGTTTGCTAGTGCTTTTCATCATTTGTATCGAATCCATTCGAGTAGGTCTGAAACATTCCTGCACGACGCGTCCCAACGGGCACTGCTGCGGAAGCCATTCGAAAATGAAAATGATGCACGAAATGACACATTGTGGCAGACACCACGCACGCCGAAAATGATGCACGAAATGGAACGTTATGGCAAGAACCTTACACGCTGCAACCTAGCACGGCAAAATGAAGCATTGCGGCACGAAGCGAAAACGGTGAACGGAATGAAGCCGGGTGCCAAACACACCGAATGCAATTCACATGTGTTGTAACTCATTTAGGCATGCATTTCGAATCCGTCCGAGTCGCCGTGGAATATACCACAACGACAAGTTCCTAAGCTGAAAAAATCGAAAGCGATGCATGAAACGAAACTGAGTGCCAAACGCCCAGAACTAACTTACGATGTTCGCTTGTGCGTTTCAGCACAATTCTGCATTCATTTTGAATACGTCCGAGTGAGTGTGAAACATCCCTCCGCGACGGGTCACAAGGGGTACTGCAAGCTGCGTCCGAATGAAAACGATGCACGAAACGAAACTCGGTGTCAAACTCCCCGAATGGGCTTCATATGCGCCCTAGCCCGTTTCAGCAAGCGTTTCGAGTACGTCCGGCTCGAAGCGAAACATTCATGCACAATGGCTCCCTAATGGTAATGAAAACTACACGCGTACTAGAATGGTGCAAAAAACAAAACATTGTTCCAAACATGCCGAATGAACTTCATATATGCCCAAGCACATTTCGGCATGCATTTTGAACCTTTCCGAGTCGTGTGAAACATTGCTCCGCGACGAGTACTGTTTTCTTGCAAGGATTTTCACAAGAAAACGA
The DNA here is from genome assembly GCA_036346355.1 of Rhipidocladum racemiflorum. Classification (NCBI taxonomy): domain Eukaryota; kingdom Viridiplantae; phylum Streptophyta; class Magnoliopsida; order Poales; family Poaceae; genus Rhipidocladum; species Rhipidocladum racemiflorum. Next base: position 13,188,550 of record CM070584.1, read on the forward strand.
CGCATAAGATGAAGCTGAGTGTCAATCAACCAGAATGGACTGCATGTCTGCCGTAGCTCATTTTAGCAGGCAATTTGGGCTCATCCGTGTCGGTGCGAAACCTACACGACAAATGGTACTACATGTCACGTTCGCATCGTAACGAGCGATTCACGAAAAGAAAGCTTGCGGCAGACACCCTGAATAGAGTTCATGTGTGCCCAAGCTCATTTCGCATGCATTTCTGTTGCATCCGGTCGGTGCAAAACATTTCCGCGATAGGAGCCAACGGCACCGCAAGCCGCGTCGCGTATCAAAACGAAGCACGAAGGAAAATGTAGGCCAAATCAAGGCGAGTGGACTTTCCATGCATTGTCGCTACGCTTCTGCATTCATTTCGAATACGTCCGAGTGAGTGTGGAAACATCCCTCCGCGACGGGTCGCAAGGTGTTCTGCAAGCCGCGTCCGGACGGAAACTTGTATGCACGAAAGGAAAATTGGTGTCAAACTCCCCGAATGGACTTCATATATGCCCTATCCCATTTCGACAAGCATTTCGAGTACGTCCGAGTCGATGCGAAATATTCATGCACGATGGGTCCCTGATGGTACTATAAACTACACGCGTACCAAAATGGTGCACGAAACGAAACTTCGTTCCAATCATGCCGAATGAACTTCATATTTGCCCAAGCACATTCCGGCAAGCATTTCGAGTCCGCCCGAGTTGTTGTGAAACATTTCTGCGCGATGAGCACGAACGAATACAACAAGCGGCGCCCGTTCGAAAACGTTGCACGAGATGAAACTGAGTGCCAAACACATCGAGTGGGATTCATACACTCATTTCAGCATGCATTTTGAATATGTCCGAATCGGTGTCAAATGTTCCACCCTGACGGGTTCCCACGGGTAATAAAAGCTGAGTACAAACGAAACCGATGCACGAAACAGAACCGAGTGCCAAACGCCCCGAAAGAACTTATGATGTTTGCTAGTGCTTTTCATCATTTGTATGGAATCCATTCGAGTAGGTCTGAAACATTCCTGCACGACGCGTCCCAACGGGCACTGCAGCGGAAGCCATTCGAAAATGAAAATGATGCACGAAATGACACATTGTGGCAGACACCACGCACGCCGAAAATGATGCACGAAATGGAACGTTATGGCAAGAACCTTACACGCTGCAACCTGCACGCCAAAATGAAGCATTGCGGCACGAAGCGAAAACGGTGAACGGAATGAAGCCGGGTGCCAAACACACCGAATGCAATCCACATGTGTTGTAACTCATTTAGGCATGCATTTCGAATCCGTCCGAGTCGCCGTGGAATATTCCACAACGACGAGTTCCTAAGCTGAAAAAATCGAAAGCGATGCACGAAACGAAACTGAGTGCCAAACGCCCATACTAACTTACGATGTTCGCCAGCGCTTTAAAGACAATTCTGCATTCATTTTGAATATCGCCCGAAAGTGAGTGTGAAATATCCCTCCGCGATGGGTCACAAGGGGTACCGCAAGTCGCGTCCGAATGAAAACGATGCACCTAAACGAAACTCGGTGTCAAACTCCCGAATGGGCTTCATATGCGCCTAGCCCGCTTTCAAAGAAGCGTTTGAGTACGTCCGGCTCGGCGAAACATTCATGCACAATGGGTCCCTAATGGTAATGTAAACTACACGCGTGCATTACAATGGTGCAAAAACAAAACATTGTTCCAAACATGCCGAATGAACTTCATATATGCCCAAGCACATTTCGGCATGCTTTGCATCTTTCCGAGTCGCGGTGAAACATTCCTCCGACGAGTACTATTTTCGCAAGGATTTTCACAAGAAAACGACGCATAAGATGAAGCCGAGTGTCAATCAACCGTAATGGATCGCATGTCCGCCAGTAGCTCATTTTAGCAGGCAATTTGGGCTCATCTGTGTCGGTGCGAAACCTACACGACAAATGGTACTACATGTCACGTTCGTATCGTAACGAGTACTAAAAGAAAGCTTGCAGCAGACACTCGAATAGAGTTCATGTGTGCCCAAGCTCATTTCGCATTCATTTCTGTTGCATCCGGTCGGTGCAAAACATTTCCCGCGATAAGAGCCAACGGGCATCGCATGTTGCGTGCGTATCAAAACGGGCTAACGAAAGCAAAATGTAGGCCAAATCAAGGCGATCGACTTTCCATGCATTGCTGCATACGCTTCTGCATTCATTTCGAATACGTCCGAAAGTGAGTGTGGAAACATCCCTCCGCCACGGGTCGCAAGGTGTTCTGCAAGCTGCGTCCGGACGGAAACGATGCACGAAAGGAAAATTGGTGTCAAACTCCCCGAATGGACTTCATATATGCCCTATCCCATTTCGACAAGCATTTCGAGTACGTCCGAGTCGATGCGAAATATTCATGCACGAGGGGTCCCTAATGGTACTGTAAACTACACGCGTACCAAAACGGTGCACGAAACGAAACTTCGTTCCAATCATGCCGAATGAACTTCATATTTGCCCAAGCACATTCCGGCATGCATTTCGAGTCCGCCCGAGTTGTTGTGAAACATTTCTGCGCGATAAGCACGAACGAATACAACAAGCGGCGCCCGTTCGAAAACGTTGCACGAGATGAAACTGAGTACCAAAGACATCGAGTGGAATTCAAACACTCATTTCGGCATGCATTTTGAATATGTCTGAGTCGGTGTCAAATGTTCCACCACGACGGGTTCCCACGGGTAATAAAAGCTGAATACAAAAGAAACCGATGCACGAAACAGAACCGAGTGCCAAACGCCCCGAAAGAACTTATGATGTTTTCTAGTGCTTTTCATCATTTGTATCGAATCCATTCGAGTAGGTCTGAAACATTCCTGCACGACGCGTCCCAACGGGCACTGCAGCGGAAGCCATTCGAAAATGAAAATGATGCACAAAATAACACATTGTGGCAGACACCACGCACGCCGAAAATGATGCACGAAATGGAACGTTATGGCAAGAACCTTACACGCTGCAACCTAGCACGGCAAAATGAAGCATTGCGCACGGCTTAAAACGGTGAACGGAATGAAGCCGGGTGCCAAACACACCGAATGCAATTCACATGTGTTGTAACTCATTTAGGCATGCATTTGAATCCGTCCGAAGTCGCCATGAAATATTCCACAACGACGAGTTCCTAAGCTGAAAAAAATCGAAGCGATGCACGAAACGAACTGAGTGCCAAACGCCTAACTAACTTACGATGTTCGCTTGTGCGTTTCAGCACAATTCTGCATTCATTTTGAATACGTCCGAGTGAGTGTGAAACATCCTTCCGCGACGGGTCACAAGGGGTACTGCAAGCTGCGTCCGAATGAAAACGATGCACGAAACGAAACTCGGTGTCAAACTCCCCGAATGGGCTTCATATGCGCCCTAGCCCGTTTCAGCAAGCGTTTCGAGTACGTCCGGCTCGAAGCGAAACATTCATGCACAATGGGCCCCTAATGGTAATGTAAACTACACGCTGCATTTCAGAATGGTGCAAAAAACAAAACATTGTTCCAAACATGCCGAATGAACTTCATATATACCCAAGCACATTTCGGCATGCGTTTTGAATCATTCCGAGTCGTGTGAAACATTCCTCCGCGACAAGTACTGTTTTCGTGCAAGGATTTTCACAAGAAAACGACGCATAAGATGAAGCTGAGTGTCAATCAACCGTAATAGATCGCATGTCCGCCGTAGCTCATTTTAGCAGGCAATTTGGGCTCATCCGTGTCGGTGCGAAACCTACACGACAAATGGTACTACATGTCACGCTCGTACGTAACGAGTACGAAAATAAAGCTTGCAGCAGACACCCTGAATAGAGTTCATGTGTGCCCAAGCTCATTTCGCATGCATTTACGTTGCATCCGGTCGGTGCAAAACATTCCCCGCGATAGGAGCCAACGGGCAAGCAAGCTGCGTGCGCATCAAAACGAAGCACGAAAGGAAAATGTAGGCCAAACTGCGCGAGTGGACTTTCCATGCATTGCTGCTACAGTTCTGCATTCATTTCGAATACGTCCCGAAAGTGAGTGTGGAAACATCCCTCCGCGATGGGTCGCAAGGTGTTCTCAAAGCTGCGTCCTGGACGGAAACGATGCACGAAAGGAAAATTGGTGTCAAACTCCCCGAATGGACTTCATATATGCCCTATCCCATTTCGACAAGCATTTCGAGTACGTCCGAGTCTATGCGAAATATTCATGCACGATGGGTCCCTAATGGTACCGGTAAACTACACGCTGCATCAAAATGGTGCACGAAACGAAACTTCGTTCCAATCATGCCGAATGAACTTCATATTTGCCCAAGCACATTCCGGCATGCATTTCGAGTTCGCCCGAGTTGTTGTGAAACATTTCTGTGCGATGAGCACGAACGAATACGACAAGCGGTGCCCGTTCGAAAACGTTGCACGAGATGAAACTGAGTGCCAAACACATCGAGTGGAATTCATACACTCATTTCGGCATGCATTTTGAATATGTCCGAATCGGTGTCAAATGTTCCACCACGACGGGTTCCCACGGGTAATAAAAGCTGAGTACAAACGAAACCGATGCACGAAACAGAACCGAGTGCCAAACGCCCCGAAAGAACTTATGATGTTTGCTAGTGCTTTTCATCATTTGTATCGAATCCATTCGAGTAGGTCTGAAACATTCCTGCACGACGCGTCCCAACGGGCAACCGCAATGAAGCCATTCGAAAATGAAAATGATGCACGAAATGACACATTGTGGCAGACACCACGCACGCCGAAAATGATGCACGAAATGGAACGTTATGGCAAGAACCTTACACGCTGCAACCTAGCACGCCAAAATGAAGCATTGCGGCACGAAGCGAAAACGGTGAACGGAATGAAGCCGGGTGCCAAACACACCGAATGCAATTCACATGTGTTGTAACTCATTTAGGCATGCATTTCGAATCCGTCCGAGTCGCCGTGGAATATTCCACAACGACGAGTTCCTAAGCTGAAAAAATCGAAAGCGATGCACGAAACGAAACTGAGTGCCAAACGCCCAGAACTAACTTACGATGTTCGCTTGTGCGTTTCAGCACAATTCTGCATTCGTTTTGAATACGTCCGAGTGAGTGTGAAATATCCCTCCGCGACGGGTCACAAGGGGTACTGCAAGCTGCGTCCGAATGAAAACGATGCACGAAACGAAACTCGGTGTCAAACTCCCCGAATGGGCTTCATATGCGCCCTAGCCCGTTTCAGCAAGCGTTTCGAGTACGTCCGGCCGGCGAAACATTCATGCACAATGGGTCCCTAATGGTAATGTAAACTACACGCTGCATTACTAGAATGGTGCAAAAACAAAACATTGTTCCAAACATGCCGAATGAACTTCATATATGCCCAAGCACATTTCTAGATGCATGCGTTTTGAATCTTTCCGAGTCGTGTGAAACATTCCTCCGCTGACGAGTACTGCTTTTAGTGCAAGGATTTTCACAAGAAAACGACGCATAAGATGAAGCTGAGTGTCAATCAACCAGAATGGATCGCATGTCCGCCGTGAGCTCATTTTAGCAGGCAATTTGGGCTCATCTGTGTCGGTGCGAAACCTACACGACAAATGGTACTACATGTCACATTCGCATTCGTAACGAGCAGTACTTAAAAGAAAGCTTGCAGCAGACACCCTGAATAGAGTTCATGTGTGCCCAAGCTCATTTCGGCATGCATTTCTGTTGCATCCGGGTCGGTGCAAAACATTTCCCCGCGATAGGAGCCAACGGGCACCGCAAGTCACGCGCGTATCAAAACGATGCACGAAAGGAAAATGTAGGCCAAACTGCGCGAGTGGACTTTCCATGCATTGCTGCTACAGTTCTGCATTCATTTCGAATACGTCCGAGTGAGTGTGGAAACATCCCTCCGCGACGGGTCGCAAAGGTGTTCTGCAAGCTGCGTCCGGACGGAAACGATGCACGAAAGGAAAATTGGTGTCAAACTCCCCGAATGGACTTCATATATGCCCTATCCCATTTCGACAAGCATTTCGAGTACGTCCGAGTCGATGCGAAATATTCATGCACGATGGGTCCCTAATGGTACTGTAAACTACACGCGTACCAAAACGGTGCACGAAACGAAACTTCGTTCCAATCATGCCGAATGAACTTCATATTTGCCCAAGCACATTCCGGCATGCATTTCGAGTCCGCCCGAGTTGTTGTGAAACATTTCTGCGCGATGAGCACGAACGAATACAACAAGCGGCGCCCGTTCGAAAACGTTGCACGAGATGAAACTGAGTGCCAAACACATCGAGTGGAATTCATACACTCATTTCGGCATGCATTTTGAATATGTCCGAATCGGTGTCAAATGTTCCACCACGACGGGTTCCCACGGGTAATAAAAGCTGAGTACAAACGAAACCGATGTACGAAACAGAACCGAGTGCCAAACGCCCCGAAAGAACTTATGATGTTTGCTAGTGCTTTTCATCATTTGTATCGAATCCATTCGAGTAGGTCTGAAACATTCCTGCACGACGCGTCCCAACGGGCACTGCAGCGGAAGCCATTCGAAAATGAAAATGATGCACGAAATGACACATTGTGGCAGACACCACGCACGCCGAAAATGATGCACGAAATGGAACGTTATGGCAAGAACCTTACACGCTGCAACCTAGCACACAAAAATGAAGCATTGCGGCACGAAGCGAAACGGTGAACAGAATGAAGCTGGGTGCCAAACACACCGAATGCAATTCACATGTGTTGTAACTCATTTAGGCATGCATTTCGAATCCGTCCGAGTCGCCGTGGAATATTCCACAACGACGAGTTCCTAAGCTGAAAAAATCGAAAGCGATGCACGAAACGAAACTGAGTGCCAAACGCCCAGAACTAACTTACGATGTTCGCTTGTGCGTTTCAACACAATTCTTCATTCGTTTTGAATACATCCGAGTGAGTGTGAAATATCCCTCCGCGACGGGTCACAAGGGGTACTGCAAGCTGCGTCCGAATGAAAACGATGCACGAAACGAAACTCGGTGTCAAACTCCCCGAATGGGCTTCATATGCGCCCTAGCCCGTTTCAGCAAGCGTTTCGAGTACGTCCGGCTCGAAGCTAAACATTCATGCACAATGGGTCCCTAATGGTAATGTAAACTACACGCGTACTAGAATGGTGCAAAAAACAAAACATTGTTCCAAACATGCCGAATGAACTTCATATATGCCCAAGCACATTTCGGCATGCGTTTTGAATCTTTCCGAGTCGTGTGAAACATTCCTCCGCGACAAGTACTGTTTTCGTGCAAGGATTTTCACAAGAAAACGACGCATAAGATGAAGCTGAGTGTCAATCAACCAGAATGGATCGCATATCCGCCGTAGCTCATTTTAGCGGTGCAATTTGGGCTCATCTGGTCGGTCACGAAACCTACACGACAAATGGTACTACATGTCACGTTCGTACCAGAACGAGTACGAAAAGAAAGCTTGCAGCAGACACCCTGAATAGAGTTCATGTGTGCCCAAGCTCATTTCGGCATGCATTTCTGTTGCATCCGGGTCGGTGCAAAACATTTCCCCGCGATAGGAGCCAACGGGCACTGCAAGCTGCGTGCGTATCAAAAGCGGCTAACGAAAGGAAAATTTAGGCCAAACTGCGCGAGTGGACTTTCCATGCATTGCTGCTACAGTTCTGCATTCATTTCGAATACGTCCGAGTGAGTGTGGAAACATCCCTCCGCGACGGGTCGCAAGGTGTTCTGCAAGCTGCGTCCGGACGGAAACGATGCACGAAAGGAAAATTGGTGTCAAACTCCCCGAATGGACTTCATATATGCCCTATCCCATTTCGACAAGCATTTCGAGTACGTCCGAGTCGATGCGAAATATTCATGCACGATGGGTCCCTAATGGTACTGTAAACTACACGCGTACCAAAATGGTGCACGAAACGAAACTTCGTTCCAATCATGCCGAATGAACTTCATATTTGCCCAAGCACATTCCGGCATGCATTTCGAGTTCGCCCGAGTTGTTGTGAAACATTTCTGTGCGATGAGCACGAACGAATACGACAAGCGGTGCCCGTTCGAAAACGTTGCACGAGATGAAACTGAGTGCCAAACACATCGAGTGGAATTCATACACTCATTTCGGCATGCATTTTGAATATGTCCGAATCGGTGTCAAATGTTCCACCACGATGGGTTCCCACGGGTAATAAAAGCCGAGTACAAACCAAACCGATGCACGAAACAGAACCGAGTGCCAAACGCCCCGAAAGAACTTATGATGTTTGCTAGTACTTTTCATCATTTGTATCGAATCCATTCGAGTAGGTCTGAAACATTCTCGCACGACGCGCCCCAACGGGCACCGCAAATGAAGCCATTCAAAATGAAAATGATGCACGAAATGACACATTGTGGCGTACACCACGACGCCGAAAATGATGCACGAAATGGAACGTTATGGCAAGAACCTTACACGCCGCAACCTAGCACACCAAAATGAAGCATTGCGGCACGGTTAAAACGGTGAACGGAATGAATCCGTGTGCCAAACACAACGAATGCATTTCACATGTTTTTTAACTCATTTAGGCATGAATTTCGAATCCGTCCGATTCGCCGTGGAATATTCCACAACGACGAGTTCCTAAGCTGAAAAAATCGAAAGCGATGCACGAAACAAAACTGAGTGCCAAACGCCTAACTAACTTACGATGTTCGCCAGCGCGTTTCAAAGACAATTCTGCATTCGCTTTGAATACGTCCCGAGTGAGTGTGAAATATCCCTCCGCGACGGGTCACAAGGGGTACTGCAAGCTGCGTCGAATGAAAACGATGCACGAAACGAAACTCGTGTCAAACTCCCGAATGGGCTTCATATGCGCCCTAGCCCGCTTTCTGCAAGCGTTTGAGTACGTCCGCTCGAAGCTAAACATTCATGCACAATGGGTCCCTAATGGTAATGTAAACTACACGCGCATTCAGAATGGTGCAAAAACAAAACATTGTTCCAAACATGCCGAATGAACTTCATATATGCCCAAGCACATTTCGGCATGCGTTTTGAATCTTTCCAGTCGTATGAAACATTCCTCCGCTGACGAGCATCGTTTTCGTGCAAGGATTTTCACAAGAAAACGACGATAAGATGAAGCAGAGTGTCAATCAACCGTAATGGATCGCATGTCCGCCGTAGCTCATTTTAGCGAGCAATTTGGGCTCATCCGTGTCGGTGCGAAACCTACACGACAAATGGTACTACATGTCACGCTCATACCGTAACGAGTACGAAAAGAAAGCTTGCAGCAGACACCCGCAATAGAGTTCATGTGTGCCCAAGCTCATTTCGGCATGCATTTGCTGCATCCGGTCGGTGCAAAACATTTCCCGCGATAGGAGCCAACGGGCACTGCAAGGCTGCGTGCGTATCAAAACGGCACGAAAGGAAAATGTAGGCCAAATCACAAGCGAGTGGACTTTCCATGCATTCTTTGCTCTGATTACGCATTCATTTTGAATACGTCCGAGTGAGTGTGAAACATCCCTCCGCGACGGGTCACAAGGGGTACTGCAAGCTACGTCCGAATGAAAACGATGCACGAAACGAAACTCGGTGTCAAACTCCCCGAATGGGCTTCATATGCGCCCTAGCCCGTTTCAGCAAGCGTTTCGAGTACGTCCGGCTCGAAGCGAAACATTCATGCACAATGGGTCCCTAATGGTAATGAAAACTACACGCTGCATTTCAGAATGGTGCAAAAAACAAAACATTGTTCCAAACATGCCGAATGAACTTCATATATGCCCAAGCACATTTCGGCATGCATTTTGAACCTTTCCGAGTCGTGTGAAATATTGCTCCGCGACGAGTACTGTTTTCTTGCAAGGATTTTCACAAGAAAACGACGCATAAGATGAAGCTGAGTGTTAATCAACCAGAATGGACTGCATGTCTGCCGTAGCACATTTTAGCAGGCAATTTGGGCTCATCCGTGTCGGTGCGAAACCTACACGACAAATGGTACTACATGTCACGCTCGCATCGTAATCCAGTACTAAAAGAAAGCTTTTGGCGCACACCCTGAATAGAGTTCATGTGTGCCCAAGCTCATTTCGGCATGCATTTCGCTGCATTCGGTCGGTGCAAAACATTTCCGCCGATAGAGCCAACGGGCATCGCAAGCTGCGTGCGTATCAAAACGGCTACCTAAAGGAAAATGTAGGTCAAATCAAGGCGAGTGGACTTTCCATGCATTGCTGCTCTGATTCTGCATTCATTTCGAATACGTCCGATCGAAAGTGTGGAAACATCCCTCCGCGACGGGTCGCAAGGTGTTCTGCAAGCAGCGTCCTGACGAAACGATGCACGAAAGGAAAATTGGTGTCAAACTCCCCGAATGGACTTCATATATGCCCTATCCCATTTCGACAAGCATTTCCAGTACGTCCGAGTCGATGCGAAATATTCATGCACGATGGGTCCCTAATGGTATCAGAACTACACGCGTACCAAAATGGTGCACGAAACGAAACTTCGTTCCAATCATGCCGAATGAACTTCATATTTGCCCAAGCACATTCCGGCATGCATTTCGAGTCCGCCCGAGTTGTTGTGAAACATTTCTGCGCGATGAGCACGAACGAATACAACAAGCGGCGCCCGTTCGAAAACGTTGCACGAGATGAAACTGAGTGCCAAAGACATCGAGTGGAATTCATACACTCATTTCGGCTTGCATTTTGAATATGTTCGACTCGGTGTCAAATGTTCCACCACGACGGGTTCCCACGGGTAATAAAAGCTGAGTACAAACGAAACCGATGCACGAAACAGAACCGAGTGCCAAACGCCCCGAAAGAACTTATGATGTTTGCTAGTGCTTTTCATCATTTGTATCGAATCCATTCGAGTAGGTCTGAAACATTCCTGCACGACGCGTCCCAACGGGCATTGCAGCGGAAGCCATTTGAAAATGAAAATGATGCTCGAAATGACACATTGTGGCCGACACCACGCACGCCGAAAATGATGCACGAAATGGAACGTTATGGCAAGAACCTTACACGCTGCAACCTGCACGCCAAAATGAAGCATTGCGGCACAAAGCGAAAACGGTGAACGGAATGAAGCCGGGTGCCAAACACACCGAATGCAATCCACATGTGTTGTAACTCATTTAGGCATGCATTTCGAATCCGTCCGAGTCGCCGTGGAATATTCCACAACGACGAGTTCCTAAGCTGAAAAATCGAAGCGATGCACGAAACGAATCGAGTGCCAAACGCCCATACTAACTTACGATGTTAATGTTCGCCAGGCGTTTCAGCACAATTCTGCATTCATTTTGAATACGTCCGAGTGAGTGTGAAATATCCCTCCGCGATGAGTCACAAGGGGTACTGCAAGCTGCGTCCGAATGAAAACGATGCACGAAACGAAACTCGGTGTCAAACTCCCCGAATGGGCTTCATATGCGCCCTAGCCTGCTTCAGCAAGCGTTTGAGCACGTCCGCTCGGCGAAACATTCATGCACAATGGGTCCCTAATGGTAATGTAAACTACACGCGTATTTCAGAATGGTGCAAAAACAAAACATTGTTCCAAACATGCCGAATGAACTTCATATATGCCCAAGCACATTTCGGCATGCGTTTGAATCTTTCCAGTCGTGGTGAAACATTCCTCCGCGATTTAGTCATCGCTTTCGCAAGGATTTTCACAAGAAAACGACGCATAAGGTGAAGCTGAGTGTCAATCAACCAGAATGGACTGCATGTCCGCCGAGCTCATTTTAGCAGCAATTTGGGCTCATCCGTGTCGGTCACGAAACCTACACGACAAATGGTACTACATGTCACGCTCGTATCGTAACGAGTACGAAAAGAAAGCTTGCAGCAGACACCCTGAATAGAGTTCATGTGTGCCCAAGCTCATTTCGGCATGCATTTCGCTGCATTCGGTCGGTGCAAAACATTTCCCGCGATAGAGCCAACGGCATCGCAAGTCGCGGCGTATCAAAACGGCACGTAAAGGAAAATGTAGGCCAAACTGCGCGAGTGGACTTTCCATGCATTGCTGCTACAGTTCTGCATTCATTTCGAATACGTCCGAGTGAGTGTGGAAACATCCCTCCGCGACGGGTCGGAAGGTGTTCTGCAAGCTGCGTCCGGACGAAAACGATGCACGAAAGGAAAATGGTGTCAAACTCCCCGAATGGACTTCATATATGCCCTATCCCATTTCGAGTACGTCCGAGTCGATGCAAAATATTCATGCACGATGGGTCCCTAATGGTACTCAGAACTACACGCTGCATCAAAACGGTGCACTAAATGAAACTTCGTTCCAATCATGCCGAATGAACTTCATATTTGCCCAAGCACATTCCGGCATGCATTTCGAGTCCGCCCGAGTTGTTGTGAAACATTTCTGCGTGATGAGCACGAACGAATACAACAAGCGGTGCCCGTTCGAAAACGTTGCACGAGATGAAACTGAGTGCCAAACACATCGAGTGGAATTCATACACTCATTTCGGCATGCATTTTGAATATGTTCGAATCGGTGTCAAATGTTCCACCACGACGGGTTCCCACGGGTAATAAAAGCTGAGTACAAACGAAACCGATGCACGAAACAGAACCGAGTACCAATCGCCCCGAAAGAACTTATGATGTTTGCTAGTGCTTTTCATCATTTGTATCGAATCCATTCGATTAGGTCTGAAACATTCCTGCACGACGCGTCCCAACGGGCACTGCAGCGGAAGTCATTCGAAAATGAAAATGAAGCACGAAATGACACATTGTGGCAGACACCACGCACGCCGAAAATGATGCACGAAATGGAACGTTATGGCAAGAACCTTACACGCTGCAACCTAGCACACCAAAATGAAGCATTGCGCACGGTTAAAACGGTGAACGGAATGAAGCCGGTGCCAAACACACCGAATGCAATTCACATGTGTTGTAACTCATTTAGGCATGCATTTCGGATCCGTCCGAGTCGCGTGGAATATTCCACAACGACGAGTTCCTAAGCTGAAAAATCGAAGCGATGCACGAAACGAATCGAGTGCCAAACGCCTTAACTAACTTACGATGTTCGCTTGTGCGCTTTCAAAGACAATTCTGCATTCATTTTGAATACGTCCGAGTGAGTGTGAAATATCCCTCCGCGACGGTCACAAGGGTACCGCAAGCTGCGTCAGAATGAAAACGATGCACGAAACGAAACTCGTGTCAAACTCCCGAATGGGCTTCATATGCGCCCTAGCCCGCTTTCAAAGAAGCGCTTTGAGTACGTCCGCTCGGCGAAACATTCATGCACAATGGGTCCCTAATGGTAATGTAAACTACACGCTGCATTTCAGAATAGTGCAAAAACAAAACATTGTTCCAAACATGCCGAATGAACTTCATATATGCCCAAGCACATTTCGCATGCGTTTTGAATCTTTCCGAGTCGTGTGAAACATTCCTCCGCTGACGAATCAAGTTTTCGTGCAAGGATTTTCACAAGAAAACGACGATAAAATGAAGCTGAGTGTCAATCAACCGTAATGGATCGCATGTCCGCCGTAGCTCATTTTAGCAGCAATTTGGGCTCATCTGTGTCGGTCACGTAAAACAACACGACAAATGGTACTACATGTCACGCTCGTACCGTAACGAGTACGGAAGAAAGCTTGCAGCAGACACTGAATAGAGTTCATGTGTGCCCAAGCTCATTTCGCATGCATTTGCTGCATTCGGTCGGTGCAAAACATTTCCCGCGATAGGAGCCAACGGGCATCGCAAGCCGCGTGCGTATCAAAACGGCTACCTAAAGGAAAATGTAGGCCAAATCTGCGCGAGTGGACTTTCCATGCATTGCTGCTACGCTTCTGCATTCATTTCGAATACGTCTGAGTGAGTGTGGAAACATCCTCCGCGACGGTCGCAAGGTGTTCTGCAAGCTGCGTCCCGACGGAAACGATGCACGAAAGGAAAATTGGTGTCAAACTCCCGAATGGACTTCATATATGCCCTATCCCATTTCGACAAGCATTTCGAGTACGTCCGAGTCGATAAATATTCATGCAAGATGGGTCCCTAATGGTATCAGTAAACTACACGCTGCACCAAAACGGTGCACTAAACGAAACTTCGCTCCAATCATGCCGAATGAACTTCATATTTGCCCAAGCACATTCGGCATGCATTTCGAGTCCGCCCGAGTTGTTGTGAAACATTTCTGCCGATGAGCACGAACGAATACAACAAGCGGCGCCTGCTCAAAACGTTGAACGAGATGAAACTGAGTACCAAAGACATCGAGTGGAATTCATACACTCATTTCGGCATGCATTTTGAATATGTCCGAGTCAGTGTCAAATGTTCCACCACGACGGGTTCCCACGGGTAATAAAAGCTGAATACAAACGAAACCGATGCACGAAATGTAACCGAAAGTGCCAAACGCCCGAAAGAACTTATGATGTTTGCTAGTGCTTTTCATCATTTGTATCGAATCCATTCGAGTAGGTCTCAAACATTCCTGCACGACGCGGCCCCAACGGCAATCGCAGCGAAGCCATTCGAAAATGAAAATGATGCACGAAATGACACATTATGGCAGAAACCACGCACGCCGAAAATGATGCACGATATGGAACGGTATGGCAAGAACCTTACACGCTGCAACCTAGCACGCCAAAATGAAGCATTGCGGAACGAAGCGAAAACGGTGAACGGAATGAAGCCGGGTGCCAAACACACCGAATGCAATTCACATGTGTTGTAACTCATACACTCATTGTGATGCCTTAGAGCGTCAGAGCGATTCTAGGGTTCCTTTTCCTGGTTTTGTTTCGGGAGAGGAATGAAGGATTTGTCGGGGGATGAAATAATTGAAGTTTATCCGGCGTATTAATATTAAATTTGGAGTTGTCGGGCTAGAAACAGTGGGCCGAGGAAAACCTGGGCCTGGGCTGCGAATCCTCCCCATCTCTCTCTCTTTTCCCCTAGTGGGCCGGCCCACCATATAAAAGGGGTGTCACCCCCCCCAAAAGCCCTAGGGCGCCCCCTTCCTCCCCTAGCAGCCACACCACCCCTCCTCTTCCTCCCCTTGCGTGGTGGCTCAAGATCCACCGCGAAACGCGAAGGAGCAAGCGAGAAGAGGATCCGTGGAGGCGTGGAGGACGAGCAGATTTCCGTTTCGGGAATCGTCGAGCGTTTTTCGTGGGTTCTCAAGGGAGAACTCAAGGTAAAATTCCCAATCTTTTACCCCTGTTCTACCTATGGATTATGAGTGTATTAGATCTGGTGTTGAGTGATTTAGATGGATCTTGATCGGGGAGAAGGGTAGATGTTCACGTGGTGCTGTTTTTGGAAGGGGAGATTGTGCAGCGCAGATTGTTTCGCGTTTTATGTGGCATAGAGGATTTTTCCTGCAAACATCTATAACTAGAAAGTTGTAGATAACGTCGAGATCTAGTTTCTGTAATTTTTTCAGAATTTTTGGGGCGTGGGTCTGAGAGTTATCTCTGTTGCAAGATGACGGACAGAATCTGGAAACAGATTTTGTCCACTGTGTTGGACGTTTGTTTAGGCATATTTAACAGTAGAATTGAAATTTGTGATCTTCATGAAAGTTGTATATCTCGTCAATATCTAGCTACTGTAATTTTTTTGTATTTTTATGATATGTATAAAAAAAGATACAAAATTGTGAAGAGAGGGTGCTGCTGTTTGACCCGGACAGATTGGGGTTTTTGGCGCTTAAGAAGGGAACGGGGATTAGGAAGCGTGTGTTCGAGTTGTGTGATCATTTGTGATGTCTCTATGTACTGAAATAATACTTGTACAGGTGGTGCCCCTTCTGGACGCAACTAGGTTCGTCATCCACCTTGGTAAAGGCAAGTGGAAGTAGCGGTCTTGCTAAACTATAACTCGCTATTTGTTTCGTCTTCAATATAAACCTTAATTGCAGCACACCTACATGGTTTAACTACTTGTTTATGAGATTACAATATCCTATCCTGCATTGTGATGTGGTTGTTTGGCTTTTGAATCATGAGTAAGAATGAAGAAAGATGTTGTTTGCAAGATGAATTGTGGAGATATTCTATCTCAATGATGTTCGCATTCTATCCATGTTATTTGATGGTATGCAAGCATGTGAATTCAGAGTGGGAAGTTATGAATGTATTTATGCATGAAGCATTAACTGCATAATCATGCATTGGAAGTTTGTCGACGCCAGCTTGCGCGACCGTACCGGTACAACATCGTGTGTTCCTGAGAAAGGGCACGGTGAGGAGGATCATGGCATAAGCATGTGCACAATCATATGCATTTTACTGAGGTTGTGTGGACTCTATAATGTGGTATTGTACATGAGGAATTTGGTATGCTAGTGTTGCTGTGGCTGTGTTATTCGTTAGAAGTTGTTCCGCTTGCTGAGATTACCCAATCTCACCCCTTGTTATTTTGTTGTTTTCAGGTAGTTCTCGCGAGTCGTAAGCTTGAAGGGTGGGCTTAGTAGCACAATCAACCCTCCGGGGTCATCACGAATCACATGGACTAGTGCATTTAATAATTCATTAGCTTGCTAAAATTTTATTAATCATAGACCTGTTGATGTCCTCTTTGGAGCTGTTTTACGTTTATGTTTGTTTTCTGGTTGATTTAGACTTGTTATCTCTAGTATTGATGCTTTTATGTTATTCCTGTTTATAATGGTTTTTATGAATCTTGTTGTTGCTTCCGTTTTGTCCTAATTTTAGGAGAGATGCTGTCGAAATTTTCTTGTACGACAGTTTAGATTTGTAGGGTGTTACACTCATTTCGGCATGCATTTTGAATATGTCTGAGTCGGTGTCAAATGTTCCACCACGACGGGTTCCCACGGGTAATAAAAGCTGACTACAAACGAAATCGATGCACGAAACAGAACCGAGTGCCAAACGCCCCGAAAGAACTTATGATGTTTGCTAGTGCTTTTCATCATTTGTATCGAATCCATTCGAGTAGGTCTGAAACATTCCTGCACGACGCGTCCCAACGGGCACTGCAGCGGAAGCCATTCGAAAATGAAAATGATGCACGAAATGACACATTGTGGCAGACACCACGCACGCCGAAAATGATGCACGAAATGGAACGTTATGGCAAGAACCTTACACGCTGCAACCTAGCACGCCAAAATGAAGCATTGCGGCACGAAGCGAAAACGGTGAACGGAATGAAGCCGGGTGCCAAACACACCGAATGCAATTCACATGTGTTGTAACTCATTTAGGCATGCATTTCGAATCCGTCCGAGTCGCCGTGGAATATTCCACAACGACGAGTTCCTAAGCTGAAAAAATCGAAAGCGATGCACGAAACGAAACTGAGTGCCAAACGCCCAGAACTAACTTACGATGTTCGCTTGTGCGTTTCAGCACAATTCTGCATTCATTTTGAATACGTCCGAGTGAGTGTGAAATATCCCTCCGCGACGGGTCACAAGGGGTACTGCAAGCTGCGTCCGAATGAAAACGATGCACGAAACGAAACTCGGTGTCAAACTCCCCGAATGGGCTTCATATGCGCCCTAGCCCGTTTCAGCAAGCGTTTCGAGTACGTCCGGCTCGAAGCGAAACATTCATGCACAATGGGTCCCTAATGGTAATGTAAACTACACGCGTACTAGAATGGTGCAAAAAACAAAACATTGTTCCAAACATGCCGAATGAATTTCATATATGCCCAAGCACATTTCGGCATGCGTTTTAAATCTTTCCGAGTCGTGTGAAACATTCCTCCGCGACGAGTACTGTTTTCGTGCAAGGATTTTCAAAAGAAAACGACGCATAAGATGAAGCTGAGTGTCAATCAACCAGAATGGACTGCATGTCTGCCGTAGCTCATTTTAGCAGGCAATTTGGGCTCATCTGTGTCGGTGCGAAAACAACACGACAAATGGTACTACATGTCACGTTCGTACCAGAACGAGTACGAAAAGAAAGCTTGCAGCAGACACCCTGAATAGAGTTCATGTGTGCCCAAGCTCATTTCGGCATGCATTTCTGTTGCATTCGGGTCGGTGCAAAACATTTCCCCGCGATAGGAGCCAACGGGCACCGTAAGTCGCTGCGGCGTATCAAAACGGCTAACCGAAGGAAAATGTAGGCCAAACTGCGCGAGTGGACTTTCCATGCATTGTTGCTACAGTTCTGCATTCATTTCGAATACGTCTGAGTGAGTGTGGAAACATCCCTCCGCGACGGGTCGCAAGGTGTTCTGCAAGCTGCGTCCGGACGAAAACGATGCACGAAAGGAAAATTGGTGTCAAACTCCCCGAATGGACTTCATATATGCCCTATCCCATTTCGACAAGCATTTCGAGTACGTCCGAGTCCATGCGAAATATTCATGCAAGATGGGTCCCTAATGGTACTGTAAACTACACGCGTACCAAAACGGTGCACGAAACGAAACTTCATTCCAATCATGCCGAATGAACTTCATATTTGCCCAAGCACATTCCGGCATGCATTTCGAGTCCGTCCGAGTTGTTGTGAAACATTTCTGCGCGATGAGCACGAACGAATACAACAAGTGGCGCCCGTTCGAAAACGTTGCACGAGATGAAACTGAGTACCAAACACATCGAGTGGAATTCATACACTCATTTCGGCATGCATTTTGAATATGTCTGAGTCGGTGTCAAATGTTCCACCACAACGGGTTCCCACGGGTAATAAAAGCTGACTACAAACGAAACCGATGCACTAAATGTAACCGAGTGCCAAACGCCCCAAAGAACTTATGATGTTTGCTAGTGCTTTTCATCATTTGTATCGAATCCATTCGAGTAGGTCTGAAACATTCCTGCACGACGCGGCCCCAACGGGCACCGCAAATGAAGCCATTCGAAAATGAAAATGATGCACGAAATGACACATTGTGGCGTACACCACGCGACGCCTAAAATGATGCACGAAATGGAACGTTATGGCAAGAACCTTACACGCTGCAACCTAGCACGGCAAAATTAAGCATTGCGCACGGCTTAAAACGGTGAACGGAATGAAGCCGGGTGCCAAACACACCAAATGCAATTCACATGTGTTGTAACTCATTTAGGCATGCATTTTGAATCCGTCCGAGTCGCCGTGGAATATTCCACAACGACGAGTTCCTAAGCTGAAAAAATCGAAAGCGATGCACGAACGAACCGAAGTGCCAAACGCCCGTAACTAACTTACGATGTTCGCTTGTGCGTTCAAAGACAATTCTGCATTCATTTTGAATACGCCCAAGTGAGTGTGAAACATCCCTCCGCTGACGGGTCACAAAGGGTACTGCAAGCTGCGTCCGAATGAAAACGATGCACGAACGAAACTCGATGTCAAACTCCCGAATGGGCTTCATATGCGCCCTAGCCCGCTTTCAAGCAAGCGCTTTGAGTACGTCCGCTCGGCGAAACATTCATGCACAATGGCTCCTAATGGTAATGAAAACTACACGCGCATTAGAATGGTGCAAAAACAAAACATTGTTCCAAACATGCCGAATGAACTTCATATATGCCCAAGCACATTTCGCATGCATTGTGAATCTTTCCGAGTCGTGTGAAACATTGCTCCGCTGACGCATCTTGTTTTCGTGCAAGGATTTTCACAAGAAAATGACGATAAGATGAAGCCGAGTGTCAATCAACCGTAATGGATCGCATGTCCGCCGTGAGCTCATTTTAGCGTGCAATTTGGGCTCATCCGTGTCGGTGCGAAACCTACACGACAAATGGTACTACATGTCACGCTCGCATTCGTAACGAGTACGAAATGAAAGCTTGCGGCAGACTCCGTGAATATAGTTCATGTGTGCCCAAGCTCTTTTCGCATGCATTCTGTTGCATCCGGTCGGTGCAAAACATTTCCCGCTGATAGGAGCCAACGGGCATCGCAAGTCGCGTGCGTATCAAAACGAAGAACGAAAGGAAAATGTAGGCCAAACTGCGCGAGTGGACTTTCCATGCATTGCTGCTACAGTTCTGCATTCATTTCGAATACGTCCGAGTGAGTGTGGAAACATCCCTCCGCGACGGGTCGCAAGGTGTTCTGCAAGCTGCGTCCGGACGGAAACGATGCACGAAAGGAAAATTGGTGTCAAACTCCCCGAATGGACTTCATATATGCCCTATCCCATTTCGACAAGCATTTCGAGTACGTCCGAGTCTATGCGAAATATTCATGCACGATGGGTCCCTAATGGTACTGCAAACTACACGCGTACCAAAACGGTGCACGAAACGAAACTTCGTTCCAATCATGCCGAATGAACTTCATATTTGCCCAAGCACATTCCGGCATGCATTTCGAGTCCGCCCGAGTTGTTGTGAAACATTTCTGCGCGATGAGCACGAACGAATACAACAAGCGGCGCCCGTTCGAAAACGTTGCACGAGATGAAACTGAGTACCAAAGACATCGAGTGGAATTCATACACTCATTTCGGCATGCATTTTGAATATGTCCGAGTCAGTGTCAAATGTTCCACCACGACGGGTTCCCACGGGTAATAAAAGCTGAATACAAACGAAACCGATGCACGAAACAGAACCGAGTGCCAAACGCCCCGAAAGAACTTATGATGTTTGCTAGTGCTTTTCATCATTTGTATCGAATCCATTCGAGTAGGTCTGAAACATTCCTGCACGACGCGTCCCAACGGGCACTGCAGCGGAAGCCATTCGAAAATGAAAATGATGCACGAAATAACACATTGTGGCAGACACCACGCACGCCGAAAATGATGCACGAAATGGAACGTTATGGCAAGAACCTTACACGCTGCAACCTAGCACGCCAAAATGAAGCATTGCGGCACGAAGCGAAAACGGTGAACGGAATGAAGCCGGGTGCCAAACACACCGAATGCAATTCACATGTGTTGTAACTCAATTAGGCATGCATTTCGAATCCGTCCGAGTCGCCGTGGAATATTCCACAACGACGAGTTCCTAAGCTGAAAAAATCGAAAGCGATGCACGAACGAACCGAGTGCCAAACGCCTGTAACTAACTTACGATGTTCGCAGTGCGTTTCGGCACAATTCTGCATTCATTTTGAATACGTCCGAGTGAGTGTGAAATATCCCTCCGCTGACGGGTCACAAGGGGTACTGCAAGCCGCGTCCGAATGAAAACGATGCACTAAACGAAACTCGGTGTCAAACTCCCGAATGGGCTTCATATGTGCCCTAGCCCGTTTCAGCAAGCGCTTTCGAGTACGTCCGCTCGGCGAAACATTCATGCACAATGGGTCCCTAATGGTAATGTAAACTACACGCTGCATTAGAATGGTGCAAAACAAAACATTGTTCCAAACATGCCGAATGAATTTCATATATGCCCAAGCACATTTCGCATGCTTTAAATCTTTCCGAGTCGTGTGAAACATTCCTCCGCGGCAGTCTTGTTTTCGTGCAAGGATTTTCAAAAGAAAACGACGCATAAGATGAAGCTGAGTGTCAATCAACCAGAATGGACTGCATGTCTGCCGTAGCTCATTTTAGCAGGCAATTTGGGCTCATCTGTGTCGGTGCGAAAACAACACGACAAATGGTACTACATGTCACGTTCGTACCAGAACGAGTACGAAAAGAAAGCTTGCAGCAGACACCCTGAATAGAGTTCATGTGTGCCCAAGCTCATTTCGGCATGCATTTCTGTTGCATTCGGGTCGGTGCAAAACATTTCCCCGCGATAGGAGCCAACGGGCACTGCAAGCTGCGTGCGTATCAAAACGAAGCACGAAAGGAAAATGTAGGCCAAACTGCGCGACTGGACTTTCCATGCATTGCTGCTACAGTTCTGCATTCATTTCGAATACGTCCGAGTGAGTGTGGAAACATCCCTCCGCGACGGGTCACAAGGTGTTCTGCAAGCTGCGTCCGGACGGAAACGATGCACGAAAGGAAAATTGGTGTCAAACTCCCCGAATGGACTTCATATATGCCCTATCCCATTTCGACAAGCATTTCGAGTACGTCCGAGTCGATGCGAAATATTCATGCAAGATGGGTCCCTAATGGTATCAGAACTACACGCTGCATCAAAACGGTGCACGAAACGAAACTTCATTCCAATCATGCCGAATGAACTTCATATTTGCCCAAGCACATTCCGGCATGCATTTCGAGTCCGCCCGAGTTGTTGTGAAACATTTCTGCGCGATGAGCACGAACGAATACAACAAGTGGCGCCCGTTCGAAAACGTTGCACGAGATGAAACTGAGTACCAAACACATCGAGTGGAATTCATACACTCATTTCGGCATGCATTTTGAATATGTCTGAGTCGGTGTCAAATGTTCCACCACAACGGGTTCCCACGGGTAATAAAAGCTGACTACAAACGAAACCGATGCACGAAACAGAACCGAGTGCCAAACGCCCCGAAAGAACTTATGATGTTTGCTAGTGCTTTTCATCATTTGTATCGAATCCATTCGAGTAGGTCTGAAACATTCCTGCACGACGCGGCCCCAGCGGGCAATCGCAATGAAGCTATTCGAAAATGAAAATGATGCACGAAATGACACATTGTGGCAGACACCACGCACGCCGAAAATGATGCACGAAATTGAACGTTATGGCAAGAACCATACACGCTGCAACCTAGCACGCCAAAATGAAGCATTGCGGCACGAAGCGAAAACGGTGAACGGAATGAAGCCGGGTGCCAAACACACCGAATGCAATTCACATGTGTTGTAACTCATTTAGGCATGCATTTCGAATCCGTCCGAGTCGCCGTGAAATATTCCACAACGACGAGTTCCTAAGCTGAAAAAATCGAAAGCGATGCACGAAACGAAACTGAGTGCCAAACGGCCAGAACTAACTTACGATGTTCGCTTGTGCGTTTTAGCACAATTCTGCATTCATTTTGAATACGTCCGAGTGAGTGTGAAATATCCCTCCGCGACGGGTCACAAGGGGTACTGCAAGCTGCGTCCGAATGAAAACGATGCACGAAACGAAACTCGGTGTCAAACTCCCCGAATGGGCTTCATATGCGCCCTAGCCCGCTTTCAAAGAAGCGTTTGAGTACGTCCGCTCGGCGAAACATTCATGCACAATGGGTCCCTAATGGTAATGTAAACTACACGCGTACTAGAATGGTGCAAAATCAAAACATTGTTCCAAACATGCCGAATGAACTTCATATATGCCCAAGCACATTTCGGCATGCGTTTTGAATCTTTCCGAGTCGTGGTGAAACATTCCTCCGCGACGAATCAAGTTTCGTGCAAGGATTTTCACAAGAAAACGACGATAAGATGAAGCCGAGTGTCAATCAACCGTAATGGATCGCATGTCCGCCGTAGCTCATTTTAGCAGGCAATTTGGGCTCATCCGTGTCGGTCGCGAAACCTACACGACAAATGGTACTACATGTCACGCTCGTACGTAACGCAGTACGAAAAGAAAGCTTGCGGCAGACACCCTGAATAGAGTTCATGTGTGCCCAAGCTCATTTCGGCATGCATTTCTGTTGCATCCGGTTCGGTGCAAAACATTTCCCCGCGATAGGAGCTCGAGTCTTCTCCAAAGTAGACTTGAGATCCGGCTATTTTCAGCTCAAGATCCGTCCTGAGGATATTGTGAAGACTGCATTCACTACTCGTTACGGTCTGTACGAGTATACAGTTGTTTCATTTGGCCTCACCAATGCACCAGCCACCTTCATGAATCTGATGAACAAGGTCTTCATGGAATTCCTTGATAGATTTGTGGTTGTGTTCATTGATGACATTCTCATATACTCTAAGGATGAAGAGGAGCACGCACTTCACTTGCATAGGGTGCTTGGCAAGCTTCGCGAGCATCACCAGACGCCAAGTTCGCAAGTGCGAAGTTCGCTTGAGAAGGTGGAGTTCTTGGGACATGTCTTGTCGAGGGCAGGGTAGCGCTGATCCACGCAAGGTACAGGATGTACTCGGTTGGGAGTAGCCCCGCAATGTCCCCGAGATTCGCAGCTTTCTCGGTCTTGCCGGATACTATCGCGGTTCATCGAGAATTTCTCCAAGACTGCTAAGCCCATGACAAGTGCTACTCAAGAAGGAGAAGAAGTTTGAGTGGTCGCCGATTGTGAGTCCGGGGCCAGGAGTCAAGAAGAGACTCACCACCGCACGGCTCTGGTCCTTCCCGACATTCACAAGAGCTTTGATGTCTATTGTGATGCATCCCGCCTTGGGCTTGGATGTGTGTTGATGCAGAGGGCAAAGTGGTTGCATATGCTTCTCGACACCAAGCCTCATGAAGCCAATTATCCGACACATGATTTGGAGCTTGCAATGTTGTTCATGCACTCAAGCCGTGGCGACATTATCTAATAGGGAACAGATGTGAGATCTATAATGACCACAAAAGCTTGAAGTACTTCTTTTCCCAGCCAGATCTGAATTTGAGACAAATAAGCAGATGGCTAGAGCCGATCAAAGATTATGATCTGGGATTCACTACCACCCTGGCAAGGCAAATGTGGTTGCAGATGCCCTCGATGCAAGCTGCACACGCTGAATGCCTTGGGTGTCATTGGCCACCGCAGCTAGTCGAGGAGTTTCGAAGCTCAATCTGGTGGTGGTTGTCTATGGCTATGTTGTCGCTTTGGCCGCATAACCTACCCTTGATTCTCATATTCAGGAAGCTCAACTCCAAGACAATGCCGTGATAGAGATCAGGAGCCAGCTAGCCGAAGAGTGTGCACCTCCCGAGTTCTCGAGAGAGTGCCGAGGGGCTGGTTATGCATGGGCGTCGATTTATGTCCCCGCTTAATGAAGAAATCAAAGGGAAAATTCTGGATGAAGCCCATGATTCTCCTCTTTCCATCCATCCTGGTAGTACAAAGATGTACCAGGACATCCGCAAGCCGCTTCTCTGGGTGGCCAGGTATGAAGAAGGACATTGCTTCTCATGTAGCTCAGTGTGACGTGTGCAAGCGAGTCAAAGCTGAACATCAAAGGCCAGCCGGATTGCTTCAGCCATTGGAGATTCCGGAGTGGAAGTGGGAAGAGATTGGGATGGACTTCATTACTGGTCTACCGAGGTCGTCCACCGGTCACGATTCTATTTGGGTGATCATTGACCGTCTGACCAAGGTATCACACTTCATCCCAGTGCATACCACCTATTCTGGAGCCAAGCTAGCAGAGCTCTATTTGCAGAATATTGTTCGGCTCCATGGAGTTCCAAAGGTGATAGTATCTGACCGTGGTTCGCAGTTGTCGGGACCCCGAATTTGCAAATCCGGACCCTCTGTGTATTCAGCACTAGTCCAGGAACGCGCTAGTGCACACAGTCTTAACATCGGTAAATATCACAATCATACCAATTGATATTATCAAAGTACTTTATTTAAATAACCAAACTGGTTACTTGACCTTATGGTCAAGTTACAAATATGTGCCTCGCAAGGCGAAACTTATTAAAAGAGAAATAACAGCAGCGGAAAATCAAATAACTTCGTGGCGCCATCCAGTATACCACAGGCAACTGACTGGGCTCGCATCCCTAAGTAGACGGGTCCTCTTGGAGTTCCTCCTCCAAAGCTGGCGTAGTCTCCTCTTCAACTGGTGTTGTGTTGAGGCAAGGGTGAGTACTTGGTACTCAGCAAGTCATGCAATGTAATGCAAGCTAATATACTATATGCATGGCTTGGTACAAAGGAATAGCTCAAGGTTTATTTGCAGTAAACAGCATTTGAAAAGTAATATAAGTAGATTCGAAAGCAGTAGAATTAAGTAAAGCATAGATAACTTTTCAAGAAGTTTTAATAAACATTTTCCCCATCCTAAACCATATTTCCATCAATTTCATCGTTAAACCAGACCAACCTTTCAATCCAAGTTATTTTTGAGAAAATCTAACCCTTGACTGTAATTCCCGAGCATTGTCCAAAGATCAGTGGACTCGGCTATTTAAATAGATTCTACACTCTGCAGAGGTTATGCACTTTACCCACAAGATACAATCAAACACCACAAAGGCGAGTTCCTCAGAATAAAGCCTTTCTAAGCCTCAAACAACACAGGTGGTCCTCTCCTGTTCAGGTTTCTACACCATCCCTTCCCTTAGCCAAGGCGAAGTATGGGACCAACACACCGTTAGATGGGTATCGGGCCACGCCCACGATACGCCTCCCCGTACAATCACACAAACGGTGTAATTGACACCCTGAGGCTCCACAAGTGAGTCCTTAGCGACTTAGTCAACTAGGGCCGTCCCATTCCAGCCATGTGGTTGCAAGTATGACCCAGTTCAAAGGCTTGCAAGGTTAAGTCCTTAGAGTGACCAGGGCAAGACTACCCGAAGAACCAAAACAACACTCCCAATGCCACAACTGGCCCACCTGATTACTCTTGCCACATGCCCCGGTCGAAAACCGTTTATCAAACCCCAGTTGATTACCATGCACCACGTGCCATCAACATCACATGATACTTTTCCAAAACAGGTTCAATATATCATTAAGTCAATATTAACATTTGATTATCCAAAATCATGTCATGAGCACGTAGCAGGTCTAAGCAGTGTACTACATCGGTCTAAACCCATGTTGGCAATTTAATAATGTCCAACTAGTAAACCACAACTAGGGTGACAAAGGGTCATGGCACATACTTAAGTAATCAAGGTGTCATATAGCAAATTGGTATTTATCTAACCCCCAGGTTTAAACAAAGTATTTTTCTAATTGAACTAGCATGCAATAGTTTAAATCAAAATAGATTTCGAAATAGGATCAACATGGTCAAAGCACAACTTGCCTTCAAAGAGTACTTGTTCTTGGTCTTGAGTTGGATCCTGAGTCAACACTTCTCCTTCGAATCCTTCCGGCACTTCAACGTCTACTCGTAAAGCGTGCAAATAGCAAATACCCAAATAAACAATAGGCAAAAACATCCCAAAACTCCAAATAAAATCCATAAACAGAGAGAACATAATTTTCTGGATTTTTAGAAACTGGAATCGTCAAATTTGGAGTTAAAATGCAAAAGTTATGACTATTTAAAGTTTAAATAATCATTTAAATAATTTCACAGAGAAAAACTTTAGTCCAAAAATTAAATAAAATTCATATTTAGGTAGATCTCAATTTTATACAAATTTAGAAATTTGAATCACTCAAATCGGAGTTAAAACGCAAAAGTTATAAGCGTTTGAAGTTTGAATCTAAATTTGAATCAATATTTCGAATTAATAAATCATTTTCTTTTTCGGAAATTAATTATTGCGTCAGCATGGACATGTGGCAGCCTCGATTGGTTGGTCGACGCCACCGGTCCATGGACGTGGTCCACGCCGGGCTCGGGTCTCACCGTGGACTCGGTCCACGACTCTACGTGTCGCCGACATGTGGGCCCACTCGGGTGACGCTATCGCCGACGTCGGCCGACTCAAATTTCACGCGTCGACATGTGGGACCCATCGTGACGTCATGGGTGACGTCGGCGCTTGGCTGGATTAGCCATCGACATGCGGGCCCCTCGACACGCGGGCCCAGCGTGCGTCGGCCACACGCGACGCGTCGGCGTGATTCGCCAGACCGCTGGCCGGTCCAAATTCCCAACACGTGGCGCAATCTCGGCCGTTGGTTTGAAAATCAACGGCGCGGATTAGATCCAGGGTTAACACGTTGAAACTACTCGTTGATCGTGGGCCGTTCGATTTAGATCGGACGGTCCAGATCTAACCCTATAATAACACTACTCCGGCACGTGGCAATTGTGAACCGTTGGATCTTGATCCAACGGTCCAGATCCAATCGGGTTGGGGACACGTGAACTCACCTCAACCGTCCGATCTAGATCCGACGGTTCACCGAGCTCGCGAAGTCCGGCGATGGCGCGGCGAGGCTTGGGCACCGGAGACGAGAACGATGACGAGCCCGACGGCGTTTCGGGGTTGCTCCGGCGAGATGAATCCTTCCTTCGGGTGCGTCTCGTCACGGTGGTTCCGGATCTGGGCTCCTTCTCGGCGGAAGACGACGGACGACGGCGGAATCGGCGTTCAACCGCTGCGCACAGGGCTCCAACTCCGGCGAGCACGTACGGGCAAACGGCGACGGCTCAGGCGAGATGGCTCGGGGGAACGGGTGCGCAAAGATGAGGGCAACCTCGGGGGACGTCTCACGCTTTAAATAGCCTCGGCGTTCGTGCCCGAGACGGAAACCTAGTTCTACACGGCGGCGGAGTCCGGCTCGGACTCGGCGGAGACGACGACGCACAGCCGTCCACGTGGCACGATCAACGGCCACGATCGCACGGGCGCGATCGGATCCGGGCCGGATACGGCTCGAACCGTCTGGCGGATCTCACCATTGGATCTTGATCCAACGGTTGGGATTGATTAGGGTTTTGAGTCGTTTGATCGAGTCAATCGGCTCGGTCGGACTCGAGTCCGACTCGGGTTCGACTTCGATCGGATGAACAGTACTTGACCGAGTTGAATTTCCAGCGATTTAATATTTAAAATAATTCCCGATAATTCATTTAATTCATTAAAAATAGCAAATGACTCGAAAAAATTCGGAAAAATTCTGGAAAATTCTTTGGATCATTTTGGACTCAAATAAAATATTTCCAACAAAATTTTATTTGCAAAATTAAATTCTTCAATTATTTCAGAATGGAATAAATTCAAATAAATTCCAAATAAATCCAAATAAATTCCAGAAAATTCCAAAAATTCACCAAAGTGCCAAATCACACATGAATTCAAGAAAGCAAAATTTTGGGGTGTTACAAACCTCCCCCCCTTAATAGAATCTCGTCCCCGAGATTCAGGGCTCACTACAGAATAGGTTTGGAAACTCTTTCTTCAAATCCTCTTCACTCCCTAAGTCGCTTCGCTTTCTTCATGGTTGCTCCAATCGAACTCTACGTAAACGGGTTGACTTGTTTCTAGTTTCTCGATCCATTGTGTCCAGAATCCTCACAGGATGCTCCTTATAAGTCAAGTCCTCTTGCAACTCAATTAACTCTAGCGGTGTCTGTTCCTCAGGAACTCGGAGACACTTCTTCAACTGGGACACATGGAATACATCATGCACTCCTGCCAACGACTGTGGCAACTCCAGCTGATAGGCAACTTCGCCTCTGCGACTCAAAATCTTAAATGGTCCAACATAACGGGGTGCGAGTTTCCCTTTGGCATGGAACCTCTTAACTCCCCTGAGAGGCGTAACTCTGAGGTATACAAAGTCTTCTGGTTCAAAACTCAAGTCTCGGCGACGATTGTCAAGATAACTCTTCGCCGAGATTGGGCGATCTTCAATCTTTCCTAATCATGGCGACCGCTTCTTCACCTCTTGAAGAATATCAGGTCCGAAGACACGGCGCTCGCCGGTCTCATTCCAATTCAATGGCGTCCGACAGATCGACTCATACAAAGGCCTCAAAAGGTGACATCTCAGAACTAGCCTGATAACTATTGTTGTAATCGAACTCAAAGATACGGCAAACTCTTATCCCAAGAGGTAGCATAAGCTAATGCACAAGCTTCTCAACATATCCTCCGAATCTGGTTGACTCTTTCGGTCTGTCCATCCGTCTGTGGATGATAAGGTATCTTGAAGTTCAAACGGGTTCCCATGGCTTCATGCAACTTATTCCGTAACCTTGAGGTAAATTGGGTACCTCTGTCCGATACAATCCTCTTTGGCACTCCGTGCAAACAGACAATCCCGATCATGTACAATTCTCGCTTAATTTATCTCCGAGTAAGTGGTCTTTACGGGGATAAAATGGGCTACTTTAGTCAAGCGATCCACTATAACCCATATGGAGTCATAACCTCCTTGAGTCTTGACAAACCGGTAATGAAATCCATTCCGATTTCCTCCCACTTCCACTCGTGTATTTTCAGCGGTTGTAGCAATCCTGCTGGTCTCGATGCATTGCCTTGACTCTCTGGCATACATCGCACAATGCAACATGCTCAAGCAACTTCACGTTTCATACTCGGCCACTGCATCTCTCCTTCGCATCCTCGATACATCTTGGCGCTTCCAGGATGGATCGAGTACTTGGAGTCATGGGCTTCTTCCAAAATCAGTTGCTTTAACTCCTTTTTGTTAGGCACACAAATGCGATCCTTCATCCACAACGTGCCTTGCTCATCCAACTTGAAGTCCCCTGCCTTGCCTTCCTCCTTGATGGACTTAATCCTGCGGATCTTGTCATCATCCTTCTGTCCTTCTCGGATCTGGTCCTCTAGGGTAGGCTTTACTTCCAATGCGGCCAAAAATCCGCTAGGTACTACCTCAATCTTCATTTTTTGAAAATCCTCACATAACTCATCCTGACTTGTGGCTAGCAACGTACTCACGGTATGGCTTTTCCGACTCAGAGCGTCGGCTACTACGTTGGCCTTCCCGGGATGGTAATGGATTCCAACATTATAGTCCTTGATCAACTCTAACCATCTCCTCTGCCTCATATTCAGATCCGACTGGGTGAATATGTACTTAAGGCTCTTATGATCCGTGATATACTTCACATCTGTTTCCAATCGATAGTGACGCCATATCTTCAAAGCATGCACTACGGCCTAACTCTAAGTCATGTGTCGGATAATTTTCCTCATGCGGCCTCAATCGCCTTGATGCATAAGCGGCGACCTTTCCGCTCTGACATCAGACACATCCAAGTCCTTGGCGCGATGCGTCACAATAAATATCGAAGCTTTGAGCAACATCCCAGAGAACTAACACCGGCAGCCGATGTCAATCGCTTCTTCAGCTCTGAAATCCTTTCTCACATTCTCGCGTCCATGCAAACTTCTTTTCCTTCTTCAAAGAATTGCGTAAGAGGTTTCGCAATTGTCGAAGCCTTCGATGAAACGGCGGTAGTATCCTGCCATTCCAAGGAAACTCCGAATCTGGTCACGCCTTCTGGTGCTCCCAATGTAACACAGCTTCTACTTTGCTTGGATCTACGGCGACTCCTTCCGCGGTCATTACATGTCCAAGGAACTCCACCTTGTCCTTCCAAAAATCACACTTGCTGAACTTGGCGAAAAGTTGTTGTTCCCTCAGCTTTTCCAAAACTCGCCTTAAGTGTTCGGCATGTTCATCCTCTGTCTTGGAGTAGATTAGGATATCGTCTATGAACACGACGACAAACTTGTCCAAATATTCCATGAACACCTTATTCATCATATTCATGAAATAAGTGGCGCGATTCGTCACCCCAAAGGACATAATCAGAACTCGTAATGTCCATATCTTGACGAGAATGCAGTCTTGAATATCTTCTGATCGGATCTTCAATCGATGGTATCCCGATCTCGAGATCAATCTTGGAGAAAACTCCGCTCCTCTCAACTGATCAAACAAATCATCAATCCTGGTAGCGGATACTTATTCTTCACGGTGACTTCATTGAGTGCACGGTAGTCAATGCACATCCTGAAACTCCCGTCCTTCTTCTTGACAAACAAAACCGGTGCTCCCACGGCGACTAACTCGGCCTCTGATAAATCCTTTCTCCATTAATTCTTCTATTGTTTCTTCATCTCTACCAACTCCTCAGAGACATCCGATAGGGTCTCTTTGCTATCGGTCTTTGTGCAGTACAAGCTCTATCACAAACTCTATGTCCCTGTCTCGGCATACCGTAGATCTTCGGGAAAAACATCGGGGTACTCATTCACTACTGGGACATCCTCTATGCTGATTGCCTTGGTACTGTTAACCATCAACTGTCCCTCTCTAACTGCAGTGGCTTGAAATTCCACTTTCTTCCCACACGGGCTCTCAACTGAGATAGTCCTTCGTCCACAATCCAATACGGCCTTGTGCTTGGATAACCAATCCATTCCCAATATGACGTCTAAGGTCTGGGTCTCCAAAATTATAAGGTTTGCTAGGAATTCTATTCCATCTATTAGTATTCTCACCCCGGAACATCCTACTTTTGTTCGGAGTTCGGAACCAGGGGTTTGAACTAAAAGCATGCACTTAAGTCTTGCAATTCTCAAATCATTTCTAGTAGCAAAGCCTTGCGAAACAAACGAATGCGAAGCTCCAGAGTCAAACAAAAATGCAGTGTATCAGTTAACAAGTAACTTACCCAGCGACGTCCGTAGCATTCGCAGGCATCTGCGGTGACATGGTTGACTCGGCCTCTCACCACGATGCAGGGTGTGGCTCCTGGTCTTTGGCGTCCTAGCTGGGTGGTTCCTAGGTTGAAGCGAACTGGGTCACTCCTGCTGTCTTCTTGGGACAACTGTTGGCAAAGTGTCTGGCTCGTTCTTGATTGTAGCAAACGTCTCATTGCTCTTTGGCCGACGCCTGGAGTAGCATTTCTAGCGGGGCTGGGTCCGTAGCTCGATTGACAGGTCTTGGTGCCGGGATGGTGTCCTTGTTGCATTCTGTGGTTGAAATCAAGAATTGATTTGGTGCAACTCTCGGTATTTGTTGCGTTCCTGGCGTGATCCTTGCCGTTGCATCCTGCGCTTCTGTTCTCATCCGGTTCCTTGCGCTTTGTCCTCAAGAATAAGTGCCTTATTCACCAACTCTTGGAAATCGGAAAGGTGTGGGTGATCAATCCTACTTGCAATCCTGAGTTAAGTCCCTTCATAAAACGAGGCATGCCTGGATTTATCTGTCGCTACATCCTCAGTGCGTAGCGTGCTAGCCGTGTGAACTTGTTCGTAGTCGCCACCGGTGCCGATTACCTTGCTTCAGTTGCTTTGAACTCCTCCTTCTTAAGGTCCATGATTCCTTCAGCACGTGATCTTTGTCGGAATGCCGCGTGAACTCTTCCCAAGTGATATCTTGAGGGTTCTCTTGTGTGGCAGAAATTTTCCCACCATTCGTAATTTGTTCCTTCCAGCTGATGAGAAGCGTAGAGTACCTTCTCATTTCCTATGCATTGAGCTATGTGTAGCTTCCTCTCGATTGATCTTAACCAATCATCGGCCTCCAATGGATTGGCATTTCCAGAGAAAGTGGGTGGGTGAGTTCTCATGAACTCTGATAGTCTTGTATTCTGGCGTGGTCCCTGATTAACTTGATTAGCAGTGGCCTGCGAGGACGTGCTGCATTTGTTGCATCATAGCATGCATCAATCGAGTCCGAGCAGCAAGAAAGGCTCCAAAATTCTGCATATCAATCAAGCGGTCTTTGGTGCTCCATCATTGGGATTTTCTGCTGGGCGAGATCCACTCCCATTGCTTCCAAAGTTCCCACGGGTGTTCACCATCCGTCGATTTGCTCTAGGTTTAGAGATGAGGGGGAAACAAGAATAGACAAGTAATATGGAACTTATGCGGGGCGAAAGGTGTAGCCTTAAGGTCCAACTTTATTATTAGTAACTTTGGTATGGCTGCTTACAATGCCTAAGGACCTTGCAACACATACTGCACACTCAGCAAACCAAGCAAACCCAAATCGAACTAACTCTGGAGTCTAACGCCTAAAGGGTGACTCTTTATTCTATGACGCGACTCGGCGAAGGAGTCTCACTATAGAACCTATGCTCACTCATCGAGAAAACCTCCATCTGTCACAAGAGTGCTTTATGTAAGAACTCGGAATTTTTAAATTGTGACAAGGTAAGGGAAAATTTCAGCAAGAGGCAAGAAAAGAGAGAAGGGGGTAAGTCGAGATGTTATTTCTTGTCTTGACAAACTTTTAGCTTTAGAAAATAGGTTTTATCCTCACTACGACCATTCTAGCTAGGGTTGAGCCTACAGTCAAGTATGGCTCTGATACCACCTCTGTCGGGACCCTGAATTTGCAAATCCGGACCCTCTGTGTATTCAGCACTAGTCCAGGAACGCGCTAGTGCACACAGTCTTAACATCGGTAAATATCACAATCATACCAATTGATATTATCAAAGTACTTTATTTAAATAACCAAACTGGTTACTTGACCTTATGGTCAAGTTACAAATATGTGCCTCGCAAGGCGAAACTTATTAAAAGAGAAATAACAAAGGAAAATCAAATAACTCGTGGCGCCATCCAAGATACCACAGGCAACTGGGCTCGCATCCCTAAGTAGACGGGTCCTCTTGGAGTTCCTCCTCCAAAGCTGGCGTAGTCTCCTCTTCAACTGGTGTTGTGTTGAGGCAAGGGTGAGTACTTGGTACTCAGCAAGTCATGCACAGAATGCAAGCTAATATACTATATGCATGGCTTGGTACAAAGGAATAGCTCAAGGTTTATTTGCAGTAAACAGCATTTGAAAAGTAATATAAGTAGATTCGAAAGCAGTAGAATTAAGTAAAGCATAGATAACTTTTCAAGAAGTTTTAATAAACATTTTCCCCATCCTAAACCATATTTCCATCAATTTCATCGTTAAACCAGACCAACCTTTCAATCCAAGTTATTTTTGAGAAAATCTAACCCTTGATCAGTAATTCCCGAGCATTGTCCAAAGATCGTGGACTCCGGCTATTTAAATAGATTCTACACTCTGCAGAGGTTATGCACTTTACCCACAAGATACAAATCAAACACCACAAAGGCGAGTTCAGTAACAAAGCCTTCGGAAGCCTCAAACAACACAGTGGTCCTCTCAGGTTCGTGCTCTACACCATCCCTTCCCTTAGCCAAGGCGAAGTATGGGACCAACACACCGTTAGATGGGTATCGGCCACGACCACGATCGCTCCCCCGTACAATCACACAAACGGTGTAATTGACACCCTGAGGCTCCACAAGTGAGTCCTTAGCGACTTAGTCAACTAGGGCCGTCCCATTCCAGCCATGTGGTTGCAAGTATGACGCAGTTCAAAGGCTTGCAAGGTTAAGTCCTTAGAGTGACCAGGGCAAGACTACCCGAAGAACCAAAACAACACTCCCAATGCCACAACTGGCCCACCTGATTACTCTTGCCACATGCCCCTGGTCGAAAACCGTTTATCAAATCCCAGTTGATTACCATGCACCACGTGCCATCAACATCACATGATACTTTTCCAAAACAGGTTCAATATATCATTAAGTCAATATTAACATTTGATTATCCAAAATCATGTCATGAGCACGTGCAGGTCTAAGCGGGTACTACATCGGTCTAAACCCATGTTGGCAATTTAATAATGTCCAACTAGTAAACCACAACTAGGGTGACAAAGGGTCATGGCACATACTTAAGTAATCAAGGTGTCATATAGCAAATTGGTATTTATCTAACCCCTGTGTTTAAACAAAGTATTTTTCTAATTGAACTAGCATGCAATAGTTTAAATCAAAATAGATTTCGAAATAGGATCAACATGGTCAAAGCACAACTTGCCTTCAAAGAGTACTTGTTCTTGGTCTTGAGTTGGATCCTGAGTCAACACTTCTCCTTCGAATCCTTCCCAAGACTTCAACGTCTACTCGTAAAGCGTGCAAATAGCAAATACCCAAATAAACAATAGGCAAAAACATCCCAAAACTCCAAATAAAATCCATAAACAGAGAGAACATAATTTTCTGGATTTTTAGA
This sequence comes from Rhipidocladum racemiflorum, assembly GCA_036346355.1. NCBI lineage: Eukaryota > Viridiplantae > Streptophyta > Magnoliopsida > Poales > Poaceae > Rhipidocladum > Rhipidocladum racemiflorum. The sequence continues at coordinate 13,224,063 of CM070584.1, forward strand.
AACTGGAATCGTCAAATTTGGAGTTAAAATGCAAAAGTTATGATTATTTAAAGTTTAAATAATCATTTAAATAATTTCACAGAGAAAAACTTTAGTCCAAAAATTAAATAAAATTCATATTTAGGTAGATCTCAATTTTATACAAATTTAGAAATTTGAATCACTCAAATCGGAGTTAAAACGCAAAAGTTATAAGCGTTTGAAGTTTGAATCTAAATTTGAATCAATATTTCGAATTAATAAATCATTTTCTTTTTTCGGAAATTAATTATTGCGTCAGCATGGACACGTGGCAGCCTCTGATTGGTTGGCTGACGTCAGCCGGTCCATGGACGTGGTCCACGCTCGGCTCGGGTCTACCGTGGACTCGGTCCACGACTCTACGTGTCGCTGACATGTGGGCCCACTCGGGTGACGTCATCGCTGACGTCAGCGGGACTCGGCCCACGGTGCGACATGTGGGACCTTGTGACGTCATGGGTGACGTCGGCGCTTGGCTGGATTAGCCAGCGACATGCGGGCCCCACGACACGCGGGCTCGCGTGTCGGCGTCTGCACGCCAGCGTCGTGGGCCAGCGCTGACCGCGTCGGTCCAAATTCCCAACACGTGGCGCAATCTCGGCCGTTGGTTTGAAAATCAACGGCGCGGATTAGATCCAGGGTTAACACGTTGAAACTACTCGTTGATCGTGGGCCGTTCGATTTAGATCGGACGGTCCAGATCTAACCCTATAATAACACTACTCCCAAGACGTGGCAATTGTGAACCGTTGGATCTTGATCCAACGGTCCAGATCCAATCGGGTTGGGGACACGTGAACTCACCTCAACCGTCCGATCTAGATCCGACGGTTCACCGAGCTCGCGAAGTCCGGCGATGGCGCGGCGAGGCTTGGGCACCGGAGACGAACGATGACGAGCCCGACGGGCGGCGTTTCGGGTTGCTCGGCGAGATGAATCCTTCCTTCGGGTGCGTCTCGTCACGGTGGTTCCGGATCTGGGCTCCTTCTCGGCGGAAGACGACGGACGACGGCAGAATCGGCGTTCAACCGCTGCGCACAGGGCTCCAACTCCGGTGAGCACGTACGGGCAAACGGCGACGGCTCGAGGCGAGATGGCTCGAGGAACGGTGCGCAAAGATGAGGGCAACCTCGAGGGACGTCTCACGCTTTAAATAGCCTCGCTGCTCGTGCCCGAGAGACGGAAACCTAGTTCTACACGGCGGCGGGCGCGGCGGAGTCCGGCTCGGACTCGGCGGAAACGATGACGCTCAGCCGTCCCACGTGGCACGATCAACGGCCACGATCGCCTGCGCCGATCGGATCCGGCCGGATCTGGCTCGAACCGTGCAGGCGGATCTCGGCCGTTGGATCTTGATCCAACGGTTGGGATTGATTAGGGTTTTGAGCTGGTTTGATCGAGTCAATCGCTCGGTCGGACTCGAGTCCGACTCGGGTTCCGACTCGGTCGGATGAACAGTACTTGACCCGAGTTGAATTTCCAGCGATTTAATATTTAAAATAATTCCCAGTAATTCATTTAATTCATTAAAAATAGCAAATGACTCAGAAAAATTCCAGAAAAATTCTGGAAAATTCTTTGGATCATTTTGGACTCAAATAAAATATTTCCAACAAAATTTTATTTGCAAAATTAAATTCTTCAATTATTTCAGAATGGAATAAATTCAAATAAATTCCAAATAAATCCAAATAAATTCCAGAAAATTCCAAAAATTCACCAAAGTGCCAAATCACACATGAATTCAAGAAAGCAAAATTTTGGGGTGTTACAGCAGTTCACTTCCAGATTTTGGGAGAGTTTGCAGTCTATTCTTGGCACTAAGCTATCATTCAAGATCGCTTCATCCCCAAACCAATGAGACGGAAAGGGCAAATCAGATCCTAGAAGACATGCTAAGGGCTTGTGTCTTTGTGCTACAACAAGTCGTGGGAGAAATGCTTGCCTTTTGCTGAGTTCTCCTACAACAACAAATACCAAGTCACCTTGAGATGTCGCCCTTCGAGGCTCTTTATGGCGTGAAAGTGCGAGAATGCCACTCTATTGGTCCGAGGTTGGTGAAAGACAAGTCTTGGGCCAGCCATAATTGAGGAAGCTGAAAGGCAAGTCGGCTGATTCGGGACCGGTGAAGGAAGCTCAGTCCCGCCGTAAGAGCTACGCTGATCGCCGTCGCCATGAGTTGAGTTTTGAGGTGGGTGACTTTGTCTACCTCAAAGTCTCACCACTTCGCGGCACTCAAAGATTCCAAGTCCGCGGGAAGCTAGCCCCGCGATACATCGATCTGCTCCGGATTACGGTGAAGGTTGGTGTCGTAGCTTATCGGCGAGCTACCACCCCATCTATCGGACGTTCACGATGTGTTCCACGTGTCCTAGCTGAAGAAGAGTCTTGATTCCATCGAAGCTACTCAACTAGACAATCTTGATTTGCAACCTGACCTTTCGTGACGAGAGTATCCACTCGTATTCTCGAGACAATTTGGCGTCATACTCGCGATCGAGGTAATCAAGATGCTCAAGGTCGATGGAGCAACCATTCGTAAGATGAAGCCACATGGGAACGTGAAGATCACATTCGATCAGTACCCGACTTCCTTCGAGAGGATTAGCAATCTCGAGGACGAGATTTTTGTAAGGGGGTAGACTGTAATATCCGGGTATTTCTATACTCGAATCATCAGTACATTTGTACTCAAGCACGTTTAATAATACACTGCTCTTATGTATTTCTGTATTTTGAGATGAGTATACTTGATTGGCATCAAAAAGAGCCCTACAACTTATTTAACTTCGCTCAAAATCAATTTCCCATTTGATCGCGGTCATTAGACTACCTGACTAAATTAATTGCACTCTCATGAGTAATTGCAAATTGAGTTGGAAAGGTGTTAAATTGACCTAAAAACCTTCCTAAATATCTTAGAATCAATAAAAATCAACTTTGGAAGTTTAATTCTTCAAGATTTGTCACTTGACCATAATGCCCCTTGTAAGTGCATAGTGTCTTTATACCCTTTTATTGCCTCCTTGCCCCCAAAACCAGCAGCCACTCCCTTTGCTCACCTCCCTCACGTGCTAAGCAAAGAAGGAGAAGGAGGAAGAGAGGAAGAAGAAGGCAAGGAGCACCCAAATCCGGAGTTTGAGGGCGAATCGACCGACGAAACTTGATCCGGAGGCGGGAATCGACACCACCATCGCGTTCCCCACCTTCTGAACCCTCTCAAGTGAGTATTCCAACATCTCCCATGGATGTTTCCTTGAGCTTGCATGGGGTTTTTGAGTTCTAGGTTGATTTCTAAACTCCCGGGACTTCCCTCTAGCCATTGCTACGACTATCCCCATCGTAGCATCGCATTTCATCAAGTTCTTCTAAACCCTAGCCTAGGTCAAGTCTAGGTACCATGTGTTAGGAACACCGCATGGCAATTGTGCTTCAGAAACAAGACTTAGGTCATCGTTAGGTCCATTTAACTCTACTATCGACCTAGTATTTGACCACCTTCGAAATCTAGCAACCTAATGCTAGGTTTTCGATTTGTCGGAGTTCTAGTGGAGCAAAGCATGGATAGTAATTTTTGTGGGCACTTCTGGTAGCTAGAGCCGCTATCAGAAGAATCGGAATTCAATTCTGATAAGCCGGATTTTATTTTATTTAATTAGGTGTTAAGTGTTTTCACAAAATACTAGGAGTCCGTAGCTTGAATCGACGATTCTATTAGCTCTTCTGATAGCCGTAGTCGCGATCAGAAGAGTCAGAATTCAATTTGTCGCATCCTACACAAAGTTGTCAGCTCTAGGTCACTCTATTTGCGAAAAATCCTAGAGGTCCGATGACCGAATGGATAGCCCCTATAGCTTTCTAGCTAGTAGAAACCCGATAAAAATACGGAGTTTAGTTTTGACCATTTTGTAGCATACTTTTGCTGCTCTAGGTCTCAATTGGTTGAATAAAATCCTAGAGCTCAGAGCACGAATCGACTTCACCATTAGTCTTCTTAGAGGCTAAAGCAGTGGCTAAAAATGCTAGATTTGCATTTTAGCACTTCGCATTTTATTTTAATAATTAGAGGGCCCAAAGTCGTTCTTGGCTTTTCGCTTGATTCGCCTCGTTTAAGGTCCCTAAGGTTGAAAGCATGCTTCACGTGTGCTTTAGATCCCATTTTGGCCCTTTTAGGACTTTTGTCGTGCCGGGTAAATACCGAATTACGCGGACGTTTGATCAAAAGTCCGAGTAGGTTAAGTCAATTTTGGCGGTGATTGGCTCCGATAAGTCATTATTACCTCCAAGTGTCTAGCTGCGGGTCGAGCGAAGTTTCACGACATTCTTGATCAAAAGCGACCTTCCGCGGTTTTGATCGGATTTTGGTCGTTAATCGTTTTGATCGTTTTGGCCGTTTTTGCGAATTCGATGCAAATTGCTAATCTACCGAGCGTTTTAGTTAGGTGTTGAGTGTTCGAACCCGTAACGGGAACCCACACGCGGATTCGATCGCGTTTGGACTCAATACGGACTCAAAACGGTTTTGTCGGTAATTACTCCGCGGTTTTTCATTTTGATTCAATTTTGGTCAATTTCATTAGGAATTGCTTTGCAACCGATCCAATTAAGTCCTAAATATCTTGCTTTAGCTTGTTGTATTGTCGGAAACCTGTTTTGCGCAAAATCCATAAAATTGGCCTTTTAACGGATTTCCGACAAAACGATCGTTTTCGGCCGTTTCGGCAAATTTGTCGCTTTTAGGGCCGAAAGGTTTTTCTTCGATCTTTCGAGCGTTTTAGCACCTAGTTATGTACCTGAGGCCATATTGAGGCTCCACATGCAAATTTAATTGCATTTGTCTTCAATTTACGTATTTTTATTCACGTAGGTAAAGAATACGTCGTTTTCGTCGTTTTACCTCCCGGTTGATCATTTCAACTTCAAACAAGTTCCAATAAGTCCCATTAGGTATGTTATACCTATTTTTAGGTATTTCACTAAGTTTAGTTGGGTTTTACTTCATTTTGCACGTTTTAATCCATTTTGGCACTTGTTCGGCCAAAATGGACATAATAGGTCATAGTTTCACATTTTCTTCGTTTTCTTCATTTCTTTCTCCTTTAAATATTTAAGTGGGTATTATTTGATGTTTAGTTGGCATTTGTGCATTTAAATCTTTCTTTTGCTAAGTTGTATTTCTTTTTGTCGTTTTTGTTGCTTTGACCGATTAGAGGCTAGCGAGTCGGGCTTCGCCTCGAACGACCCGAACATCATCCCGGACATCACCGAAGTGCAACAACAAGGCAAGCACCTCATTTGACCATCTTGAATCCTATATTTCACAATGTTTACTTTGATTTCTCAAACTAATATGCATCGTTTAAATTCAATAAAGCGCTAGTTTGTGGGAATGGTAGATATAATCCAAATTGGTGGTTTTCCTTAATCTAATTTCCCTTCCACACATTGATAACCCTAGTAGAGGTTAGACAACTTAATAAATGTCACTTGGGTATAAACGAACTAGTAATCAGATATGCTTAGACATTGCAATAGAAGTGATTACAATGGCAGTCTTGTACCATACATTTTCAACTATGACATTTTTAAGTGGTTTTAGAAATGTGACATGAGAAAGTAATTTGGTAAAAATGTGAAGTGTCTAGTTGGTAATTAGACCGAGCGGGAGGTATAATATGTGCTAGTTAAAGCGGTGGCGATTGGTTGACGAGTTAAGTGGAGTACCCGCTTGAGTCACTAGGAGAAAACTATAAGGACCGAAGCCTTGAAACCATAATTACATCGACATTACGTGCAATCGCGCATGCTGGGATGGGGCAGCCGCAATTGAGTACTTGAAGTGTGAGGGTTTAGCCGCGTGCCTGTTGGTAGGCCATTGTGTGGACCTTTTTCCGTGATGAGCAAGTCAAGCGCGGTGTGAGTGTCCCCACGACCCGCGTTTGCACCTTCGTGAGTGCGCTTGGTCTTAGCAGCGGAAATCGCTTCGATGTCACATCGGGTGATACAACGGTGTACGCCTTGCTATGGGATAAGGGCCGCGACACGGACTTACAGATTACCGCCCGTCACGAGAAGGTGGCCGCTGTGTGTGCGGTTGGCTCCTTATCGCCATAGTGGTGGATATCGTCACCGGTCTTTGAGGTGTGGCTAAAACCTCAACGATGGGAAAGAATGTGTTCGGGCTTGTACAACGGGTACCTTTGGTATCGCGTGTTCCACTGGATGACAGGGTGCAAGTCCGGTTTATGGGGATAAAGTGTACATACTCTGCAGAGTCTTAAAATAAATCTGATCGATTAGCCGTGCTCACGGACATGAGCAATTAACTCGAGTTTTTGTTTCAAGTATAGACGTTTGGTTTGGTTTTGAAAATGAAAATCTATTTCGAGTCTAACTAAAGTATATGAATCGATATGAAACTTGGTGGATTTACATGTGGTTCGATATGGTACTTGATGGAACTATGGATGTGTGGATATAACACTTGGTGGATTTATGCATATATGGATGTCAAATCTTATCTCAAGCTGCGATCATGTATGGCGGCAGTTGAGAAGCTCAAATGTTATATATATCTGTAAATATGTTTTAGTCAAAGCTGTCTTTCAAATTATGTATTACTTTTCGATGAATTGATTCAACTCTTGCTTTTACTTAATAGACTTAGTGTAGCAGCCTTTCATTGAATCAGCCTGCATTAAATTTATATTTGTATACACTAAAGTCTTGCGAGTACATACGTGTACTCACCGTTGCTGCTAACCTTTTTCCAACAGAGGAAGGTACGGTGATGATGTCTGGGTGATCTTGAGCTTGATTCTGCGAGTCTTTGTGGCTTCAGAGGGTCCTCCCTCGATCACCGCCTTAGGGTGTGTTCGGGCTCATTGCTTGGTTTCAGTGTCACTTTTGGTTTCCGTTGTCGTTCTTTCTTTTGTAATCTACTTTGTAGGATATTGTAAGATTTACGCCCAGTTATGTAAGTTAAGTTAACTTAGTTCGTTTGTGCGTTGATACTTGTGTTGTTGGTACGCGATACTGGGCTATTGATCCAGGGAACCAGATGTCGGATGCGTCTGGTGCAGTCTGAAGCTAAGGGTTCGATTCCGTCGATCGAATTTTTGGGTTCAGATTTTCGGTATCGAGGCTTCATGTTGCTATACGGTGCTATACGCTACAGTAGACGGCGTACAGTACGGTATAGGACAAGGGGCCCTCACAGTAGGTCTGAAACATTCCTGCACAACGCGTCCCAACGGGCACTGCAGCGGAAGCCATTCGAAAATGAAAATGATGCACGAAATGACACATTGTGGCAGACACCACGCACGCCGAAAATGATGCACGAAATGGAACGTTATGGCAAGAACCTTACACGCTGCAACCTAGCCCGCCAAAATGAAGCTTTGCGGCACGAAGCGAAAACGGTGAACGGAATGAAGCCGGGTGCCAAACACACCGAATGCAATTCACATGTGTTGTAACTCATTTAGGCATGCATTTCGAATCCGTCCGAGTCGCCGTGAAATATTCCACAACGACGAGTTCCTAAGCTGAAAAAATCGAAAGCGATGCACGAACGAACTGAGTGCCAAATGCCCTGAACTAACTTACGATGTTAAACGTGCGTTTCAAAGACAATTCTGCATTCATTTTGAATACGTCCGAGTGAGTGTGAAACATCCCTCCGCGACGGGTCACAAGGGGTACTGCAAGCTGCGTCCGAATGAAAACGATGCACGAAACGAAACTCGGTGTCAAACTTCCAGAATGGGCTTCATATGCGCCCTAGCCCGTTTCAGCAAGCGTTTCGAGTACGTCCGGCTCGAAGCGAAACATTCATGCACAATGGGTCCCTAATGGTAATGTAAACTACACGCGTACTAGAATGGTGCAAAAAACAAAACATTGTTCCAAACATGCTGAATGAACTTCATATATGCCCAAGCACATTTCGGCATGCGTTTTGAATCTTTTCGAGTCGTGTGAAACATTCCTCTGCGACGAGTACTGTTTTCGTGCAAGGATTTTCACTAGAAAACGACGCATAAGATGAAGCTGAGTGTCAATCAACCAGAATGGACTTCATGTCTGCCGTAGCTCATTTTAGCAGGCAATTTGGGCTCATCCGTGTCGGTGCGAAACCTACACGACAAATGGTACAACATGTCACGTTCGTACCAGAACGAGTACGAAAAGAAAGCTTGCGGTAGACACCATGAATAGAGTTCATGTGTGCCCAAGCTCATTTCGGCATGCATTTCTGTTGCATCCGGGTCGGTGCAAAACATTTCCCCGCGATAGGAGCCAACGGGCACTGCAAGCTGCGTGCGTATCAAAACGAAGCACGAAAGGAAAATGTAGGCCAAACTGCGCGAGTGGACTTTCCATGCATTGCTGCTATAGTTCTGCATTCATTTCGAATACATCCGAGTGAGTGTGGAAACATCCCTCCGTGACGGGTCGCAAGGTGTTCTGCAAGCTGCGTCCGGACGGAAACGATGTACGAAAGGAAAATTGGTGTCAAACTCCCCGAATGGACTTCATATATGCCCTATCCCATTTCGACAAGCATTTCGAGTACGTCCGAGTCGATGCGAAATATTCATGCACGAAGGGTCCCTAATGGTACTGTAAACTACACGCGTACCAAAACGGTGCACGAAATGAAACTTCATTCCAATCATGCCGAATGAACTTCATATTTGCCCAAGCACATTCCGGCATGCATTTCGAGTCCGCCCGAGTTGTTGTGAAACATTTCTGCGCGACGAGCACGAACGAATACAACAAGCGGCGCCCGTTCGAAAACGTTGCACGAGATGAAACTGAGTGCCAAACACATCGAGTGGAATTCATACACTCATTTCGGCATGCATTTTGAATATGTCCGAGTCGGTGTCAAATGTTCCACCACGACGGGTTCCCACGGGTAATAAAAGCTGAGTACAAACGAAACCGATGCACGAAACAGAACCGAGTGCCAAACGCCCCGAAAGAACTTATGATGTTTGCTAGTGCTTTTCATCATTTGTATCGAATCCATTCGAGTAGGTCTGAAACATTCCTGCACGACGCGTCCCAACGGGCACTGCAGCGGAAGCCATTCGAAAATGAAAATGATGCACGAAATGACACATTGTGGCAGACACCACGCACGCCGAAAATGATGCACGAAATGGAACGTTATGGCAAGAACCTTACACGCTGCAACCTAGCACGCGAAAATGAAGCATTGCGGCACGAAGCGAAAACGGTGAACGGAATGAAGCCGGGTGCCAAACACACCGAATGCAATTCACATGTGTTGTAACTCATTTAGGCATGCATTTCGAATCCGTCCGAGTCGCCGTGAAATATTCCACAACGACGAGTTCCTAAGCTGAAAAAATCGAAAGCGATGCACGAAACGAAACTGAGTGCCAAACGCCCAGAACTAACTTACGATGTTCGCTTGTGCGTTTCAGCACAATTCTGCATTCATTTTGAATACGTCCGAGTGAGTGTGAAACATCCCTCCGCGACGGGTCACAAGGGGTACTGCAAGCTGCGTCCGAATGAAAACGATGCACGAAACGAAACTCGGTGTCAAACTCCTAGAATGGGCTTCACATGCACCCTAGCCCATTTCAGCAAGCGTTTCGAGTACGTCCGGCTCGAAGTGAAACATTCATGCACAATGGGTCCCTAATGGTAATGTAAACTACACGCGTACTAGAATGGTGCAAAAAACAAAACATTGTTCCAAACATGCCGAATGAACTTTATATATGCCCAAGCACATTTCGGCATGCGTTTTGAATCTTTCCGAGTCGTGTGAAACATTCCTCCGCAACGAGTACTGTTTTCGTGCAAGGATTTTCACAAGAAAACGACGCATAAGATGAAGCTGATTGTCAATCAACCAGAATGGACTTCATGTCTGCCGTAGCTCATTTTAGCAGGCAATTTGGGCTCATCCGTTTCGGTGCGAAACCTACACGACAAATGGTACTACATGTCACGTTCGTTCGTAACGAGCAGTCTAAAAGAAAGCTTGCGGCAAACACCCTGAATAGAGTTCATGTGTGCCCAAGCTCATTTCGGCATGCATTTCTGTTGCATCCGGGTCGGTGCAAAACATTTCCCCGCGATAGGAGCCAACGGGCACTACAAGCTGCGTGCGTATCAAAACGAAGCACGAAAGGAAAATGTAGGCCAAACTGCGCGAGTGGACTTTCCGTGCATTGCTGCTACAGTTCTGCATTCATTTCGAATACGTCCGAGTGAGTGTGGAAACATCCCTCCGTGATGGGTCGCAAGGTGTTCTGCAAGCTGCGTCCGGACGAAAACGATGCACGAAAGGAAAATTGGTGTCAAACTCCCCGAATGGACTTCATATATGCCCTATCCCATTTCGACAAGCATTTCGAGTACGTCCGAGTCGATGCGAAATATTCATGCACGATGGGTCTCTAATGGTACTGTAAACTACACGCGTACCAAAACGGTGCACGAAACGAAACTTCGTTCCAATCATGCCGAATGAACTTCATATTTGCCCAAGCACATTCCGGCATGCATTTCGAGTCCGCCCGAGTTGTTGTGAAACATTTCTGCGCGATGAGCACGAACGAATACAACAAGCGGCGCCCGTTCGAAAACGTTGCACGAGATGAAACTGAGTGCCAAACACATCGAGTGGAATTCATACACTCATTTCGGCATGCATTTTGAATATGTCCGAGTCGGTGTCAAATGTTCCACCACGACGGGTTCCCACGGGTAATAAAAGCTGAGTACAAACGAAACCGATGCACAAAACAGAACCGAGTGCCAAACGCCCCGAAAGAACTTATGATGTTTGCTAGTGCTTTTCATCATTTGTATCGAATCCATTCGAGTAGGTCTGAAACATTCCTGCACGACGTGTCCCAACGGGCACCGCAGCGGAAACCATTCGAAAATGAAAATGATGCACGAAATGACACATTGTGGCAGACACCACGCACGCCGAAAATGATGCACGAAATGGAACGTTATGGCAAGAACCTTACACGCTGCAACCTAGCACGCCAAAATGAAACATTGCGGCACGAAGCGAAAACGGTGAACGGAATGAAGCCGGGTGCCAAACACACCGAATGCAATTCACATGTGTTGTAACTCATTTAGGTATGATTTCGAATCCGTCCGAGTCGCCGTGAAATATTCCACAACGACGAGTTCCTAAGCTAAAAAAATCGAAAGCGATGCACGAAACGAAACTGAGTGCCAAACGCCCAGAACTAACTTACGATGTTCGCTTGTGCGTTTCAGCACAATTCTGCATTCATTTTGAATACGTCCGAGTGAGTGTGAAACATCCCTCCGCGACGGGTCACAAGGGGTACTGCAAGCTGCGTCCGAATGAAAACGATGCACGAAACGAAACTCGGTGTCAAACTCCCCGAATGGGCTACATATTTTAAACCTTCCAAGCTACACATATTACTGCCACGAACAGCGTTGTGACACCTAGCAATCGCTCAACTTCACCTCTTCGGGTTTCACACTCTAGGTAGCACGTCATCTCTGTTGGTTTGGTAAGAACTTACAAGAGCCTTTGGTAAAACAGTGAGTATTGAGTAATTCATAGCCACCTCCCTAGTCGATAGGAACCTCATACTTGCTTGTATTTTGCTGTTCTTATACTAACCATGTCAGGTGACGAAAGTTCTTTGCATCAATCTCCCCGCACGAAGGGCATCGTTGCACACTTTGCACGGATAACAAAGACCACTACCGAGGGACTTAGTGAGGATGTACGACTCACTAATGAGCGCATGTCACTCCAAGAAGATCGGCTCCGATCCATTGAGACCGCGCAAGGAGTTACTAACACTGCTCTAGCTAATATTTTGTCTAGACTTGATGTGCTTGCAGCTGCTGCCCCTGGTGTTCCCGGTCATCCACCTCGCAACAACACCAGCGCTTCTGGCGCCAGATCGTTTCCACCCATGCAGCATGGGCCCGTTGCGTCGACTGCTTCAATACACCACGCTAGCACATCTAGGGCTCCCTTAGCCCCGGGCGTTGAGATGGACAACCAAGATGATGACAACGACGCACACCACACCACGGAGTCAGAGGATGACTTCTTCGACCACGACCGTGACCATCATCGACTACGATTCAATCAACAAGGTATGCGTCATGATCCCATACGACGTGAGGTACGTGATCGTGATGACATGTTTTCAAAGGTGAAAGTCACTATACCTACATTTGACGGTAAATATGATCTAGATGCTTACCTTAGTTGGGAATTATTACTTGATCAAAAGTATGCATGCCATGAATTTCCTGAGGATAAGCGAGTTAGGGCTGCTACTAGTGAGTTTACGGATTTTGCTTCTGTTTGGTGGAGAGCATTGCCGTGTTCATCCAAATAACATACCCACCACTTGGGAAGCCCTAAAGTTGGTCATGCGACATAGATTTGTTCCCTCCTATTATGCTAGAGATTTACTTAATAAATTACAACGCTTACGCCAAGGTAAAAGTTCAGTACAAGATTATTATCAAGAATTACAAATTGGCATGTTGCGTTGTGGTTTAATTGAAAATGAGGACGCATCTATGGCCTGTTTCTTAGGTGGTTTAAATCGCGAAATCCAAGACATTCTAGATTATAAGGATTACAATTCGATGACTCGTTTATTCCATCTTGCTAGAAAAGCTAAATATGAAGTGCAGGGACGACAAGCGAGGGCCAAAACTAATTTTTCTGCAGGTCGTACTACCTCATGGACGCCACACACCCCTGCTGCCCCGTCAGGTCGTACCATTTCACCAAGTCCCTCCAACGACAAGACGACACCCAATTCTGCACCACGCACATCCTTTCCGACGACACGAACCACTCAAAAGAGTTCATCGTCGTCAGTTGCTTCAACAGGGCGAACCAAAGATATTCAGTGCCATCGCTGCAAGGGCTTTGGTTATGTTATGAAGGATTGTCCAAACACACGTGTGCTCATAGTTTGCGAAGACGGTGAGTACGATTCAGCACGCGATCTTGATGAAGATACATATGCTTTGCTCGCTGACAATGCAGAGGATGATACCAATTCCGAACTTCAAGAAGAGCACATCAGCGCGGGTGACGCCGACCAATTCCTGAGTATCGTTTCCCAGCGAGTACTTAGTGCCCAGATTGCCAGTGGCGAACAGAATCAGCGCCACAACTTGTTTCATATTAAAGGCGTCGTCAAGGAACGCGCAATTCGAATCATCATTGATGGTGGAAGTTGCAATAATCTCGCCAGCCAGGACATGGTAGAAAAACTCGCACTCTCCACTAGACCGCATCCTCAACCCTACCACATCCAATGGTTCACCAATAGCGGCAAGATCAAGGTAACCCGTCTGGTAAGAGTTCATTTTGTTTTAGGTTCTTATCATGATTATGTTGATTGCGATGTCGTACCTATGCAAGCTTGTTCCATGTTGTTAGGTAGACCATGGCAATATGATAAAAATTGTTTACATCATGGTAGAACAAATCAATATTCCTTTTTGCATAAAGACAAGAAAATTGTGTTACATCCAATGTCTCCTGATGCTATTTTCAAAGATGAGATTGATAGGGCTAATAAAGAGAAAAATCTGGACCACACCAAAAGCGAAAATCAACTTGTAGCGGGACCTTAAACCACACCTTAAAAACAATCTACACTGTGCACGACAAAAGACTGAGATTCAATTGAAGGGTGCGTGCTTTCTTGCTACCAAATCTGATTTGCACGAGTTACATGTTAGTGATACCGTTTGTTATGCTCTCGTTTGCAAAGAGGCCTTATTTTCATTTGAAGATCTGCCTTCTCTTTTGCCTCCTGCTGTCACTAACCTTTTGCAGGAGTACATTGACGTGTTTCCCAAAGAGGTACCACCGGGGCTGCCACCGATTCGAGGAATTGAGCACCAAATTGACCTCATCCCGAGCATCGTTGCCCAATCGTGCGCCATACAGAACAAATCCGGAAGAGACTAAGGAAATACACCGCCAAGTTCAAGACACGCTTGACAAAGGGTATGTACGTGAGTCTCTTAGCCCTTGTGTCGTTTCTGGTCATTTTAGTTCCAAAGAAAGATGGATCATGGCGCATGTGTGTTGATCGTCGAGCAATCAATAATATCACCATTAGGTATCGTCATCCTATTCCTCGATTAGATGATATGCTTGATGAGTTAAGTGGTTCTCTGCTTTTCTCTAAAGTTGATTTGCGTAGTGGGTACCACTGCATTCGCATGAAGCTAGGAGATGAATGGAAAACGGCTTTTAAAACTAAGTTCGGTCTATATGAGTGGTTAGTAATGCCTTTTGGGTTAACTAATGCACCTAGCACTTTCATGAGATTGATGAACGAAGTTTTGCGAGCTTTCATTGGCAAATTTGTGGTGGTTTATTTTGATGATATTTTGATCTACAGCATATCTTTGGAGGAACACCTTAACCATTTACGTGCTGTTTTTGATGCTTTACGAAATGCACGTTTATTTGGTAACCTTGAGAAGTGCACCTTTTGCACGGATCGAGTCTCTTTTCTTGGTTATGTTTTTACTCCCATGGGCATTGAAGTTGATCAAGCCAAGGTTGTGGCAATACAGAGTTGGCCAACTCCTACCACGGTCACACAAGTGCGAAGTTTTCTAGGACTTGCTGGATTCTATCGTCATTTAAGTAAAGGATTTCAGCACCATTGCCGCACCATTGAATGAGCTTACGAAGAAGGGCGTACCTTTTGTTTGGGGAGATGCACAGGACAACGCTTTCTACACATTAAAAGATAAGTTGACACATGCACCACTTCTTCAACTCCCTGATTTTTCTAAGACTTTTGAACTCGAATGTGATGCTAGTGGAATTGGGTTGGGTGGTGTGTTGTTGCAAGATAGAAAACCGGTTGCATATTTCTGTGAGAAGTTGAGTGGGCCTAGTTTGAACTATTCTACTTATGATAAGGAATTATATGCTTTAGTTCGAACTTTAGAAACATGGCAGCATTATTTGTGGCCCAAAGAATTGGCCATACATTCTGATCACGAATCGTTAAAGCATATTCAAGTCAAGTAACATTAAATCGTAGACATGCAAAATGGGTTGAATTCATTGAGTCTTTTCCTTATGTTATCAAACACAAGAAGGGCAAGGACAATGTTATTGCTGATGCTTTGTCTAGACGATATACCATGCTTACACAACTTGATTTCAAAATCTTCGGTTAGAGACAATTAAGGATCAATATGAACATGATATTGCTTTTCGTGATGTGTTGCTCAATTGTAAAGAGGGAAAAGCGTGGAATAAGTTTGTCCTCCGTAATGGTTTTGTGTTTAGAGCTAACAAGCTATGCATTCCAGCTAGTTCCGTTAATTGTTGTTACTGCAGGAGGCGCATGGAGGTGGCCTCATGGGACACTTTGGTGTGAAGAAGACGGAGGACATACTTGCTAGCCATTTCTTTTGGCCAAAGATGAGAAGGGATGTGGTATGCTTTGTCGCTCGCTGCACTACATTCCAAAAAGCTAAGTCACGTCTTAATCCACATGGTTTATACATGCCTCTTCCTGTCCCTACCATGCCTTGGGAGGATATTTCGATGGACTTTGTTTTAGGTCTTCCTAGAACAAAGAAGGGGAGGGATAGCATCTTTGTTGTTGTGGATAGATTTTCTAAGATGGCACACTTCATACCATGTCATAAAAGTGATGATGCTACCAAAGTTGCTGATTTATTCTTTCGTGAAATTGTGCGCTTACATGGTATGCCTAACACAATAGTTTCAGATCGCGATACTAAATTCCTGAGTCATTTTTGGCGAACATTGTGGGCTAAATTGGGGACTAAGCTGTTATTTTCTACTACTTGTCATCCCCAAACTGATGGACAAACTGAAGTTGTCAATCGATCTTTATCTACCATGCTTAGGGCTATTTTGAAAAAGAACATAAAGTTGTGGGAAGAATGCTTACCTCATATTGAATTTGCTTATAATCGTTCACTGCATTCTACTACTAAGATGTGCCCTTTTGAGATTGTATATGTGTAACACCCTACAAATCTAAACTGTCGTACAAGAAAATTTCGACAGCATCTCTCCTAAAAATTAGGACAAAACGGAAGCGACAGCAAGATTCATAATAAACATTACAAACGGGAATAACATAAAAGCATCAATACTAGAGATAACAAGTCTAAATCAACCAGAAAACAAACATAAACGTAAAACAGCTCCAAAGAGGACATCAACAGGTCTATGATTAATAAAATTTCAGCAAGCTAATGAATTATTAAATGCACTAGTCCATGTGATTCGTGATGACCCCGGAGGGTTGAATGTGCTACTAAGCCCACCCTTCAAGCTTACGACTCGCGAGAACTACCTGAAAACAACAAAATAACAAGGGGTGAGATTGGGTAATCTCAGCAAGCGGAACAACTTCTAACAAATAACACAGCCACAGTAAAACTAGCATACCAAATTCCTCATATACAATACCACATCAAAGAGTCCACATTCCTCATATACAATACCACAACAAAGAGTCCACATTCCTCATATCCAATACCACATTACGGAGTGCACACAACCTCAGTAAAATGCATATGATTGTGCACATGCTTATGCCATGATCCTCCTCACCGTGCCTTTCTCAGAACACACGGTGTTGTACTGCCGGTGATCGCGCACGCTGGCGTCGACAAACTTCCAATGCATGATTGTGCAGTTAATGCTTCATGCATGAATTCATTCATAATTTTCCACATTGAGTCCACATATTTGCATGCCATCATATAACATGGATAGAAAACAAATAACATTGAGATGAACTATTTAGACAATTCAACCAATAGGCAACATCATTCTTCTCTTTACTCATGGTTCAAAGCCAAAGCACATCATCACATTGCTAATCTAATTATTGCAATCTTCCCAGCAAATGATCAAACCATGTATGATTAATGTCATCGGGAAATATAACGAAGGCAATGCAAACAACGATGTATAGCTCAACCATAACACTACTTCCACTTGCCTTTACCGACGTAGACGACGGATCTAGTTGCGTCCAGAAGGGGCACCACCTGTACAAGCATATTTTCAGTATGCAATAACACCACAATTGATCACACAACTCAAACACGCAATTCCTACAACCCGTTCCCCTTTTCCAACACCGAAACCCCGATCTGTTCGGATCGAACAGCAGCAACCCCCATTCTCTTTTTCGTATCTTTTTTTCCACAGAACATAAAAATATGAAAAAATTACAGGAGCTATATATTGACGAGATCTACAACTTTCCAGAAGATCATAAATTCTAATTCCTCTGTTAAATATGCCTAAACAGTCGTCCAACACAGTGGATGAAATCTGTTCCCAGATTCTGTTCGTCGGTTTGCAACAGCGATAACTCTCAGAAAACTTCCCCAAAAATTCTGAAAAAATTACAGAAGCTAGGTCTCGACGTTATATACAACTTTCTAGTTATAGGTTTTGGCAGGAAAAATCATCTATGCCACGTAAAACGCGAAACAATCCGCGCTGCACAATCTCCTTTCCAAAAACAGCACCACGTGAACATCTACCCTTCTCCCCCATCAAGATCCATCCAAACCACTCACCACCAGATCTAATACACTCCTAATCCCTAGGTAGAACAGGGGTAAAAGATTGGGAATTTTACCTTGAGTTCTCCCTTGAGATCCCACGAAGAACACGCGACGATCCCCGAAACGGAAATCTGATCGAACTCCTCGCCTCCACGGATCCCCTTCTCGCTCTCTCTCCTTCGCGTTTTCGTGGTGGATCTTGAGCCACCATGCAAGGGAGGAAGAACAGGGGGTGGCGGCTGCTAGGGGGAATGGGGGAGGCGCCCTAGGGTTGGGGGGGTGGCCGGCCACATGGTGGGGGGGGCGCACCCAAGTGGGCCGGCCCACGAGGGGGGGTGGGGAGGTGGAGGTGGGAAAAGAATTCCCGGCCCAGGCCCAAGTTTTCCTCGGCCCACTGTTTCTAGCCCGAATACTCCAAATTTAATATTAATACGCCGCATAAACTTCAATTATTTCATTCCCCGACAAATCCTTCATTCCTCTCCCGAAACAAAACCAGGAAAAGGAACCCTAGAATCGCTCTGATGCTCTAAGGCATCACATTCTCCCCTCCTTAAAAGGATTCGTCCCCGAATCTACTCCTCTTTGCTACGGAACCTTAAAAAAAGGAAGGCAAAATGGTAATCAACACTTTACCTTCAGCATCCTCAAAGAGTGTAGGATACTTCTTCCGCATCTGGTCCTCAAGTTCCCAAGTTGCATCCCGCTCATACTAATTGGTCCACAAATCTTTCATTGGATACTAACACGAACTATTCCCCTATTAAATAAAGGACACCTATTAGGTGAATCTGGTATCGATCTGGAATCTCAACTCCCACTTCTCTCTTCAACCCGATCGCGAAACTCCGCATTCCAATCTCAACTCCTCTACCACAGTTCATCGCATTCTGGACGACGCGAACCATGTGAGACACAACGCTCTAGGTGAGTCTCTAAATCAACCCAAACACAAACTCCTATCTCCTACAAGTGATTGATCTTTTACAAAAAGAACCAATATCCACCCTTACCAACGACAGAGATAGCCTATTTTACAACCAGGGTCCGTAAATCCGCAGAATCAATAACAACCGAACACAATCACTACGGTTGACACAAACTCGCTCGAACCCAGCGACAAAAAGTTCCAAAAAATTAATGTAATTACCTGCAACTTCCAAGTTGTCCACTACTAAATTAAGCAACCCCACCGAGGAACACAACAATGAAAACAATTCTCCAAAAAGGTTTGAATTGAGTCATACACAACATTCCTTTACTCTTCACTTTTAAACTACTTACGATCAGCGACCACACTAGTTTTCCCTTGTAAGAAGGTTTCGCCTTCACATTCTTCCACCCAAGGACCAGAGCAAGGAGTACAATCCTTGAATATACTCAACCATAACATAAACATTCATTTTCTTACCCCCAAGCTTGAACGTAAAAGAAAACTTAATTCTCACTAACACCACGGACGACAATCACCGCCTTTAAACCAAAAGGCTGAAAATCACATACACGGGAACTCAACTTGGAAGAGGAACTCCATAGAACCAAAAACACCAAAAAAATTTCTTCGGGGAGGAGCTCTATTCAAAAGAGAAACACCGCGAAAGTCTTCTGCAAATGCATTTCACTTTTACCAAAACAAGTTATCTCACTTTTATCCAAGGCCAAGCCATTCAGAAAAAAAAAAAACGATCAAGGAATTAAATGCTTCCACACAACCACCATCTCTTTTTCCTTAAAAAGGAACCAAACTCACTTCCAAACAGAAAAATTGTTTCAACCACGAATATCATTCATGTCACAACCAGAAGAATCGTCTCTTAAACAAAAATCACAAACACTTCACACCACAACACAACTCTAGCCCAAAATAGAAATACAAATATTTCCAGATCATGAAGTTCCAAATCTTACATTGGATTAGCTACTTCTTTTGATCAACAATGCAACCGATAACTCGACCTTGAAAACTACGGACACAGTCAAAGCATACATCCTTGAGCATAAATGTCGCATTCATAACTTAAGCTAGTTTTCTTATAAAAGACGAATGAATGACGATATTTAATAGAATAACATTCCAAAATCTCCACAAATTACTTCAAGGTTAATCATTCTTTTATCCTTGTTTTAAGCCTCGAAATTAACCCACATTTGGCAGAATCATTCTAAGTTTAGGAAACTCAAACACAAAGACAAAGAATACTTTGACCGAAAGTATTCAACCCAAATATCAAACAAACAAACCAATCCATATGAATTTTTAAACATAAGTTCAGCATAACTCCCGCCATCTATAGCATTCCACTACCCTTACCATTTAGATTTTAATATTCCCTATTTACTCATTGAGAAGGCCCATCAGGATTTAACAACAACTATACAACAAATTCTTACTCTTATTACCTTTTCCACAATTATAAATAAAGTTCACAGTGCTTATCAAACACATCCAACCAACACTACCTCATCAAGATCCCCACGGAGCAGCCTAACCTATATCATCATATTCTAAATTTGAAAGGCAGTGCTTCAACAAGTCTTTCAGCATGATGAACCTATAAATTCCATACCACATACGCGTCAACATCTCGACAATGGAAATTTATTCACCTAAAAGATGACTCAACAAGTAAATATTATCTCAACAAGGCACCAATCATAAATAGAAGTTTAAAACATACATTTATTAAAGACAAAATCACGCGTCATGCTAACTATCCCTGGTTCACTCCATCACAACATGTTACAATTTCCACCATTTTAACAAAGGTTTTCAACAATTAATCTAATCAGTTACCACCACTACTAAGTCATCAATATCAATAATTGGCATAATTGTAAAATAACAACATTGCTTTTAGTTACCCTATCCATAGGCTATGACAAACTGTCACTACACAACATACTCCAACTATGTAAAATAGATTGAATAATTTAAGCCATCCAAAGCTCTTATAACAACAACGCTAAATTAAATTTAAATTTTTTTTTTTAATTTTTTTTAGCTACCCTATACACGGGTTATAGCAAAATTGCCACTCCAAGACATACTCCAGCCTTTTTTTTTAAAGTGAACTGAATAGGTGAAATCATCACAAAGCTCTTACGGCAATGGCAAAAACTTATGTCTTCCCAATTGATATCGATACTAGCATTATTGGAACGCAACTGCATACTTCCGAATCTACTAATAGTTTGCAACGTCATAAATATCAACTCTAATCAATTTCCAAGTTAAAGTCACTAGCCAACACGATTAAATTAGAACATCTTTAAACAACCAGTATGGTTTCTTTAACAATATCGGTAGTCCACCATTACAATTAAATTGTTCTACCGACCTTATATTAAAATGTCTCTAAATAACCCACCAATTTTCGATTACCTTCACAGTAGTTTACATCATCTTAATGTTCTAACTACGCATCAAGATTTAAAGCTTTAAACATTGTCCATGGTCAAGGGCACATTAAAATAATGCAATAAATCCTAATCATGCACATTAACACATTCAATCATTATCGCTATAGAGCAATCTACAATACTAGAAGTTTATTTAATCTCAAGCTAAAGATAACAATTACATCTTAATTGATTCAACTCACAAATTAACTTAGAAGTACATCATTCAATAAACCACATTGTTACATACTACGTAACACAGACATAAAATTTCTAAACACCGTCATGGGTCACCTACCCTTGACAAACAGGAGGCAATCCAAAACATTAAAAAAAACAAACACAGTTCTAGATCAAGAACAAACACCGATAAAAAATTCTTCTTTTCAGGCAAGGAAGAAAAGCAAAATCCAAACATAAATGCAAGAGAGCTCGACCCTCAAATGTCCAATCATAGTAGCCAAAACTCTTCAAGAAATCCAAAACCTACACTTTCCACAAAGGAAGACAGATGCAAAAGGGAAGACCAAATGTCCAACCAAATTTTTCCGATAAAGATTCAAACTTAGCTCCATCCAAATTTTGAATCGCAACAGAGAAACTCCAACCCCTTCTTAAAAAAAAACTGGAAACAACAACCACAGAAATTTCCTCCCAACGACAGTCCATAACAATAAATCAGGTGCCAAAGCAAAATTGTGACCAAAAGACGCGCAACGTAGAACTCTTCTTCTGTGTCTTCACTCAAAGGAGACAAAACCACAAACCGCCAAAAGTACAAATCAGCGAGTGCTCAAAACTAAGCATTTTCCTCGGTTTCAACCAACCACATACCCGAAAACCAACCAAAACTGACCGTCGGCCACGGTAAAGAACATCCGAAGGAATCCATCACCAACCTCTTCTATTTGACTCCAGTCACTACCCGATCTATGATGAGACACGGATAAGTACTCTTTCCCTGAGGGTATAATAGTTCTTCTGGTGACTCTACCCGCCACACCATCAAACCACAGCCTCACTACAAACAAAGGTGACCGAAACCCTTCTGCACCACAACCACACTTTATCACAAATGAAGCAACTCAATCAAATCTATCATAAATATAGCATTATACATCATCAAAAGTAGCATTCAACAACAAAGCTTAAATTCAACCTTTAAGCATAAGGCAACGATACCCATACCCTTTCCTCATGCATCCATGTGTGTCAAATTTTAAATTAGTGATTCCACTTACACAAGTTTTAATGTTGCTATCCTATGACAAAATTTTAGTTAAAACCTAGGCCATGTTTCTAAGTTATTCCACATCACATTTTAGTTGTATCCTATAGTATGACACTAAAAATAGACATTCCAAGGACCTACAGCCCGCTCTGATACCAACTGTAACACCCTACAAATCTAAACTGTCGTACAAGAAAATTTCGACAGCATCTCTCCTAAAAATTAGGACAAAACGGAAGCGACAGCAAGATTCATAATAAACATTACAAACGGGAATAACATAAAAGCATCAATACTAGAGATAACAAGTCTAAATCAACCAGAAAACAAACATAAACGTAAAACAGCTCCAAAGAGGACATCAACAGGTCTATGATTAATAAAATTTCAGCAAGCTAATGAATTATTAAATGCACTAGTCCATGTGATTCGTGATGACCCCGGAGGGTTGAATGTGCTACTAAGCCCACCCTTCAAGCTTATGACTCGCGAGAACTACCTGAAAACAACAAAATAACAAGGGGTGAGATTGGGTAATCTCAGCAAGCGGAACAACTTCTAACAAATAACACAGCCACAGTAAAACTAGCATACCAAATTCCTCATATACAATACCACATCAAAGAGTCCACATTCCTCATATACAATACCACAACAAAGAGTCCACATTCCTCATATCCAATACCACATTACGGAGTCCACACAACCTCAGTAAAATGCATATGATTGTGCACATGCTTATGCCATGATCCTCCTCACCGTGCCCTTTCTCAGGAACACACGGTGTTGTACCGGTACGGTCGCGCACGCTGGCGTCGACAAACTTCCAATGCATGATTGTGCAGTTAATGCTTCATGCATGAATTCATTCATAATTTTCCACATTGAGTCCACATATTTGCATGCCATCATATAACATGGATAGAAAACAAATAACATTGAGATGAACTATTTAGACAATTCAACCAATAGGCAACATCATTCTTCTCTTTACTCATGGTTCAAAGCCAAAGCACATCATCACATTGCTAATCTAATTATTGCAATCTTCCCAGCAAATGATCAAACCATGTATGATTAATGTCATCGGGAAATATAACGAAGGCAATGCAAACAACGATGTATAGCTCAACCATAACACTACTTCCACTTGCCTTTACCGACGTAGACGACGGATCTAGTTGCGTCCAGAAGGGGCACCACCTGTACAAGCATATTTTCAGTATGCAATAACACCACAATTGATCACACAACTCAAACACGCAATTCCTACAACCCGTTCCCCTTTTCCAACACCGAAACCCCGATCTGTTCGGATCGAACAGCAGCAACCCCCATTCTCTTTTTCGTATCTTTTTTTCCACAGAACATAAAAATATGAAAAAATTACAGGAGCTAGATATTGACGAGATCTACAACTTTCCAGAAGATCATAAATTCTAATTCCTCTGTTAAATATGCCTAAACAGTCGTCCAACACAGTGGATGAAATCTGTTCCCAGATTCTGTTCGTCGGTTTGCAACAGCGATAACTCTCAGAAAACTTCCCCAAAAATTCTGAAAAAATTACAGAAGCTAGGTCTCGACGTTATATACAACTTTCTAGTTATAGGTTTTGGCAGGAAAAATCATCTATGCCACGTAAAACGCGAAACAATCCGCGCTGCACAATCTCCCTTTCCAAAAACAGCACCACGTGAACATCTACCCTTCTCCCCCATCAAGATCCATCCAAACCACTCACCACCAGATCTAATACACTCCTAATCCCTAGGTAGAACAGGGGTAAAAGATTGGGAATTTTACCTTGAGTTCTCCCTTGAGATCCCACGAAGAACACGCGACGATCCCCGAAACGGAAATCTGATCGAACTCCTCGCCTCCACGGATCCCCTTCTCGCTCTCTCTCCTTCGCGTTTTCGTGGTGGATCTTGAGCCACCATGCAAGGGAGGAAGAACAGGGGGTGGCGGCTGCTAGGGGGAATGGGGGAGGCGCCCTAGGGTTGGGGTGGCCGGCCACATGGTGGGGCGCACCCAAGTGGGCCGGCCCACTAGGGGGGGGTGGGGAGGTGGAGGTGGGAAAAGAATTCCCGGCCCAGGCCCAAGTTTTCCTCGGCCCACTATTTCTAGCCCGAATACTCCAAATTTAATATTAATACGCCGCATAAACTTCAATTATTTCATTCCCCGACAAATCCTTCATTCCTCTCCCGAAACAAAACCAGGAAAAGGAACCCTAGAATCGCTCTGACGCTCTAAGGCATCACAATATGGTTTTGTCCCTCGTGCTCCTATTGATTTATTACCTCTTCCATGTTCGAAAAAATTGAATTTTGATGCAAAACAACGTGCTGACTTGATCATCAAAATGCATGAGACAACTAAAGAAAATATAGAACTCATGAATGCTAAATACAAACTTGCTGGTAGTAAGGGAAGAAAACATGTTACTTTTGAACCCGGCGAGTTAGTTTGGCTACATTTGAGAAAAGATAGATTTCCTGAATTACGAAAATCAAAGTTGATGCCTCGTGCTGATGGTCCGTTCCGAGTATTGAAAAAGATCAATGATAATGTTTATAAGCTTGACTTGCCTGCAGAGTTTGGGGTCAGTCCCACTTTTAACATTGCAGATTTGAAACCATACTTGGGCGATGAGGATGAGTTCGAGTCGAGGACGACTCAAATGCAACAAAGGGAGGATGATGAGGACATCTCTTCCATGAACACAAATGAGCCATCTGTGCAAGGACCAATTACTCGTGCCAAAGCACGTCAGCTCAATTATCAGGTCAACTCGTTTCTAAGTTTATATACGATTAATTCACAGAATGGATTGCTATTTAATTCTTGTGATGACTTCATTGTTCTTAGGAACCAAGGAGAAGATCAAGCTCGGTCATCATATGCGCAGGATCCAGAAGACAAAGTCAAAGAGGAAAACGAGCACATGAGAAATACTACCAAGAAGGAAAGAAGGAAGGAGTTTCCTTTCTGTTTGGAAGCCCGAAATCAGATCAAGGCGCCATGACAAATCTCGTTTATTTCTTTCCTTTTGAATTTTAGGAAGCTTTGTTAAGAAGGAAAGGAGGGGCGGATTTTCCTCCTGTTTTGGGCTGCATGTGCGCCCTCCCCCTTGGCTGCCATATGGGCGCCTCCCCTCAACCCTCCACTTCTCCCCTTTATATACCCCTGCCGTCCCTCCCTTAGAACTCAGATTTTGTTGATTGAGTTTAGCCATGTGCAAACTTTCTTCTTCAAGTTGTGCTAGATAGCCACCTTGTGAAGACATTAATAGAATCTCAATTCGTCTCGACTATCTCTCATACTTCAGATTGTTTTACTTGTTCTTGTTTGTTCTTCGATTACCAACAAGAATTGAACATCATGTTCAGGTTGATCTCGGCTACCTAGCAGGATCAATAACCACGCGGAGTAGGTTCAGCGATTGCTAAGGCGCCATCGACTTGTTCGTGCGTAGTCGGATCGTGAGAGTCTTCTCCAACACCAATCGATAGTTATCCCTCCACCGAAAGATCGGGCACTCCAGACATATCAGATGCACGAAAGGAAAATTGGTGTCAAACTCCCCGAATGGACTTCATATATGCCCTATCCCATTTCGATAAGCATTTCGAGTACGTCCGAGTCGATGCGAAATATCCATGCACGATGGGTCCCTAATGGTACTGTAAACTACACGCGTACCAAAACGGTGCACGAAACGAAACTTCGTTCCAATCATGCCGAATGAACTTCATATTTGCCCAAGCACATTCCTGCGTGCATTTCGAGTCCGTCCGAGTTGTTGTGAAACATTTCTCCGCGATGAGCACGAACGAATACAACAAGCAGCGCCCGTTCGAAAACGTTGCACGAGATGAAACTGAGTGCCAAACACATCGAGTGGAATTCATATGTGCTCCCACTCATTTCGGCATGCATTTTGAATATGTCCGAGTCGGTGTCAAATGTTCCACCACGACGGGTTCCCACGGGTAACAAAAGATGAATACAAACGAAACCGATGCACGAAACATAACCGAGTGCCAAACGCCCCGAAAGAACTTATGATGTTTGCTAGTGCTTATCATCATTTGTATCGAATCCATTCGAGTAGGTTTGAAACATTCCTGCACGACGCGTCCCAACGGGCACTGCAGCGGAAGCCATTCGAAAATGAAAATGATGCACGAAATGACACATTGTGGCAGACACCACGCACGCCGAAAATGATGCACGAAATGGAACGTTATGGCAAGAACCTTACACGCTGCAACCTGGCACGCCAAAATGAAACATTGCGGCACGAAGCGAAAACGGTGAACGGAATGAAGCCGGGTGCCAAACACGCCGAATGCAATTCACATGTGTTGTAACTCATTTAGGCATGCATTTCGAATCCGTCCGAGTCGCCGTGAAATATTCCACAACGACAAGTTCCTAAGCTGAAAAAATCGAAAGCGATGCACGAAACGAAATCGTGCCAAACGCCTGTAATTAACTTACGATGTTCGCTTGTGCGTTTCAGCACAATTCTGCATTCATTTTGAATACGTCCGAGTGAGTGTGAAACATCCCTCCGCGACGGGTCACAAGGGGTACTCAAGCTGCGTCCGAATGAAAACGAAGCACGAAACGAAACTCAGTGTCAAACTCCCCGAATGGGCTTCATATGCGCCCTAGCCCGTTTCAGCAAGCGTTTCGAGTACGTCCTTGTCGAAGCGAAACATTCATGCACAATGGGTCCCTAATGGTAATGTAAACTACACGCGAACTAGAATGGTGCAAGAAACAAAAGATTGTCCAAACATGCCAAATGAACTTCATATATGCCCAAGCACATTTCGGCATGCGTTTTGAATCTTTCCGAGTCGTGTGAAGCATTCCTCCGCGACGAGTACTGTTTGGTGCAAGGATTTTCACAAGAAAACGACGCATAAGATGAAGCTGAGTGTCAATCAACCAGAATGGACTTCATGTCTGTCGTAGCTCATTTTAGCAGGCAATTTGGGCTCATCTGTGTCGGTGCGAAACCTACACGACAAATGGTACTACATGTCACGCTCGCATTTCGTAACGAGCAGTAAAGAAAGCTTGCGGCGGACACCCTGAATAGAGTTCATGTGTGCCCAAGCTCATTTCGGCATTCATTTACGCTGCATCCGGTCGGTGCAAAACATTTCCCGCGATAGGTGCCAGCGAACGCATGCAAGCTAACGTCGCGTATCAAAACGAAGCACGAAAGGAAAATGTAGGCCAAACTGCGCGAGTGGACTTTCCATGCATTGCTGCTACAGTTCTGCATTCATTTCGAATACGTCCGAGTGAGTGTGGAAACATCCCTCCGCGACGGGTCGCAAGGTGTTCTGCAAGCTGCGTCCGGACGGAAACGATGCATGAAAGGAAAATTGGTGTCAAACTCCCCGAATGGACTTCATATATGCCCTATCCCATTTCGACAAGCATTTCGAGTACGTCCGAGTCGATGCAAAATATTCATGCACGATGGGTCCCTAATGGTACTGTAAACTACACGTGTACCAAAACGATGCACGAAACGAAACTTCGTTCCAATCATGCCGAATGAACTTCATATTTGCCCAAGCACATTCCTGCGTGCATTTCGAGTCCGTCCGAGTTGTTGTGAAACATTTCTCCGCGATGAGCACGAACGAATAAAACAAGCGGCGCCCGTTCGAAAACGTTGCACGAGATGAAACTGAGTGCCAAACACATCGATTGGAATTCATATGTGCTCCCACTCATTTCGGCATGCATTTTGAATATGTCCGAGTCGGTGTCAAATGTTCCACCACGACGGGTTCCCACGGGTAAGAAAAGCTGAATACAAACGAAACCGATGCACGAAACATAACCGAGTGCCAAACGCCCCGAAAGAATATATGATGTTTGCTAGTGCTTATCATCATTTGTATCGAATCCATTCGAGTAGGTTTGAAACATTCTCGCACGGCCCAGCGTCCCAGCGAATCCGCAATGCGTGAAGCCATTCGAAAATGAAAATGATGCACGAAATGACACATTGTGGCAGACACCACGCACGCCGAAAATGATGCACGAAATGGAACGTTATGGCAAGAACCTTACACGCTGCAACCTGGCACGCCAAAATGAAACATTGCGGCACGAAGCGAAAACGGTGAACGGAATGAAGCCGGGTGCCAAACACGCCGAATGCAATTCACATGTGTTGTAACTCATTTAGGCATGCATTTCGAATCCGTCCGAGTCGCCGTGAAATATTCCACAACGACAAGTTCCTAAGCTGAAAAAATCGAAAGCGATGCACGAAACGAAACTGGGTGCCAAACGCCCAGAATTAACTTACGATGTTCGCTTGTGCGTTTCAGCACAATTCTGCATTCATTTTGAATACGTCCGAGTGAGTGTGAAACATCCCTCCGCGACGGGTCACAAGGGGTACTCAAGCTGCGTCCGAATGAAAACGAAGCACGAAACGAAACTCAGTGTCAAACTCCCCGAATGGGCTTCATATGCGCCCTAGCCTGCTTTCAAAGCGCCGAGTACGTCCTTGTCGAAGCGAAACATTCATGCACAATGGGTCCCTAATGGTAATGTAAACTACACGCGAACTAGAATGGTGCAAGAAACAAAAGATTGTCCAAACATGCCAAATGAACTTCATATATGCCCAAGCACATTTCGGCATGCGTTTTGAATCTTTCCGAGTCGTGTGAAGCATTCCTCCGCGGCAGTCTTGTTTGGTGCAAGGATTTTCACAAGAAAAGCGACGCATAAGATGAAGCTGAGTGTCAATCAACCGTAATGGACTTCATGTCTGGCCGTAGCTCATTTTAGCAGGCAATTTGGGCTCATCCGTGTCGGTCACGAAATCTACACGACAAATGGTACTACATGTCACGCGTTAATCCGAGCGAGTGCGAAAAGAAAGCTTGGCGGCAGACACCCTGAATAGAGTTCATGTGTGCCCAAGCTCATTTCGACATTCATTTCTGTTGCATCCGGTCGGTGCAAAACATTTCCCGCGATAGGTGCCAGCGAACGCGCAAAGGCTGCGTCGCGTATCAAAAGCGAAGCACGAAAGGAAAATGTAGGCCAAATCTGCGAGTGGACTTTCCATGCATTGCTGCTACAGTTCTGCATTCATTTCGAATACGTCCGAGTGAGTGTGGAAACATCCCTCCGCGACGGGTCGCAAGGTGTTCTGCAAGCTGCGTCCGGACGGAAACGATGCATGAAAGGAAAATTGGTGTCAAACTCCCCGAATGGACTTCATATATGCCCTATCCCATTTCGACAAGCATTTCGAGTACGTCCGAGTCGATGCAAAATATTCATGCACGATGGGTCCCTAATGGTACTGTAAACTACACGCGTACCAAAACGGTGCACGAAACGAAATTTCGTTCCAATCATGCCAAATGAACTTCATATTTGCCCAAGCACATTCCTGCGTGCATTTCGAGTCCGTCCGAGTTGTTGTGAAACATTTCTCCGCGATGAGCACGAACGAATAAAACAAGCGGCGCCCGTTCGAAAACGCGTTGCGAGATGGCGAGTGCCAAACACATCGATTGGAATTCATATGTGCTCCCACTCATTTCGGCATGCATTTTGAATATGTCCGAGTCGGTGTCAAATGTTCCACCACGACGGGTTCCCACAGGTAAGAAAAGCTGAATACAAACGAAACCGATGCACGAAACAGAACCGAGTGCCAAACGCCCCGAAAGAACTTATAATGTTTGCTAGTGCTTTTCATCATTTGTATCGAATCTATTCGAGTAGGTCTGAAACATTCCTGCACGACGCGTCCCAACGGGCACTGCAGCGGAAGCCATTCGAAAATGAAAATTGTCGGGACCCCGAATTTGCAAATCCGGACCCTCTGTGTATTCAGCACTAGTCCAGGAACGCGCTAGTGCACACAGTCTTAACATCGGTAAATATCACAATCATACCAATCGATATTATCAAAGTACTTTATTTAAATAACCAAACTGGTTACTTGACCTTATGGTCAAGTTACAAATGTATGCCTTGCAAGGCGAAACTTATTAAAAGAGAAATAATAGCAGCGGAAAATCAAATAACTTCGTGGCGCCATCCAGTATACCACAGGCAACTGACTGGGCTCGCATCCCTAAGTAGACGGGTCCTCTTGGAGTTCCTCCTCCAAAGCTGGCGTAGTCTCCTCTTCAACTGGTGTTGTGTTGAGGCAAGGGTGAGTACTTGGTACTCAGCAAGTCATGCACAGAATGCAAGCTAATATACTATATGCATGGCTTGGTAAAAAGGAATAGCTCAAGGTTTATTTGCAGTAAACAAAATTTGAAAAGTAATATAAGTAGATTCGTAAGCAGTAGAATTAAGTAAAGCATAGATAACTTTTCAAGAAGTTTAAACATTTTCCCCATCCTAAACCATATTTCCATCAATTTCATCGTTAAACTGCACCAACCTTTCAATCCAAGTCATTTTTGAGAAAATCTAACCCTTGATTTGTAATTCCGAGCATTGTCGATCACAGTGGACTCGGCTATTTAAATAGATTCTACACTCTGCAGAGGTTATGCACTTTACCCACAAGATACAATCAAACACCACAAAGGCGAGTTCAGTAACAAAGCCTTTGGAAGCCTCAAACAACACAGGTGGTCCTCTCAGGTTCGTGCTCTACACCATCCCTTCCCTTAGCCAAGGCGAAGTATGGGACCAACACACCGTTAGATGGAGTATCGGCCACGACCACGATCGCTCCCCGCACAATCACACAAGCGATTTAGCCCGACACCCTGAGGCTCCACAAGTGAGTCCTTAGCGACTTAGTCAACTAGGGCTGTCCCATTCCAGCCATGTGGTTGCAAGTATGACCCAGTTCAAAGGCTTGCAAGGTTAAGTCCTTAGAGTGACCAGGGCAAGACTACCCGAAGAACCAAAACAACACTCCCAATGCCACAAGCTGGCCCACTGATTACTCTTGCCACATGCCCCTGTCGAAAACCGTTTATCAAACCCCAGTTGATTACCATGCACCACGTGCCATCAACATCACATGATACTTTTCCAAAACAGGTTCAATATATCATTAAGTCAATATTAGCATTTGATTGTCCAAAATCATGTCATGAGCACGTAGCAGGTCTAAGCAGTGTACTACATCGGTCTAAACCCATGTTGGCAATTTAATAATGTCCAACTAGTAAACCACAACTAGGGTGACAAAGGGTCATGGCACATACTTAAGTAATCAAAGTGTCATACAAAGAAATTGGTATTTATCTAACCCCATGTTTAAACCAAGTATTTTCTAATTGAACTAGCATGCAATAGTTTAAATCAAAATAGATTTCAAATAGGATCAACATGGTCAAAGCACAACTTGCCTTCAAAGAGTACTTGTTCTTGGTCTTGAGTTGGATACTTAGTCAACACTTCTCATTCGAATAATTACGGCACTTCAACGACTACTCGTAAAGCGTGCAAATAGCAAATACACAAATAAACAATAGTCAAAAACATCCCAAAACTCCAAATAAAATCCATAAACAGAGAGAACATAATTTTCTGGATTTTTAGAAACTGGAATCAATCAAATTTGGAGTTAAAATGCAAAAGTTATGATTATTTAAAGTTTAAATAATCATTTAAATAATTTTACAGAGAAAAACTTTAGTCCAAAAATTAAATAAAATTCATATTTGGGTAGATCTCAATTTTATACAAATTTAGAAATTTGAATCACTCAAATCGAATTAAAACGCATAAAAGTTATAAGCGTTTGAAGTTTGAATCTAAATTTGAATCAATATTTCGAATTAATAAATCATTTTCTTTTTTTCGAAATTAATTATTGCGTCATCATGGACACGTGGCAGCCTCGATTGGTTGGTGACGTCACCGGTAGTCCATGGACTTGGTCCACGCTCGGCTTGGGTCTCACCGTGGACTCGGTCCACAACTCGTGTCGGTCGACATGTGGGCCCACTCGGGTAGCGTCATCGGCCCGCGTCGGCGGGGACTCACCACAGTCTGACATGTGGGACCCACCGTGACGTCATTCTTGGCGTCGGCGCTCGCTGCGGCGACGGCCCGACATCGCGGGCCCGCCATGGCGTCGGCGTGGCGTCATGGTGTGGTTGGCCGAGCCGCCGACACGCGGGCTCGTGTCGGCGTCACGCCAGCGTCTGGCGCTGACCGCGTCGGTCCAACTTCCGGACAGCGTGGCTCGATCTCGGCCGCTGATTTGAAAATCAACGGCGCGGATTAGATCGATGTTGACGCGTTTGGGTTAACGCGTGATTTCGGACCGTTGGATCTAGATCCGGCGGTGGAGATTGAATCTAGGATTTGGAACGGATCTCACCGTGCGATGGCGTGGCGTGATCTCGGCGTTGGATCTTGATCGGACGGCCGAGAGAGCTCGCGGTCCGGCGATGGCTTGGCGGCGCCGGCTCACCGCGCGGAGGGACGACGACCTTGCCGACGGCGTTTCGCGCGCTCCGGCGAAGTGAGAGATCCTTCGGTGCGTCTCGTCAGCGGTGAGTCCGGATTCGGGTCAACGGGCGGCGGAGGACGACAGACGGCGATTTAACGCAGCCGAAACCGCATGAGCGTTACGGCAACTCCGGCGAGCGATTGGCGGTGAACGGGCGGCCTCCGGCGACGTTGTTCAGGCTACTGGTGCGCCTGAAGTCTAGGTCACGACGTGGTGGCGGCGCATTAAATAAGCGACCTCGGCCTGCGGAACGCACGGAGACCGAGGTCGACAAGTTTACGACGGCGGAGTCCGGCGGCGGCACGGAGAGGCGACGTGGCGCAACGTGAGCCGCTGGATCTCGATCCAACGGTCGGCGTGAGTTGGACTTCGGGTCGGCTCGGTAGGTAGCTTCCGGTCGGACGGAGTTCGGTGGCGTGGCGCAATCACAACCGCTTGGATCTTGATCCAAGGGTCGTGTGGCTAGGGTTCGGGCGGCGGGTTCGGCTCGACCACGTGGCTCGAGTCGGACTCGAACTTCGAGTCCGACTCGGGCTCGATCGGATGAACAGTACAAACCCACTCGCATTTTCCAGCGATTTAATATTTAAAATAATTCGATAATTCATTTAATTCATTAAAAATAGCAAATGACTTCGAGAAAAATTCGGAAAAATTCTGGAAAATACTTTGGATCATTTTGGACTCAATAAAATATTTCCAACAAAATTTTATTTGCAAAATTAAATTCTTTAATTATTTCAAAATGGAATAAATTCAAATAAATTCCAAATAAATCCAAATAAATTCCAGAAAATTCCAAAAATTCACCAAAGTGCCAAATCACACATGAATTCAAGAAAGCAAAATTTTGGGGTGTTACAAACCTCCCCTTAATAGAATCTCGTCCCCGAGATTCAGTGGCTCACTCTGAGAATAGGTTTGGAAACTCTTTCTTCAAATCCTCTTCGCGCTCCCAAGTCGCCGCTCTCTTCATGGTTGCTCCATCAACTCTCGTAAGCGGGTTGACTTGTTTCTAGTTTCTCGATCCATTGTGTCCGTAATCCTCACGGGATGCTCCTTATAAGTCAAGTCCTCTTGCAACTCAATTAAATCTAGCGGTGTCTGTTTCCTCAGAACTCGGAGACACTTCTTCAATCGGGACACATGAAATACATCATGCACTCCTGCCAACGACTGTGGCAACTCCAGTTGATAAGCAACTTCGCCTCTGCGACTCAAAATCTTAAATGGTCCAACATAGCGGGGTGCGAGTTTCCCTTTGGCATGGAACCTCTTAACTCCCCTGAGAGGCGTAACTCGAGGTATACAAAGTCTTACGGTTCAAAACTCAAGTCTCGGCGGCGATTGTCAAGCATAACTCTTCTGCCGAGATTGGGCGATCTTCAATCTTTCCCCTAATCATGGCGACCGCTCTTGACCTCTTGAAGAATATCAGGTCCAAGACACGGGCGCCAGCCGGTCTCATTCCAATTCAATGGCGTCAGCGGGATCGACCACATCTGATGCCTCAAAAGGTGACATCTGTAAACTAGCACGATAACTATTGTTGTAATCGAACTCGGATACGGCAAACTCTTATCCCAAGAGGTAGCATAAGCTAATGCACAAGCTCTCAACATATCCTCCGAGACCGTTGACTCTTTCGATCTGTCCATCCGTCTGTGGATGATAAGGCATCTTGAAGTTCAAACGGGTTCCCATGGCTTCATGCAACTTATTCCAGAACCTTGAGGTAAATTGGGTACCTCTGTCCGATACAATCCTCTTTGGCACTCCGTGCAAACAGACAATCCTGATCATGTACAATTCTGCTAATTTATCTCCCGAGTAAGTGGTCTTTACGGGGATAAAATGGGCTACTTTAGTCAAGCGATCCACTATAACCCATATGGAGTCATAACCTCCTTGAGTCTTCGGCAAACCGGTAATGAAATCCATTCCGATTTCCTCCCACTTCCACTCAGGTATTTTCAGCGGTTGTAGCAATCCTGCTGGTCTCTGATGCATTGCCTTGACTCTCTGGCATACATCGCACAATGCAACATGCTCGGCAACTTCACGTTTCATACCCGGCCACCAGAATCTCTCCTTCAGATCCTGATACATCTTGGCGCTTCCAGGATGGATCGAGTACTTGGAGTCATGGGCTTCTTCCAAAATCAGTTGCTTTAACTCCTTTTTGTTTGGCACACAAATGCGATCCTTCATCCACAACGTGCCTTGCTCATCCAACTTGAAGTCCTCTGCCTTGCCTTCCTCCTTGATGGACTTAATCCTGCGGATCTTGTCATCATCCTTCTGTCCTTCTCGGATCTGGTCCTCTAGGGTAGGCTTTACTTCCAATGCGGCCAAGAATCCGCTAGGTACTACCTCAATCTTCATTTTTTGAAAATCCTCACATAACTCATCCTGACTTATGGCTAGCAACGTACTCACGGTATGGCTTTTCCGACTCGGGCGTCGGCTACTACGCTGGCCTTCCCGGATGGTAATGGATTCCAACATTATAGTCCTTGATCAACTCTAACCATCTCCTCCGCCTCATATTCAGATCCGATCGGGTGAATATGTACTTAAGGCTCTTATGATCCGTATATACTTCACATCTATTTCCAATCGAGATAGTGACGCCATATCTTCAAAGCATGCACTACGGCAAGCCTAACTCTAAGTCATGTGTCGGATAATTTTCCTCATGCGGCCTCAAGCGCCTTGATGCATAAGCGGCGACCTTTCCGTTACGCATCGGCACACATACAAGTCCTTGGCGCGATGCGTCACAATAAATATCGAAGCTTTGAGCAACATCCGGTAGAACTAACACCGTGCCGATGTCAATCGCTTCTTCACTCCTGAAATCCTTTCTCACATTCTCAAGCGTCCATGCAAACTTCTTTTCCTTCTTCGGCAATTGCGTAGAGGTTTCGCAATTGTCGAGAAGCCTTCGATGAAACGGCGGTAGTATCCTGCCATTCCAAGGAAACTCCGAATGGGTCACGCCTTCTACGCCTCCCAATGTAACACAGCTTCTACTTTGCTTGGATCTACGGCGACTCATTCAAGGGTCATTACATGTCCAAGGAACTCCACCTTGTCCTTCCAAAAATCACACTTGTCGAACTTGGCGAAAGTTGCTGTTCCTCGACTTTTCCAAAACTCGCCTTAAGTGTTCGGCATGTTCATCCTCTGTCTTGGAGTAGATTAGGATATCGTCTATGAACACGACGACAAACTTGTCCAAATATTCCATGAACACCTTATTCATCATATTCATGAAATAAAATTTGGCGCGATTCAACCCAAAGGACATAATCAGAAACTCGTAATGTCCATATCTTGACGAGAATGCAGTCTTGAATATCTTACGATCGGATCTTCAATCGATGGTATCCCGATCTCGTGATCAATCTTGGAGAAAACTCCGGCTCCTCTCAACTGATCAAACAAATCATCAATCCTCGTAGCGGATACTTATTCTTCACGGTGACTTCATTGAGTGCACGGTAGTCAATGCACATCCCGAAACTCCCGTCCTTCTTCTTGACAAACAAAGCGGTGCTCCCCACGGCGACTAACTCGGCCTCGATAAATCCTTTCTCCATTAACTCTTCTAGCTGTTTCTTCATCTCTACCAACTCCTCGGTAGACATCCAGTAGGGTCTCTTTGCTATCGGTCTTTGTACAGTACAAGCTCTATCACAAACTCTATGTCCCTGTCTGGCGGCATACCGTAGATCTTCGGGAAAAACATCGGGTACTCATTCACTCTTCGACATCCTCTATGCCGATTGCCTTGGTACCGTTAACCATCAACTGTCCCTCTTTAATCGCAGTGGCTTGAAATTCCACTTTCTTCCCACCACGGGCTCTCAATCGAGATAGTCCTTCGTCCACAATCCAATACGGCCTTGTGCTTGGATAACCAATCCATTCCCAATATGACGTCTCGAGGTCCGGGTCTCCAAAATTATAAGGTTTGCTAGGAATTCTATTCCATCTATTAGTATTCTCACCTTAACATCCTACTTTTGTTCGGAGTTGAACCAGGGTTTGAACTAAAAGCATGCACTTAAGTCTTGCAATTCTCAAATCATTTCTAGTAGCAAAGCCTTGCGAAACAAAGCGAATGCTGAAGCTCAGTCAAACAAAGCTGTTGCAGTGTATCGAGTTAACAAGTAACTTACCCTGATCTGACGTCCGTAGCATTCGCAGCGTGCATCTGCGGTGACATGGTTGACTCGGCCTCTCACCACGATGCAGGGTGTGGCTCCTGGTCTTTGGCGTCCTAGGCTGGGGTGGTTCCTAGGTTGAAGCGAATCGGGGTCACTCTGCTGTCTTCTTGGGACAAGCTGTTGGCAAAGTGTCCTGGCTCGTTGCGGTTGATTATGCTTGACGTCTCATTGTTCCTTCTTCGCACGAGTAAGCGTTTCTAGCGGGGGTGTCTGGTAGCTCGATTGACAGGTCTTGGTGCTGGGGATGGTGTCCTTGTTGCATTCTCGTGGTTGAAATCAAGAATTGATTTGGTGCAACTCTCGGTATTTATTGCGTTCCTGGCGTGATCCTTCTTTGTTGCATCCTGCGCTTCTGTTCTCATCCGGGCCTTTGCGCTTGTCCTCAAGAATAAGTGCCTTATTCACCAACTCTTGGAAATCTGGAAAGGTGTGGGTGATCAATCCTACTTGCAATCCTGAGTTAAGTCCCTTCATAAAACGAGACTGCCTGGATTTATCCGTCGCTACATCCTCAAAGTGCGTAGCGTGCTAGCCGTGTGAACTTGTTCAGGTAGTCGGCCATCGGCGATTACCTTGTTTCAATGCTCAACTCCTCCTTCTTAAGGTCCATGATCCCTTCAGGCACGTGATCTTGTCGGAATGCATTGTGAACTCTTCCCAAGTGATATCTTGAGGGTTCTCTGCGTGGCACCAAGTTCTCCCACCATTCGGCGGTTGTTCCTTCCACTGATGAGAAGCGTGAAACCTTCTCATTTCCTATGCATTGAGCTATGTGTAGCTTCCTCTCGATTGATCTTAACCAATCATCGGCCTCCAATGGATTGGCATTTCCAGAGAAAGTGGGTGGGTGAGTTCTCATGAACTCTCGATAGTCTTGTATTCAGCGTGGTCCCCGATTAACTTGATTAGCAAAGTGGCCTGGCAGGACGTGCTGCATTTGTTGCATCATAGCATGCATCAATCGAGTCCGAGCGACAAGAAAGGCTCCAAAATTCTGCATATCAATGGCGGCCTTTGGTGCTCCATCATTGGGGTTTCTTTGGCGAGATCCACTCCCATTGCTTCCAAAGTTCCCACGGTGTTCACCATCTGGTCCGATTTGCTCTAGGTTTAGAGATGAGAGGGAAGCAAGAATAGACAAGTAATATGGAACTTATGCGGGGCGAAAGGTGTAGCCTTAAGGTCCAACTTTATTATTAGTAACTTGGTATGGCTGCTTACAATGCCTAAGGGCCTTGCAACACATACTGCACACTCAGCAAACAAAGCAAATCCAAATCGAACTAACTCTGGGGTCTAACGCCTAAGGGGTGACTCTTTATTCTATGACGCGACTCGGCGAAGGAGTCTCACTATAGAACCTATGCTCACTCATCGAGAAAACCTCCATCTGTCACAAGAGTGCTTTACGTAAGAACTCGAAATTTTTAAATTGTGACAAGGTAAGGGAAAATTTCAGCAAGAGACAAGAAAAGAGAGAAGGGGATAAGTCGAGATGTCATTTCTTGTCTTGACAAACTTTTAGCTTTAGAAAATAGGTTTTATCCTCACTACGACCATTCTAGCTAGGGTTGAGCCTACAGTCAAGTATGGCTCTGATACCACCTCTGTCGGGACCCCGAATTTGCAAATTCGGACCCTCTGTGTATTCAGCACTAGTCCAGGAACGCAGCTTAGTGCACATACCTTAACATCGGTAAATATCACAATCATACCAATCGATATTATCAAAGTACTTTATTTAAATAACCAAACTGGTTACTTGACCTTATGGTCAAGTTACAAATGTATGCCTTGCAAGGCGAAACTTATTAAAAGAGAAATAATAGCAGCGGAAAATCAAATAACTTCGTGGCGCCATCCAGTATACCACAGGCAACTGACTGGGCTCGCATCCCTAAGTAGACGGGTCCTCTTGGAGTTCCTCCTCCAAAGCTGGCGTAGTCTCCTCTTCAACTGGTGTTGTGTTGAGGCAAGGGTGAGTACTTGGTACTCAGCAAGTCATGCACAGAATGCAAGCTAATATACTATATGCATGGCTTGGTACAAAGGAATAGCTCAAGGTTTATTTGCAGTAAACAGCATTTGAAAAGTAATATAAGTAGATTCGAAAGCAGTAGAATTAAGTAAAGCATAGATAACTTTTCAAGAAGTTTAAACATTTTCCCCATCCTAAACCATATTTCCATCAATTTCATCGTTAAACCAGACCAACCTTTCAATCCAAGTCATTTTTGAGAAAATCTAACCCTTGACTGTAATTCCCGAGCATTGTCCAGTACCGTGGACTCGGCTATTTAAATAGATTCTACACTCTGCAGAGGTTATTCACTTTACCCACAAGATACAGTCAAACACCACAAAGGCGAGTTCCCGTAACAAAGCCTTTCGGAAGCCTCAAACAACACAGGTGGTCCTCTCCGGTTCGTGCTATACAGCATCCCTTCCCTTAGCCAAGGCGAAGTATGGGACCAACACACTGCTAGATGGGTATCTCGCCACAGCCACGATACGCCTCCCGCATAATCACACAAACGGTGTAATTGACACCCTGAGGCTCCACAAGTGAGTCCTTAGCGACTTAGTCAACTAGGGCCGTCCCATTCCAGCCATGTGGTTGCAAGTATGACCCAGTTCAAAGGCTTGCAAGGTTAAGTCCTTAGAGTGACCAGGGCAAGACTACCCGAAGAACCAAAACAACACTCCCAATGCCACAACTGGCCCACCTGATTACTCTTGCCACATGCCCCGGTCGAAAACCGTTTATCAAACCCCAGTTGATTACCATGCACCACGTGCCATCAACATCACATGATACTTTTCCAAAACAGGTTCAATATATCATTAAGTCAATATTAGCATTTGATTGTCCAAAATCATGTCATGAGCACGTAGCAGGTCTAAGCAGTGTACTACATCGGTCTAAACCCATGTTGGCAATTTAATAATGTCCAACTAGTAAACCACAACTAGGGTGACAAAGGGTCATGGCACATACTTAAGTAATCAAAGTGTCATACAAAGAAATTGGTATTTATCTAACCCCATGTTTAAACCAAGTATTTTTCTAATTGAACTAGCATGCAATAGTTTAAATCAAAATAGATTTCGAAATAGGATCAACATGGTCAAAGCACAACTTGCCTTCAAAGAGTACTTGTTCTTGGTCTTGAGTTGGATCCTGAGTCAACACTTCTCCTTCGAATCCTTCCCAGACTTCAACGCCTACTCGTACAGCGTGCAAATAGCAAATACACAAATAAACAATAGGCAAAAACATCCCAAAACTCCAAATAAAATCCATAAACAGAGAGAACATAATTTTCTGGATTTTTAGAAACTGGAATCGTCAAATTTGGAGTTAAAATGCAAAAGTTATGATTATTTAAAGTTTAAATAATCATTTAAATAATTTTACAGAGAAAAACTTTAGTCCAAAAATTAAATAAAATTCATATTTGGGTAGATCTCAATTTTATACAAATTTAGAAATTTGAATCACTCAAATCGGAATTAAAACGCAAAAGTTATAAGCGTTTGAAGTTTGAATCTAAATTTGAATCAATATTTCGAATTAATAAATCATTTTCTTTTTCGGAAATTAATTATTGCGTCATCATGGACACGTGGCAGCCTCTGATTGGTTGGCTGACGTCAGCCGGTCCATGGACTTGGTCCACGCTCGGCTCGGGTCTACCGTGGACTCGGTCCACGACTCTACGTGTCGCTGACATGTGGGCCCACTCGGGTGACGTCATCGCTGACGTCAGCGGGGACTCAGCCCACGGTGCTGACATGTGGGACCCACTGTGACGTCATTGCTGACGTCAGCGCTCGGCTGGGACAGCCGCTGACATGCGGGCCCGCCATGACGTCAGCGTGACGTCATGGTGTGGTTCGGCCGAGCCGCTGACACGCGAGCTCGGCGCTCGGCGTCACAGCGTCTGGCCGACAGCGTCGGTCCAACTTCCGGACGCTGGCGTGGCTCGATCTCGCCGTTGATTTGAAAATCAACGGCGCCGGATTAGATCCAAAGGTTGACGCCGTTTGGGTTAACGCATTGATTTCGGACCGTTGGATCTAGATCCGACGGTGGAGATTGATCTAGGATTTGGAACGGGATCTCACCGTGCGATGACGTGGCGTGATCTCGAGCGTTGGATCTTGATCGGACGGCTGAGAGAGCTCGCGGTCCGGCGATGGCTTGCGGCGGCGCTGGCTCACCGGCGCGGAGGACGACGACCTTGCCGACGGCGTTTCTGGCGCGCTTCCGGCTGGCGAGAGATCCTTCGGTGCGTCTCGTCGCGGTGAGTCCGGATCTGGGGTCAACGGGCGAAGTGAGGACGACGACGGCGACTTTAACGCAGCGAAACCGCGGCGAGCGTTACGGCAACTCCGGCGAGCGACATGGCTGAACGGCGGCGGCTCGGCGACGTTGTTCAGGTCTACGGTGCGCTACTGAAGTCTAGGTCACGACCGTGGTGGCGGCGATTAAATAGCAGCCTCGGCGTCTGGCGGAAACGCAGACGGAGACCGAGGTCGACCACGCCTGACGGCGAGTCCGGCGGCACGGAGAGGCGACGCGGGCGCAACGTGAGCCGTTGGATCTCGATCCAACGGCCGCGCGTGAGTTGGACTCGGTCCGGCTCGCGAGCCGGGCCGCCTTGGTCGGACCGGGTTCGGTGGCGTGGCGCAATCACAACCGCTGGATCTTGATCCAAGGGTCGTGTGGCTAGGAGTTCGGACGAAGCGGGTTCGGCTCGACCACGTGGCTCGGTCGGACTCGAACTCGAGTCCGACTCGGCTCGATCGGATGAACAAGTACAAACCCACTCGCATTTTCCAGCGATTTAATATTTAAAATAATTCCCGATGAATTCATTTAATTCATTAAAAATAGCAAATGACTCAGAAAAATTCGGAAAAATTCTCGAAAATACTTTGGATCATTTTGGACTCAAATAAAATATTTCCAACAAAATTTTATTTGCAAAATTAAATTCTTTAATTATTTCAAAATGGAATAAATTCAAATAAATTCCAAATAAATCCAAATAAATTCCAGAAAATTCCAAAAATTCACCAAAGTGCCAAATCACACATGAATTCAAGAAAGCAAAATTTTGGGGTGTTACAAAAATGATGCACGAAATGACACATTGTGGCAGACACCACGCATGCCGAAAATGATGCACGAAATGGAACGTTATGGCAAGAACCTTACACGCTGCAACCTAGCACGCCAAAATGAAACATTGCGGCACGAAGCGAAAACGGTGAACGGAATGAAGCTGGGTGCCAAACACACCGAATGCAATTCACATGGGTTGTAACTCATTTAGGCATGCATTTCGAATCCGTCCAAGTCGCCGTGAAATATTCCACAACGACGAGTTCCTAAGCTGAAAAAATCGAAAGCGATGCACGAAACGAAACTGCGTGCTAAACGCCCAGAATTAACTTACGATGCTCGCTTGTGCATTTCAGCACAATTCTGTATTCATTTTGAATACGTCCGAGTGAGTGAAACATCCCTACGCGACGGGTCACAAGGGGTACTGCAAGCTGCGTCCGAATGAAAACGATGCACGAAACGAAACTCGGTGTCAAACTCCCCGAATGGGCTTCATATGCGCCCTAGCCTGTTTCAGCAAGCGTTTCGAGTACGTCCGGCTCGAAGCGAAACATTAATGCACAATGGGTCCCTAATGGTAATGTAAACTACACGCGTACTAGAATGGTGCAAAAAACAAAACATTGTTCCAAACATGCCGAATGAACTTCATATATGCCCAAGCACATTTCGCCATGCGTTTTGAATCTTTCCGAGTCGTGTGAAACATTCCTCCGCGACAAGTACTGTTTGGCGCAAGGATTTTCAAAAGAAAACGACGCATAAGATGAAGCTGAGTGTCAATCAACCAGAATGGACTTCGTGTCTGCCGTAGCTCATTTTAGCAGGCAATTTGGGCTCATCCGTGTCGGTGCGAAACCTACACGACAAATGGTACTACATGTCACGTTCGTACCAGAACGAGTACGAAAAGAAAGCTTTCGGCAGACACCCTGAATAGAGTTCATATGTGCCAAAGCTCATTTCGGCATGCATTCTCATTGCATCCGGTCGGTGCAAAACATTTCCCGCGATAGGTGCCAACGGGCACCGCAAGTCGCGTCGCGTATCAAAACGGCTACCTAAAGGAAAATGTAGGCCAAACTGCGCGAGTGGACTTTCCATATATTGCTGCTACAGTTCTACATTCATTTCGAATACGTCCGAGTGAGTGTGGAAACATCCCTCCGCGACGGGTCGCAAGGTGTTCTGCAAGCTGCGTCCGGACGGAAACGATGCACGAAAGGAAAATTGGTGTCAAACTCCCCGAATGGACTTCATATATGCCCTATCCCATTTCGACAAGCTTTTCGAGTACGTCCGAGTCGATGCGAAATATTCATGCACGATGGGTTCCTAATGGTACTG
Source organism: Rhipidocladum racemiflorum (assembly GCA_036346355.1). Classification (NCBI taxonomy): domain Eukaryota; kingdom Viridiplantae; phylum Streptophyta; class Magnoliopsida; order Poales; family Poaceae; genus Rhipidocladum; species Rhipidocladum racemiflorum. The sequence continues at coordinate 13,267,568 of CM070584.1, forward strand.
TAAACTACATGCGTACCAAAACGTTGCACGAAACGAAACTTCGTTCCAATCATGCCGAATGAACTTCATATTTGCCTTTGGCCATGAAAACAATACAAGGAGGTGTGAACACCTTAGGGAAGATCAAGAGGCGCATGGACAAGTCAACATGCAAGATGTGAATGCAGAAGAGCACAGTTCGGCCTCCAATGACCAGCCTGGAGAAAAAACGGGCATAGAGGATACAAACGGAATCCGTTTGAGGCGTTCGACCACAGCCTGAAAAGATATCGAGCTCAGCTTTCCAATGGATCTGGCACCACCCTCAAATTCCAAGCGAGCACACAGATATCAGCAAAACACTTTGGCGTCTAGAAACTATTTCCAATACATTGGGTGTTGCGTCACCTTTAATTCTGGGCTTTGGTTCCCATGTAAACATTAAGGCTTACCTGCTCCCATCTCCTTAGCTTCTTTTCCTCACTTATCTTTAAGAGGAGACCACTTTTGAAACAAAGAACAGGTTGTTAAACTTTGATAATAGATTTGCTATATGCATATTCTTGAGATTTCAAGCCACTGGCTGAAATAAACTTGAGATTGTGCATTCCTTCCCGTTGTTCTTGCAAACTCTTTGTTATTGCAGCAAGGATTGTAATCCGCTTGACTTGGTTGAGTGGACAACGTGAGGTTGGGCGAACTCGGTGCTGCAGGTTGTTGTGTTTGCAATGGTTGGCCGCACAAGATTCGTCAGGTTTCGCGAGTATCTTCGATCCTACGCCGTGAAGGTCGGGCGCACCCTCGTATCATTTGGTATCAGAGCCCTGGTTGTCACGGTAGGATCTTTATCCCCTAGTTCTAGATTTACCTTTCAGCCATATGCTAGAAAATTGCCCCATAAAAATATCATCCCATAGTTTGGATTTGTGTTTTTCTACCTAATCTGAAAACTTGCCTCACAAAAATATTGAACCTTAGTCTCAGATCTGTTGTTCTTGTGTGTTTTACTAAGTTTTTAATTCATTGAATCGTGTTCTTGTTCCTGAAACTGTTCATCTCCTTCGCGTCACTTTTTGATCCATTCTGTCCAGTCCTTTGTTTTGGCCATAACTCCCACATACGAACTTGGATTTTCGCGTTCTTGGACTTTCTGAAAAGCTTATGAATTTCTCTCCAACTTTGGTAGAGACAAGTTTTTCTGAATCGGCATAAAAAGTGGTTGAACATGTGTTTGAATCTGACTGCTACAAAGTTGCGAAAATTTTCAAATCTGTTTTGATAGCCCATCTTTCCTTTGCGAAAACTTTGCACCTTTCAACACTAGCTATTCAATTGCATAGGGCTGCACTCATATGTTGCTATCACATGGTTGCATGAAATCAAAAGAAAAGTTGTGAATCTTTGCTGAAAATCAGTAGCACAGCCATCCAAAAGAAAGCTAGCCAAAAAAAAAAGAAAAAAATTACAAAAAAATCTATTGCAACACTGTGATAAACGCATTCTTGATGTGCAATCTTGAGCCCTTCTTCATCTATTGCAGCTAGCTAGCGTCTTTCCATAACCATTGCATTTGAGTTGTTTGTGCTATCATCATATTTTTATCTAGCTCACTCCTTTGATTGCAATTGGTTCCATCATCCTTGTGTGTGAGTTGCTGTGCTCATCACTTAAATCTTGTTTTCAGCAACTAGGCATTGTGTTCTTGGTTGGATATTTACTTATTGAAACAACATCAGGAATTCAGATTGTGTAGGTCATACACATTCCCAACCAAGCTCCACATATAATCCATTGTGTGCTTTAATCTCAGCTATGAGTTCGCTTAACCTCACTTCGTGTTGCCTCACCACTCAAGCGTGAGCTCCTCTGTTAATCAGCAAAGGGTGAGTAAGAACATCGTTGGTAAGGATATGTGAGGTTGAGAGAATTTCCCACTCATCATATTGTGTTTATCTTGCTGTTTTGCATAACTAACCATGTCAGGTCAAGGAGACAATGTGGAGAATGATGGGCGTAATCCTGAAGTCCCAAAGAACTGGACGGAGTATTATGCCTTGCGAGACACAATACGTCTAGAGATACACATAGGAAATGACAAGCTAAGTGAAGAACTAAATAAATCAATCAAAGAAATCAAAATTGATTTGAATCAACAACTCATGTACTTCACACCAACATAGTTAATGACATTGTACGACAACTGCGACCACAAGCTCAAGATGGTGCTCCACTTGATGAGACCGATGAGGAAGCTGCTGCACGAAGGGCTCGTGCTGCTAATGCAATTCGTCCCCCCTTGGGCCAGTTAGAGGTGGTGATGATCGTGGTCTAGGAAGGGGACGTGGTATGGGTCGTGGCGGTGCTGCACATGAACCAATTCGCCTCAATTTGCAGCCACGCAATGAAAGAAATCAACGCAACGACCGCAATGACAATGATCGTCCTGAGGAGCAAAGGTATGGCAAACTAAAGTTTTCTATGCCTAAGTTTGCAGGATCCAATAATCCGGAGGATTATATTACTTGGGAGCTGAAAGTTGACAAGATCTTCCGCCTACACAACTACACCGAAGAAAAGAAGCTTGCCATGGCGTCGCTTGAATTTGATGACTATGCACTGGTTTGGTGGGAACAAATTCAAAACCAAAGAATAGAGCATGGCGAGAATCCCGTTGCATCGTGGGCTGAGATGAAGGTGGAGATGAGAGCAAGGTTTGTCCCTCGACATTATAAGCGTGATCTTTTTGATAAGCTGCAGGGATTAAAGCAAGGACATCGAACGATTGACGAGTACTACAAAGAGATGGAGATGGCCATGATTCGTGCCAACGTTTATGAACATGAAGAACAAACCATGGCACGATTCCTCGCTGGATTGAATTATCCCATCAAGCGTCCATCGAATTTCAGCCTTATAGCAATATGGTGGAATTAGTGCATCAAGCAACCAAGGCTGAGAGGCAAGTGCAGCAAGACTCCAAGATAACAAAGAGCACTTCATTTGCTCCCCGTTCAGCACCTACAGTAGGTAAATCCATTTCTCGGTTCAATTCATTTCGCGCTAACAATTCTAGTGCTAGTGTTGCTTCCAGTTCACATGTAGGTCGAAGTGGAAAAGAGCCAATTACTCCAAATACTAAGCAAGGTCCAGCAGCTAGTGCTACTTCTTCTGTGGGTTCAACAGCAAAGAGTAGTGCAATTCAATGCTTCAAGTGTTTGGGACGTGGCCATATTGCTAAAGACTGTCCAAACAACCGCACCATGCTTATCACAGAAGGAGGAGAATATGAATCTGCAAGTGAAGAAGAAGATACTCCAACCACTAATTTGGAAGATGAAGAGAATGAGATGACTTATTGTGACTTTGAGACCGGTCAATCTCTTATTGTCACCAAGAAAGTCTTGAGTGTACAGCAAAAGGAAGAACATGAACAGCGATGCAACCTTTTTCACACCAAGGCAAAGGTAAATGGTTGTGTGTGCAAGGTAATAATTGATGGTGGAAGTTGTCACAATTTGGCTAGTAAAGAAATGTGTGAAAAGCTTGGGTTGAAGCAGCTGCGACACCCACATCCATATCATGGGCAATGGCTGAATGAAGGTGGAGAAGTGAAAATTCAGCACATGGTGAAGGTTCCCTTCAAAATTGGTGAGTATAGTGATACTGTTGAATGTGATGTTGTCCCAATGACGGTATGTCACTTGCTGCTCGGTCGACCATGGCAATTTGATCGTGCAAGTCATCACAGTGGTCTCACTAATCAACATTCATTCAAGTGGAACAACAAAGAAATTATTCTTAGACCAATGACTCCCACTCAAATTCATGTTGATACAATGCAAAAGAATGAGGTAAACCTTGGGAGTGTCAAGCAACAGGAGAAAAGGACTACAAGTGAGAAAACCACTTTGGTAAGTGAGAGCCACAAGCCAAATAGGAGTGGAAAAGGAAACGATGAGGGAAACAAGCTAGTAATGTTAGCCACAAAATCTGAAATAAGAGAGATGCATGCAAACCCCTGTTTAGCATATTTTGTACTCTTATACAAAGATGTGCTACTTTCTACTAACGACATAACCTCCCTTCCAAGTGTTGTATCAAGTGTTTTGCAGGACTTTAAAGATGTCTTTCCGGAGGAGATACCTGCTGGACTTCCTCCAACCCGTGGCATTGAACATCAAGTTGACCTCATACCAGGAGCTTCACTTCCAAACCGTCCACCATACCGAACCAATCCCGAAGAAACCAAGGAAATTCAGCGACAAGTGCAAGCACTTCTTGACAAAGGGTATGTACGTGAGAGCCTAAGTCCTTGTGCTGTCCCTGTGATTTTAGTCCCTAAGAAAGATTGTACATGGCGCATGTGTGTAGATTGTAGAGCAATTAACAACATCACTGTTAGATATCGCCATCCTATTCCTAGGTTGGATGACATGCTAGATGAATTGAGTGGTGCTGTTATTTTCTCTAAAATTGATTTGCGTAGTGGGTACCATCAAATAAGGATGAAAGAAGGGGATGAGTGGAAAATAGCCTTTAAAACCAAATTTGGATTGTATGAGCGGTTAGTAATGCCTTTTGGTTTAACTAATGCACCTAGTACCTTCATGAGATTAATGAACCATGTTTTGAGAGCCTTCATTGGTAAATTTGTTGTGGTGTATTTAGATGACATCTTAATTTACAGCCGCACAATGGAAGAACACACCGATCACATTAGACAAGTGCTAGAAGTGCTTAGAACTGAAAAATTGTTTGCAAACCTAGAGAAATGCACTTTTTGCCAAGATAAAGTTGTGTTCTTGGGGTTTGTTGTTTCCGGAAATGGGGTAGAAGTGGATGAATCAAAAGTTGAATCAATTAAAAATTGGCCTACTCCGATAAATGTTAGTCAAGTTAGAAGTTTTCACGGACTTGCTTTGGTTTTACCGTAGATTTGTGAAAGACTTTAGCACAGTTGCTGCCCCTTTGAATGAGCTAACAAAGAAAGGAAGTGAGTTTGTTTGGGGTGTTGCTCAAGAAAAAGCTTTTGCTAAATTAAAGAAGCGCTTAACTGAAGCTCCTTTGCTTGTTTTACCTGATTTCACTAAAGCTTTTGAAATTGAGTGTGATGCTAGTGGAATAGGTATTGGTGGTGTTTTGATGCAAGAGAGCAAACCAAGAGCATACTTTAGTGAGAAACTTGGTGGTGCTCAATTGAATTACCCTGTATGATAAGGAGTTGTATGCTTTGGTTCGTGTTTTAGAAACTTGGCAAGACTATCTTTGGCCTAAAGAATTCATTATACATTCTGATCATGAAGCTTTGAAATATTTGAAAGGCCAAGCTAAACTGAACCGTAGGGCATGCAAAATGGGTGGAATTCATTGAATCATTTCCATACATTGTGAAATACAAGAAGGGTAAAGAGAATGTTGTTCTTGATGCTTTGTCTCGAAGAGTGTGCTTTTAACACAACTTGAAATCAAGGTTCCTAGTTTGGAGGGTTTGAAAGAGTTATATGCTTCAGATAAAGAATTTGCTGAACCATACTCTAAATGCAAAGATGGGAAAGGCTGGGAAAGGTTCCATGTTCATGATGGATTCTTGTTTCGTGCTAACAAGCTATGCGTTCCAGATTCGTCTGTTCATTTGCTATTGTTGCAGGAATCACATGCAGGTGGCTTAATGGGGCATTTTGGAAGAGAAAAGACTTTGGCCATGCTGTCCGATCACTTTTATTGGCCAAAAATGAGAAGAGATGTTGAGAGACATGTGCAGCGATGTGTCACATGCCATAAAGCTAAGTCCAAACTTAATCCACATGGTTTGTATACTCCACTTCCTATTCCTAATGCACCTTGGGAGGATATTAGCATGGATTTTATTTTAGGATTGCCTAGGACTAAGAAGGGGAGGGACTCTGTATTTGTAGTTGTGGATAGGTTCTCCAAAATGGCACACTTCATCCCTTGCCACAAGAGCGACGATGCGTCGCATGTAGCTGATTTGTTTTTCAGGGAAATTGTGAGACTACATGGGATGCCAAGAACCATTGTTTCAGATCGTGATGCCAAATTCATAAGCTATTTCTGGAAGACATTGTGGGCAAAGCTGGGGACAAAGTTGTTATTTTCTACAACTTGTCACCCACAAACAGATGGACAAACGGAGGTGGTGAACCGCACACTCTCCATGTTGCTGCGTACGATGATCAAGAAGAACCTGAAGGAGTGGGAGGACTGCCTTCCACATGTTGAATTTTCCTACAATAGGGCAGTTCACTCAACAACACAATTGTGCCCATTTGAGGTGGTGTATGGTTTTAAACCAATCACGCCACTTGATTTGTTGCCACTTCCACTTCAAGAGAGGACTCATATGGAGGCTACAAAGCATGCTCAGTTTGTAAAAGCTATTCATGCAAAGACCAAGGAAGAGATAGAGAGGAAGGCGCGCTACTTCGCTAAAAGGGCGAACAAAACAAGGAAGAAGATGCTATTTGAACCGGGTGATCTGGTTTGGGTACATCTACGCAAAGAGCGCTTTCCAGATAAGCGCAAATCTAAGTTGATGCCTCGAGCTGATGGTCCATTCAAAGTTCTTGAGAAGATCAATGACAATGCCTACAAGATCGAGCTTCCCGGGGATGATTACAATGTGAGTACAACCTTCAATGTTGCTGATTTATCACCATTCTTTGGGCTAGAAGAAACAGAGTCGAGGACGACTCCTTTCCAAGAGGGGGAGGATGATACGGGAAACATAACACCATCAACATTCACTTCCCCTACTGTTGTTTGAGAAACTCCAAATCTTTTCCACGGACCAATAACACGTGCACGAGCTAAACAAATCAATCAGCAGGTGAACTCGCTCCTTTTTATGAATCCTATTACTTGTGAGAGTCAGCTGCTATCAAATTCAAGTAATTTAATTACTCTCAGGTATGAAAACAATACAAGGAGGTGTGAACACCTTAGGGAAGATCAAGAGGCGCATGGACAAGTCAACATGCAAGATGTGAATGCAGAAGAGCACAGTTCGGCCTCCAATGACCAGCCTGGAGAAAAACGGGCATAGAGGATACAAACAGAATCCGTTTGAGGCTTTCGACCACAGCCTGAAAAGATATCGAGCTCAGCTTTCCAATGGATCTGGCCCCACTCTCAAATTCCAAGCGAGCACAAAGATATCAGCAAAACACTTTGGCGTCCAGAAACTGTTTCCAATACATTGGGTGTTGCGTCACCATTAATTCTGGGCTTTGGTTCCCATGTAAACATTAAGGCTTACCTGCTGCCATCTCCTTAGCTTCTTTTCCTCTCTTATCTATAAGAGGAGACCACTTTTGAAACAAAGAACAGGTTGTTAAACTTTGATAATAGATTTGCTATATGCATATTCTAGAGATTTCAAGCCACTGGCTGAAATAAACGTGAGATTGTGCATTCCTTCCCGTTGTTCTTGCAAGCTCTTTGTGATTGCAGCGAGGATTGTAATCCGCTTGACTTGGCTGAGTGGACAACGTGAGGTTGGGCGAACTCGGTGCTGCAGGTTGTTGTGTTTGCAACGGTTGGCCGCACAAGATTCGTCAGGTTTCGCGAGTATCTTCGATCCTACGCCTTGAAGGTCGGGCGCACCCTCGTATCAAAAACGGTGCACGAAACGAAACTTCGTTCCAATCATGCCGAATGAACTTCATATTTGCCAAGCACATTCCGGCATGCATTTCGAGTCCGTCCGAGTTGTTGTGAAACATTTCTCCGTGATGAGCACGAACGAATACAACAAGCGGCGCCCGTTCGAAAACGTTGCACGAGATGAAACTGAGTGCCAAACACATCGAGAGGAATTCATATGTGCTCCCACTCATTTCGGCATGCATTTTGAATATGTCCGAGTCGGTGTCAAATGTTCCACCACGACGGGTTCCCACGGGTAATAAAAGCTGAATACAAAAGAAACCGATGCAGAAATGTAACCGAAAGTGCCAAACGCCTAAAGAACTTATGATGTTTGCTAGTGCTTTTCATCATTTGTATCGAATCCATTCGAGTAGGTCTGAAACATTCCTGCACGACGCGTCCCAACAGGTACTGCAGCGGAAGCCATTCGAAAATGAAAATGATGCACGAAATGACACATTGTGGCAGACACCACGCACGCTGAAAATGATGCACGAAATGGAACGTTATGGCAAGAACCTTACACGCTGCAACCTAGCACGCCAAAATGAAACATTGCAGCACGAAGCGAAAACGGAGAACGAAATGAAGCCGGGTGCCAAACACACCGAATGCAATTCACATGTGTTGTAACTCATTTAGGCATGCATTTCGAATCCGTCCGAGTCGCCGTGAAATATTCCACAATGACGAGTTCCTAAGCTGAAAAAATCGAAAGCGATGCATGAAACGAAACTGAGTGCCAAACGCCCAGAATTAACTTATGATGTTCGCCAGCGTTTCAAAGACAATTCTGCATTCATTTTGAATACGTCCGAGTGAGTGTGAAACATCCCTCCGCGACGGGTCACAAGGGGTACTGCAAGCTGCGTCCGAATGAAAACGATGCACGAAATGAAACTCGGTGTCAAACTTCCCGAATGGGCTTCATATGCGCCCTAGCCCGTTTCAGCAAGCGTTTCCAGTACGTCCGGCTCGAAGCGAAACATTCATGCACAATGGGACCCTAATGGTAATGTATATACTACACGCGTACTAGAATGGTGCAAAAAATAAAACATTGTTCCAAACATGCCGAATGAACTTCATATATGCCCAAGCACATTTCGTCATGCGTTTTGAATCTTTCCGAGTCGTGTGAAACATTTCTCCGCGACGAGTACTGTTTGGCGCAAGGATTTTCACAAGAAAACGACGCATAAGATGAAGCTGTGTGTCAATCAACCAGAATAGACTTCATGTCTGCCGTAGCTCATTTTAGCAGGCAATTTGGGCTCATCCCTGTCGGTGCGAAACCTACACGACAAATGGTACTACATGTCACGTTCGTACCAGAACGAGTACGAAAAGAAAGCTTGCGGCAGACACCCTGAATAGAGTTCATGTGTGCCCAAGCTCATTTCGGCATGCACTTCTGTTGCATCCGGGTCGGCGCAAAACATTTCCCCGCGATAGGTGCCAATGGGCACTGCAAGCTGCGTGCGTATCAAAACGAAGCACGAAAGGAAAATGTAGGCCAAACTGCGCGAGTGGACTTTCCATGCATTGTCGCTCTGATTCGCATTCATTTCGAATACGTCCGAGTGAGTGTGGAAATATCCCTCCGCGACGGGTCGCAAGGTGTTTTGCAAACTGCGTCCGGACGGAAACGATGCACGAAAGGAAAATTGGTGTCAAACTCCCTGAATGGACTTCATATATGCCCTATCCCATTTCGACAAGTATTTCGAGTACGTCCGAGTCGATGCGAAATATTCATGCACGATGGGTCCCTAATGGTAATCAGAACTACACGCTGCATCAAAACGGTGCAGGAAACGAAACTTCGTTCCAATCATGCCGAATGAACTTCATATTTGCCCAGGCACATTCCGGCATGCATTTCGAGTCCGTCCGAGTTGTTGTGAAACATTTCTCCGTGATGAGCACGAACGAATACAACAAGCGACGTGTCGACGATCAGTTTCGCCGGCAATGAGATTTGTGATTCTAGGGAATTTGTGCGGGATCTGAGCTTGATGGCAACACAGGATGCGAGGGCAATCTATTTTTAGACAGGTTCGGGCTCTCTCGGAGGAGATAATACCCTAGTCCTGTGTTCTTGGATATATGAGTTTTTTCTCCCTCTCTTTTGTTTCTCCCTCCTCCCCTTATATACTGGGGGAAGGGTACATGACAGATGGGCGCCACCGGGCCCTCCACATGGTGGCCTCACCAACACATATTTTGTCTTCGCTGCTCCGCGCACTACGCCTTGGAGTGGTGGTTGTGCTTTCCCGACCCACGCCGCCGCCTGTCAGTTCCAAGCATCCGCAGCTCGGGCAAAGGTCGTCGCATGCTTCGTTCTTGGCGGGTTGTTCGGGCGTGGCGCGAAACTTCCCCGAAGGATCGGGAGTTGGCTTGGGGAACAAGGCGAGAACCTCCTTCGGGCCCGTCGTGGTGCTTCTGGGCTTTGAGCCTACTCCTCCGCCCGTCTAGCCCAGTCGGGTGTAGGCCCCACAGGTGGGACCCCTGTCTCTGACATCCCACAGCAGCCCCCAAGTGCTTTAGGATCGGATTTCCGTCTCTTATCCTGTTATAAAGATCATACGGGAAAAGAGATCGTAAAGAACTTGCAATGTGGAACCATCGTGGTTGGTTAGCTCGTGGCCGAGTGGTACCCGCGCCCGTTCACAGTGCGCGGCAACCGGCTTGTCGCTCAGCTGGCCCTCATGGGGGCATACCGCAGTCTTTTGGGCTCGTGGCCGAGTGGTACCCGCGCCCGTTCACGGTGCGCGGCAACCGGCTTGTCGCTCAGCTGGCCCTCATGGGGCATACCAAAGTCTTTTTGGCTCGTGGCCGAGTGGTACCCGCGCCCGTTTACGGTGCGCGGCAACCGGCTCGTTGCTCAGCTGGCCCTTGTGGGGCATACCGAAGTCTTTTTGGCTCGTGGCCGAGTGGTACCCGTGCCCGTTTACGGTGCGCGGCAACCGGCTTGTCGCTCAGCTGGCCCTCATGGGGCATACCAAAGTCTTTTTAGCTCGTGGCCGAGTGGTACCCGCGCCCGTTTACGGTGCGCGGCAACCGGTTCGTTGCTCAGCTGACCCTCATGGGTCATACCTTGGTCTTTTTGGCTCGTGGCGGCGGTACCGCGCTCGCCGTTTACGGCGCAACAGCTAACTTGTCGCTCAGCTGACCCTCATGGGGCATACCTTGGTCATATAGAGTAATGCCTGTGCCCATTTATGGCGCACTGCTTCAGACCCTCATGGGGCGCATTCTCAAGACCGATTTAGTGAAAATCCTCCCACGGTACCCAATCATGCTAAGAAGCAGTGACCAGCAATTGACCCCAAATTATGGGCATACCGCTTGAGGATGTTCGGAAAGTGCCCGGCCCCAAGCTTCCGTGGCGACCGGCGTTCAGGCCCATCATGGGGCACACTTTATCCCAAACCTCGAACCAGACTTGACACCTGGTCGCGTTTTGCGCAACTCAGCTATCGGCCTAACATGGGGCGTGCCCTAGATCTGGCCCAGAATCGAGCGCGAAGGCCCTTGCTTTTGCCGTCGTTAGGCGAAAATTAAGGCTTATTCCTTATAAATGATGGAAAACTTGCTAGGCGAAGATACCTTTGCCCTTCCCCCACCACGGTTGAGAAATCTTTAAGTCTCCTTCGGCGATTTGGGTGACCTAGGGTTTCTAGTTTCGCACCCAAGACCCTCGGCGGTTCCTCCCGCCAGGTCTCACTTCACCGAGATGTCTTCTTCTTCGGAATCCTTATCAGCATCAGCGGGTAACGCCGACCCTGCGACCGCGGGGTGGGAGACCTCCATCACCACGACGTCCCGCTTGGAGGAGCTGGTCGCCGCCAGCGTCCTTCCTCCGCTGGAGTTGATCTCCGCCCGTCCCGCTGCAGGTGACCCTTACCCCACACCTCTAGAGAATGAGATTGTGGTGTTCGAGTACTTCTTCTGGCGAGGATTTAGCGTTCCTGGGAGCGCCTTCTTCCGAGGGCTCCTTCACTTTTACGAAATCGAGCTGATCAATTTGAATCCCAACTCCATTCTTCATATTACTATCTTCGTTCAGCTTTGCGAGGCGTATCCTCATTTTGACTTGTTCCGCTCCCTCTTCTTGCTCAAACCTCATCCGAACCGGGCTACTCCCAGCGTCATTGGGGCGCCAGGGCTCCAAGTGAGAGGGCTTGAAGAAACAAGATGCCGTCATCCCCCTCAAGACCTCCCTCAAAGGTTGGAGGCGGGAGTGGTTCTATTGTGCCAATGTTGACCCTTTTCTCGCCCCTTTCGCTGGCCGCGCCCCTAAAGCTTCCCGATGCTGGAGCGATGCCCCGGACGGCGGCGGTTTGGACCAAGTCTTCGAGCTTCTGGCATGGATTAACGATCTGAAGAACCGAGGGCTGACGGGCCCCGGGATCGCGATCAGCTTTGTGGGGCGCCGGGTGCAACCCTTGAAGGAGAGAATCCACTTGGGGTTCCAGTACTACGGGACTCAGGATCCCACCCGGGAGACGGACACGTCCTTGTCGAAAGATGCATTGGCGGCGCGGGTAGTTGACCTCTTCGTGCCTGGCACTGTGATCACCAACAGGGGCTGCCCTCACAAATTTTCGGCGGCGAGGCTTCCCCCTCCCGTGAGTGCACCACTCTCTCGAAAGACTGTCCCATGATTTTTTGCCTGATGTGTGATTCTGACAGGGTGCGATCGTTCCTTTTTCAGGAACGCGCGTCCTTCTTCTTTGATGCTCCGGTCGTCGGCCTCTCGGTTGAGGAATGCTCAGGCCAAGCGAGCGGCTGACACCTCGGCCGATGAGCTGCGCCGGGAATCGGCGGAAGAAGCTGCTAGCCTTTCATCAGCCGGGCCTTCGACCTCCGCGTGCAGGATCACGGCCTTGAGCCACAGCCTTCGTCTCGAGGGCAGCCCCGGGCTGGTGTCTTTGGTCTGGTTCCCCTCCGAGTGGTGCTGGGACTCGGATGAGACCTGGGATGAAATTCAAGAAATCCAGGAGGTATTCTTTTTGGGCGATCCTTGTCTTTTTGTCATTGCCTGTGCTGAGGTATCTTCCCTTTTGCTGATTCAGGACTCCTAGTATGGACGTCTCGGTGGAGGGGTCTCCTGAAAAGGGGCCCTAGGCGCAGGCTTCCCCAAGGGGAGCCCCTCGGCCGCCAGTCACCTCGCTGCCGACCGCTCAAGCGCCGCCACCTGGTGCCGGCGGCCCGACGGTCGAACCATCAGGTGGTCCGTCCGCCGACGAGATTGACCCAGCACCATCTCCCGAAGTGGAGGAGGTGCCTCGAGAGCCACCGCCGCTCGGTCCTCTGGCGAAGCCCCCGAATCGGACTGTATGGTGGGAGGGGGGTACCGACTGGAACGGGATGGAAGAGGACGATGAGATGGAGAGAGCGGCTCGGATGGAGCTTTATGAGCTCACCGTCCGGTGTAGCACGCTCGTCAGGGTGAGTTTCTTGTCTTCAATTTGTTGCCTGCTGACTTCACCCTGAGATTCTGCCCTGTTACCTAGGACATGGGGGAGCGCTCGGAGCAGCGGTCGCAATTTTTTCGGAAGGTGCTCCCGAAGCTCAAGGAGCATCAGAAGTACCAGGACACGCTCAGCGAGATCAGCAAGGACAGATGGAAGGAGGTCCACGGGCTTGAGGACCAATGTATGGCGATCCGGGAGGAGAAGGCGAAGCTTGAGCATATGCTCGAAGGTGAGATCCTCCCCTGGACTCGGTTCGGACGTCTTTTTGGATAGTTGGAAAGGATGATGATGCTCTTGTGTTTCAGAGCGTGATTCGACCGTTGCTGAGCTGAGAGCCCGACTGGAGGCTTCAGAGAACTCTGGTCTCGAAGCTCGAGTCGCTTTGAGAGGATGCAATGAGCCAAGGGTAAATTTCTTTGACTTGGGTTGAACGTACTTGGCGTCGGGTGTGTTTTTGATGGCCGTTTGGCTTTGTTGCAGAATGCAAGGAGAAGATGGCCACGCCAAACAGGCCAGATCGAGCCGCTGTCGTCGCTGCGAGCCAGTTCTGCACCTTCTGCGTATTGAAGGAGTTGAGCCGGGCCAGGGGGACGACGCTGTTCCACTTCTCTCTGGAGGAGCCGACAGGATCAGAGCTTACGCCAAGGAATCCGCGACCATGAGTGCGAACCAGGCATTGGTAGTGGTCAAGTCTCATTATCCGAGAGTTGACCTTGAAGCTGTGAAGGAAGGTTTTGCCTGTGATGAAGACAAAGCCAACGCGCTCCTCGAAGAGGTCTCCGGTACATCGCAAGCCTTGTTAGAGAACCTTGAATTCTGACTTCGATGTGAACCTTGATGCTGAAAGATCGTTATTTTTGATCCAGTTGATTTTGATGATGAGTATTTGAAAAAGATTTGAAACCAGTTTGATATTTCGACAAGATTTATTTTTTGGTTTCTTTATTTGAAAAGATCTGAAATCAGTTTGATTATTTGAAAAGCTTTTTGATTTTTGCAAAGGTTTTTGTTCGTGTTTTGAAATCGTGTTCTTAGAATATTTAATGCAATGCACTCCTGTGAGTGGTTGCATGGTTTAATGTGAGTCAAGTCGCGGACTTGTGCTCGGAATCGTTTTGTGGTTTGTTCATGTGCGGGTATTGCTCGAGGGGCGAATGTGGTCGATGACGGACCGGAACTAGGTTCATGGAGGAACTGAGGTTCGACTAGGTTCAGGGGGAACTGAGGTCTTGGTGGTCAAGGATGTCATGCGGGACGTTCGGGCTAAGAGAATGGTGCACATGAAGAATGGTTAGTCACGTGAGAATGGCATGAGGTCATTCGCGTGCAAAGTGTTAGTCACGTGAGTATGGTAGGGTTGCCATACGCGTGCAAGAGTTGTACTCGGCCAAAGTTGGGCCAAGTGGAGTTGTGTTGAATACATGCTCTTTCTAGGATTAGGAGTGGGAATCCTTTTAGGATTAGGAATCCTTCTAGGATTAGGACTCCTTCTAGGATTAGGTGTGTTTGCCTTCTTTAAATAGAGGGGTTGCCTCCTGTTGAAGGTAATCAAGCTTTGAGCAAGCTTTAGGGTTGTACTCTTTTGTTTGGAGTATTTTAGACAAAAGAAAGGAGAAATAAAGATCAAGTTCATCAAATCTTTCGGCGAGCTACAATTCTAGTTAGATTTATTCTCGCCATCTTCTGGAACAGTAATCTTGCGAAGGTCATAACTTTTGATCCGTAAGTCCGATTGAGCTGATTCTTTTTGGGTTTGATTCGTATTGGAATCTAGTTTCTTGTGTCCAAATTTCAGATCGATCGGACGGTTGGATCTCTGGAAATTCTCGTTTTACCAAACCTCTATCAATCTGTTTTTTTCGAAAACGAGGCAATTATTTGGTTCTATTTTGGGGTAAACTTTTAATAGATCAAGAATTTAGTTTTAGCTTCCGCACAATCATTCACCCCCCCCTCTGATTGATATATTCGGTCCTACAAGTGGTATCAGAGCTTGGCTCTACTAATCCATCTTAACAGGTGATTAGTAAACGGTAAGTTATGGCAACAGAGATATACTCGAACAAGCCGCCAATCTTCAATGGCAGACTTTCCCCATCGGGCGGATTCGATGATCGCATACCTTCAAGCTCAAGGTAACGCTTATTTGGCGCAAGGTAAAGATTCCATACGAGCTTCCTTCAAATGATGATATTGATAAAATCGAAGTTTGAAAAAGATGTTGAAAACAATAATAGAGCTAGAAACATATTGCTTCAAGGACTTGCTAGAAAAGAATTCGATAGAGTTCATCATTTACTCACTGCTCATGAAATTTGGAAATCTCTTCAAGATTATCATGAGGGCAATCGACTGGTAAAAGAAGCTAGGCAAGATCAATTTAAAAGGAATACACTAGATTTGAAATGAACTCTGGAGAATCTCTAGATGATTGTTTTGCTCGCTTTAATAGAATCTTAAATAATCTTAGAGTCAGAGATGTAAAGTACACCGACTCTGAAAATGCTAGACATTTCCTATCATCTCTTGATCTTAAAATCGGCAAATGAAAGTGACTGCTTTTAGGGAAGCTCACAAGATGAGTGAAATGACTTTGGATAAACTATATTCTAGTCTCAAGACTTTTGAGATAGACATTGTTTCAAGAACATCCAATGATAACTCTATGGCTCTTAATGCTAATTCCTCTTCATATGATAATGCTACTAGTTCTTCATCATCATATTCCATTACTGCTTTGAGTGCTCTTAGTGATGAACAGCTAGATCAAATACCAGAAGATACACTTGCTCTTCTTTCCAAGCGTGTCAATGCAGCTTACATGAGATCAAGGGAAAGAAAAGGAGCCTCCATCCATCGCTACAATCAAGCGGCAAGGCAGGGCACATCCGTGCTAAATGTTTCAAGAACAAAGATAGAGAGGAGAAGGAGCAAAGCAACTCCTCCAAGTCCTTCCGGCCAAGAGAGAGCAAGGATAAAAATAAGCAACGGACGAAGAAGATGCTCAACAAAGTCTTCGAGGCAATTAGTCGCTTAGACTTAAGTGACATTGATGACTCAACTGAAGATGAGAAGGAAGCGAAGCAAATGAAGCTGAAAGAGAAGGATTTCACCGGACTGTGCTTCATGGCAAAAGGGAACACTAGTGATTCTGGTGACAACGACAAAGACCTCCAAATGACGGTGATGAGGTAATGCCTTCGTATGATGAGCTTTGTGAAGTTTTAGTCATATTGAGAAAATCTTTAAGAAAATCTTCACTCAAAAATAAAAACTTAGAAAAAGATCTATCCATGCTAAAATCTGAAAACTTTGATCTTAGAAATTCAAATTCTGAAAATATTTGTGATACTTGCTTAGATCTCAAATTTGAAATTAAGTCTCTAAAAGAGGAACATGTCATTAAACTAGAACAAGTTTATGCCGAACAATTGAAAAATGAAAAACTTGTGAAAAATATTGGTTGCTCTACTGATAGTTTACATGATCAAATTGCTTGCTCTAAATGTTCAATTCTTGAGTTGAAATTAAAAGATGCAAATTGTAGAGTTACACAATTAACAAATGACATGTTCACTCATGAAATTAACTCGTGTTCAAATTGCCAGAAACAAAAAGCTAAAATTGACACTCCTTGTGATAATTGTTTAACTCTTGCTAAGAAAGTTGATTACTTGCAAAATTCTTTGGAACGTTTCACTGATGGCAAGAAAAACCTAAACATGATTTTGGATCAATCAAAAGTCAGCACTCAGAACAAAGGTTTAGGTTTTGATTCTTATGCTCATCATAAATCACATGCTCCCACTGTTGTCAAAACACTTGGAAGTGGAAAATTTGAAATTGTCAATGAGCCTAAGAAAATGTCTTTAAATCTGGTGGTCTTTTATCTTCTACTATGATGAATGCAAAATGTGCTTCTCTTGTTAAAGCAAAACATCATGTTAAGTACACTTGCACTCATTGTGGTAGAGATGGACATCTAGTAGACTTTTGCTTTAGACTAGCTAAACAACAAAAGAGAGAAAGGTTTAATGCTAGGTCTAATTTCAGACAGGCACGTTTCATTTCTCATTATGTGCCTAGGGTGATGCAAATACCTCTTGTTGCTAAGAACACGAGAAAAGACAAATCTTCTTTTATGCATAAGAATGCTCGTGTTGTGCCAAGCTATTTGTGCGTCGTGTGTCTCGATCTTTGGATTCCTAAACATCTTATTTCTAACCCCAGTACCGAGACATCGACACTTTCTACTTCTATGTAGGCTTCTCACGCGAGGAAGGAGAACATATGGCTAGTGGATTCCGGATGCTCACGCCACATGTCCGATGATAAGAATTGGTTCTCCTCCTTCACTTGTGCATCTCGTGCTAAAAGTGTTATTTTTCAAGATGCTTCCTCCACCTCTATTTTCGCAAAAGGCACTAGTCCAAATAGTGCAGGTACAGGTGCATATGTTCAGGGGGAGAGTATCTTTGTTGATGAAGATGATGATGATGCTGTTGAGGATGAGATAATTGGAGTTTGCTGTGTGCTTGTGTGCTCGTTTTCAAGCTTCCCCGCGTGCTCACATCGACAAGCTATCAAGAGGATTTTAAGGTATCTCCGTGGTACTCAAGATTTTGGCATTTGGCTTTCTGCTTCTTCACGCTTTAGTTTAAGACCTTTCTCTGATGCTGAATTTGGAGGATGTGGAATTGATAGAAAAAGTACATCTGGTTCATGCCACTTCTTGAGTAATTCTCTTTCTTGGACACATTGACATCAGATTTCATTTTCTTAGAGATCATGTTGAAAAAAGAGCTATTGAACTGAAATTTGTTGATTCGGGTGCTCAGCTTGCTGATATTTTCACTAAACCGCTTGATTTTTCTCGTTTTGCTTTCTTACGCGGTGAACTTGGGATCATTCATCCCCATGGGTTGATTTGAGGGGGAGTCTTGAGTTTATCTCTTTTTGGGTTACTTGACTTTGGTTCCTAGAAGTGATTTTTTTATAAGTGGTATTTTGACTTTACACCTCAAGTAAAAACCCCTGTTTACATTGCATCATGTAGTACAAAGCTTTGGTGATTATTCTTGTGTATATAGCCAAGTTAATGCTCAATGCTTTACTTATCACTAAAAGGCTAAAATAATTCAATTTGAGATGCTTTTCGAGAATATTTTGGCTCTTGCTCATTATGGTATTGCATTTGTGAAATAGGCTTAAAAGTTTCTTGTCATCTGTTGAAAGGCTAGAGCTGATTAGAAACTATGTGTGAGTTTTTTGTTGGACTTCAAATGATCATTATGAGTCTCAAGCAAAATCAGTGTTTTAATGTTAAAAGCAAGTTGAAAAAGATGCAAGCAAAAGCTACTTGGCTAAACACAAGTTTAGTACAATGTGCAGCTTCCTTGCCAGGGATTTAAATGCAAAAGATGCAAGAAAAGGCTACTTGTCTAAACAAAAGTTCAGAACAATGTGAAGCCACTTGCCAATTTAAACTGAGAAAGATACGAGAAAGAACTACCTATTCATACACAAGTATGGGCTAGTGTGCAGTTACTTGTCATCCCTGTTGATCACAAAGCAAAATTGTCAAACTTGCTAAAAGAGAAAAGGAAATTCAAATGGTTGAAAAAGGCTTGAGACAAATATTAGTGAATTTGAAAGTCTCTCTATGCTCATGATAGATTTCTTTTTCGCTTTGGCAAAATCTGTTTATGACATTTTACTTGTTTGCTCTAATTTGCTTATGCAATAACTATTCTATGTGTTAGAGCCTCCATATTCTCACAATTTGCTTTCTCATTGGATAATTTGATACAAAATGAGAAAGTTCTCCTAAAAACTCTTCAAATGCTTTACTTTGATTATATACCTTGAATATACTTCAAAGCTTGAGATACTGCATTCATTAAGGGGAGTTTTGAGATCTTGATGACTATTTTGTCAAAAAGGGGAGAACAAGTCAAGGAGGTTTTTGAATTGGGATTATTTGGTCTTTTGGTTCTTGCTCAATCTCTTGTCAAATCTTATATTGTGTTTTGTCAAATTACTCATCAAGGGGAGATTGAAAGATCGTTATTTTTGATCCATTGATTTTGATGATGAGTATTTGAAAAAGATTTGAAACCAGTTTGATATTTCGACAAGATTTATTTTTGGTTTCTTTATTTGAAAAGATCTCAAATCAGTTTGATTATTTGAAAAGCTTTTTGATTTTTGCAAAGGTTTTTGTTCGTGTTTTGAAATCGTGTTCTTAGAATATTTAATGCAATGCACTCCTGTGAGTGGTTGCATGGTTTAATGTGAGTCAAGTCGCGGACTTGTGCTCGGAATCGCTTTTGTGGTTTGTTCATGTGCGTGTATTGCTCGAGGGCGAATGTGGTCGATGACGGATCGAACTAGGTTCATGGAGGAACTGAGGTTCGGGACTAGGTTCAGGGGGAACTGAGGTCTTGGTGGTCAAGGATGTCATGCGGGACGTTCGGGCTAAGAGAATGGTGCACATGAAGAATGGTTAGTCACGTGAGAATGGCATGAGGTCATTCGCGTGCAAAGTGTTAGTCACGTGAGTATGGTAGGGTTGCCATACGCGTGCAAGAGTTGTACTCGGCCAGGTTGGGCCAAGTGGAGTTGTGTTGAATACATGCTCTTTCTAGGATTAGGAGTGGGAATCCTTTTAGGATTAGGAATCCTTCTAGGATTAGGACTCCTTCTAGGATTAGGTGTGTTTGCCTTCTTTAAATAGAGGGGTTGCCTCCTGTTGAAGGTAATCAAGCTTTGAGCAAGCTTTAGGGTTGTACTCTTTTGTTTGGAGTATTTTAGACAAAAGAAAGGAGAAATAAAGATCAAGTTCATCAAATCTTTCGGCGAGCTACAATTCTAGTTAGATTTATTCTCGCCATCTTCTGGAACAGTAATCTTGCGAAGGTCATAACTTTTGATCCGTAAGTCCGATTGAGCTGATTCTTTTTGGGTTTGATTCGTATTGGAATCTAGTTTCTTGTGTCCAAATTTCAGATCGATCGGACGGTTGGATCTCCAGGAATTCTCGTTTTACCAAACCTCTATCAATCTGTTTTTTTCGAAAACGAGGCAATTATTTGGTTCTATTTTGGGGTAAACTTTTAATAGATCAAGAATTTAGTTTTAGCTTCCGCACAATCATTCACCCCCCCCTCTGATTGATATATTCGGTCCTACAGATGCCGAGTGCTGGCCCTCCCCTCCTTGTTTGAAATATTGTGTTTTCTCACTTGAATATAATTTGCCTGTGTTGTCCCCTGCTAAATGGGCTCCAGACCTCTTTCACTCTTTCCCCTTTGTCTGAGTTGCTTAGGATATAGGCCCACGGCCTTTTGGCCCCCATTGCGCCTTTCTGGGCGGCCTTCAGCCGACTGGTATGGCTTCTGAGCGCCAGGGTCTTGGCCCATGGCCCTTTCGCCTGGACACGCTTTCCCGAGTGGCTGGAGTGCTTCAGCCCTCAGGTTTGTATTGTCGCCTCCCAGCTCGCAGCCCCCGGACTTCTCGCTTAGCTGGGCGAAGTGAGCGGGAAGGTCGAATTGATTTGGACTGTACCTGACAAGTGTCTGGCGAAATATCCCTTAATTCTGTTCAACGTGTTGATCTTCTTTGGTATTCGCGCAGCCGCTTTGTTTTTTGCGCTTCATTGATTGCGAGGTGGCGCGTTTGATTGCCTTTGGAGACGCTTCGATTTCCGGAGTTGGGATGGTTTATAAATAGGGCGTCACCGCAAGTAAAGCGATCGCCCCCATGTCAAACTTCTTCTTCTTCTTCGAGATTTCTGCAGTACCGCTTCCAATGTCGGATAGCGATTCGGAGAACGCGGAGCTCTGGTTGGACCTCGACTTCGCCACGATGGAGCTGGCGGAGGAGAGGGCAGCGGCGAAAGACGCAGCCGCCGTCGCCGCTCTCATCGAGGTCTGCCGGCTTGCGGAGGTGGAGGACGTGCTGAAGGAGGTTCTCGGGCGGGAGCGTCGTGACGCCGCCGCCGTGGAGGCCCTTCTTCGTCTCGTGCCTTCACTATGGGTGGTTGCGGACTTGATCCGCGAAGCCCTGGGGCGATCGCGTCGCGATTAGCCGCTTGCATCCCGCTCGCGGCACCGCAAAGATCGCGACCAAAGAAGCAGCACCACCACCAGCAGGATTGGGGGCGGGAGCCGCCTCTCCCCCCTCTCTTTTTTTTTGCGAGAAAAAGAAAAAGAAGGTTAGTAATGTAAATTACTAATACTAAGGAATAAAATGTGGAATCTTGCCCAATCTATGCCGTCATATTTATTCCGAGTTTAGGGTTTCGCCTGATCAACTATTCTAGTCAGTTGCTCCAGTGCCAGCAACGAGGCGCTGGGGCTCGAGCTTTTGATGGCTAGAAACTCGCGATCAGCCAAATCTCGGTTAAATTCTGGCGCTGCGAATTGTAGTCCCCGAGTGGTTAGTGCTTTCTACCCATTTCGTTATGCGCGCTGGTATAAACCGCCGGAGTTTTGTGCTCATCGCGGTTTTTATTTCCGTGCGTTTTGTACCGGCGCGACCAGGGTTAGGCGCTACACCAGTCGGGTAATAACCACTCGGGACTAACATTACACAGAACTTCAAAAAGTAAGACGGATCACCATTTTATTTAATATGTGAGAGTCGGGTACATAACTTATGCGTAGAAGCGACGGAGCTGTTCGGCGTTCCAAGTATTCGCCAAAATCTCGCCATCTTCACGTTTAAGTCGATAAGCACCCGGCCGGACCGTCTTCTCCACAATGTACGGACCTTCCCAAATTGGAGAGAGCTTGTGCTCGCTTTTCTGGTTCCTCCTCAGGACCAGATCTCCTTCCGAAAAGGTTCTACTTCTGACATTGCGAGAATGGTAACGCCGAAGTCCCTGGAGGTACTTAGCTGACTGGATGGCTGCAACGTTCCGAGCCTCCTCGAGTCGATCAAGCTCCACCATTCGGCTTCCCTCGGACTCGGCTTCGTTGTAGTTCCGAACCCTCGTGGATTCGAATCCTAGCTCGGTCGGCAGAACCGCCTCTGCGCCATAGACCAGAAAAAAGGGTGTTTGGCCAGTTGCTCGGCTGGGAGTGGTTCTGAGTCCCCAGAGTACCGACGGTAACTCCTTCACCCATCGGGCAGCGTATGGTTTGAGGCGGTTGAAGATCCTGGCCTTGAGGCCTTGGAGGACCAGACCTGCCCATTGCTTCGTGGGTGAGCCACCGAGGCGAAGCAGATCTTGATCCCGACGCCTTCGCACTATTCTTGGAATTCTTCACTCCTGAATTGGGTGCCATTGTCCGTGATGATCCGGTTGGGCACTCCGAATCTGACCACGATATCCTAGAAGAACTCCTTGGCCTTAACCGCAGTGATAGTGGCAACTGGTTTGGCTTCGATTCGCTTGGTGAACTTGTCAATAGCTACGAAGAGGTAGGCGAAACCACCTTGAGCCTTCTTGAGCGGGCCCACTAAATTGAGCCCCCAGACTGCGAAGGGCCAAGAGATGGGGATAGTTTGCAGCTCTGGCCGGCAAGTGTGTCCGCCTTGCATAGAACTCCGGCAGCCCTCGCAGGTTCGAGCGATCTCCTTGGCATCCGTTCTGCCGTTGGCGAAGAAGCCACTATCGGTAGGCTTTCCCAACCAAGGCGCTTGACGCCGCGTGATGGCCACACATCCCCGAGTGGATTTCTTGGAGCAGCTCTCTTCCCACTTGTCCCGAAATGCACCGCCTGAGGACACCTGAGGCACTCTTCCGGAAGAGCTCATCGCCCACCACCACATAGGATTTGGCTTGTCGGGAGACGCGCTCTGCCAGAGTGGTTGCTTCTGGAAGTTTGTCCTTCAGGAGATAATCAAGGTACGGGGCAGTCCAGTTGGGATCGATGAGCAGGACTCCGGTCCCAGGATCCTTACTCGGCTCTTGTCGTTTTGTAACGGTTGGCTCGTAAAGATCCTGGACGAAGATACCACTCGGGACATCTGCCCGAGTGGCTCCCAGTTTAGCCAACTCGTCGGCTGCCTCATTATTGCGGCGGAGGACATGAACCAGCTCCAGACCGTCAAACTTGCCTTCCAATTCTCGGACTTGCTGGCAGTATGCCGTCATAGCCTGATCCACGCACGACCAGTCCTTCCGTACTTGGCTCACCACCAACTGGGAGTCGCCCCGAACCGCCAGCCGTCGGATTCCGAGTGATGTGGCGATGCGGAGCCCATGGATGAGAGCCTCGTACTCTGCGGCATTGTTCGAGGCCGGGAAGTGAATCCGAAGGACATACTTCAACCTGTCGCCCTTAGGCGAGACAAGGAGAATTCCCGCCCCTGCTCCTCCAAGCATGAGAGATCCATCGAAGTGCATGGTCCAATATTCTGGCTCTTATTCCGTGCGGAAGTGCAGGATTCAGTCCACTGCCGCAAAGTCGGCCAAAGCACTGAGACTTGACGGTGCGTGGCTTGAATGAGACGTCGAAAGCTCAAGCTCGGTTGCCCACTTGAAATTCTTCCGGTAGCTTCTCGATTATGGAGGACCTCTCCCACGGGAAAGAAGTCACTACTGAAATCGAATGTCCTTGGAAATAATGCTTGACTTAGTGGCGAGATCAAAATGGCGTACAACAGCTTCCGGATTTGAGGATATCGCGTCTTGGATTCGCCCAAAGACTTCACGACAAAATAAACCGGGCGTTGTGCGCCGTAGCAGTGTCCAGATTCTTCCCGCTCCACAACTATCACGGCGCTGACTACATGAGTTGTTGCCGCTATGTAGAGCAGGAGAGGTTCACCTGGCACCGGCGAGACTAGAATTGGAGGGGTGGAGAGGAACACCTTGAGCTCTTCAAAGGCTTGCTGTGCCTCCGCCGTCCATTCAAAGCGGTCCTGTT
This sequence comes from Rhipidocladum racemiflorum, assembly GCA_036346355.1. NCBI lineage: Eukaryota > Viridiplantae > Streptophyta > Magnoliopsida > Poales > Poaceae > Rhipidocladum > Rhipidocladum racemiflorum. The sequence goes on from CM070584.1 coordinate 13,291,575, forward strand.
TCTTGAGGAGCTTGAAGAAAGGCATTCCCCGAACTCCCAACCGGGAGATAAACCGGCCCAGCGCTACCATGCACCCAGTAAGCTTTTGGACCTCTTTTTGGCTGGCAGGCGGGGCCATCCTTATGATGGCCCCGATTTTCTCCGGGTTTGGCTCGATCCCGCGATGAGAGACAATGAACCCGAGCAGTTTCCCAGAGGACACTCCAAAAACACACTTCTCAGAGTTTAGCCTCATCTGGAACGCCCTCAGACTTGCGAACATCTCGGCTAGATCAGAGGTGAGGCTGTCTTCCGCCTTGGTTTTAACCACTATATCATCCACATAAGCTTCCACATTGCGTCCAAGCTGATGGTGAAAACACCGCTGTATCGCGCGCTGGTAAGTCGCGCCAGCATTCTTCAGCCCAAACGGCATGGTGATGTAGCAATATGCTCCGAACGGGGTGATAAACGAGGTCTTCTCGCAATCCTCCTCTCGAAGCCGGATTTGATGATAGCCTGAGTAGGCGTCCAGAAAACTAAGTAGTTGGGATCCAGCAGTGGAGTCTACCACCTGATCAATACGGGGGAGACCAAAGGGATCTTTCGGGCAAGCCTTGTTGAGGTCGGTGTAATCAACACACATACGCCAGCTTTTATTCTTCTTCTGGACAAGTACAGGGTTTGCCAACTAGTCGGGATGATACACTTCTTTGATGAAGCCTGCGGCTAGCAGCTTTGTAATCTCCTCCCTGATGGCTTGTCGGCGATCTTGGGCAAATCGTCGCAGCCTTTGCTTGACTGGCCTGGCCGATTGGTCTACATTTAATGCGTGCTCGATCACCCCCCTGGGAACTCCGGGCATGTCCGACGGCTTCCAGGCGAAGACGTCTCTATTGGCCCGCAGGAAAGTGACGAGCGCGTCCTCCTATTTGTCTCCGAGCCCTGTCCCGATCAAGGCGGTTCGCGACGGATCGGACGGGTCGAGGAGGATTCTTTTGGTACCTTCTTCGGGGCCGATCCCGGGGTTTCGCGCTTTGCGGGTGGGGACGCTGCCTTCCGGCTTCTCGGAATCCGCTTCTCGCCGGATCCCCTCCCGACCCGCTCGCGACTCCAGGGACTCGGCCATCTCGCAGCTTTCCTTGTCACAGGAAAAAGACTGCCTCATGTCACCGCGTAGAGCGATGATACCACTCGGCCCCGGCATCTTCAAGGTCAAGTACGTGTAGTGGGGTACTGCCATGAACTTGGCGGTAATCTCCCCAAGATGGCATGATATGCTGTTGCGAAATCTGCCACCTCGAAGCCAAGGTTCTCTGTCCGGTAATTCTCCCTCGCGCCAAAAGTGACCGACAGAGTGATTTGTCCGAGTGGTGTCGCTGAAGTTCCAGGTATGACACCGTGGAAAGGCGACGATCCGCGCTTTAGCTCCGACCGTGGAATCCCCATATCATCAAGGGTTTTGACGAAGAGGACATTGAGCCCGCTCCCGCCGTCGATCAATACCCTCTTGAGCTTGATGCCGCGGACGACGGGCGCCAAGACAAGAGGATACCTGCCGGGGAACGGGACATGATCTGGGTGATCCGAGCGGTCGTAGGTTATCGCGACCTCGGACCAGCGTACATATTGGGGCGTCTCCGGCTGCACTGCGTAGATGTCCCGGGCGGTGAGCTTTTGCTTCCGCTTGGACTCGTATGCAGCTGAGCCCCCGAATATGTAGTTGAGCTCGAGATCGGCTTCCTGATAGTCCTCCTCGGCTTCGGGGGGAGGTGGCTTGTTGGCGGCGTGTCCACTCGGACCTTGTCCAGCCTGCTTCTTGCTCTCGCGGGCGAACCTCTTTAGGGTGAAGCAGTCCTTGGCGGCATGTCTCCCCTTCGGATGGAAAGGGCAAAGTGAGTTCATAACCTTATCATATCCATCCTCCTTGAGGGCGCGAGGGTGAGTTGGTGCAGCGACTGCCACCAGCTCTTCACCCTTGCGCTTCTTTTCCTTCCGCCAGGAAGTTCGGCTGATCCTTCCTCGTCACGCCGTTCCGCCAAAGCCTCGGAGGCTGAAGCGTAACGATCCGCTAGGGCGAACAGCTCCGGACCGACGTTGGTGGCTTCGACATCTTTTGATGAGGTCGGGGTCGCTGACTCCCTTCTGGAAGGCAGCTATCACAATCGCATCAGTGACATCCCGAACGGTGCTTTTCCTATGCATGAAGCGCTTGACGAACTCCCGGAGGGGTTCGTTCCTCCTTTGGTGTAGCTGATATAGGTCCCAAGGGGTGCCTAGGCGCTCGTAGGTGCCTTGGAAATTTGAAATGAACTGCTCACACAGATCTCCCCAGGAATCTATAGAGTTCGCTGGAAGTCCGGTGAGCCATGCTTGGGCTAGGGGCGAGAGGGTAACCGGTAAGTAGTTTGCCATTACTTTCTGATCCCCTCCGGCGGCCCTGACTGCCAGAGCATATACCTGTTTCCAATACACTTTGGCGTCCCAACGGGCACTGCAGCGGAAGCCATTCGAAAAAGAAAATGATGCACGAAATGACACATTGTGGCAGACACCACGCACGCTGAAAATGATGCACGAAATGGAACGTTATGGCAAGAACCTTACACGCTGCAACCTAGCACGCCAAAATGAAACATTGCGGCACGAAGCGAAAACGGTGAACGGAATGAAGCCGGGTGCCAAACACACCGAATGCAATTCACATGTGTTGTAACTCATTTAGGCATGCATTTCGAATCCGTCCGAGTCGCCGTGAAATATTCCACAACGACGAGTTCCTAAGCTGAAAAAATCGAAAGCGATGCACGAAACGAAACTGAGTGCCAAACGCCCAGAATTAACTTACGATGTTCGCTTGTGCGTTTTAGCTCAATTCTGCATTCATTTTGAATACGTCCGAGTGTGAAACATCCCTCCGCGACGGGTCACAAGGGGTACTGCAAGCTGCGTCCGAATGAAAACGATGCACGAAATGAAACTCGGTGTCAACCTCCCCGAATGGGCTTCATATGCGCCCTAGCCCATTTCAGCAAGCGTTTCGAGTACGTCCGGTTCGAAGCGAAACATTCATGCACAATGGGTCTCTAATGGTAATGTAAACTACACGCGTACTAGAATGGTGCAAAAAACAAAACATTGTTCCAAACATGCCGAATGAACTTCATATATGCCCAAACACATTTCAGCATGCGTTTTGAATCTTTCCGAGTCATGTGAAACATTCCTCCGCGACGAGTACTGTTTGGCGCAAGGATTTTCACAAGAAAACGATGCATAAGATGAAGCTGACTGTCAATGAACCAGAATGGACTACATGTCTGCCGTAGCTCATTTTAGCAGGCAATTTGGGCTCATCCCTGTCGGTGCGAAACCTACACGACAAATGGTACTACATGTCACGTTCGTACCAGAACGAGTACGAAAAGAAATCTTGCGGCAGACACCCTGAATAGAGTTCATGTGTGCCCAAGCTCATTTCGGCATGTATTTCTGTTGCATCCGGGTCGGTGTAAAACATTTCCCCGCGATAGGTGCCAACGGGCACTGCAAGCTGCGTGCGTATCAAAACGAATCACGAAAGGAAAATGTAGGAAAAACTGCGCGAGTGGACTTTCCATGCATTGCTGCTACAGTTCTGCATTCATTTCGAATACGTCCGAGTGAGTGTGGAAACATTCCTCCGCGACGGGTCGCAAGGTGTTCTGCAAGCTGCTTCCGGACGGAAACGATGCACGAAAGGAAAATTGGTGTCAAACTCCCCGAATGGACTTCATATATGCCCTATCCCATTAAAATAAGCATTTCGAGTACGTCCGAGTGGATGCGAAATATTAATGCACGATGGGTCCCTAATGGTACTGTAAACTACACGCGTACCAAAACGGTGCACGAAACGAAACTTCATTCCAATCATGCCGAATGAACTTCATATTTGCCCAAGCACATTCTGGCATGCATTTCGAGTTCGTCCGAGTTGTTGTGAAACATTTCTCCGCGATGAGCACGAACGAATACAACAAGCGGCGCCCGTTCGAAAACGTTGCACGAGATGAAACTGAGTGCCAAACACATCGAGTGGAATTCATATGTGCTCCCACTCATTTCGGCATGCATTTTGAATATGTCCGAGTCGGTGTCAAATGTTCCACCACGACGGGTTCCCACGGGTAATAAAAGCTGAATACAAATGAAACCGATGCACGAAACAGAACCGAGTGCCAAACGCCCCAAAAGAACTTATGATGTTTGCTAGTGCTTTTCATCATTTGTATCGAATCCATTCGAGTAGGTCTGAAACATTCCTGCGGCCAGCGTCCCAACGAACGCAGCGGAAGCCATTCGAAAATGAAAATGATGCACGAAATGACACATTGTGGCAGACACCACGCACGCTGAAAATGATGCACGAAATGGAGCGTTATGGCAAGAACCTTACACGCTGCAACCTAGCACGCCAAAATGAAACATTGTGGCACGAAGCGAAAACGGTGAACGGAATGAAGCTGGGTGCCAAACACATCGAATGCAATTCACATGTGTTGTAACTCATTTAGGCATGCATTACGAATCCGTCCGAGTCGCCGTGAAATATTCCACAACGACGAGTTCCTAAGCTGAAAAAATCGAAAGCGATGCATGAAACGAAACTGAGTGCCAAATGCCTAGAATTAACTTACGATGTTCGCTTGTGCATTTCAGCACAATTCTGCATTCATTTTGAATACGTCCGACTGAGTGTGAAACATCCCTCCGCGACGGGTCACAAGGGGTACTGCAAGCTGCGTCCGAATGAAAACGATGCACGAAACGAAACTCGGTGTCAAACTCCCCAAATTGGCTTCATATGCACCCTAGCCCATTTCAGCAAGCGTTTCGAGTACATCCGGCTCGAAGCGAAACATTCATGCACAATGGGTCACTAATGGTAATGTAAACTACACGCGTACTAGAATGGTGCAAAAAACAAAACATTGTTCCAAACATGCCGAATGAACTTCATATATGCCCAAGCACATTTTGGCATGCCTTTTTAATATTTACGAGTCGTGTGAAACATTCCTCCGCGACGAGTACTGTTTGGCGTAAGGATTTTCACAAGAAAACGACGCATAAGATGTAGCTGAGTGTGAATCAACCAGAATGGACTTCATGTCTGCCGTAGCTCATTTTAGCAGGCAATTTGGGCTCATCCGTGTCGGTGCGAAACCTACACGACAAATGGTACTACATGTCACGTTCGTACCAGAACGAGTACGAAAAGAAAGCTTTCGGCAGACACCCTGAATAGAGTTCATATGTGCCAAAGCTCATTTCGGCATGCATTTCTGTTGCATCCGGGTCGGTGCAAAACATTTCCCCGCGATAGGTGCCAACGGGCACTGCAAGCTGCGTGCGTATCAAAACGAAGCACGAAAGGAAAATGTAGGCCAAATCAAGCTGGCAGTGGACTTTCCATGCATTGCTGCTACAGTTCTGCATTCATTTCGAATACGTCCGAGTGAGTGTGGAAACATCCCTCCGCGACGGGTCGCAAGGTGTTCTGCAAGCTGCGTCCGGACGGAAACGATGCACGGAAGGAAAATTGGTGTCAAACTCCCCGAATGTACTTCATATATGCCCTATCCCATTTCGACAAGCATTTCGAGTACGTCCGAGTCGATGCGAAATATTCATGCACGATGGGTCCCTAATGGTACTGTAAACTACACGCGTACCAAAACGGTGCACGAAACGAAACTTGGTTCCAATCATGCCGAATGAACTAAATATTTGCCTTTGGCCATGAAAACAATACAAGGAGGTGTGAACACCTTAGGGAAGATCAAGAGGCGCATGGACAAGTCAACATGCAAGATGTGAATGCAGAAGTGTGGTTCGGCCTCCAATGACCAGCCTAGAGAAACACGGGCATAGAGGATACAAACGAAATCCGTTTGAGGCGTTCGACCACAGCCTGAAAAGATATCGAGCTCAGCTTTCCAATGGATCTGGCCCCACCCACAAATTCTAAGCGAGCACAAAGATATCAGCAAAACACTTTGGCGTCTAGAAACTGTTTCCAATACATTGGGTGTTGCGTCACCATTAATTCTGGGCTTTGGTTCCCATGTAAACATTAAGGCTTACCTGCATCCATCTCCTTAGCTTCTTTTCCTCTCTTATCTATAAGAGGAGACCACTTTTGAAACAAAGAACAGGTTGTTAAACTTTGATAATAGATTTGCTATATGCATATTCTAGCGATTTCAAGCCACTGGCTGAAATAAACTTGAGATTGTGCATTCCTTCCCGTTGTTCTTGCAAGCTCTTTGTGATTGCAGCGAGGATTGTAATCCGCTTGACTTGGTTGAGTGGACAACGTGAGGTTGGGCGAACTCGGTGCTGCAGGTTGTTGTGTTTGCAATGGTTGGCCGCACAAGATTCGTCAGGTTTCGCGAGTATCTTCGATCCTACGCCGTGAATGTCGGGCGCACCCTCGTATCATTTGGTATCAGAGCCCTGGTTGTCACGGTAGGATCTTTATCCCCTAGTTCTAGATTTACCTTTCAGCCATATGCTAGAAAATTGCCCCATAAAAATATCATCCCGTAGTTTGGATTTGTGTTTTTCTACCTAATCTGAAAACTTGCCTCACAAAAATATTGAACCTTAGTCTCAGATCTGTTGTTCTTGTGTGTTTTACTAAGTTTTTTTTCATAGAATCGTGTTATTGTTGCTGAAACTGTTCATCTCCTTCGCGTCACTTTTTGATCCATTATGTCCAGTCCTTTGTTTTGGCCATAACTCCCACATACGAACTTGGATTTTCGCGTTCTTAGACTTTCTGAAAAGCTTATGAATTTCTCTCCAACTTTGGTAGAGACAAGTTTTTCTGAATCGGCATAAAAAGTGGTTGAACATGTGTTTGAATCTGACTGCTACAAAGTTGCGAAAATTTTCAAATCTGTTTTGATAGCCCATCTTTCCTTTGCGAAAACTTTGCACCTTTCAACACTAGCTATTCAATTGCATAGGGCTGCACTCATATGTTGCTATCACACGGTTGCATGAAATCAAAAGAAAAGTTGTGAATCTTTGCTGAAAATCAGTAGCACAGCCATCCAAAAGAAAGAGAGCCAAAAAAAAAGAAAAAAATTACAAAAAAATCTATTGCAACACTGTGATAAACGCATTCTTGATGTGCAATCTTGAGCCCTTCTTCATCTATTGCAGCTAGCTAGCGTCTTTCCATAACCATTGCAATTGAGTTGTTTGTGCTATCATCATATTTTTATCTAGCTCACTCCTTTGATTGCAATTGGTTCCATCATCCTTGTGTGTGAGTTGCTGTGCTCATCACTTAAATCTTGTTTTCAGCAACTAGGCATTGTGTTCTTGGTTGGATATTTACTTATTGAAACAACATCAGGAATTCAGATTGTGTAGGTCTTACACATTCCCAACCAAGCTCCACATATAATCCATTGTGTGCTTTAATCTCAGCTATGAGTTTGCTTAACCTCAGTTCGTGTTGCCTCACCACTCAAGCGTGAGCTCCTCTGTTAATCAGCAAAGGGTGAGTAAGAACATCGTTGGTAAGGATATGTGAGGTTGAGAGAATTTCCCACTCATCATATTGTGTTTATCTTGCTGTTTTGCATAACTAACCATGTCAGGTCAAGGAGACAATGTGGAGAATGATGGGCGTAATCCTGAAGTCCCAGTAACCTGGACGGAGTATTATGCCTTGCGAGACACATTACGTCGAGAGCTCCACATAGGAAATGACCAGCTAAGGGAAGAACTAAATAACTCCATCCAAGATCTCCAAATTGATGTGAATCAACAACTCGCTGTACTTCACACCAACATAGTTAATGACATTGTACGACAACTGCGACCACAAGCTCAAGATGGTGCTCCACTTGATGAGACCGATGAGGAAGCTGCTGCACGAAAGGCTCGTGCTGCTAATGCAATTCGTCCCCCCCTTGGGCCAGTTAGAGGTGGTGATGATCGTGGTCTAGGAAGGGGACGTGGTATGGGTCGTGGCGGTGCTGCACATGAACCAATTCGCCTCAATTTGCAGCCACGCAATGAAAGAAATCAACACAACGACCGCAATGACAATGATCGTCCTGAGGAGCAAAGGTATGGAAAACTAAAGTTTTCTATGCCTAAGTTTGCAGGATCCAATAATCCGGAGGATTATATTACTTGGGAGCTGAAAGTTGACAAGATCTTCCGCCTACACAACTACACCGAAGAAAAGAAGCTTGCCATGGTATCGCTTGAATTTGATGATTATGCACTGGTTTGGTGGGAACAAATTCAAAACCAAAGAATAGAGCATGGCGAGAATCCCGTTGCATCGTGGGCTGAGATGAAGGTGGAGATGAGAGCAAGGTTTGTCCCTCGACATTATAAGCGTGATCTTTTTGATAAGCTGCAGGGATTAAAGCAAGGACATCGAACGATTGACGAGTACTACAAAGAGATGGAGATGGCCATGATTCGTGCCAACGTTTATGAACATGAAGAACAAACCATGGCACGATTCCTCACTGGATTGAATTATCCCATCAAGCGTGTCACTGAATTTCAGCCTTATAGCAATATGGTGGAATTAGTGCATCAAGCAACCAAGGCTAAGAGGCAAGTGCAGCAAGACTCCAAGATAACAAAGAGCACTTCATTTGCTCCCCGTTCAGCACCTACAGTAGGTAAATCCATTTCTCGGTTCAATTCATTTCGCGCTAACAATTCTAGTGCTAGTGTTGCTTCTAGTTCACATGTAGGTCGAAGTGGAAAAGAGCCAATTACTCCAAATACTAAGCAAGGTCCAGCAGCTAGTGCTACTTCTTCTGTGGGTTCAACAGCAAAGAGTAGTGCAATTCAATGCTTCAAGTGTTTGGGACGTGGCCATATTGCAAAAGATTGTCCAAACAACCGCACCATGCTTATCACAGAAGGAGGAGAATATGAATCTGCAAGTGAAGAAGAAGATACTCCAATCACTAATTTGGAAGATGAAGAGAATGAGATGACTTATTGTGACTTTGAGACCGGTCAATCTCTTATTGTCACCAAGAAAGTCTTGAGTGTACAGCAAAAGGAAGAACATGAACAGCGATGCAACCTTTTTCACACCAAGGCAAAGGTAAATGGTCGTGTGTGCAAGGTAATAATTGATGGTGGAAGTTGTCACAATTTGGCTAGTAAAGAAATGTTAGAAAAGCTTGGGTTGAAGCAGCTGCGACACCCACATCCATATCATGGCCAATGGCTGAATGATGGTGGAGAAGTGAAAATTCAGCACATGGTGAAGGTTCCCTTCAAAATTGGTGAGTATAGTGATACTGTTGAATGTGATGTTGTCCCAATGACGATATGTCACTTGCTGCTCGGTCGACCATGGCAATTTGATCGTGCAAGTCATCACAGTTGTCTCACTAATCAACATTCATTCAAGTGGAACAACAAAGAAATTATTCTTAGACCAATGACTCCCACTCAAATTCATGCTGATACAATGCAAAAGAATGAGGTAAACCTTGGGAGTGTCAAGCAACAGGAGAAAAGGACTACAAGTGAGAAAACCACTTTGGTAAGTGAGAGCCACAAACCAAATAGGAGTGGAAAAGGAAACGATGAGGGAAACAAGCTAGTAATGTTAGCCACAAAATCTTAAATAAGAGAGATGCATGCAAACCCCTGTTTAGCATATTTTGTACTCTTATACAAAGATGTGCTACTTTCTACTAACGACATAACCTCCCTTCCAAGTGTTGTATCAAGTGTTTTGCAGGACTTTAAAGATGTCTTTCCGGAGGAGATACCTGCTGGACTTCCTCCAACCCGTGGCATTGAACATCAAGTTGACCTCATACCAGGAGCTTCACTTCCAAACCGTCCACCATACCGAACCAATCCCGAAGAAACCAAGGAAATTCAGCGACAAGTGCAAGCACTTCTTGACAAAGGGTATGTACGTGAGAGCCTAAGTCCTTGTGATGTCCCTGTGATTTTAGTCCCTAAGAAAGATGGTACATGGCGCATGTGTGTAGATTGTAGAGCAATTAACAACATCACTGTTAGATATCGCCATCCTATTCCTAGGTTGGATGACATGCTAGATGAATTGAGTGGTGCTGTTATTTTCTCTAAAATTGATTTGCGTAGTGGGTACCATCAAATAAGGATGAAAGAAGGGGATGAGTGGAAAACAGCCTTTAAAACCAAATTTGGATTGTATGAGTGGTTAGTAATGCCTTTTGGTTTAACTAATGCACCTAGTACCTTCATGAGATTAATGAACCATGTTTTGAGAGCCTTCATTGGTAAATTTGTTGTGGTGTATTTAGATGACATCTTAATTTACAAAAGACAATGGAAGAACACACCGATCACATTAGACAAGTGCTAGAAGTGCTTAGAACTGAAAAATTGTTTGCAAACCTAGAGAAATGCACTTTTTGCCAAGATAAAGTTGTGTTCTTGGGGTTTGTTGTTTCCGGAAATGGGGTAGAAGTGGATTAATCAAAAGTTGAATCAATTAAAAATTGGCCTACTCCGATAAATGTTAGTCAAGTTAGAAGTTTTCACGGACTTGCTGGTTTTTACCGTAGATTTGTGAAAGACTTTAGCACAGTTGCTGCCCCTTTGAATGAGCTAACAAAGAAAGGAAGTGAGTTTGTTTGGGGTGTTGCTCAAGAAAAAGCTTTTGCTGAATTAAAGAAGCGCTTAACTGAAGCTCCTTTGCTTGTTTTACCTGATTTCACTAAAGCTTTTGAAATTGAGTGTGATGCTAGTGGAATAGGTATTGGTGGTGTTTTGATGCAAGAGAGCAAACCAGTAGCATACTTTAGTGAGAAACTTGGTGGTGCTCAATTGAATTACCCTGTGTATGATAAGGAGTTGTATGCTTTGGTTCGTGTTTTAGAAACTTGGTAGCACTATCTTTGGCCTAAAGAATTCATTATACATTCTGATCATGAAGCTTTGAAATATTTGAAAGGCCAAGCTAAACTGAACCGTAGGCATGCCAAATGGGTGGAATTCATTGAATCATTTCCATACATTGTGAAATACAAGAAGGGTAAAGAGAATGTTGTTGCTGATGCTTTGTCTCGAAAGAGTGTGCTTTTAACACAACTTGAAATCAAGGTTCCTGGTTTGGAGGGTTTGAAAGAGTTATATGCTTCAGATAAAGAATTTGCTGAACCATACTCTAAATGCAAAGATGGGAAAGGCTGGGAAAGGTTCCATGTTCATGATGGATTCTTGTTTCGTGCTAACAAGCTATGCGTTCCAAATTCGTCTGTTCATTTGCTATTGTTGCAGGAATCACATGCAGGTGGCTTAATGGGGCATTTTGGAAGAGAAAAGACTTTGGCCATGCTGTCCGATCACTTTTATTGGCCAAAAATGAGAAGAGATGTTGAGAGACTTGTGCAGCGATGTGTCACATGCCATAAAGCTAAGTCCAAACTTAATCCACATGGTTTGTATACTCCACTTCCTATTCCTAATGCACCTTGGGAGGATATTAGCATGGATTTTATTTTAGGATTGCCTAGGACTAAGAAGGGGAGGGACTCTGTATTTTTAGTTGTGGATAGGTTCTCCAAAATGGCACACTTCATCCCTTGCCACAAGAGCGACGATGCGTCTCATGTAGCTGATTTGTTTTTCAGGGAAATTGTGAGACTACATGGGATGCCAAGAACCATTGTTTCAGATCGTGATGCCAAATTCATAAGCTATTTCTGGAAGACATTGTGGGCAAAGTTGGGGACAAAGTTGTTATTTTCTACAACTTGTCACCCACAAACAGATGGACAAACGGAGGTGGTGAACCGCACACTCTCCATGTTGCTGCGTACGATGATCAAGAAGAACCTGAAGGAGTGGGAGGACTGCCTTCCACATGTTGAATTTGCCTACAATAGGGCAGTTCACTCAACAACACAATTGTGCCCATTTGAGGTGGTGTATGGTTTTAAACCAATCACGCCACTTGATTTGTTGCCACTTCCACTTCAAGAGAGGACTCATATGGAGGCTACAAAGCGTGCTCAGTTTGTGAAAGCTATTCATGCAAAGACCAAGGAAGAGATAGAGAGGAAGGCGCGCTACTTCGCTAAAAGGGCGAACAAAACAAGGAAGAAGATGCTATTTGAACCGGGTGATCTGGTTTGGGTACATCTACGCAAAAGCGCTTTCCAGATAAGCGCAAATCTAAGTTGATGCCTCGAGCTGATGGTCCATTCAAAGTTCTTGAGAAGATCAATGACAATGCCTACAAGATCGAGCTTTCCGGGGATGATTACAATGTGAGTACAACCTTCAATGTTGCTGATTTATCACCATTCTTTGGGCTAGAAGAAACAGAGTCGAGGACGACTCCTTTCCAAGGGGGGAGGATGATACGGGCAACATAACACCATCAACATTCACTTCCCCTACTGTTGTTCGACAAACTCCAAATCTTTTCCAAGGACCAATAACACGTGCACGAGCTAAACAAATCAATCAGCAGGTGAACTCGCTCCTTTTTATGAATCCTATTACTTGTGAGAGTCAGCTGCTATCTAATTCAAGTAATTTAATTACTCTCAGGTATGAAAACAATACAAGGAGGTGTGAACACCTTAGGGAAGATCAAGAGGCGCATGGACAAGTCAACATGCAAGATGTGAATGCAGAAGAGCACAGTTCGGCCTCCAATGACCATCCTGGAGAAAAACGGGCATAGAGGATACAAACGGAATCCGTTTGAGGCTTTTGACCACAGCCTGAAAAGATATCGAGCTCAGCTTTCCAATGGATCTGGCCCCACTCTCAAATTCCAAGCGAGCACAAAGATATCAGCAAAACACTTTGGCATCCAGAAACTGTTTCCAATACATTGGGTGTTGCGTCACCATTAATTCTGGGCTTTGGTTCCCATGTAAACATTAAGGCTTACCTGCATCCATCTCCTTAGCTTCTTTTCCTCTCTTATCTATAAGAGGAGACCACTTTTGAAACAAAGAACAGGTTGTTAAACTTTGATAATAGATTTGCTATATGCATATTCTAGCGATTTCAAGCCACTGGCTGAAATAAACTTGAGATTGTGCATTCCTTCCCGTTGTTCTTGCAAGCTCTTTGTGATTGCAGCGAGGATTGTAATCCGCTTGACTTGGTTGAGTGGATAACGTGAGGTTGGGCGAACTCGGTGCTGCAGGTTGTTGTGTTTGCAACGGTTGGCCGCACAAGATTCGTCAGGTTTCGCGAGTATCTTCGATCCTACGCCGTGAAGGTCGGGCGCACCCTCGTTTCAAAAACGGTGCATGAAACGAAACTTCGTTCCAATCATGCCGAATGAACTTCATATTTGCCAAGCACATCCCGGCATGCATTTCGAGTCCACCCGAGTTGTTGTGAAACATTTCTCCGCGATGAGCACGAACGAATACAACAAGCGGCGCCCGTTCGAAAACGTTGCACGAGATGAAACTGAGTGCCAAACACATCGAGAGGAATTCATATGTGCTCCCACTCATTTCGGCATGCATTTTGAATATGTCCGAGTCGGTGTCAAATGTTCCACCACGACGGGTTCCCACGGGTAATAAAAGCTGAATACAAAAGAAACCGATGCACGAAATGTAACCGAAAAGTGCCAAACGCCCCGAAAGAACTTATGATGTTTGCTAGTGCTTTTCATCATTTGTATCGAATCCATTCGAGTAGGTCTGAAACATTCCTGCACGACGCGTCCCAACGGGCACTGCAGCGGAAGCCATTCGAAAATGAAAATGATGCACGAAATGACACATTGCGGCAGACACCACGCACGCTGAAAATGATGCACGAAATGGAACGTTATGGCAAGAACCTTACACGCTGCAACCTAGCACGCCAAAATGAAACATTGCGGCACGAAGCGAAAACGGTGAACCTAATGAAGCCGGGTGCCAAACACACCGAATGCAATTCACATGTGTTGTAACTCATTTAGGCATGCATTTCGAATCCGTCCGAGTCGCTGTGAAATATTCCACAACGACGAGTTCCTAAGCTGAAAAAATCGAAAGCGATGCATGAAATGAAACTGAGTGCCAAACGCCCAGAATTAACTTACGATGTTCGCCATGCGTTTCAAAGACAATTCTGCATTCATTTTGAATACGTCCGAGTGAGTGTGAAACATCCCTCCGCGACGGGTCACAAGGGGTACTACAAGCAGCGTCCGAATGAAAACGATGCACGAAACGAAACTCGGTGTCAAACTCCCCGAATGGGCTTCATATGCGCCCTAGCCCGTTTCAGCAAGCGTTTCGAGTACGTCCGGCTCGAAGCGAAACATTCATGCATAATGGGACCCTAATGGTAATGTATATACTACACGCGTACTAGAATGGTGTAAAAAATAAAACATTGTTCCAAACAGGCCGAATGAACTTCATATATGCCCAAGCACATTTCGTCATGCGTTTTGAATCTTTCCGAGTCGTGTGAAACATTTCTCCGCGACGAGTACTGTTTGGCGCAAGGATTTTCACAAGAAAACGACGCATAAGATGAAGCTGTGTGTCAATCAACCAGAATGGACTTCATGTCTGCCGTAGCTCATTTTAGCAGGCAATTTGGGCTCATCCGTGTCGGTGCGAAACCTACACGACAAATGGTACTACATGTCACGTTCGTACCAGAACGAGTACGAAAAGAAAGCTTGGCGAGACACCTGAATAGAGTTCATGTGTGCCCAAGCTCATTTCGCATGCATTTACATTGCATCCGGTCGGCGCAAAACATTTCCCGCGATAGGTGCCAATGGGCATCGCAAGCTGCGTCGTATCAAAATGAAGCACGAAAGGAAAATGTAGGCCAAAGCTGCGCGAGTGGACTTTCCATGCATTGCTGCTACAGCTTCTGCATTCATTTCGAATCGTCCGAGTGAGTGTGGAAATATCCCTCCGCGACGGTCGCAAGGTGTTCTGCAAGTCAGGCCTGGACTAAACGATGCACGAAAGGAAAATTGGTGTCAAACTCCCCGAATGGACTTCATATATGCCCTATCCCATTTCGACAAGCATTTCGAGTACGTCCGAGTCGATGCGAAATATTCATGCACGATGGGTCCCTAATGGTACTGTAAACTACACGCATACCAAAATGGTGCAGGAAACGAAACTTCGTTCCAATCATGCCGAATGAACTTCATATTTGCCCAAGCACATTCCGGCATGCATTTCGAGTCCGTCCGAGTTGTTGTGAAACATTTCTCCGTGATGAGCACGAACGAATACGACAAGCGGCGCCCGTTCGAAAACGTTGCACGAGATGAAACTGAGTGCCAAACACATCGAGTGGAATTCATATGTGCTCCCACTCATTTCGGCATGCATTTTGAATATGTCTGAGTTAGTGTCAAATGTTCCACCACGACGGGTTCTCACGGGTAATAAAAGCTGAATACAAACGAAACCGATGCACGAAACAGAACCGAGTGCCAAACGCCTCGAAAGAACTTATGATGTTTGCTAGTGCTTTTCATCATTTGTATCGAATCCATTCGAGTAGGTCTGAAACATTCCTACACGACGCGTCCCAATGGGCAATGTAGCGGAAGCCATTCGAAAATGAAAATGATGCACGAAATGACACATTGTGGCAGACACCACGCACGCTGAAAATGATGCACGAAATGGAACCTTATGGCAAGAACCTTACTCGCTGCAACCTAGCACGCCAAAATGAAACATTGCGGCACGAAGCGAAAACGGTGAACGGAATGAAGCCGGGTGCGAAACACACCGAATGCAATTCACATGTGTTGTAACTCATTTAGGCATGCATTTCGAATCCGTCCGAGTCGCCGTGAAATATTCCACAACGACGAGTTCCTAAGCTGAAAAAATCGAAAGCGATGCATGAAACGAAACTGAGTGCCAAACGCCCAGAATTAACTTACGATGTTCGCTTGTGCGTTTCAGCACAATTCTGCATTCATTTTGAATACGTCCGAGTGAGTGTGTAACATACCTCTGCGATGGGTCACAAGGGGTACTGCAAGCTGCGTCCGAATGAAAACGATGCACGAAACGAAACTCGGTGTCAAACTCCCCGAATGGGCTTCATATGCGCCCGCCCGTTTCAGCAAGCGTTTCGAGTACGTCCGGCTCGAAGCGAAACATTCATGCACAATGGGACCCTAATGGTAATGTATATACTACACGCGTACTAGAATGGTGCAAAAAATAAAACATTGTTCCAAACATGCCGAATGAACTTCATATATGCCCAAGCACATTTTGGCATGCGTTTTGAATCTTTCCGAGTCGTGTGAAACATTTCTCCGCGACGAGTACTGTTTGGCGCAAGGATTTTCACAAGAAAACGATGCATAAGATGAAGCTGTGTGTCAATCAACCAGAATTGACTTCATGTCTGCCGTAGCTCATTTTAGCAGGCAATTTGGGCTCATCCCTGTCGGTGCGAAACCAACACGACAAATGGTACTACATGTCACGTTCGTACCAGAATGAGTACGAAAAGAAAGCTTGCGGCAGACACCCTGAATAGAGTTCATGTGTGCCCAAGCTCATTTCGGCATGCATTTCTGTTGCATCCGGGTCGGCGCAAAACATTTCCCCGCGATAGGTGCCAATGGGCACTGCAAGCTGCGTGCGTATCAAAATGAAGCACGAAAGGAAAATGTAGGCCAAACTGCGCGAGTGGACTTTCCATGCATTGCTGCTACAGTTCTGCATTCATTTCGAATACGTCCGAGTGAGTGTGGAAATATCCCTCCGCGACGGGTCGCAAGGTGTTCTGCAAGCTGCGTCTGGACGGAAACGATGCACGAAAGGAAAATTGGTGTCAAACTCCCCGAATGGACTTCATATATGCCCTATCCCATTTCGACAAGCATTTCGAGTACGTCCGAGTCGATGCGAAATATTCATGCACGATGGGTCCCTAATGGTACTGTAAACTACACGCATACCAAAATGGTGCAGGAAACGAAACTTCGTTCCAATCATGCCGAATGAACTTCATATTTGCCCAAGCACATTCCGGCATGCATTTCGAGTCCGTCCGAGTTGTTGTGAAATATTTCTCCGTGATGAGCACGAACGAATACAACAAGCGGCGCCCGTTCGAAAATGTTGCACGAGATGAAACTGTGTGCCAAACACATCGAGTGGAATTCATATGTGCTCTCACTCATTTCGGCATGCATTTTGAATATGTCCGAGACGGTGTCAAATGTTCCACCACGACGGGTTCCCACGGGTAGTAAAAGATGAATACAAATGAAACCGATGCACGAAACAGAACCGAGTGCCAAACGCCCCGAAAGAACTTATGATGTTTGCTAGTGCTTTTCATTATTTGTATCGAATCCATTCGAGTAGGTCCGAAACATTCCTGCACGACGCGTCCAAACGGGCACTGCAGCGGAAGCCATTCGAAAATGAAAATGATGCACGAAATGACACATTGTGGCAGACACCATGCACGCCGAAAATGATGCACGAAATGGAACGTTATGGTAAGAACCTTACACGCTGCAACCTAGCACGCCAAAATGAAACATTGCGGCACGAAGCAAAAACGGTGAACGGAATGAAGCCGGGTGCCAAACACACCGAATGCAATTCACATGTGTTGTAACTCATTTAGGCATGCATTTCGAATCCGTCCGAGTCGCCGTGAAATATTCCACAACGACGAGTTCCTAAGCTGAAGAAATCGAAAGCGATGCACGAAACGAAACTGGGTGCTAATCGCCCAGAATTAACTTACGATGTTCGCTTGTGCGTTTCAGCACAATTCTGCATTCATTTTGAAGACGTCCGAGTGAGTGTGAAACATCCCTCCGCGACGGGTCACAAGGGGCACTGCAAGCTGCGTCCGAATGAAAACGAAGCACGAAATGAAACTCGGTGTCAAACTCCCCGAATGGGCTTCATATGCGCCCTAGCCCGTTTCAGCAAGCGTTTCGAGTACGTCCTTAACGAAGCGAAACATTCATGCACAATGGGCCCCTAATGGTAATGTAAACTACACGCGTACTACAATGGTGCAAAAAACAAAACATTGTTCCAAACATGCCGAATGAACTTTATATATGCCCAAGCACATTTCGGCATGCGTTTTGAATCTTTCCGTGTCGTGCGAAACATTCCTCCGCGACGAGTACTGTTTGGCGCAAGGATTTTCACAAGAAAAGGACTCATAAGATGATGCTGAGTGTCAATCAACTAGAATGGACTTCATGTCTGCCGTAACTCATTTTAGCAGGCAATTTGGGCTCATCCGTGTCGGTGCGAAACCTACACGACAAATGGTACTACATGTCACGTTTGTACCAGAACGAGTACGAAAAGAAGGCGTGCGGAAGACACCCTGAATAGAGTTCATGTGTGCTCAAGCTCATTTCGGCATGCATTTCTGTTGAATCCGGGTCGGTGCAAAACATTTCCCCGCGATAGGTGCCAGTGGGCACTACAAGCTACGTGCGTATCAAAACGAAGCACGAAAGGAAAATGTAGGCCAAACTGCGCGAGTGGACTTTCCATGCATTGCTGCTACAGTTCTGCATTCATTTCGAATACGTCCGAGTGAGTGTGGAAACATCCCTCCGCGACGGGTCGCAAGGTGTTCTGCAAGCTGCGTCCGGACGGAAACGATGCACGAAAGGAAAATTGGTGTCAAACTCCCCGAATGGACTTCATATATGCCCTATCCCATTTCGACAAGCATTTCGAGTACGTCCGAGTCGATGCGAAATATTCATGCACGATGGGTCCCTAATGGTACTGTAAACTACACGCGTACCAAAACGGTGCACGAAACGAAACTTCGTTCCAATCATGCCGAATGAACTTCATATTTGCCGAAGCACATTCCGGCGTGCATTTCGAGTCCGTCTGAGTTGTTGTGAAACATTTCGCGGGATGAGCACGAACGAATACAACAAGCGGGGCCCGTTCGAAAACGTTGCACGAGATGAAACTGAGTGCCAAACACACCGAGTGGAATTCATATGTGCTCCCACTCATTTCGCCATGCATTTTGAATATGTCCGAGTCGGTGTCAAATGTTCGACCACGACGGGTTCCCATGGGTAATAAAAGCTGAATACAAACGAAACCGACGCGCGAAACAGAACCGAGTGCCAAACGCCCCGAAAGAACTTACGGAGTTTGCTAGTGCTTTTCATCATTTGTATCGAATCCATTCGAGTAGGTCTGAAACATTCCTGCATGACGCGTCCCAACGGGCACTGCAGCGGAAGCCATTCAAAAATGAAAATGATTCACGAAATGACACATTGTGGCAGACACCACGCACGCCGAAAATGATGCACGAAATGGAACGTTATGGCAAGAACCTTACACGCTGCAACCTGGCACGCCAAAATGAAACATTGCGGTACGAAGCGAAAACAGCGAACGGAATGAAGCCGGGTGCCAAACACGCCGAATGCAATTCACATGTGTTGTAACTCATTTAGGCATGCATTTCGAATCTGTCCGAGTCGCCGTGAAATATTCCACAACGACGAGTTCCTAAGCTGAAGAAATCGAAAGCGATGCACGAACGAACTCGGTGCCAAATCGCCTGCACTAACTTACGATGTTAACGCTTGTGCGTTTCAAAGACAATTCTGCATTCATTTTGAAGACGTCCCGAGTGAGTGTGAAACATCCCTCCGCTGACGGGTCACAAGGGGCACCGCAAGCTGCGTCCGAATGAAAACGGCACTTAAATGAAACTCGGTGTCAAACTCCCGAATGGGCTTCATATGCGCCCTAGCCCGTTTCAGAAGCGTTTGAGTGCGCCCCTTAACGGCTTAAACATTCATGCACAATGGGTCCCTAATGGTAATGTAAACTACACGCGTACTAGAATGGTGCAAAAAACAAAACATTGTTCCAAACAAGCCGAATGAACTTTATATATGCCCAAGCACATTTCGGCATGCGTTTTGAATCTTTCCGTGTCGTGCGAAACATTCCTCCGCGACGAGTACTGTTTGGCGCAAGGATTTTCACAAGAAAACGACTCATAAGATGATGCTGAGTGTCAATCAACCAGAATGGACCTCATGTCTGCCGTAGCTCATTTTAGCAGGCAATTTGGGCTCATCCGTGTCGGTGCGAAACCTACACGACAAATGGTACTACATGTCACGTTTGTACCAGAACGAGTACGAAAAGAAAGCTTGCGGCAGACACCCTGAATAGAGTTCATGTGTGCCCAAGCTCATTTCGGCATGCATTTCTGTTGCATCTGGGTCGGTGCAAAACATTTCCTCGCGATAGGTGCCAACGGGCACTGCAAGCTGCGTGCGTATCAAAACGAAGCACGAAAGGAAAATGTAGGCCAAACTGCGCGAGTGGACTTTCCATGCATTGCTGCTACAGTTCTGCATTCATTTCGAATACGTCCGAGTGAGTGTGGAAACATCCCTCCGCGACGAGTCGCAAGGTGTTCTACAAGCTGCGTCCGGACGGAAACGATGCACGAAAGGAAAATTGGTGTCAAACTCCCCGAATGGACTTCATATATGCCCTATCCCATTTCGACAAGCATTTCGAGTACGTCCGAGTCGATGCGAAATATTAATGCACGATGGGTCCCTAATGGTACTGTAAACTACACGCGTACCAAAACGGTGCACGAAACGAAACTTCGTTCCAATCATGCCGAATGAACTTCATATTTGCCCAAGCACATTTCGGCATGCATTTCGTGTCTGTCCAAGTTGTTGTGAAACATTTCTCCGCGATGAGCACGAACGAATACAACAAGCGGCGCCCGTTCGAAAACGTTGCACGAGACGAAACGGAGTGCCAAACATACCGAGTGGAATTCATATGTGCTCCCACTCATTTCGCCATGCATTTTGAATATGTCCGAGTCGGTGTCAAATGTTCGACCACGACGGGTTCCCACGGGTATTAAAAGCTGAATACAAATGAAACCGATGCACGAAACAGAACCGAGTGCCAAACGCCCCGAAAGAATTTACGATGTTTGCTAGTGCTTTTCATCATTTGTATCGAATCCATTCGAGTAGGTCTGAAACATTTCTGCCCGACGCGTCCCAACGGGCACTGCAGCAGAAGCCATTCAAAAATGAAAATGATTCACGAAATGACACATTGTGGCAGACACCACGCACGCCGAAAATGATGCATGAAATGTAACGTTATGGCAAGAACCTTACACGCTGCAACCTGGCACGCCAAAATGAAACATTGCGGCACGAATCGAAAACGGTGAACGGAATGAAGCCGGGTGCCAAACACGCCGAATGCAATTCACATGTGTTGTAACTCATTTAGGCATGCATTTCGAATCCGTCCGAGTCGCCGTGAAATATTCCACAACGACGAGTTCATAAGCTGAAGAAATCGAAAGCGATGCACGAAACGAAACTGGGTGCCAAACGCCCAGAATTAACTTACGATGTTCGCTTGTGCGTTTCAGCACAATTCTGCATTCATTTTGAATACGTCCGAGTGAGTGTGAAACATCCCTCCGCGACGGGTCACAAGGGGTACTGCAAGCCACGTCCAAATGAAAACGATGCACGAAACGAAACTCGGTCTCAAACTCCCAAAATGGGCTTCATATGCGCCCTAGCCCATTTCAGCAAGCGTTTCGAGTACGTCCGGCTCGAAGCGAAACATTCATGCACAATGGGTCCCTAATGGTAATGTAAACTACACGCGTACTAGAATGGTGCTAAAAACAAAACATTGTTCCAAACATGCCGAATAAACTTCATATATGCCCAAGCACATTTCGGCATGCGTTTTGAATCTTTTCGAGTCGTGCGAAACATTCCTCCACGACGAGTACTGTTTGGCGCAAGGATTTTCACAAGAAAACGACGCATAAGATGAAGCTGGGTGTCAATCAACCAGAATGGACTTCATTTCTGCCGTAGCTCATTTGAGCAGGCAATTTGGGCTCATCCGTGTCGGTGCGAAACCTACACGACAAATGGTACTACATGTCACGTTCGTACTAGAACGAGTACGAAAAGAAAGCTTGCGGCAGACACCCTGAATAGAGTTCATGTGTGCCCAAGCTCATTTCGGCATGCATTTCTGTTGCATCTGGGTCGGTTAAAAACATTTCCCCGCGATAGGTGACAACGGGCACTGCAAGCTGCGTGCGTATCAAAACGAAGCACGAAAGGAAAATGTAGGCCAAACTGCGCGAGTGGACTTTCCATGCATTGCTGCTACAGTTCTGCATTCATTTCGAATACGTCCGAGTGAGTGTGGAAACATCCCTCCGCGACGAATTATAAGGTGTTCTGCAAGCTGCGTCCGGACGGAAACGATGCACGAAAGGAAAATTGGTGTCAAACTCCCCGAATGGACTTCATATATGCCCTATCCCATTTCGACAAGCATTTTGAGTACGTCCGAGTCGATGCGAAATATTAATGCACGATGGGTCCCTAATGGTACTGTAAACTACACGCGTACCAAAACGGTGCACGAAACGAAACTTCGTTCCAATCATGCCGAATGAACTTCATATTTGCCGAAGCACATTCCGGCGTGCATTTCGAGTCCGTCCGAGTTGTTGTGAAACATTTCGCGGGATGAGCACGAACGAATACAACAAGCGGCGCCCGTTCGAAAACGTTGCACGAGATGAAACTGAGTACCAAACATATCGAGTGGAATTCATATGTGCTCCCACTCATTTCGGCATGCATTTTGAATATGTCCGAGTCGGTGTCAAATGTTCCACCACGACGGGTTCCCACGGGTAATAAAAGCTGAATACAAATGAAACCGATGCACGAAACAGAACCGAGTGCCAAACGCCCCGAAAGAACTTATGATGTTTGCTAGTGTTTTTCATCATTTGTATCGAATCCATTCGAGTAGGTCTGAAACATTCCTGCACGACGCGTCCCAACGGGCACTGCAGCGGAAGCCATTCGAAAATAAAAATGATGCACGAAATGACACATTGTGGCAGACACCACGCACGCCGAAAATGATGCACGAAATGGAACGTTATGGCAAGCACCTTGCACGCTGCAACCTAGCATGCCAAAATGAAACATTGCGGCACGAAGCGAAAACGGTGAACGGAATGAAGCCGGGTGCCAAACACACCGAATGCAATTCACATGTGTTGTAACTCATTTAGGCACGCATTTCGAATCCGTCCGAGTCGCCGTGAAATATTCCACAACGACGAGTTCCTAAGCTGAAGAAATCGAAAGCGATGCACGAACGAAATCGAGTGCCAAACGCCCAGAATTAACTTACGATGTTCGGTTCTGCGTTTCAGCACAATTCTGCATTCATTTTGAATACGTCCGAGTGAGTGTGAAACATCCCTCCGAGACGGGTCACAAGGGGTACTGCAAGCCGCGTCCAAATGAATACGATGCACGAAACGAAACTCGGTGTCAAACTCCCCAAATGGGCTTCATATGCGCCCTAGCCCGTTTCAGCAAGCGTTTCGAGTACGTCCGGCTCGAAGCGAAACATACATGCACAATGGATTCCTAATGGTAATGTAAACTACACGCGTACTAGAATGGTGCAAAAAACAAAACATTGTTCCAAACATGCCGAATGAACTTCATATATGCCCAAGCACATTTCGGCATGCGTTTTGAATCTTTTCGAGTCGTGTGAAACATTCCTTCGCGACAAGTTCTGTTTGGCACAAGGATTTTCACAAGAAAACGACGCATAAGATGAAGCTGAGTGTCAATCTACCAGAATGGACTTCATGTCTGCCGTAGCTCATTTTAGCAGGCAATTTGGGCTCATCCGTGTCGGTGAGAAACCTACACGACAAATGGTACTACATGTCACGTTCGTACAAGAACGAGTACGAAAAGAAAGCTTGCGGGCGACACCCTGAATAGAGTTCATGTGTGCCCAAGCTCATTTCGGCATGCATTTATGTTGCATCCGGGTCGGTGCAAAACATTTCCCCGCGATAGGTGACAACGGGCACTGCAAGCTACGTGCGTATCAAAACGAAGCACGAAAGGAAAATGTAGGCCAAACTGCGCGAGTGGACTTTCCATGCATTGCTGCTACAGTTCTGCATTCATTTCGAATACGTCCGAGTGAGTGTGGAAACATCCCTCCGCGACGGGTCGCAAGGTGTTCTGCAAGCTGCGTCCGGACGGAAACGATGCACGAAAGGAAAATTGGTGTCAAACTCCCCGAATGGACTTCATATATGCCCTATCCCATTTCGACAAGCATTTCGAGTACGTCCGAGTCGATGCAAAATATTCATGCACGATGGGTCCCTAATGGTACTGTAAACTACACGCGTACCAAAACTGTGATGCCCAGAATTTCTTTTCTCCATCTATCCCTTTTATATTTTTGGGGAGTGTTGGATTTTTGTCGAGCGGTATAGTACGGAGATCGGGTATGCGGAAAAGATGGTGAGATATTTAATTTAGGCAGCATTAAAGGGTTGAAATATACCTTTTGGGGTGGGCTTGGACAACCTGGGCTTGGGCCAGCCCATGCGCCTCCCCCCCCTTTTCCCATTCCCCCCTAGACGCAATCCCCCCCCTAGGCCTTGTGCCCCCTCTCCTTCCCAAGAAAACAGATCTACATCCCTTTGGAGATTGCAAGGGGGAGATCAAGAAGGGGAGTAGGATCGGGAGGATTCAAGCCGCGTTGCCGGAATTTGTTTCTCCGGCCTTTTTCGTGTGTAGGTATTTCTCCTTTGATCCCCTACTGTGATTTAGGGTTATACGCGTTTTTAGAGGGGATTTGGGTGTTCTTGTTTGTTGGGGAGTTCGAGTTTAGAGGGGAAGATCAAGATCTTGGACAGATTTGATGTTTTCGTTCGGTCAATCTGTGCAGTACTGCTTCCGCGGTCAATACCGTGACTAAAACGATTTTTACTGGAAAAGTGCATAACTAGAAAGTTGTAGATAAGATCGAGACCTAGCTCCTGTATTTTTTTCAGATTTTTCTGAGCTCTAGTTTGGGAGTAATCGCGGTGGGAATACTTCTGTAAGAAGAGAGGGGACAGATTCCGTATTAGGATTAGGGCTGCAGATTAAACATATTTGGGTCGGGAATTAGAATTTATGGTCTACATGAAAGTTGTAGATAACGTCAGTATCTAGCTCCTGTAATTTTTTTATAATTTTTGGAGTTGGGACTTGGAAGCTATGGCTGTTGCAAGCCTGCTATTCGGATTTGGAACTAGAGAACTGCCCACTGTGTTGAACCATTATTTAGGCAAATTTAAAAGTGGAATTGAAATCTTTGGTCCTCATGAAAGTTGTAGAGGATGCCAATATCTAGCTTATGTAATATTTTTAGATTTTTGTGCGTTACAGAGAAATAGTTACAAAATAATTAAGCCGGTGTGCGCAACCTGTTTTCTGGGCAGAATCAGAGATAGTGTATTGCGGGGGTTGTGGGGGGCGTAGGAGTCGGTTGAATGTGTTCAACTTGAGTTTAGAAAATGTTTGGGTACTGAGGTAAGATGTTTGTGTAGGTGGTGCGACTTCGGGACGCAATTAACATCTTCGCCCTCATCGGTAAAGGCAAGTGGAGTTGGCAATGTTTGTTCATATTTTGATTGTTTACTTTATCCATGATGACAAGTAAGAAGTACTTACAATCAAGTTGTACGTGGATTTGTTTACACATGTATCATGTCATATGCATTCATGCATTGGAAGAATGTCGCCGTGAGAACGCCGCGACCGTACCGGTACAATACCGTGTGTTCCTGAGAAAGGGCACGGTAGCCGTGTATTCCTGAGAAAGGGCATGGTGAGAAGGAACATGTCATGAGCATATGCATTACTTCTCTTTTGCTGATGTCTGTTTGGGGTGGAAAGAAAGAAGAGGAAAGAACCGTTGTATGTCTTGTTTAATTTTGAGAAAAAGAAAAGAGGAAGTTCATGCTTACGATATTTGATTGTTGTCTTTGTATTATATGTTCCACTTGCTGAGATTATTCGATCTCACCACTCCTCTTCCTTTCAGGCAATCTTCTGGAGCGTAGCATGAAGGGTGGGGCGTAGATGCACTTACTACACATGTTCACTTGGAATAAAATATTTATGTGGAACATGTACTTAAGTCAAACCGTGCACCTTGTGGGTCCGAACTTTTAATTGGGGGTGATATTACCTTGGGTTGTCATTTATGCTTCCGCTATTCTTTCCTTGTCTATGTTATGTTTGTTCCGTCTTGTTTTGGGCATTGGTCATGTCG
Organism: Rhipidocladum racemiflorum; assembly: GCA_036346355.1. NCBI lineage: Eukaryota > Viridiplantae > Streptophyta > Magnoliopsida > Poales > Poaceae > Rhipidocladum > Rhipidocladum racemiflorum. Next base: position 13,317,800 of record CM070584.1, read on the forward strand.
AATTTTTTTCTTCTTTCCGTTCGTTGCTGTTAGTTTAAGAAGTATTTCCAGTAAGTAATTACGTAAATTACTAGTTTTGTGTTAGGGTGTTACAAAAACGGTGCACGAAACGAAACTTCGTTCCAATCATGCCGAATGAACTTCATATTTGCCCAAGCACATTCCGGCGTGCATTTCGAGTCCGTCCGAGTTGTTGTGAAACATTTCTCCGCGATGAGCACGAACGAATACAACAAGCGGCACCCGTTCGAAAACGTTTCACGAGACGAAACTGAGTGCCAAACACATCGAGTGGAATTCATATGTGCTCCCACTCATTTCGGCATGCATTTTGAATATGTCCGAGTCGGAGTCAAATGTTCCACCACGACGGGTTCCCACAGGTAATAAAAGCTGAATACAAACGAAACCGATGCACGAAACAGAACCGAGTGCCAAACGCCCCGAAAGAACTTATGATGTTTGCTAGTGTTTTTCATCATTTGTATCGAATCCATTCGAGTAGGTCTGAAACATTCCTGCACGACGCGTCCCAACGGCACCGCAAAGCCATTCGAAAATAAAAATGATGCACGAAATGACACATTGTGGCAGACACCACGCACGCCGAAAATGATGCACGAAATGGAACGTTATGGCAAGCACCTTGCACGCTGCAACCAAGCATGCCAAAATGAAACATTGCGGCACGAAGCGAAAACGTTGAACGGAATGAAGCTGGGTGCCAAACACACCGAATGCAATTCACATGTGTTGTAACTCATTTAGGCACGCATTTCGAATCCGTCCGAGTCGTGAAATATTCCACAACGACGAGTTCCTAAAGTCAAGAAATCGGCGATGCACGAACGAACCGAAAGTGCCAAACGCCCAGAATTAACTTACGATGTTCGGTTCTGCGATTCAGCACAATTCTGCATTCATTTTGAATACGTCCGAGAGAGTGTGAAACATCCCTCCGAGACGGGTCACAAGGGGTACTGCAAGCCGCGTCCAAATGAAAACGATGCACGAAACGAAACTCGGTGTCAAACTCCCCAAATGGGCTTCATATGTGCCCTAGCCCGTTTCAGCAAGCGTTTCGAGTACGTCCGGCTCGAAGCGAAACATTCATGCACAATGGATCCCTAATGGTAATGTAAACTACATGCGTACTAGAATGGTGCAAAAACAAAACATTGTTCCAAACATGCCGAATGAACTTCATATATGCCCAAGCACATTTCGGCATGCGTTTTGAATCTTTTCGAGTCGTGTGAAACATTCCTCCGCGACAAGTACTGTTTGGCACAAGGATTTTCACAAGAAAACGACGCATAAGATGAAGCTGAGTGTCAATCTACCAGAATGGACTTCATGTCTGCCGTAGCTCATTTTAGCAGGCAATTTGGGCTCATCCGTGTCGGTGAGAAACCTACACGACAAATGGTACTACATGTCACGTTCGTACAAGAACGAGTACGAAAAGAAAGCTTGCGGGCGACACCCTGAATAGAGTTCATGTGTGCCCAAGCTCATTTCGGCATGCATTTATGTTGCATCCGGGTCGGTGCAAAACATTTCCCCGCGATAGGTGACAACGGGCACTGCAAGCTACGTGCGTATCAAAACGAAGCACGAAAGGAAAATGTAGGCCAAACTGCGCGAGTGGACTTTCCATGCATTGCTGCTACAGTTCTGCATTCATTTCGAATACGTCCAAGTGAGTGTGGAAACATCCCTCCGCGACGGGTCGCAAGGTGTTCTGCAAGCTGCGTCCGGACGGAAACGATGCACGAAAGGAAAATTGGTGTCAAACTCCCCGAATGGACTTCATATATGCCCTATCCCATTTCGACAAGCATTTCGAGTACGTCCGAGTCGATGCAAAATATTCATGCACGATGGGTCCCTAATGGTAATCATAAACTACACGCTGCATTCAAAACCGTGATGCCTGCATTTCTTTTCTCCATCTATCCCTTTTATATTTTTGGGGAGTGTTGGATTTTTGTCGAGCGGTATAGTACGGAGATCGGGTATGCGGAAAAGATGGTGAGATATTTAATTTAGGCAGCATTAAAGGGTTGAAATATACCTTTTGGGGTGGGCTTGGACAACCTGGGCTTGGGCCAGCCCATGCGCCTCCCCCCCTTTTCCCATTCCCCCCTAGACGCAATCCCCCCCCTAGGCCTTGTGCCCCCTCTCCTTCCCAAGAAAACAGATCTACATCCCTTTGGAGATTGCAAGGGGGAGATCAACAAGGGGAGTAGGATCGGGAGGATTCAAGCCGCGTTGCCGGAATTTGTTTCTCCGGCCTTTTTCGTGTGTAGGTATTTCTCCTTTGATCCCCTACTGTGATTTAGGGTTATACGCATTTTTAGAGGGGATTTGGGTGTTCTTGTTTGTTGGGGAGTTCGAGTTTAGAGGGGAAGATCAAGATCTTGGACAGATTTGATGTTTTCGTTCGGTCAATCTGTGCAGTACTGCTTCCGCGGTCAATACCGTGACTAAAACGATTTTTACTGGAAAAGTGCATAACTAGAAAGTTGTAGATAAGATCGAGACCTAGCTCCTGTATTTTTTTCAGATTTTTCTGAGCTCTAGTTTGGGAGTAATCGCGGTGGGAATACTTCTGTAAGAAGAGAGGGGACAGATTCCGTATTAGGATTAGGGCTGCAGATTAAACATATTTGGGTCGGGAATTAGAATTTATGGTCTACATGAAAGTTGTAGATCACGTCAGTATCTAGCTCCTGTAATTTTTTTATAATTTTTGGAGTTGGGACTTGGAAGCTATGGCTGTTGCAAGCCTGCTATTCGGATTTGGAACTAGAGAACTGCCCACTGTGTTGAACCATTATTTAGGCAAATTTAAAAGTGGAATTGAAATCTTTGGTCCTCATGAAAGTTGTAGAGGATGCCAATATCTAGCTTATGTAATATTTTTAGATTTTTTTGCGTTACAGAGAAATAGTTACAAAATAATTAAGCCGGTGTGCGCAACCTGTTTTCTGGGCAGAATCAGAGATAGTGTATTGCGGGGGTTGTGGGGGGCGTAGGAGTCGGTTGAATGTGTTCAACTTGAGTTTAGAAAATGTTTGGGTACTGAGGTAAGATGTTTGTGTAGGTGGTGCGACTTCGGGACGCAATTAACATCTTCGCCCTCATCGGTAAAGGCAAGTGGAGTTGGCATATGATGACAAGTAAGAAGTACTTACAATCAAGTTGTACGTGGATTTGTTTACACATGTATCATGTCATATGCATTCAAGCATTGGAAGAATGTCGCCGTGAGAACGCCGCGACCGTACCGGTACAATACCGTGTGTTCCTGAGAAAGGGCACGGTAGCCGTGTATTCCTGAGAAAGGGCATGGTGAGAAGGAACATGTCATGAGCATATGCATTACTTCTCTTTTGCTGATGTCTGTTTGGGGTGGAAAGAAAGAAGAGGAAAGAACCGTTGTATGTCTTGTTTAATTTTGAGAAAAAGAAAAGAGGAAGTTCATGCTTACGATATTTGATTGTTGTCTTTGTATTATATGTTCCACTTGCTGAGATTATTCGATCTCACCACTCCTCTTCCTTTCATGCAATCTTCTGGAGCGTAGCATGAAGGGTGGGGCGTAGATGCACTTACTACACATGTTCACTTGGAATAAAATATTTATGTGGAACATGTACTTAAGTCAAACCGTGCACCTTGTGGGTCCAAACTTTTAATTGGGGGTGATATTACCTTGGGTTGTCATTTATGCTTCCGCTATTCTTTCCTTGTCTATGTTATGTTTGTTCCGTCTTGTTTTGGGCATTGGTCATGTCGAATTTTTTTCTTCTTTCCGTTCGTTGCTGTTAGTTTAAGAAGTATTTCCAGTAAGTAATTACGTAAATTACTAGTTTTGTGTTAGGGTGTTACAAAAACGGTGCACGAAACGAAACTTCGTTCCAATCATGCCGAATGAACTTCATATTTGCCCAAGCACATTCCGGCGTGCATTTCGAGTCCGTCCGAGTTGTTGTGAAACATTTCTCCGCGATGAGCACGAACGAATACAACAAGCGGCGCCCGTTCGAAAACGTTGCACGAGATGAAACTGAGTGCCAAACACATCGAGTGGAATTCATATGTGCTCCCACTCATTTCGGCATGCATTTTGAATATGTCCGAGTCGGAGTCAAATGTTCCACCACGACGGGTTCCCACAGGTAATAAAAGCTGAATACAAACGAAACCGATGCACTAAATGTAACCGAAAAGCAAACGCCCGAAAGAACTTATGATGTTTGCTAGTGTTTTTCATCATTTGTATCGAATCCATTCGAGTAGGTCTGAAACATTCCTGCACGACGCCAGCGTCCCAACGGGCACCGCAATGAAGCCATTCGAAAATAAAAATGATGCACGAAATGACACATTGTGGCAGACACCACGCACGCCGAAAATGATGCACGAAATGGAACGTTATGGCAAGCACCTTGCACGCTGCAACCAAGCATGCCAAAATGAAACATTGCGGCACGAAGCGAAAACGTTGAACGGAATGAAGCTGGGTGCCAAACACACCGAATGCAATTCACATGTGTTGTAACTCATTTAGGCACGCATTTCGAAAGCGATGCACGAAACGAAACTGAGTGCCAAACGCCCAGAATTAACTTACGATGTTCGGTTCTGCGTTTCAGCACAATTCTGCATTCATTTTGAATACGTCCGAGTGAGTGTGAAACATCCCTCCGAGACGTGTCACAAGGGGTACTGCAAGCCGCGTCCAAATGAAAACGATGCACGAAACGAAACTCGGTGTCAAACTCCCCGAATGGGCTTCATATGCGCCCTAGCCCGTTTCAGCAAGCGTTTCGAGTACGTCTGGCTCGAAGCGAAACATTCATGCACAATGGGTCCCTAATGGTAATGTAAACTACACGCGTACTAGAATGGTGCAAAAAACAAAACATTGTTCCAAACATGCCGAATGAACTTCATATATGCCCAAGCACATTTTGGCATGCGTTTTGAATCTTTCCGAGTCATGTGAAACATTCCTCCGCGACGAGTACTGTTTAGCGCAAGGATTTTCACAAGAAAACGACGCATAAGATGAAGCTGATTGTCAATCTACCAGAATGGACTTCATGTCTGCCGTAGCTCATTTTAGCAGGCAATTTGGGCTCATCCGTGTCGGTGAGAAACCTACATGATAAATGGTACTACATGTCACGTTCCTACCAGAACGAGTACGAAAAGAAAGCTTGCGGCAGACACCCTGAATAGAGTTCATGTGTGCCCAAGCTCATTTCGGCATGCATTTCTGTTGCATCCGGGTCGGTGCAAAACATTTCCCCGTGATAGGTGACAACGGGCACTGCAAGCTGCGTGCGTATCAAAACGAAGCACGAAAGGAAAATGTAGGCCAAACTGCGCGAGTGGACTTTCCATGCATTGCTGCTATAGTTCTGCATTCATTTCGAATACGTCCGAGTGAGTGTGGAAACATCCCTCCGCGACGGGTCGCAAGGTGTTCTGCAAGCTGCGTTCGGACGAAAACGATGCACGAAAGGAAAATTGGTGTCAAACTCCCCGAATGGACTTCATATATGCCCTATCCCATTTCGACAAGCATTTCGAGTACGTCCGAGTTGATGCGAAATATTCATGCACGATGGGTCCCTAATGGTAATGTAAACTACACGCGTACCAAAACGGTGCACGAAACGAAACTTCGTTCCAATCATGCCGAATGAACTTCATATTTGCCAAAGCACATTCCGGCGTGCATTTCGAGTCCGTCCGAGTTGTTGTGAAACATTTCTCCACGATGAGCACGAACGAATACAACAAGCGGCGCCCGTTCGAAAACGTTGCACGAGATGAAACTGAGTGCCAAACACATCGAGTGGAATTCATATGTGCTCCCACTCATTTCGGCATGCATTTTGAATATGTCCGAGTCGGTGTCAAATGTTCCACCACGACGGGTTCCCACTGGTAATAAAAGCTGAATACAAACGAAACCGATGCACGAAACAGAACCGAGTGCCAAACGCCCCGAAAGAACTTATGATGTTTGCTAGTGTTTTTCATCATTTGTATCGAATCCATTCGAGTAGGTCTGAAACATTCCTGCACGACGCGTCCCAACGGGCACAGTAGCGGAAGCCATTCGAAAATAAAAATGATGCACGAAATGACACATTGTGGCAGACACCACGCACGCCGAAAATGATGCACCAAATGGAACGTTATGGCAAGCACCTTGCACGCTGCAACCTAGCATGCCAAAATGAAACATTGCGGCACGAAGCAAAAAAGGTGAACGGAATGAAGCCGGGTGCCAAACACACCGAATGCAATTCACATGTGTTGTAACTCATTTAGGCAAGCATTTCGAATCCGTCCGAGTCGCCGTGAAATATTCCACAACGACGAGTTCCTAAGCTGAAGAAATCGATAGCGATGCACGAAACGAAACTGAGTGCCAAACGCCTAGAATTAACTTACGATGTTCGGTTCTGCATTTCAGCACAATTCTGCATTCATTTTGAATACGTCCGAGTGAGTGTGAAACATCCCTCCGAGACGGGTCACAAGGGGTACTGCAAGCCGCGTCCAAATGAAAACGATGCACGAAACGAAACTCGGTGTCAAACTCCCCAAATGGGCTTCACATGCGCCCTAGCCCGTTTCAGCAAGCGTTTCGAGTACGTCCGGCTCGAAGCGAAACATTCATGCACAATGGGTCCCTAATGGTAATGTAAACTACACGCGTACTAGAATGGTGCAAAAATCAAAACATTGTTCCAAACATGCCGAATGAACTTCATATATGCCCAAGCACATTTTGGCATGCGTTTTGAATCTTTCCGAGTCGTGTGAAACATTCCTCCGCGACGAGTACTGTTTGGCGCAAGGATTTTCACAAGAAAACGACGCATAAGATGAAGCTGATTGTCAATCTACCAGAATGGACTTCATGTCTGCCGTAGCTCATTTTAGCAGGCAATTTGGGCTCATCCGTGTCGGTGAGAAACCTACACGATAAATGGTACTACATGTCACGTTCCTACCAGAACGAGTACGAAAAGAAAGCTTGCGGCAGACACCCTGAATAGAGTTCATGTGTGCCCAAGCTCATTTCGGCATGCATTTCTGTTGCATCCGGGTCGGTGCAAAACATTTCCCCGCGATAGGTGACAACGGGCACTGCAAGCTGCGTGCGTATCAAAACGAAGCACGAAAGGAAAATGTAGGCCAAACTGCGCGAGTGGACTTTCCATGCATTGCTACTATAGTTCTGCATTCATTTCGAATACGTCTGAGTGAGTGTGGAAACATCCCTCCGCGACGGGTCGCAAGGTGTTCTGCAAGCTGCGTCCGGACGGAAACGATGCACGAAAGGAAAATTGGTGTCAAACTCCCCGAATGGACTTCATATATGCCCTATCCCATTTCGACAAGCATTTCGAGTACGTCCGAGTCGATGCGAAATATTCATGCACGATGGGTCCCTAATGGTAATGTAAACTACACGCGTACCAAAACGGTGCACGAAACGAAACTTCGTTCCAATCATGCCGAATGAACTTCATATTTGCCAAAGCACATTCCGGCGTGCATTTCGAGTCCGTCCGAGTTGTTGTGAAACATTTCTCCGCAATGAGCACGAACGAATACAACAAGCGGCGCCGTTCGAAAACATTGCACGAGATGAAACTGAGTGCCAAACACATCGAGTGGAATTCATATGTGCTCCCACTCATTTCGGCATGCATTTTGAATATGTCCGAGTCGGTGTCAAATGTTCTGCAACGACGGGTTCCCACTGGTAATAAAAGCTGAATACAAACGAAACCGATGCACGAAACAGAACCGAGTGACAAACGCCCCGAAAGAACTTATGATGTTTGCTAGTGTTTTTCATCATTTGTATCGAATCCATTCGAGTAGGTCTGAAACATTCCTGCATGACGCGTCCCAACGGGCACTGCAGCGGAAGCCATTCGAAAATAAAAATGATGCACGAAATGACACATTGTGGCAGACACCACGCACGCCGAAAATGATGCACGAAATGGAACGTTATGGCAAGCACCTTGCACGCTGCAACCTAGCATGCCAAAATGAAACATTGCGGCACGAAGCGAAAACGGTGAACGGAATGAAGCCGGGTGCCAAACACACTGAATGCAATTCACATGTGTTGTAACTCATTTAGGCACGCATTTCGAATCCGTCCGAGTCGCCGTGAAATATTCCACAACGACGAGTTCCTAAGCTGAAGAAATCGAAAGCGATGCACGAAACGAAACTGAGTGCCAAACGCCCAGAATTAACTTACGATGTTCGGTTCTGCGTTTCAGCACAATTCTGCATTCATTTTGAATACGTCCGAGTGAGTGTGAAACATCCCTCCGAGACGGGTCACAAGGGGTACTGCAAGCCGCGTCCAAATGAAAACGATGCACGAAACGAAACTCGTTGTCAAACTCCCCAAATGGGCATCATATGCGCCCTAGCCCGTTTCAGCAAGCGTTTCGAGTACGTCCGGCTCGAAGCGAAACATTCATGCACAATGGGTCCCTAATGGTAATGTAAACTACACGCGTACTAGAATGGTGCAAAAAACAAAACATTTTTCCAAACATGCCGAATGAACTTCATATATGCCCAAGCACATTTCGGCATGCGTTTTGAATCTTTCCGAGTCGTGTGAAACATTCCTCCGCGACGAGTACTGTTTGGAGCAAGGATTTTCACAAGAAAATGATGCATAAGATGAAGCTGATTGTCAATCTACCAGAATGGACTTCATGTCTGCCGTAGCTCATTTTAGCAGGCAATTTGGGCTCATCCGTGTCGGTGAGAAACCTACACGACAAATGGTACTACATGTCACGTTCGTACCAGAACGAGTACGAAAAGAAAGCTTGCGGCAGACACCCTGAATAGAGTTCATGTGTGCCCAAGCTCATTTCGGCATGTATTTCTGTTGCATCCGGGTCGGTGCAAAACATTTCCCCGCGATAGGTGACAACGGGCACTGCAAGCTGTGTGCGTATCAAAACGAAGCACGAAAGGAAAATGTAGGCCAAACTGCGCTAGTGGACTTTCCATGCATTGCTGCTACAGTTCTGCATTCATTTCGAATACGTCCGAGTGAGTGTGGAAACATCCCTCCGCGACGGGTCGCAAGGTGTTTTGCAAGCTGCGTCCGGACGGAAACGATACACGAAAGGAAAATTTGTGTCAAACTCCCCGAATGGACCTCATATATGCCCTATCCCATTTCGACAAGCATTTCGAGTACGTCCGAGTCGATGCGAAATATTCATGCACGATGGGTCCCTAATGGTACTGTAAACTACACGCGTACCAAAACGGTGCACGAAACGAAACTTCGTTCCAATCATGCCGAATGAACTTCGTATTTTCCCAAGCACATTCCGGCGTGCATTTCGAGCCCGTCCGAGTTGTTGTTAAATATTTCTCCGCGATGAGCACGAAAGAATACAACAAGCGGCGCCCGTTCGAAAACGTTGCACGAGATGAAACTGAGTGCCTAACACATTGAGTGGAATTCATATGTGCTCCCACTCATTTCGGCATGCATTTTGAATATGTCCGAGTCGGTGTCAAATGTTCCACCACGACGGGTTCTCACGGGTAATAAAAGCTGAATACAAACGAAACCGATGCACTAAACAGAACCGAGTGCCAAATGCCCCGAAAGAACTTATGATGTTTGCTAGTGTTTTTCATCATTTGTATCGAATCCATTCGAGTAGGACTGAAACATTCTTGCACGACGTGTCCCAACGGGCACTGCAGCGGAAGCCATTCGAAAATAAAAATGATGCACGAAATGACACATTGTGGCAGACACCACGCACGCCGAAAATGATGCACGAAATGGAACGTTATGGCAAGCACCTTGCACGCTGCAACCTAGCATGCCAAAATGAAATATTGCGGCACGGCTTAAAACGGTGAACGGAATGAAGCCGGGTGCCAAACACACCGAATGCAATTCACATGTGTTGTAACTCATTTAGGCACGCATTTCGAATCCGTCCGAGTCGCCGTGAAATATTCCACAACGACGAGTTCCTAAGCTGAAGAAATCGAAAGCGATGCACGAAACGAAACTGAGTGCCAAACGCCCAGAATTAACTTACGATGCTCGGTTGTGCGTTTCAGCACAATTATGCATTCATTTTGAATACGTCCGAGTGAGTGTGAAACATCCCTCCGCGACGGGTCACAAGGGGTACTGCAAGCCGCGTCCAAATGAAAACGATGCACGAAACGAAACTCGGTGTCAAACTCCCCAAATGGGCTTCATATGCGCCCTAGCCTGTTTCAGCAAGCGTTTCGAGTACGTCCGGCTCGAAGCGAAACATTTATGCACAATGGGTCCCTAATGGTAATGTAAACTACACGCGTACTAGAATGGTGCAAAAAACAAAACATTGTTCCAAACATGCCGAATGAACTTCATATATGCCCAAGCACTTTTCGGCATGCGTTTTGAATCTTCCCGAGTCGTGTGAAACATTCCTCCGCGACGAGTACTGTTTGGCGCAAGGATTTTCACAAGAAAACGACGCATAAGATGAAGCTGAGTGTCAATCAACCAGAATGGACTTCATGTCTGCCGTAGCTCATTTCAGCAGGCAATTTGGGCTCATCCGTGTCGGTGCGAAACCTACACGACAAATGGAACTACATGTCACGTTCGTACCAGAACGAGTACGAAAAGAAAGCTTGCGGCAGACAACCTGAATAGAGTTCATGTGTGCCCAAGCTCATTTCGGCATGCATTTCTGTTGCATCCGGGTCGGTGGAAAACATTTACCCGCGATAGGTGACAACGGGCACTGCAAGCTGCGTGCGTATCAAAACGAAGCACGAAAGGAAAATGTAGGCTAAACGGCGTGAGTGGACTTTCCATGCATTGCTGCTATAGTTCTGCATTCATTTCGAATACGTCCGAGTGAGTGTGGAAACATCCCTCCGCGACGGGTCACAAGGTGTTCTGCAAACTGCGTCCGGACGGAAACGATGCATGAAAGGAAAATTGGCGTTAAACTCCCCGAATGGACTTCATATATGCCCTATCTCATTTCGACAAGCATTTCGTGTACGTCCGAGTCGATGCGAAATATTCATGCACGATGGGTCCCTAATGGTACTGTAAACTACACGCGTACCAAAACGGTGCCCGAAACGAAACTTCGTTCCAATCAAGTTGAATGAACTTCATATTTGCCCAAGCACATTCCGGCGTGCATTTCGAGTCCGTCCGAGTTGTTGTGAAACATTTCTCCGCGATGAGCACGAACGAATACAACAAGCGGCGCCCATTCAAAAATGTTGCACGAGATGAAACTGAGTGCCAAACACATCGAGTGGAATTCATATGTGCTCGCACTCATTTCGGCATGCATTTTGAATATGTCCGAGTCGGTGTCAAATGTTCCACCATGACGGGTTCCCACGGGTAAAAAAAGCTGAATACAAACGAAACCGATGCACTAAACAGAACCGAGTCCCAAACGCCCCGAAAGAACTTATGATGTTTGCTAGTGTTTTTCATCATTTGTATCGAATCCATTCGAGTAGGTCTGAAACGTTCCTGCACGACACGTCCCAACGGGCACTGCAGCGGAAGCCATTCGAAAATAAAAATGATACATGAAATGACACATTGTGGCAGACACCACGCACGCCGAAAATGATGCACGAAATGGAACGTTATGGCAAGCACCTTGCACGCTGCAACCTAGCATGCCAAAATGAAATATTGCGGCACGAAGCGAAAACGGTGAACGGAATGAAGCCGGGTGCCAAACACACCGAATGCAATTCACATGTGTTGTAACTCATTTAGGCACGCATTTCGAATCCGTCCGAGTCGCCGTGAAATATTCCACAACGACGAGTTCCTAAGCTGAAGAAATCGAAAGCGATGCACGAAACGAAACTGAGTGCCAAACGCCCAGAATTAACTTACGATGTTCGGTTCTGCGTGTCAGCACAATTCTGCATTCATTTTGAATACGTCCGAGTGAGTGTGAAACATCCCTCCGAGACGGGTCACAAGGGGTACTGCAAGCCGCGTCCAAATGAAAACGATGCACGAAACGAAACTCAGTGTCAAACTCCCCAAATGGGCTTCATATGCGCCCTAGCCCGTTTCAGCAAGCGTTTCGAGTACGTCCGGCTCGAAGCGAAACATTCATGCACAATGGGTCCCTAATGGTAATGTAAACTACACGCGTACTACAATGGTGAAAAAAACAAAACATTGTTCCAAACATGCCGAATGAACTTCATATATGCCCAAGCACATTTCGGCATGCGTTTTGAATCTTTCCGAGTCGTGTGAAACATTCCTCCGCGACGAGTACTGTTTGGCGCAAGGATTTTCACAAGAAAACGACGCATAAGATGAAGCTGATTGTCAATCTACCAGAATGGACTTCATGTCTGCCGTACCTCATTTTAGCAGGCAATTTGGGCTCATCCGTGTCGGTGAGAAAGCTACACGACAAATGGTACTACATGTCACGTTGGTACCAGAACGAGTACGAAAAGAAAGCTTGCGGCAGACACCCTGAATAGAGTTCATGTGTGCCCAAGCTCATTTCGGCATGCATTTCTGTTGCATCCGGGTCGGTGCAAAACATTTCCCCGCGATAGGTGACAACGGGCACTGCAAGCTGCGTGCGTATCAAAACGAAGCACGAAAGGAAAATGTAGGCCAAACTGCGCGAGTGGACTTTCCATGCATTGCTGCTACAGTTCTGCATTCATTTCGAATACGTCCGAGTGAGTGTGGAAACATCCCTCCGCGACGGGTCGCAAGGTGTTCTGCAAGCTGCGTCCGGACGGAAACGATGCAGGAAAGGAAAATTTGTGTCAAACTCCCCGAATGGACCTCATATATGCCCTATCCCATTTCGACAAGCATTTCGAGTACGTCCGAGTCGATGCGAAATATTCATGCACGATGGGTCCCTAATGGTACTGTAAACTACACGCGTACCAAAACGGTGCACGAAACGAAACTTCGTTCCAATCATGCCGAATGAACTTTGTATTTTCCCAAGAACATTCCGGCGTGCATTTCGAGTCCGTCTGAGTTGTTGTGAAATATTTCTCCGCGATGAGCACGAACGAATACAACAAGCGGCGCCCGTTCGAAAACGTTGCACGAGATGAAACTGAGTGCCAAACACATCGAGTGGAATTCATATGTGCTCCCACTCATTACGGCATGCATTCTGAATATGTCCGAGTTGGTGTCAAATGTTCCACCACGACGGGTTCCCACGGGTAATAAAAGCTGAATACAAATGAAACCGATGCACTAAACAGAACCGAGTGCCAAACGCCCCGAAAGAACTTATGATGTTTGCTAGTGCTTTTCATCATTTTTATCGAATCCATTCGAGTAGGTCTGAAACATTCCTGCACGACGCGTCCCAACGGGCACTGCAGCGGAAGCCATTTGAAAATGAAAATTATGCACAAAATGACACATTGTGGCAGACACCACCCACGCCGAAAATGGTGCACGAAATGGAACGTTATGGCAAGCACCTTACACGCTGCAACTTGGCATGCCAAAATGAAACATTGCGGCACGAAACGAAAACGGTGAACGGAATTAAGCCGGGTGCCAAACACACCGATTGCAATTCTCATGTGTTGTAACTCATTGAGGCATGCATTTCGAATCCGTCCGAGTCGCCGTGAAATATTCCACAACGACGAGTTCCTAAGCTGAAAAAATCGAAAGCGATGCACGAAACGAAACTGAGTGCCAAACGCCCAAAATTAACTTACGATGTTCGGTTGTGCGTTTCAGCACAATTCTGCATTCATTTTGAATACGTCCGAGTGAGTGTGAAACATCCCTCCGCGACGGGTCATAAGGGGTACTGCAAGCTGCGTCCGAATGAAAATGATGCACGAAACGAAACTCGGTGCCAAACTCCCCGAATGGGCTTCATATGCGCCCTAGCCCGTTTCAGCAAGCGTTTCGAGTACGTCCGGCTCGAAGCGAAACATTACTGCACAATGGGTCCCTAATGATAATGTAAATTACACGCGTACTAGAATGGTGCAAAAAACAAAACATTGTTCCAAACATGTCGAATGAACTTCATATATGCTCAAGCACATTTCGGCATCCGTCTTGAATCTTTTTGAGTCGTGTGAAACATTCCTCCGCGACGAGTACTGTATGGCGCAAGGATTTTCACAAAAAAACGACGCATAAGATGAAGCTGAGTGTCAATCAACCAGAATGGACTTCATGTCTGCCGTAGCTCATTTTAGCGGGCAATTTGGGCTCATCCGTGTCGGTGCGAAACCTACACGACAAATGGTACTACATGTCACGCGTTCGTACGAGCAGTACGAAAAGAAAGCTTGCGGCAGACACCCTGAATAGAGTTCATGTGTGCCCAAGCTCATTTCGGCATGCATTTATTGCATCCGGTCGGTGCAAAACATTTCTCCGCAATAGGTGCCAGCGAACGCACAAAGGCTGCGTCGTATCAAAGCGAAGCTACCTAAAGGAAAATGTAGGCCAAAGCTGCGAGTGGACTTTCCATGCATTGCTGCTACTGATTACGCATTCATTTCGAATACGTCCGACTGAGTGTGGAAACATCCCTCCGCGACGGGTCGCAAGGTGTTCTGCAAGCTGCGTCCGGACGGAAACGATGCACGAAAGGAAAATTGGTGTCAAACTCCCCGAATGGACTTCGTATATGCCCTATCCCATTTCGACAAGCATTTCGAGTACGTCCGAGTCGATGCGAAATATTCATGCACGATGGGTCCCTAATGGTATTGTAAACTACACGCGTACCAAAACGGTGCACGAAACGAAACTTCGTTCCAATCATGCCGAATGAACTTCATATTTGCCCAAGCACATTTCGGCGTGCATTTCGAGTCCGTCCGAGTTGTTGTGAAACATTTCTCCGCGATGAGCACGAACGAATACAACAAGCGGCGCCCGTTCGAAAATGTTGCACGAGATGAATCTGAGTGCCAAACACATCGAGTGGAATTCATATGTGCTCCCACTCATTTTGGCATGCATTTTGAATATGTCTGAGTCGGTGTCAAATGTTCCACCACGACGGGTTCCCACGGGTAATAAAAGCTGAATACAAATGAAACCGGCACGAAACAGAACCGAGTGGCAAATGCCCCGAAAGAACTTATGATGTTTGCTAGTGCTGCAACCGGGAGGGATGCATCAGCTTTTCATCATTTTTATCAAATCCATTCAAGTAGGTCTGAAACATTCCTGCACGATGCGTCCCAACGGGCACTGCAGCGGAAGCCATTCGAAAATAAAAATGATGCACGAAATAACACATTGTGGCAGACACCACGCACGCCGAAAATGATGCACGAAATGGAACGTTATGGCAAGCACCTTTCACGCTGCAACCTAGCACGCCAAAATGAAACATTGACGCACGAAGCGAAAACGGTGAACGGAATGAAGCCGGGTGCCAAACACACCGAATGCAATTCTCATGTGTTGTAACTCATTGAGGCATGCATTCAGAATCCGTCCGAGTCGCCGTGAAATATTCCACAACGACGAGTTCCTAAGCTGAAAAAATCGAAAGCGATGCACGAAACGAAACTGAGTGCCAAACGCCCGTAATTAACTTACGATGTTAAGCATGCGTTTCAGCACAATTTTGCATTCATTTTGAATACGTCCGAGTGAGTGTGAAACATCCCTCCGCGATGGTTCACAAGGGGTACTGCAAGCTGCGTTCGAATGAAAACGATGCACGAAACGAAACTCGGTGCCAAACTCCCCGAATGGGCTTCATATGCGCCCTAGCCCGTTTCAGCAAGCGTTTCGAGTACGTCCGGCTCGAAGCGAAACATTCATGCACAATGGGTCCCTAATGGTTATGTAAACTACACGCGTACTAGAATGGTGCAAGAAACAAAAGATTGTTCCAAACATGCCGAATGAACTTCATATATGCCCAAGCACATTTCGGCATGCGTTTTGAATCTTTCCGAGTCGTGTGAAACATTCCTCCGCGACGAGTACTGTATGATGCAAGGATTTTCACAAGAGAACGATGCATAAGATGAAGCTGTGTGTCAATCAACCAGAATGGACTTCATGTCTGCCGTAGCTCATTTTAGCAGGCAACTTGGGCTCATCCGTGTCGGTGCGAAACCAACACGACAAATGGTACATGATGGGGTGTAGGGGGATGCCCGAACTTCCGTCAGGTGGAGGATAAGTCGATTAGGCGGCGCGAGACACACACGATCTGGCTTCTTGATTGACACGATCAAAAACCCCTGCAATCGCAGCACCACGAGTCCACTGGTTATCAACCGTGCGCTGCCCGGTTGACCTCGCCACGAAGGTAATCCCTGCCAATGAATCGAGAACACAGCAAGAACAAGAAAGATGCAACTGAATTTGAAATTGAGGATGAAGCTCACGAGTTGGGGTCTCACAAACCGATGAACGGCAACACTGTTCAAGGACAGAATTAATCTAAGCAAAACCCCAAATCAAACCCTAGCGGCGGCTACTGGATACAAAGGCTAGGGGACGTCCTAGAAACCCTAGACGTGTCCGTGATGGACTCCAACACGATACATGGGCCAACGACCAAAATTGGTGATGCAGCACCCTGGGACATATTCTGTCCGCCAGCTTGCAACATAAATTCCCGTCGACTCCGAAGTCTAAATGACCTGAAACCGGTGCCATTGTAAAGTTTATCTCCTTAGCTTTCGATGCATATGTGGATCATCAAAATCGGAGCCCGTTTGTGGCCTGGGCGACGATTTTAGTGAACGCTGCTCCTGGTGGCCGAGGTAGTCGACTCCGAGATGAATTGAACCTCCAACTTGACTTGGACACCCTCCTTGCCTCCCTCCTGGTCCTTGCTGGTTTCCCAGGCCTTCATGGTCCTCTCCAAAGTTCCTAAGTACAAGATAATCAATAATATCATTAGGTAGCATACCATCCTCACAAGTATCTGCACGGGCACTTAGGAACGAGCTCACCTGTTGATTCAATTGCCGTGCTCGTGCTCTTGTGATGGGTCCTTGCATCACAACTGGAGGAGGCTCGGTCGTATGCATAGGAGTGATGTCCTCATCATCCTCCCCCTCTTGAAGTGGAGTCGTCCTCGACTCAAGCTCATCTTCTTCTCCCATGAATGGTTTCAAATATGCAATGTTAAATGTGGAACTAACCCCAAATTCGGGTGGCAACTCAAGTTTATTTGCATTATCATTTATTTTCTCAAGTATCTTGAAAGGACCATCAACTCTAGGCATTAATTTAGACTTTCTCAATTCTGGAAAACGATCCTTTCGCAAGTGTAACCATACTAAATCACCCGGTTCAAGTTTTACTTCCTTTCTACCTTTACTTCCCCTTGATCCTATACCTTTCATTCATCATTTCAATATTTTCTTTAGTCTTTTCATGCAATTTCAGAATAAATTCAGCACATTCCTTAGCATCAAGATTAACTCGTTCACTAGTAGGTAAAGGTAATAGATCAATAGGAGCACGAGGATTGAAGCCATACACTACCTGAAAAGGACTTACCTTGGTGGTGGAATGTACCGCCCTATTATAAGCGAATTCAACATGCGGCAAACATTCTTCCCACATCTTCAAATTCTTCTTCAAAACAGCCCTCAACATAGTGGATAATGTACGATTTACTACCTCGGTTTGGCTGTCGGTTTGGGGATGACATGTTGTTGAAAACAGCAGCTTGGTCCCCAATGTATTCCATAGAGTTCTCCAAAAGTGGCTCAAAAACTTGGCGTCATGATCTGAAACAATAGTAGAAGGCATACCATGCAAGCGAACGATTTCTTGAAAGAAAAGGTTAGCAATATTAACAAAGATCGTCGCTCTTATGACAAGGAATAAAGTGAGCCATCTTAGAAAATCTATCAACCACCACAAAAATACTATCCCTCCCCCTCTTGGTCCTAGGCAGTCCTAAAACAAAGTCCATAGATATATCCTCCCATGGAGTGCTAGGAACAGGAAGAGGCATATATAAACCATGTGGATTCAATCGTGACTTAGCCTTTTGACATGTAGTGCAGCGGGATACAAACCTCTCAATGTCTCGCCTCATCTTCGGCCAAAAAAAGTGGTCGGACAGCACGGCCTCCGTCTTCTTGGCACCAAAATGACCCATCAACCCTCCTCCATGGGCCTCCTGTATCAAAAGAAAACGAATGGATCCAACTGGAATACATAGGCGGTTAGCTCTAAACACAAATCCATCGTTTATCACATATTTGTCCCATGTTCTTCCCTCTTTGCAATGCAGCAAGACATCTTTAAAGTCATCATCATGAGCATATTGTTCTTTAATTGATTCCAATCCAAATATACGACAATCAAGTTGGGACAACATGGTATATCTCCTAGACAAGGCATCAGCAATCACATTATCCTTCCCTTTCTTGTGTTTGATAACATAAGGAAAAGATTCAATAAATTCAACCCATTTAGCATGTCTACGATTCAGTTTCACTTGATCACGAATATGTTTTAGCGACTCATGATCGTAATGAATAACAAATTCTTTGGGCCAAAGATAATGTTGCCACGTTTCTAAAGATCGCACAAGAGCATACAATTCTTTATCATACGTGGAATAATTCAAAAGCAGGACCACTCAATTTTTCGCTAAAATAAGCAAATGTGTTTTCTATCTTGCATCAAAACACCACCAAT
Source organism: Rhipidocladum racemiflorum (assembly GCA_036346355.1). Classification (NCBI taxonomy): domain Eukaryota; kingdom Viridiplantae; phylum Streptophyta; class Magnoliopsida; order Poales; family Poaceae; genus Rhipidocladum; species Rhipidocladum racemiflorum. The sequence continues at coordinate 13,336,572 of CM070584.1, forward strand.
TTCAATCCCACTAGCATCACATTCAAGCTCAAAGGTCTTATTAAAATCAGGAAGTTGGAGTAAAGGTGCATTAGTAAGCTTATCTTTCAAAAGGTTGAAGGCATTCTCCTGTGCTTGCCCCCAATGGAACATAACTCCCTTCTTCGTCAATTCATTCAATGGAGCTGCAATGGTGCTGAAATCCTTCACAAAGCCGCGGTAAAATCCGGCAAGTCCATGGAAGCTCCGCACTTGTGAAATCGTCATGGGCGTTGGCCAACTCTTAATCGCGTGCACCTTGGCTTCATCAACCTCAATTCCTGTGAGTCACAACATAGCCAAGAAGCGATACTCGTTCGTGCAAAAAGTGCACTTCACGAGGTTACCAAATAAACGTGCAGCACGCAAAGCATCAAAAACAGCACGTAGATGATCAAGATGTTCATGTAATGACTTGCTGTAAATCAATATATCATCGAAATAAACCACCACAAATTTCCCAATGAAAGCTCATAAAACCTCGTTCATTAAGCGCATGAAGGTGCTCGGTGCATTAGTTAAACCAAAAGGCATGACTAACCACTCATACAATCCAAACTTGGTTTTAAAAGTTGTTTTCCATTCATCTCCCAATTTCATTCTTATTTGGTGGTATCCACTACGCAAGTCAACCTTAGAGAAAATTATAGAACCACTTAACTCATCAAGCATGTCGTCTAGCCTAGGAATAGGATGACGGTACCTTATTGTGATATTGTTAATGGCTCTACAATCTACGCACATGCGCCAACTGCCATCTTTCTTAGGAACCAAAATAACAGGAACAGCACAAGGACTAAGGCTCTCACGTATATACCCGCAGTCCAAAAGATCTTGGACTTGGCGCTGAATCTCCTTAGTCTCCTCGGGGTTGGTCCTATAAGCAGCTCGGTTTGGCAAACTCGCTCCAGGTATCAAATCAATTTGGTGCTCAATCCCTCGTAGGGGTGGGAGTCCTGGAGGTATCTTGGCAGGAAAAACATCCGCATACTCCTGCAAAAGGTTAGTGACAGCAGGAGGCAAAGTACTGGGCAGATCATCCAATGAAAACAAAGCATCTTTGCATAGCACAAAGCATCATCACTAATTGCAGCAAGATCAGATTTTGTAGCAAGCAAGACGGGATTCCTCAATTTAATTTGGTTGGCTACATGCTGAATTTCAGATTTTTCATCAATGGGTTTCTTGTCATTAGCAATCCGCTCCCTATCAGATTTAACAATTTCAGCGGGGGTCAAAGGTAGAAGTGTAATTTTCTTTCCCTTATGCATAAAAGTGTATTTATTACTTCTACCGTGGTGAAGTGCATCAGTGTCATATTCCCATGGGCGACCCAATAAAAGAGAACAAGCTTGCATCGGCACCACATCACAATCAGCAAAATCAGAATAGGAACCAATGGAAAAATGAACCCGAACTATTTGTGTTACCTTAGCTTTGCCAGAATCATTCAGCCACTGAATGTGGTATGGATGTGGGTGCGGGCGTGTGGTCAAGCCAAGCTTCTTGACCAAATCTGTACTCACCAAGTTGTTGCAGCTGCCGGAGTCAATGATCACGCGCGCTCGTCGGCTGTTGATGACGAAGAAAATCTGGAACAAGTTGTGGCGCTGCTGCTGCTCGGCTTGCTCCATCTGTGCGCTAAGGACACGCTGGACAATGATGGACCTGTACGCAGCAGTATCCTCGGCGCCAAAGGTGGCTTCATCATCAACCTCGTCGTTGTCCACCCTGGTGTCGTCGATCTCATCCTCAACATCAGAGGCGCTGATGTAACCTCCGTCATCGGTGGTGATGTATGCCCGCTGGCTGGGGCATTCTCTCTTGACGTGGCCAATCCCTTGGCACTTGTGGCAGCAAATTCCCGTCGATGTACGGCCTGTGGAAGCGACGGAGGAGCTCTTGGCCGGTGTTGGCGGGGTCGACTTGCTGCTTTATGCAGCGCACGGGTGGGTGGTGCCGTCGCTGCCGGTCGTGTGTTCGGCAAAGGTGGCGTTGCCACTGGTCGAAAGGTGGAAGAAGGCACTGTCTTTGCTTGTCCCGTAGTCGTTCGGGGCGTGAAGGTGCTACCGGCATTGCTCCTGCTCTTGGAATGGCATCCCTGCAATTCCTTCTCTGCTAACATAGCGAGTTGAAACAAGCGATTGACAGTTGTATATTCTTTATAATCAACAATATCCTGAATTTCTGGACGCAACCCACCGTAAATTTTATCCTCAGGTTCCTCTACTACCCCACAACGTAACATACCCTTTTGAAGCTCTTGGTAATATTCCTGAACAGTCATACTACCTTGATCTAATCGTTGCAATCTCTTGCGCATATCACGTTGGTAGGAAGGAGGAACAAATCTATTACGCATAGCATCTTTTAATCTCGCCCAAGAATCAGGTTGTAAGCGGGCATTTACTATTTCATTCCACCAGATTATAGCAAAATCTTTAAATTCACTAGTGGCTTGTCTAACCCTATGAATCTCGGGAACTAGATGGGAGTTAAATTTCTTCTCAACCGTCATCTCCCAATCTAAGTAAGCATCAGCATCATAAGCTCCAGAAAAGGAAGGGATGGTGAATTTTACCTTAGCGAAAGGATCATCATTGTGGTTCTGGTTATTACCTCCCATACCGTGATGGTTGCGGCGAAGACGATCATGCAGACTGGCGTCCCGTTGAGCAGCATGCTCCCTGGCGGTACGTTGCTGCTCATCTTCATCTTCCTCAAAATCACCATCCTCATCGTGGTCGTTGTTGTCGTGGTTGGCGCCATTGTTGACGGTTGCACCTCCATCAATGGTCACTGGAGGGCGTTTTTCGACGACATCCATCCTCTCGGTGAGGGTGGAAACTCGTCGATCGATGCTCTCAAGGGTCTTGTTCGTCGTCATGGCATGCTCCTTGAACATCAATTTTATCTCGTCCAGCATGGTCGACAACTCTGAATGAAGGACACAGTCTTCGATGGTAACATCATCATCCTCGTTCCTGCCCTTCTTGCCACCTGCCATGGTTAGCGCAGAAAAGGACAGAAGGAAACACAAACACAAGTATTATGAGCCCTATGAACTACTAGGTGGGATCTCACGCTCTCAAGCAATCTTACCAAGTTCTTACCAACACAGCGAGGGACGGTGCAACCGGTGGCTGGTTCGTGACACCGTGAGGGTGTGATGAAGCGATTGCAAGGGTCAATAACCTGTGCTGATTAGAAGGATGTATATGTGGAGCTGTAGGAAGGTTATATGTATGGGTGGCACATAATGCAGTAACAGATAGTAATGCTGAATAAATGTCCAAAAGTACTTGCCCTAGTTGCTGGTCTAAATGTGGCCTTAGTTTATCTTCTGCAGAAAAAAAGGAATAAGTAGAGACAAGCAACAAGGCGTCAGAGTATATGAACAGATATCAGAACCGCATCAAACACTTCTATCAGGCACGGTAAAAACACCTACCTTTGCTCCTGCCTTTTTTTTTGGCTCTATGCCTCTTTCACAATTTTTTTTTATTTTTCTTTGATTTTTCTGATATTTTTTCAAGGATCAAGAGCACAAAGGTAGATAGCACACAAATTTTTAGCCTGAACAGATGTAAGATGAAACCGATATGAAATAAGAAGTGTTTTTCGAAAAGCGTGCTCAAACTTCGGCGGCCGAAAACTCAATCTTCCCGAGGGAATTTCGCAAAAATAATTTTTGCGAACCCGACAAAGTAGGGGAGAATCGGATGTAAAATTTTCTGTAGATATCCGTGAAAAAAAATCACCTAATTCCGAGTCCGTATGCGAAAGTTATGGCCGTTTTACGGAAGGACTCTGAATCAGGGTTTTCTAGGCGGCACTTCTCCAAACTCAAGGGCGTATGGAGTGGATATGAACGTGATGATCTGTGGTGGCAGGTTCTGTGATGAGGGGTGGCGATATGGCTAAAGGAGGTGGGGGGTTAGGGTTTATGAAGGAGAAACCCTAACACAACTAGGACTCCGAAACTGAGGAAAACCACAAAACAATCCAATTCCAACAAGGACTCAAATAGCGATTGGTGACTGGATCGGTGTAGGATATGGGATGCAGCGGAGGTGAAACACGACTAAATTAAGACCACGATCTAAACCAGCAACACGACTCGATTATGGACACAAACTCAGTACTACGGACTCTGAAACCGAAATTGTGCAAAGGCTAGGCGTGGTTCTAGGTATGGTAGACTATGAACTGCATTTTTTTTGGCTTTTTCGTGGACTATAGGATGAACGCAAAACTAAATCAAACTACGGGGAGAAGGCGAACCTGATGGTAAACCTTGCTCTGATACCACTTGATGGGGTGTAGGGGGATGCCCGAACCTCCGCCAGGTGGAGGATAAGTCGATTAGGCGGCGCGAGACACACACGATCCGGCTTCTTGATCGACACGATCAAAAACCCTTGCAATCGCAGCACCACGCATCCTCTGGTTATCAACCGTGCGCGGCCTGGTTGACCTCGCCACGAAGGCTAATCCCTGCCAATGAATCGAGAACACAAGCAAGAACAAGAAAGATGCAACTGAATTTGAAATTGAGGATGAAGCTCGCGAGTTGGGGTCTCACAAACCGATGAACGGCAACACTGTTCAAGGACATAATTAATCTAAGCAAAACCCCAAATCAAACCCTAGCGGCGGCTACTGGATATAAAGGCTAGGGGACGTCCTAGAAACCCTAGACGTGTCCGTGATGGACTCCAACACGATACATGGGCCAACGGCCCAAATTGGTGACACAACACCATGGGACAGATTCTGTCCGCCAGCTTGCAACGTAAATTCCTGTCGACTCCGAAGTCCAAATGACCTGAAACCATTGCCATTGTAAAGTTTATCTCCTTAGCTTTCGATGCATATGTGGATCATCAAAATCGGAGCCCGTTTGTGGCCTGGGCGATGATTTTAGTGAACGTTGCTCCTGGTGGCCGAGGTAGTCGACTCCGAGATGAATTGAACCTCCAACTTGACTTGGACAACCTCCTAGCCTCCCTCCTGGTCCTTGCTGGTTTCCCAGGCCTTCATGGTCCTCTCCAAAGTTCCTAAGTACATGATAATCAATAATATCATTAGGTAGCATACCATCCTCACAAGTATCTGCACGGGCACTTAGGAACGAGCTCACCTGTTGATACAATTGCCGTGCTCGTGCTCTTGTGATGGGTCCCTGCATCACAACTGGAGGAGGCTCGGTCATATGCATAGGAGTGATGTCCTCATCAGTACTACATGTCACGTTCGTACCAGAACGAGTACGAAAAGAAAGCTTGCAGCAGACACCCTGAATAGAGTTCATGTGTGCCCAAGCTCATTTCGGCATGTATTTCTGTTGCATCCGGGTCGGTGGAAAACATTTCTCCGCGATAGGTGCCAACGGGCACAGCAAGCTGCGTGCGTATCAAAACGAAGCACGAAAGGAAAATGTAGGCCAAACCGCGCGAGTGGACTTTCCATGCATTGCTACTACAGTTCTGCATTCATTTCGAATACGTCCGAGTGAGTGTGGAAACATCCCTCCGCGACGGGTCGCAAGGTGTTCTGCAAGCTGCGTCCGGACGGAAACGATGCACGAAAGGAAAATTGGTGTCAAACTCCCCGAATGGACTTCATATATGCCCTATCCCATTTTAACAAGCATTTCGAGTACATCCGAGTCGATGCGAAATATTCATGCACGATGGATCCCTAATGGTACTGTAAACTACACGCGTTCCAAAACGTTGCACGAAACGAAACTTCGTTCCAATCATGCCGAATGAACTTCATATTTGCCCAAGCACATTCCGGCATGCATTTCGAGTCTGTCCGAGTTGTTGTGAAACATTTCTTCGCGATTAGCACGAACGAATACAACAAACGGCGCCCGTTCGAAAACGTTGCATGAGATGAAACTGAGTGCCAAACACATCGAGTGGAATTCATATGTGCTCCCACTCATTTTGGCAAGAATTTTGAATATGTTCGAGTCGGTTTCAAATGTTCCACCACAACGGGTTCCCATGGGTAATAAAAGCTGAATACAAACAAAACCGATGCACGATACAGAACCGAGTGCCAAACGCCCTGAAAGAACTTATGATGTTTGCTAGTGCTTTTCATCATTTGTATTGAATCCATTCGAGTAGGTCTGAAACATTCCTGCACGACGCGTCCTAACGGGCACTGCAGCGGAACCCATTCGAAAATGAAAATGATGCACGAAATGACACATTGTGGCAGACACCACGCACGCCGAAAATGATGCACGAAATGGAACGTTATGGCAAGCACCTTGCACACTGCAACCTAGCACGCCAAAATGAAACATTGCGGCACGAAGCAAAAACGATGAACGGAATGAAGCCGGGTGCCAAACACACCGAATGCAATTCACATGTGTTGTAACTCATTTAGGTATGCATTTCGAATCCGTCCGAGTCGCCGTGAAATATTCCACAACGACGAGTTCCTAAGCTGAAAAAATCGAAAGCGATGCTGAAGCGAATCGAGTGACAAGCGCTCAGAATTAACTTACAATGTTAAACGTGCGTTTAGCACAATTCTGCATTCATTTTGAATACGTCCGAGTGAGTGTGAAACATCCCTCATGACGGGTCACAAGAAGTCTTGCAAGCTGCGTCTGAATGAAAACGATGCACGAAACGAAACTCGGTGCCAAACTCCCCGAATGGGCTTCATATGCGCACTAGACCGTTTCAGCAAGCGTTTCGAGTACGTCCGGCTCGAAGCGAAACATTCATGCACAATGGGTCCCTAATGGTAATGTAAACTACACGCGTACTAGAATGGTGCAAGAAACAAAAGATTCTTCCAAACATGCCGAATAAACTTCATATATGCCCAGGCACATTTCGGCATGCGTTTTGAATATTTCCGAGTCGTGTGAAACATTCCTCTGCGACGAGTACTGTATGATGCAAGGATTTTCACAAGAGAACGATGCATAAGATGAAGCTGAGTGTCAATCAACCAGAATGGACTTCATATCTGCCGTAGCTCATTTTAGCAGGCAACTTGGGCTCATCCGTGTCGGTGCAAAACCTACACGACAAATGGTACAACATGTCACGTTCGCACGAGGCAGTACGAAAAAGAAAGCTTGCGGCCGAGACACCTGAATAGAGTTCATGTGTGCCCAAGCTCATTTCGGCATGCATTTACTGTTGCATCCGGTCGGTGCAAAACATTTCCGCGATAGGTGACAGCGGGCACTTTGCAAGGCTGCGTGCGTATCAAAACGAAGCACGAAAGGAAAATGTAGGCCAAACTGCGCGAGTGGACTTTCCATGCATTGCTGCTACAGTTCTGCATTCATTTCGAATACGTCCGAGTGAGTGTGGAAACATCCCTCCGCGACAGGTCGCAAGGTGTTCTGCAAGCTGCGTCCGTACGGAAACGATGCACGAAAGGAAAATTAGTGTCAAACTCCCCGAATGAACTTCATATATGCCCTATCCCATTTCGAAAAGCATTTCGAGTACGTCCGAGTCGACGCGAAATATTCATGCACGACGGGTCCCTAATGGTACTGTAAACTACACGTGTACCAAAACGGTGCACGAAACGAAACTTTGTTCCAATCATGCCGAATGAACTTCATATTTGCCCAAGCACATTCCGACATGCATTTCGAGTCCGTCCGAGTTGTTGTGAAACATTTCTCCGCGATGAGCATGAACGAATACAACAAGCGGCGCCCATTCGAAAACGTTGCACGAGATGAAACTGAGTGCCAAACACATCGAGTGGAATTCATATGTGCTCCCTCTCATTTCGGCATGCATTTTGAATATGTCCGAGTCGTTGTCAAATGTTCCACCACGACGGGTTTCCACGGGTAATAAAAGCTGAATACAAACGAAACCGATGCATGAAACAGAACCGAGTGCCAAACGCCCCGAAAGAACTTATGATGTTTGCTAGTGCTTTTCATCATTTTTATCGAATCCATTCGAGTAGGTCTGAAACATGCCTGTACGACGCGTCCCAACGGGCGCTGCAACGGAAGCCATTCGAAAATGAAAATGATGCACGAAATGGCACATTGTGGCAGACACCACGCACGCCGAAAATGATGCACGAAATGGAACGTTATGGCAAGCACCTTACACGCTGCAACCTAGCACGCCAAAATGAAACATTGCGGCACGGAGCGAAAATGGTGAACGGAATGAAGCCGGGTGCCAAACACACCGAATGCAATTCACATGTTCTGTAACTCATTTAGGCATGCATTTCGAATCCATCCGAGTTGCCGTGAAATATTCCACAACGACGAGTTCCTAAGCTGAAAAAATCGAAAGCGATGCACGAAACGAAACTGAGTGCCAAACGCCCAGAATTAACTTACGATGTTCGCTTGTGCGTTTCAGCACAATTCTGCATTCATTTTGAATACGTCTGAGTGAGTGTGAAACATCCCTCCGCAACGGGTCACAAGGGGGTACTGCAAGCTGCATCCGAATGAAAACGATGCACGGAATGAAACTCGGTGCCAAACTCCCCGAATGGGCTTCATATGCGCCCTATCCCGTTTCAGCAAGTGTTTCGAGTACGTCCGGCTCGAAGCGAAACATTCATGCACAATGGGTCCCTAATTGATACGGGCAACATAACACCATCAACATTCACTTCCCCTACTATTGTTCGAGAAACTCCAAATCTTTTTCACTGACCAATAACACTTGCACGAGCTAAACAAATCAATCAGCAGGTGAACTCGCTCCTTTTTATGAATCCTATTACTTGTGAGAGTCAGCTGCTATCTAATTCATGTAATTTGATTACTCTCAGGTATGAAAACAATACAAGGAGGTGTGAACACCTTAGGGAAGATCAAGAGGCGCATGGACAAGTCAACATGCAAGATGTGAATGCAGAAGAGCTCAGTTCGGCCTCCAATGACCAGCCTGGAGAAAAACATGCATAGAGGATATAAACGGAATCCGTTTGAGGCATTCGAGCACAGCCTGAAAAGATATCGAGCTCAGCTTTCCAATGGATCTGGCCCCACCCTCAAATTCCAAGCGAGCACAAAGATATTATCAAAACACTTTGGCGTCCAGAAACTGTTTCCAATACATTGGGTGTTGCGCCACCATTAATTCTGGGCTTTGGTTCCCACGTAAACATTAAGGTTTACCTGCAGCCATCTCCTTAGCTTCTTTTCCTCTCTTATCTATAAGAGGAGACCACTTTTGAAACAAAGAACATGTTGTTAAACTTTGATAATAGATTTGCTATATGCATATTCTTGAGATTTCAAGCCACTGGCTGAAATAAACTTGAGATTGTGCATTCCTTCCTGTTGTTCTTGCAAGCTCTTTGTGATTGCAGCGAGGATTGTAATCTGCTTGACTTGGTTGAGTGGACAATGTGAGGTTGGGCGAACTCGGTGCTGCAGGTTGTTGTGTTTGCAACGGTTGGCCGCACAATATTCGTCAGGTTTCGCGAGTATCTTCGATCCTACGCCGTGAAGGTCGGGCGCACCCTCGTATCATTTGGTATCAGAGCCCTGGTTGTCACGGTAGGATCTTTATCCCCTAGTTCTAGATTTACCTTTCAGCCATATGCTAGAAAATTGCCACATAAAAATATCATCCCTTAGTTTGGATTTGTGTTTTTCTACCTAATCTGAAAACTTGCCTCACAAAAATATTGAACCTTAGTCTTAGATCTGTTGTTCTTGTGCGTTTTACTAAGTTTTTATTCATAGAATCGTGTTCTTGTTGCTGAAACTGTTCATCTTCTTCGCGTCACTTGTTGATCCATTCTGTCTAGTCCTTTGTTTTGGCCATAACTCCCACATACGAACTCGGATTTTCGCGTTCTTAGACTTTCTGAAAAGCTTATGAGTTTATCTCCAACTTTGGTAGAGACAAGTTTTTCTGAATCGGCATAAAAAGTGGTTGAACATGTGTTTGAATCTAACTGCTACAAAGTTGCAAAAATTTTCAAATCTGTTTTGATAGCCCATCTTTCCTTTGCGAAAACTTTGCACCTTTCAAGACTAGCTATTCAATTGGATAGGGCTGCACTCATATGTTGCTATCACACGGTTGCATGAAATCAAAAGAAAAGTTGTGAATCCTTGCTGAAAATCAGTAGCACAGCCATCCAAAAGAAAGAGAGCCAAAAAAATTTTACTAAAATCTATTGCAACACTGTGATAAACGCATTCTTGATGTGCAATCTTGAGCCCTTCTTCATCTATTGCAGCTAGCTAGCGTCTTTCCATAACCATTGCAATTGAGTTGTTTGTGCTATCATCATATTTTTATCTAGCTCACTCCTTTGATTGCAATTGGTTCCATCATCCTTGTGTGTGAGTTGATGTGTTCATCACTTAAATCTTGCTTTCAGCAACTAGGCATTGTGTTCGTGGTTGTATATTTACTTATTGAAACAACATCAGGAATTCAGATTGTGTAGGTCATACACATTCCCTACCAAGCTCCACATATAATCCGTTGTGTGCTTTAATCTCAGCTGTGAGTTCGCTTAACCTCACTTCGTGTTGCCTTACCACTCAAGCGCGAGCTCCTCTGTTAATCAGCAAAGGGTGAGTAAGAACATCGTTGGTAAGGATATGTGAGGTTGAGAGAATTTCCCACTCATCATATTGTGTTTATCTTCCTGTTTTGCATAACTAACCATCTCAGGTCAAGGAGACAATGCGGAGAATGATGGGCGTAATCCTGAAGTCCCAGTAACCTGGACGGAGTATTGTGCCTTGCGAGACACATTACGTCGAGAGCTCCACATAGGAAATGACCAGCTAAGGGAAGAACTAAATAACTCCATCCAAGATCTCCAAATTGATGTGAATCAGCAACTCGTCGTACTTCACACCAACATAGTTAATGACATTGTACGACAACTGCGACCACAAGCTCAAGATGGTGCTCCACTTGATGAGACCGATGAGGAAGCTGCTGCACGAAGGGCTCATGCTGCTAATGCAATTTGTCCCCCCCCTTGGGCCAGTTAGAGGTGGTGATGATCGTGGTCTAGGAAGGGGACGTGGTATGGGTCGTGGCGGTGCTGCACATGAACCAATTCGCCTCAATTTGCAGCCACGCAATGAAAGAAATCAACGCAACGACCGCAATGACAATGATCGTCCTAAGGAGCAAAGGTATGGCAAACTAAAGTTTTCTATGCCTAAGTTTGCAGGATCCAATAATCCGGAGGATTATATTACTTGGGAGCTGAAAGTTGACAAGATCTTCTGCCTACACAACTACACCGAAGAAAAGTAGCTTGCCATAGCATCGCTTGAATTTGATGATTATGCACTGGTTTGGTGGGAACAAATTCAACACCAAAGAATAGAGCATGGCGAGAATCCCATTGCATCGTGGGCTGAGATGAAGGTGGAAATGAGAGAAAGGTTTGTCCCTCGACATTATAAGCGTGATCTTTTTGATAAGCTGCAGGGATTAAAGCAAGGACATCGAACGATTGATGAGTACTACAAAGAGATGGAGATGGCCATGATCCGTGCCAACGTTTATGAACATGAAGAACAAACCATGGCACGATTCCTCGCTGGATTGAATTATCCCATCAAGCGCATCACTGAATTTCAGCCTTATAGCAATGTGGTGGAATTAGTGCATCAATCAACCAAGGCTGAGAGGCAAGTGCAGCAAGACTCCAAGATAACAGAGAGCACTTCATTTGCTCCCCGTTCAGCAATTCTAGTGCTAGTGTTGCTTCTAGTTCACATGTAGGTCGAAGTGGAAAAGAGCCAATTACTCCAAATACTAAGCAAGGTCCAGCAGCTAGTACTACTTCTTCTGTGGGTTCAACAGCAAAGAGTAGTGCAATTCAATGCTTCAAGTGTTTGGGACGTGGCCATATTGCAAAAGATTGTCCAAACAACCGCACCATGCTTATCACAGAAGGAGGAGAATATGAATCTGCAAGTGAAGGAGAAGATACCCCAATCACTAATTTGGAAGATGAAGAGAATGAGACGACTTATTGCGACTTTGAGACAGGTCAATCTCTTATTGTCACCAAGAAAGTCTTGAGTGTACAGCAAAAGGAAGAACATGAACAGCGATGCAACCTTTTTCACACCAAGGCAAAGGTAAATGGTCGTGTGTGCAAGGTAATAATTGATGGTGGAAGTTGTCACAATTTGGCTAGTAAAGAAATGTGTGAAAAGCTTGGGTTGAAGCAGCTGCGACACCCACATCCATATCATGTGCAATGGCTGAATGATGGTGGAGAAGTGAAAATTCAGCACATGGTGAAGGTTCCCTTCAAAATTGGTGAGTATAGTGATACTGTAGAATGTGATGTTGTCCCAATGACGGTATGTCACTTGCTGCTCGGTCGACCATGGCAATTTGATCGTGCAAGTCATCACAATGGTCTCACTAATCAACATTCATTCAAGCGGAACAACAAAAAAATCATTCTTAGACCAATGACTCCCACTCAAATTCATGCTGATACAATGCAAAAAAATGAGGGAAACCTTGGGAGTGTCAAACAACAGGAGAAAAGGACTACAAGTGAGAAAACCACTTTGGTAAGTGAGAGCCACAAGCCATAGGAGTGGAAAAGGAAACGATGAGGGAAACAAGCTACTAATGTTAGCCACAAAATCTGAAATAAGAGAGATGCATGCAAACCCCTGTTTAGCATATTTTGTACTCTTGTACAAAGATGTGCTACTTTCTACTAACGACATAACCTCCCTTCCAAGTGTTGTATCAAGTGTTTTGCAGGACTTTAAAGATGTCTTTCCGGAGGAGATACCTGCTGGACTTCCTCCTACCCGTGGCATTGAACATCAAGTTGACCTCATACCAGGAGCTTCACTTCCAAATCGTCCACCATACTGAACCAATCCCGAAGAAACCAAGGAAATTCAGCGACAAGTGCAAGCACTTCTTGACAAAGGGTATGTACATGAGAGCCTAAGTCCTTGTGCTGTCCCTGTGATTTTAGCCCCTAAGAAAGATGGTACATGGCGCATGTGTGTAGATTGTAGAGCAATTAACAACATCACTGTTAGATATCGCCATCCTATTCCTAGGTTGGATGACATGCTAGATGAATTGAGTGGTGCTGTTATTTTCTCTAAAATTGATTTGCGTAGTGGGTACCATCAAATAAGGATGAAATAAGGGGATGAGTGGAAAACAGCCTTTAAAACAAAATTTGGATTGTATGAGTGGTTAGTAATGCCTTTTGGTTTAACTAATGCACCTAGTACCTTCATGAGATTAATGAACCATGTTTTGAGAGCCTTCATTGGTAAATTTGTTGTGGTGTATTTTGATGACATCTTAATTTACAGCCGCACAATGGAAGAACACACCGATCACATTAGACAAGTGCTAGAAGTACTTAGAACTGAAAAATTGTTTGCAAACCTAGAGAAATGCACTTTTTGCCAAGATAAAGTTGTGTTCTTGGGGTTTGTTGTTTCCGGAAATGGGGTAGAAGTGGATGAATCAAAAGTTGAATCAACTAAAAATTGGCCTACTCCGACAAATGTTAGTCAAGTTAGAAGTTTTCACGGACTTGCTGGTTTTTACCGTAGATTTGTGAAAGACTTTAGCACAGTTGCTGCCCCTTTGAATGAGCTAACAAAGAAAGGAAGTGAGTTTGTTTGGGGTGTTGCTCAAGAAAAAGCTTTTGCTGAATTAAAGAAGCGCTTAACTGAAGCTTCTTTGCTTGTTCTACCTGATTTCACTAAAGCTTTTGAAATTGAGTGTGATGCTAGTGGAATAGGTATTGGTGGTGTTTTGATGCAAGAGAGCAAACCAGTAGCATACTTTAGTGAGAAACTTGGTGGTGCTCAATTGAATTACCCTGTGTATGATAAGGAGTTGTATGCTTTGGTTCATGTTTTAGAAACTTGGCAGCACTATCTTTGGCCTAAAGAATTCATTATACATTCCGATCATGAAGCTTTGAAATATTTGAAAGGCCAAGCTAAACTGAATCGTAGGCATGCCAAATGGGTGGAATTCATTGAATCATTTCCATACATTGTGAAATACAAGAAGGGTAAAGAGAATGTTGTTGCTGATGCTTTGTCTCGAAAGAGTGTGCTTTTAACACAACTTGAAATCAAGGTTCCTGGTTTGGAGGGTTTGAAAGAGTTATATGCTTCAGATAAAGAATTTGCTGAACCATACTCTAAATGCAAAGATGGGAAAGGCTGGGAAAGGTTCCATGTTCATGATGGATTCTTGTTTCGTGCTAACAAGCTATGCGTTCTAGATTCGTCTGTTCGTTTGCTATTTGTGGGATGTCCGAGACGGGGGTCCCGCAGGAGAAGCCAATGCCCAACTGGGCCAAGGACGGAGCAGTAGGCCCAGAGCCTAGAAGTACTACGAAGAGCCCATAGCCATGGCCGGACTTCTTCCCCAAGGCAGCCGGTTGTCCCCACGACGAAGCTTCCCGCCGCGTCAGGACAACCCCGTCGAAAGTAAAGCCTGCGATCTGGCGCCGGTAGAGCCTGTAGGCACCAGAACCTGGCGGATCGGCAGGTTGGGTTGGGAAAGGAACGACCAAATCCCCTGGACGTAGTGGGGCTCGGTAGACAGAGACAAACCACATACTCATGAAGCCACCTTGCCCAGGGCCAGGTGGCGCCCATTTGTAACGTATCCTTCCCCCAGTATATAAGGGGGAGGGAACAGCCCTAAAAAGGGAGGGAGAAAAAACAAGAAGAAAAGGAGACCACATCCAGATATCCAAGAACACAGGACTAGGGTATTATCTCCTCCGCGAGAGCCCGAACCTGTCTAAAAAGATCGCCCTCGCATCCTGTGTTACCATCTTGCTCTGATCTCACACGAACCCCCTAGAATCACAAATCTCATTGCCGGCGGAACCGATCGTCGACAGTTGGCGCGCCAGGTAGGGGGCTTGTGTCAAGATCTTCGTTGAGCTTGATGGCTGCGACGAGCAGAGTCTCCACAGTTTTCTCCCCGGATCAGGTTTTCCGCTTCGGAAGCCTGATCTTCATCTCCAACAGCCTCGGGAATCTTTCCCTCTCTGAGGAGGCCGCGTTCCAGCACGGCGAGGTCTCCGGCGAGCCATCGTCCCGACTTCCGCGCAGATCGAGAGGTCCCCCTGTCTCGTGCTCTAAAGTACTGAGTAGGGGAATGAAGACCCGGTCCCGCCAGGGAGTCGGACCCACGGGCGCCGAGACACGAATGGTGGGGGTTCTCACCGCCAAAACCACTCGGCACCTCTGAGCGCCTAGAGCTATCCCCTTCGGGCTCGCCCAGCTCACCGACCGAGTCAGAAGAGAGCCTGGAGAGTTGCTGGAATTTTCGTAGAGTCTGCGTGATCGAAGGCTCGACACATCGGCCGCCGCCGACTTGGAAGGTGGCCGAAGAACAGAGCTGGACGCGCGGGCGCGTGCCCTGTGAGACCGCGCCCGCGGCGTCAATGAAGACATTCCGCAAGCCAAGATGGGGGACCAAGCGATCTTCCATACTCCACAGCAGAATATCATCGCCTCCAAGACACTCCTGGATACCTTGAGCCCCATGCTGGGGGCTGGCAATCCAGCCGCCCCGATCGTGGCCCAAGTAAAGGCCATGGTGACGGCGGCAGCGATCCAGCAGGCCTAGACTGACTAGCCGGCAAAGGTGCAGTCACGCACTCCGGCGAGGACCCAGACGGCCAGCAGTCGGCCAGGTCGGGAAGCCCCCCACCAGGGACGTTATGTTCCTCCCCGCGGGGACGACTTGCGACACAGCCTCAACCGCGACCTCCGTTCCGACCTCGATGCCAGGCGCCGCGACCGAGAAAGGGAGGAGCAATGCCGCCATGCCGACGAGTATGAACGTTACGGCATCCTTCCACGAGATCGCGAAGCACGCCAAGCTCGATCCCCTCCACATCGATCACCGCCCGGGGGTTGCCGCGGGGTCATCGAAGGGGTTCGCGCATTTACCCCTCACCTACGCCGAGTGGTTTGGCCTGATGGTTTTAATCCCAAGGGCATCACTAGGTTTGACGGTGAGAGGGACCCGGAGGCTTGGTTACAGGTGTACGCTCTGGCGGTTAGGGCAGCCGGGGGGATCAGAAAGTAATGGCAAATTACTTACTGGTTACCCTCTCGCCCCTGGGCCTAGCTTGGCTCACCGGACTCCCAGCGAACTCTATAGATTCCTGGGGAGACCTGTGTGAGCAGTTTATTTCAAATTTCCAAGGCACTTATGAGCGCCCTGGCACCCCCTGGGACCTGTATCAGCTGCACCAAAAGAGGAATGAGTCCCTGTGGGAGTTCGTCAAGCGCTTCATGCACAAAAAAAGCACTGTTCGGGATGTCACGGATGCGGTCGTGATAGCTGCCTTCCCGAAGGGGGTCAGCGACCCTGATCTCATCAAGAAGATGTCCCGAAAGCCGCCAACGTCAGTTCGTGAGCTGTTCGCTCTGGCGGACCGCTACGCTTCCGCCTCCGAGGCCTTGGCGGAACGGCACGACGAGAGGAAGGATCAGGCCGAGCCCTCCAGACGGAAGGAGAAGAAGCGCAAAGGTGAAGAGCTAGTGGCAGTCACTGAACATGCCCACCCTCTTGCGCTCAAAGAGGATGGGTATGACAAGGTGATGAACTCGCTTTGCCCCTTCCATCCGAAGGGGAGACATGCCGTGATGAGGACATCACTACCATGGATGCGGCCATGCCTACAAACCCAATTGAGGCCAACAATGTAATACAAGGGCCAATTACTCGAGCTCACGCACATCAATTAAATTGCCAGGTGAATGCGTTCCTCGGGTTGCATACAAATAATTTAATGAATGGAATGCTATTTAATCCTTGTGATGATTTTATTAACCTTAGGAACCAAGGAGAAGGACTCCCAAACATCAAGCATGAAGCCAATTCTTCCGGTGCACAAGTTCAACTCGGATTCGGCCTCCGGGACAGCACCAACTTAAAACGACCATAACTTTTGATACACAAGGGTGTTTGGGGTCTATGAGTACTGGTTTGAAAGGTTTCAACGTCCTCTTTCCAACGGATCCAGCCCCACCTCCAAATTCCTTACGAGTCAACGGGAATATGCAAAACAAGTTCGGTCATCTTTCCAAATCCGAGTCAAACTAGGAATAGGAGTCCTACTCGGCCATGGATGTGGTTTGGACGCCCCTAGCCTGGTTTTGGCCTCCTATTTCTCCTATATATAGCTAGGGATTCCCCCAAAATAACTTGGGTTTTAGTTATTTGATAGTTTAGCCTTTTGCTACTATTTTGAGTCTTTTAGACGTGCTCAACGGCCGCCTAACAAGCTCCTTGTATCAGAACCCCAACTTTTCAATACTTCATCTATATTTGCAATTTTAGATTGCTTTTGCCTTGTTCTTGCTTGTTCTTCGATTGCTTGCGGGAATTGATCTTCGTGATCAGGTTGATCGTGCCCACGGCAAGGTCAATAACCATCTGGAGTTGGTTTAGCGATTGCTAAGGCGCATCGTCGTTGTACGTTGTAGTCGGATCGTCAAAGTCGTCTCCACCCAAATCGAAAGTTATCATTCTCATCGAAAGATCGGGACACCAAGTGTTACATCAAGTGGTATCAGAGCTTCAGTTGATCGGTGAGAATATCAGTGCCTTAGGTTAGTTTTTTATTTCTGTCCTAAATTGGAAACTACTCCACAAAAATTCAACCTTTAGTTTCAATCTATTATTTTAGTGAGTTTTGTTAGGTTTTGATCCATTAGAGTCCATGTTTTAGTTGCTGATCTTTCTTTTCCTTCGCGTAGCTTCAATCCTTCAATTCTGTCTAGTTTGGTATTTCGAGCATAACTTTCACATACAAACTCCAATTTTTGTGTTCTTGCACTCTATTGAAAGCTGAGGATATAAGCTTCAATTCCTTCCACAGTTAACCATTCAAATTCGGTGATCTTCAAACAATAATCTAGGCGACAAGTCTGCTGCCCTAGAAAAACATAAGTACACCTACCTTTGGGAACCAATTCATCCTTTGTGAACACTTTGATCCTATTTGAGACTAGCTTGTTGATATTGCTTAGGGCTGCTCTACTTGATACATTGCATAATCTTCAGTTATCCTATCATATTATCTTGTGACACCGAGTTAGGGATTCAAAAACTTTGTTCATACTTGTGTTGGCCGAAAGTCACCAAAAGAAAGAAAAGAGAAAGAGCCAAAAGGCCAAAAAAGGAAAAGAAAAAGAAAATTGTAGCCGGTCGCACTACATTGAGCAAAACCCTAATTTCTGTTCGTTACTTTTAGATTGTGCAATTTATGAATTAGTGAGCAATCTTGAGCCCTTTTACATTCTTGAAGCAATAAGTTAGCGTCTCTCTACGACTTGTGCAATAGAGCTTTTGGTGCTTCACTTATATTTCATAGCTCATTCCTTGATTGCATAAGTGCCTTTATCTTTGCGCGTGTGTTGTCTTGAAATTCACTTATATCTTTGAGATCGGCAACTAGGGCTTGTGAATTCTAGTTTGGATCATTACTTATCATTACAATAACTAGAATTATCAGATTGCATAGGAAATAAATATTGCCTATCCAAGCTCCACATCCAACCTCGTACTTTTGTTCGGTCCCTTGGCAATCGCTTTATCCAAGCTTCAGAGAATTTTTAACCACGCCAACGGCCGTCAACACCTGCTGCATGTAAGAACTTGTAAGAGCTTTGGTTATAGGCTTGAATGTTGAGAGAATTGCCACCACCTCCTTGTAGTTGATAGGAACATTATACTGGTTATATTATTTTCTTGTCTTCTACTAACCATGTCAGGTGATGAGGATTCGCTGCATCACTCTCCACGCGCAAAGGGAATTGTTGCTAGAATATCGCTGCAAGAAGACTGTCTCCGGTCTATCGAGACCGCTCAGAGAGTTGCTAATACTAATCTTGCTACTATTTTGTCTAGACTTGATACGCTCGCAGGTACTGCCCATGGAACTTCGAATCCTCTACCTCATCTTCTAAGCAACAAAAATGGCATACTACATGCTCAGGTACATGTTGATGATGATTCCCTAGGTAAGGTTAAATTCGTCATTCCACCTTTTAATGGTCAATATGATCTCAGTATATTAATTGGGAGATAGCAGTAGACAAAGAATTTGCCAAGTATGATTTGTCTGAAAATGAAAAGATTAGGATTGTTGCTAGTGTGCTAAATGAATATGCATTAACATGGTGCAACATATTTGTAGAAAAGAGAGAAAACCTGAAAATTGGAAGGCTATGAAAAGACTTATGAGAATTGATTATGTTCCTGAATATCATACTGAATTTTTGTATACTAGACTCGAATGCTTGAAACAAGGAAATAAGTGCGTTAAGGAATATTATGAACGATTGCAAAATCATTTGTTGCGTTGTGGTTTAGTTGAAGGTGAAGAAGCAACAGAGCTTAGGTTTATACGTGGACTTAATCAAGAAATTCAGGATGCACTTATTGATGAAACATATTGTTCTCTTTCAGAATTGGTTGTATGTGCTTGTAGAGTTGAAAATATGCTTGCTGAATCCTTGAAAGAATCATTAGCTTCATTTGAGGCGCCCATTGTTGCACCTTCTTTTGTAGCTAACATTTTGCAGAAAATTGAGCACCATCGAGAGAATGATGTAGAAGAGCATATGGAGAATGAAACGATTAGTACTACCCTATGTGTAAGTGAAGAGATAATAGTTGAAGAAACGCCTACAACAGCTGATGAGAACTTACAAGGTAATGTAACAGGTATGGACTTTACACATGGAGAAAATAATTTTGAAGAGCTAAAACTATCCACAAATCATGCTATCGTAGAGCAACTATTAGTGGAACCAATTGTTGATTTTGCTTTATTACAAGATGATTTCCTTGCTATTTCTTGTGATAAAGAAGAGTTGTGTGATAATACTTCACGTATACCCATGACACAACTAGCGAATGGACATGTCACTTTTGTTAACACACTAGACACTTATGCTGAAAATAAACATGTCATTCACATCACAAGCGAAAATGATGAGTTGAAATTGATGTCTCCTTTATATACATTAGGATACATTGAATTTGATGTTCCATGTGATCTGAATTATTTAGAGGAGAGACTTTTTGTGCATTCTGATTTGTCATGGTTATCGCGAAATATTTTTTATGTTATTGGCAAAAATAGTGAGAAAGGAGAGTATAAAGCACATCGAGTTTATATTTGTTCAGATTTTAAGCCTTCGTTTGCAATGCAACAATGTCATCAATTTAATAATTGCCATATCACTAATCATGTCATACCAAGTACATTTGGTTCCATTCACAAGTCACATGATAGTTTTCAAGAAAGGGAGGATATGGTTGATACAAATTCTCGATCCATTGATTTGATTGCAAATGTGCGTATTGCTTTGTTTTCTGTCATTACTAACATTTGGCAGGACAATATGATGGAGTCGAGGACGACTCCACTTCAAGAAAGGGAGGATGATGAGACCACGCTCATCATGGATAGAACTAACAATGCAAACATATGGTCATCACCAAGATGGTCACAACCAAGTGTTGCTGCAATTATATCAACTGCATGGCTTCATCGACCCCTACCTTGGCCAGGACCATTAAGTTGGCGACACTTCACAGCATCCTCTACTTCGTTTGCATCTACTACGATGGCTCCATCTGCATGGCTTTATCGACGCCCACCTTGGCCAGATTTAAAGACATACTTGAGAAAAGATGATGAGCTTGAGTCGAGGACGACTCAAATGCAAGAAGGGGAGGATGAAGAGGACATCACTACCATGGATGCGGCCATGCCTACAAACCCAATTGAGGCCAACAATGTAATACAAGGGCCAATTACTCGAGCTCGCGCACATCAATTCAATTGCCAGGTGAATGCGTTCCTCGGGTTGCATACAAATAATTTAATGAATGGAATGCTATTTAATCCTTGTGATGATTTTATTGACCTTAGGAACCAAGGAGAAGGACTCCCAAACATCAAGCATGAAGCCAATTCTTCCGGTGCACAAGTTCAACTCGGATTCGGCCTCCGAGACAGCACCAACTTAAAACAACCATAACTTTTGATACACAAGGGTGTTTGGGGTCTATGAGTATTGGTTTGAAAGGCTTCAACGTCCTCTTTCCAACGGATCTGGCCCCACCTCCAAATTCCTTATGAGTCAACAGGAATATGCAAAACAAGTTTGGTCATCTTTCCAAATCCGAGTCAAACTAGGAATAGGAGTCCTACTCGGCCATGGATGTGGTTTGGACGCCCCTAACCTAGTTTTGGCCTCCTATTTCTCCTATATATAGCTAGGGATTCCCCCAAAATAACTTGGGTTTTGGTTATTTGGTAGTTTAGCCTTTTGCTACCATTTTGAGTCTTTTAGACGTGCTCAACGGCCGCCTAACAAGCTCCTTGTATCAGAACCCCAACTTTTCAATACTTCATCTATATTTGCAATTTTAGATTGCTTTTGCCTTGTTCTTGCTTGTTCTTCGATTGCTTGCAGGAATTGATCTTCGTGATCAGGTTGATCGTGCCCACGGCAAGGTCAATAACCATCTGGAGTTGGTTTAGCGATTGCTAAGGCGCATCGTCGTTGTATGTTGTAGTCGGATCGTCAAAGTCGTCTCCACCCAAATCGAAAGTTATCATTCTAATCGAAAGATTGGGACACCAAGTGTTACATCATGCCGCCAAGGACTGCTTCACTTTGAAGAGATTTGCCCGGGAGAGCAAGAAGCAGGCTGGACAAGGTCCGAGTGGACATGCCGCCAAGCAGCCTCCTCCCGAGGCCGAGGAAGACTACCAGGAAGTCGACCTCGAGCTCAATTACATATTCGGGGGCTCGGCCGCGTACGAGTCCAAGCGAAAGCAAAAGCTTACCGCCCGAGACATTAACGCAATAGAGCCGGAGACCCCCAGTATGTACGGTGGTCCGAGGTCGCGATAACTTATGACCGCTCGGATCACCCGGATCGAGCCCATTCCCCGGTAGATATCCGCTTGTCTTTACGCCGGTTGTCCGCGGCATCAAACTCAAGAGGGTATTGATTGACGGTGGAAGTGGGCTCAATGTCCTCTTTGTGAAAACTCTTGACGACATGGGAATTCCACGGTCGGAGCTCAAACGCGGGTCGTCGCCTTTTCACGGCGTGATACCCGGAACGTCGGCGACACCACTCGGACAAATCACTCTGCCGGTCACTTTCGGCACAAGAGAAAACTACCGGACGGAGAATCTTAACTTCGAGGTGGCTGATTTCGCGACAGCGTATCATGCCATCTTGGGGAGACCAGCACTAGCCAAGTTCATGGCAGTACCCCACTATGCGTTCCTGACAATGAAAATGCCAGGGCCGAGTGGCATTATCGCTTTACGCGGTGACATCAGGCAGTCTTTTTCTTGCGACAGAGAGAGCTGCGAGATGGCCGAGTCGCTGGAGGCGCGAGCGGGTCGGGAGAGGATTTGGCAAGAGGCGGATTCCGATAAGCCAGAAGGTAGCGTCCCTACCCGCAAAGCGCCGAACCCCGGAATTGGTCCCGAAGAAGGTACCAAGAGGATTATCCTCGACCCGTCCGATTCGGCTCGAACGGCCTTGATCGGGACAGGGCTCGGAGAGAAATAGGAGGACGCGCTCGTCACCTTTCTGCGGGCAAACAAAGACGTCTTTGCCTGGAAGCCGTCGGACATGCCCGAAGTCCCCAGGGAGGTGATCGAGCATGCGCTGAACGTAAATGAATCGGCCAGGCCGGTCAAACAAAGGTTGCGACGGTTCGCTCAAGACCGCCGAGAAGCCATCAGGGAGGAGATCACAAAGCTGTTAGCCGCAGGTTTTATCAAAGAAGTGTATCATCCCGACTGGTTGGCAAACCCTGTACTCGTTCAAAAGAAGAATAAAAGTTGGTGCATGTGTGTTGACTATACCGACCTCAACAAGGCTTGCCCGAAAGATCCCTTTGGTCTACCCCGCATCGATCAAGTGGTGGACTCCACTGCTGGATGTCAGCTCCTCAGTTTTCTGGACGCCTACTCAGGCTATCACCAAATCCGGCTTCGAGAGGAGGATTGCGAGAAGACTTCATTTATCACCCCATTTGGAGCATATTGCTATGTCACGATGCCGTTTGGGCTGAAAAACGCTGGCGCAAATTATCAGCGCGCGATACAGCGGTGTTTTCACCATCAGCTCGGACGCAATGTGGAGGCATATGTGGATGATGTAGTGATTAAAACGCAAGCCAAGGACAGTCTCACATCCGATCTGGCCGAGACGTTTGAAAGCCTAAGAGCGTTCCAGATGAGGTTGAACCCTAAGAAGTGTGTTTTCGGAGTTTCTTCCGGGAAACTACTCGGATTCATTGTCTCTCATCGCGGGATCGAGCCAAATCCAGAGAAGATCGGGGCCATCATGAGGATGGCGCCACCTACCAGCCAGAAAGATGTTCAAAAGCTTACGGGCTGCATGGTAGCGCTTGGCAGGTTTATCTCCCGGTTGGGGATTCGGGGGATGCCTTTCTTCAAGCTCCTCAAGAAGCAGGACCGCTTTGAGTGGACAGCTGAGGCACAGCAAGCCTTCGAAGAACTCAAGGTGTTCCTCTCCACCCCCCCAATCTTAGTCTCGCCGGTGCCAGGTGAACTTCTCCTGCTTTACATAGCGGCAACAACTCATGTAGTCAGTGCCGCAATAGTTGTGGAGCAAGAGGAGTCAGGACACCGCTACGGCGTACAACGCCCGGTCTACTTTGTCAGTGAAGTACTGGGCGAATCCAAGGCGCGATATCCTCAAGTTCAGAAGCTGCTGTACGCAATTTTGATCTCGTCGCGGAAGCTGAAGCATTACTTCCAAGGACACTCGATTTCAGTAGTGACTTCTTTCCCTGTGGGAGAGGTCCTCCATAATCGAGAAGCTACTGGGAGAATCTCAAAATGGACGGCCGAGCTTGGAGCCTTCGACATCTCGTTCAAGCCGCGCACCGCCATCAAGTCCTAGGCCTTGGCCGACTTCACGGCCGAGTGGACTGAATTCCAAGCTCCCCGCATCGAAGAAGAGCCGGAGTATTGGACCATGCACTTCGATGGATCTCTCATGCTCGGCGGGGCCGGGGCGGGAATTCTCTTCATCTCGCCGAGAGGCGATAGACTAAAGTACGTCCTTCGGATTCAGTTTCCGGCCTCGAATAACGCCGCAGAGTATGAGGCACTCATCCACGGGCTTCGCATCGCCATATCGCTCGGGATCCGGCGATTGGCGGTCCACGGAGATTCACAGTTGGTGGTAAGCCAGGTACAGAAGGACTGGTCGTGTGTCGATCAGACTATGACGGCGTATTGTCAACAGGTTCGAGAACTGGAGGGCAAGTTCGATGGAATGGAGCTGATCCATGCCCTGCGCCGCAATAATGAAACAGCAGACGAGCTGGCCAAGATGGGAGCCACTCGGGCAGAGGTCCCGAGTGGAATCTTCGTCCAGGATCTTTACGAGCCAACAGTTGCAAAACGACGAGAGCCAAGTAAGAATCCTGAGACTGAAGTCATGTCCATTAACCCCGACTGGACAGCTCCATATCTAGATTATCTCTTGAAAGACGAACTTCCTGAAACTCCTGCTCTGGCCGAGCGCATTTCGCGACAGGCCAAGTCCTATGTGGTGATTGGGGGAGAGCTCTTTCGAAAGAGCGCCTCCGGCATTCTTAGGCGGTGCATTCCGCAACAAGTGGGAAAGGACCTGCTCAGAGAGATCCACTCGGGAATGTGCGACCATCACGCTGCATCGAGCGCCTTGGTTGGGAAAGCCTTCCGGCAGGGCTTCTTTTGGCCTACAGCGGTGACGGATGCAAAGGAGATCGTTCGAACATGTGAGGGCTGCCAGTTCTACGCGAGGCAGACACATTTGCCGGCGCAGGAGCTGCAAACCATCCCCATCTCTTGGCCCTTTGCGGTTTGGGGGCTCGATCTGGTCGGACCGCTCAAGAAGGCACAAGGCGGTTTCACCTACCTCTTCGTAGCCATTGACAAGTTCACCAAGTGGATCGAATCTAAACCAGTCGCCACGATCACTGCGGTCAAGGCCAAGGAGTTCTTCCAGGATATCGTGGTCAGATTCGGAGTTCCCAACCGGATCATTACAGACAATGGTACCCAATTCAGGAGTGAAGAATTTCAAGAGTGGTGCGAAGGCGTTGGAATCAAGATTTGCTTCGCCTCGGTAGGTCATCCACGGAGCAATGGGCAAGTTGAGCGGGCAAATGGCTTGGTCCTCTAGGGCCTCAAGGCCAGGATTTTCGATCGCCTCAAACCATATGCTGCCCGATGGGTGAAAGAGCTACCGTCAGTACTTTGGGGACTCAGAACCACTCCTAGCCGAGCTACTGGACAAACCCCTTTTTTCCTAGTTTACGGTCTGCGACGGTTTTGCCAACTGAGCTAGAATTTGGATCCTTGAGGGTCCGGAATTACAAGGAAGCCGAGTCCGAGGAAGGCCGAGTGGTAGAACTTGATCAACTCGAGGAGGCTCGAAACGTTGCAGCCATCCAGTCGGCTAAGTACCTCCAGGGACTTCGGCGCTACCATTCTCGCAATGTCCGAAGTCGAGCCTTCTCAAACGGAGATTTGGTCCTCAGAAGGAACCAGAAAAGTGAGCACAAGCTCTCTCCGATTTGGGAAGGCCCGTACATTGTGGAGGAGATGGTTCGACCGGGTGCCTATCGACTCAGACGTGGAGACGGCGTAGTTTTGGCGAATACTTGGAATGCCGAACAGCTGCGTCGCTTCTACACTTAAGTTATGTATTCCGCCCCTGTGCATTAAATAAAGCTGCCGATTATCTAGTTCTTTGATCTGTCTTACTATGCTGTGACAAAGTCGGTCCCGAGTGGTTATCACCCTACTAGCGTAGCGTCTAATCCAAATGGTACCAATGCAAATTAGGCGGAAACGCGTGTTCGGGGTGAGGCCGTGACAAGCGGCGGACGTTTGTATTAGCGCACAAAGAAGGAAATACGAAGCTAGGAGAGGGCACTAACCGCTCGAGAACGGCGATATGTGGTTCGTGAACACTTCCGAACACAGAAGTCGGGGCCACTATTCCCTAATCGGTAGAAATTCGGCCCTCCGGCACCTCGCTGTAGGGGCTGGAGCTATCGACTAGGACAAACAATCTACAGAAAGACAATCAAATTTAGAAAGATATAAATAGCACCGTTCTCATACTTTATTTCACGGTATTAGTAATTTATATTGCTAATCTGTTTTTCATTTTCTCGCGCTAAAAAAAAGGGGGGGCAGGGACGGTGCATTTGGTGTCTCTTCTTTGGTCTTTCTTTCTTGCGGTGCGACCATTAGGGCGGTCGGGGTCGGGATCGCCGAGGTCAGGCGCGGCGCGCGCGACCCAGAGCCGCGAGGATCTCGTCCTCAACCACCCAAAGGGGTGGTATAAGGCGGAGGAGGGCCGTGACGGCTAGGTTGTCGCGACGTTCGTGCCCTACCATCTCCTTAATAACCTCGGCCACCTCAAAGAGCCCCGGCGCCACCTCCAACAAGGCGGCCACGGCGGCGGCGTCTCTGGCGGCCCCAGCCTCCTCCTCCGCCTCCAGTATGGCGAAGTCATGCTCCTCCCAGAACTCCGCCTCCTCCCAGCTGAAGAGCAAGCCGAAGAAGCGCTGGCGAAAAAATGCCGCGTAAGGGCCGACAAATCTCCTCATGTTAAACATTGAGGGAAGCTTGGAGAAAGAAGGAGAAGAGGACTCGAAGAAGAGGGCGATCGCT
This sequence comes from Rhipidocladum racemiflorum, assembly GCA_036346355.1. Taxonomy (NCBI): domain Eukaryota; kingdom Viridiplantae; phylum Streptophyta; class Magnoliopsida; order Poales; family Poaceae; genus Rhipidocladum; species Rhipidocladum racemiflorum. The sequence continues at coordinate 13,363,360 of CM070584.1, forward strand.
CAATAGCGGTAACGCCCCATTTATAGGCCATGCATGGCCCCGAAGCCGAGACGACACCATTTAAAGACACGGAAGACGAAGCGACGTTACGACGCTGCTGATATCCTCAAAGCGCAAAGAAGATCAACACGTGTTAGGCGCAGTTCCGACGTAATCTGAACAGAATGAAGGAATATATCGCCAGGCACGTGTCAGGCGCAGTTCAAATTAATTTGGCCTTCCCGCTAAGTTGGCCCAATTAAGCAAGAAGTCCGGGGGCTGGGAGGCAACGACGTAAACTTGGGGGCTGAACCACTCAGCCAGGTGGCCACAACGTAAGTCTCGACGCTCGAGAGCTGCACGCCAGCCACTCGGAAAAGCGTGCTAGGGGCGAGAAGGCCACGATCCAAGGTCCCGGTGCTTGGATGCCATACCAGTCGACTGAAGGCCACCCAGAAAGGCGTAATGGGGGCCAAAAGGCCGCGGACCTATGTGTTAGCAACTCATACGAGCGGAAAAGAGCGAAAGAAGTTGCGAGCTCGCTTACCGAAGAACAAGGCAGACAAATTATATTCAAGTAAGAAATACAATGCTTCAAACAAGGAGGGCCAGCACTCGGCACGAAGATTCATGTCAAATTCAGAATTCAAGATTCTCCAACAAGGCCCGTGATGTACCGGAAACCTCTTCAAGAAGTGCATTGGCCTTGTCTTCGTCACAGGCAAAACCCTCTTTAACAGCTTCAAGGTCAACTCTTGGATAGTGAGATTTGACCACTGCCAATGCCTGGTTAGCACTCATGGTCGCCGACTCCATTGCGTAAGCCTTGATCCTGTCATCTCCTCCCGAGAGAAGTGGAACGGCATCGTCTCCCTGGCTTTGTTCGGCTCCCTCGATACGCAGAAGGTGCAGAACTGGCTCGTAGGCGACGCGGAGCTCGGTGCGGCTTCGTTCGGCAGCGGTTATCTTCTCCTTGCATTCTACACCAAAGCCAAGCTGCCATCAGAAAACACACCCAGCACCAAGCACGTCTAATTCAAATCAAAGAAGCCTACCCTCCAGCTCTCGCTGTGTCTTCTCCAAGCCAGCCCGAGTTTCGAGGTTAGAACATTCTAAAGCCTCTAGTTGTGCCCTCAGCTCAACGATTGTTGAGTCGCATCCTGAAACACGAGGGTGCCGTCATTCTTCCCAATTATTTAAGAAAGTGTCCATGCCAAACCCAGGGGAAAATCTTACCTTCGAGCGTATGCTCAAGCTCCGCCTTTTCCTCTCAGAGTGTCATGCACTAGGCCTCCAGCCCATGGACCTCTTTCCACCTTTCGTCACCGATCTCGTTGATCTTGTCTCGATACTTTTGGTGCTCTTTGAGCTTGGGGAGCACCTTCCGAAAAAACTGTGATCTCTTCTCCGAGCGCTCCCCCATGTCCTAGGTGACACGGCGAAGTCTTAGGTGGGGGCCAGCATTTCGTGAGGTTAGCAGACTAAAGAAAGATATAAGGCTTACCCTGACAAGCTTGCTGCACCTGACGGTGAGCTCATAGAGCTCCATCCGAGCCGCAACCTCTGCTTCCTCGTCCTCCTCCATCCCTTTCCAGTCGGAACCCCCCTCACACCACACGGTCCGGTTCGGGGGCTTCGGGAGAGGGCCAAGCGGCGGTGGCTCTCGATGGACCTCCTCCACTTCGGGAGACGAAGCCGGGTCAAGCCCATCGACCGCCGGACCACTCGACGGCTCGGCGGTCGAGCCAGCAGCAGGAGGCGGCGCCCCGGCTGCCGAAGGAGACGGCGACCTAGCCGACGAGGAGGGGGCCTCGCTTGGAGAAGCCAGCTCCGGGGGCTCCTTTTCAGGAGACCCCCCATTGGGACATCCATAGTGGGAGTCCTGGGTTGTCAAAAAGGAAGCATCTCAGCACAGGTAAGAACAAAAATGATGGGTTCTAAGCATGGAAAACAAAAATTTTTCCTACGAATGCAACCAAACACCAAGATCATATCTAGGAGATGCATGCAAACGGTTTCAGAAGGACTCACCCTCGTAGACCGAAAGCGGGAATAACGTTCCCGCAAACAAACGTGGTTGAAGTAGAGGTACACGCCCGACTTCAAAGTCGCGAAGATGAGCGCCACAAACGGCAGCGCCCGCATTTGGTCACACGTGCGGAACAACGGCGACCTCCAATCCCTCGATCCAAGGGGCAGCGGAAGTAGAGGATCCACGAGAAACTCCAACAACACTACGACTTAGTGGTGGTGGTGGAGAAACTATTTCAGCGGCGCTTAAGCTACTGCTTGAAAGGTGGAACAGCAGGAGGAGGGAGAAAGGACCAACCAAAGGGTTATGGAGATTAGTCCATGAGAGAGGAGCTCCACCCTCCCTTTTATAGGAGTGAGTGGACTCTCCACTCTCTCCATGTGAATGGACTCTCCATTCCCTTCATGTGAATGGATTCTCCATTCCCTTCATGTGAATGGACTCTCCATTAAATAAATAAACAATTTTATTTTTGTTATTTTAATATTTGTTAATTCTTTTAATTAACAAAAATTAACACATACCCCCTTGAACTATTCCGATATCCCGAAACTATTCCGGTGCTGTCCAAACTTTTCTCCGGTGTTCCGTATCCACTCAAAAGCGTCGATGAACCTTAAGTGTGTCACCCTACGGTTCGTGAATAAAATGGACATGATCAAGACACCTCTCGATCAATAATCATCGCGGGATCCGAGATCCATAATGACTCCCACTTACTCAACGATGAACTAGTGATCGTGTGAACCAAAAACAACATAACCAATTCCTTTTGTCTCGCGATATATTACTTATCCGGGATCCGATCATTGGTATCAACTATACCTAGTTTGATCCCGTTACCGACAAGTACTCTTTACTCGTTCCGTGATATGACATTCTTGTGACCTAGTCACGTGCTTGCAAGCGATGTCAATGTGATATCACCGAGAGGGCCCAGAGTATATCTCTCCGTCATCTGGATGGACAAATCCCACTCTTGATGCATGAGCCTCAACTAATACTTTCATAGTACCCAAATCCATCTTTATAGTCACCGTGTTACGGAGTGACGTTTGATGTCATCAAAGTACTCTTCCGGAGTTAGTGATTGACATCATCTCATGGTCTAAGGAAAAGAGCTATTTTGTATATGTTCAGTACAGCAACAAACTTTAATGATTTGATCAAATTTGCTATACCAACTTGGGTGTGTGTTCATCACATCATTCTTCTAATAATTTGACCCCGTTATTAACAACATCCAATGTTCATGATCAGGAAACCTTGATCATCAGTTAATCAACGAGCTAGTTTAAAAGAGAGGCTTCACTAGGAACCTTTCTGTTTATTAAACACACATGTATCAACGTTTCCGGTTAATACAATTTTAGCATGAGAAATAAACATCTATTATAAACATGGAATAAGATAATAAACAATTTATTATTGCCTCTCGGGCATATTCCCTTCAAAAAAGACAAGGATTACCCGAAAGAATACCTCCTGGATTTCTTAAGCTTCATCCCAGGCCTCATCCGAGTCCCGGCACCACTCGGAGGGGAGCCCGACTGTAATATCCCGGGTATTTCTATACTCGAATCACTGTACATTTGTACTCAAGCACTATTTAATAATATACTGCTCTTATGTATTTCTGTATTTTGAGATGAGTATACTTGATTGGCATCAAAAAGAGCCCTACAACTTATTTAACTTCGCTCAAAATCAATTTCCCATTTGATCGCGGTCATTAGACTACCCGACTAAATTAATTGCACTCTCATGAGTAATTGCAAATTGAGTTGGAAAGGTGTTAAATTGACCTAAAAACCTTCCTAAATATCTTAGAATCAATAAAAATCAACTTTGGAAGTTTAATTCTTCAAGATTTGTCACTTGACCATAATGCCCCTTGTAAGTGCATAGTGTCTTTATACCCTTTTATTGCCTCCTTGCCCCCAAAACCAACAGCCACTCCCTTTGCTTACCTCCCTCACGTGCTAAGCAAAGAAGGAGAAGGAGAAAGAGAGGAAGAAGAAGGCAAGGAGCACCCAAATCCGGAGTTTGAGGGCGAATCGACCGACGAAACTTGATCCGAGGCGGGAATCGACACCACCATCGCGTTCCCCACCTTCCTGAACCCTCTCAAGTGAGTATTCCAACATCTCCCATGGATGTTTCCTTGAGCTTGCATGGGGTTTTTGAGTTCTAGGTTGATTTCTAAACTCCCTGACTTCCCTCTAGCCATTGCTACGACTATCCCCATCGTAGCATCGCATTTCATCAAGTTCTTCTAAACCCTAGCCTAGGTCAAGTCTAGGTACCATGTGTTAGGAACATCGCATGGCAATTGTGCTTGAAACAAGACTCGTGTCATCGTAAGGTCCATTTAACTCTACTATCGACCTAGCATTTGACCACCTTCGAAATCTAGCAACCTAATGCTAGGTTTTCGATTTGTCGGAGTTCTAGTGGAGCAAAGCATGGATAGTAATTTTTGTGGGCACTTCGGTAGCTAGAGCCGCTATCGGAAGAATCGGAATTCAATTACGATAAGCCGGATTTTATTTTATTTAATTAGGTGTTAATTGTTTTCACAAAATACTAGGAGTCCGTAGCTTGAATCGACGATTCTATTAGCTCTTCGATAGCCGTAGTCGCGATCGGAAGAGTCGAATTCAATTTGTCGCATCCTACACAAAGTTGTCGGCTCTAGGTCACTCTATTTGCGAAAAATCCTAGAGGTCCGATGACCAAATGGATAGCCCCTATAGCTTTCTAGCTAGTAGAAACCCCGATAAAAATACGGAGTTTAGTTTTGACCATTTTGCAAAGATACTTTGTCGCTCTAGGTCTCAATTGGTTGAATAAAATCCTAGAGCTCCGGAGCACGAATCGACTTCACCATTAGTCTTCTTAGAGGCTAAAACAGTGGCTAAAAATGCTAGATTTGCATTTTAGCACTTCGCATTTTATTTTAATAATTAGAGGGCCCAAAGCCGTTCTTGGCTTTTCGCTTCAGTTCGCCTCGTTTAAGGTCCCTAAGGTTGAAAGCATGCTTCACGTGTGCTTTAGATCCCATTTTGGCCCTTTTCCGGACTTTTGTCGTACTTCGGGTAAATACCGGAGTTACGCGGACGTTTGATCAAAAGTCCGAGTAGGTTAAGTCAATTTTTGGCGGTGATTGGCTCCGATAAGTCATTATTACCTCCAAGTGTCTAGCTGCGGGTCCAGAACGAAGTTTCACGACATTCTTGATCAAAACGACCTTTTGTCGGTTTTGATCGTTTTTGGTCGTTAACGGTCGTTTTGATCGTTTTGGCCGTTTTTGCGAATTCGATGCAAATTGCTAATCTACCGAGCGTTTTAGTTAGGTGTTGAGTGTTCGAACCCGTATCGGGAACCCACACGCGGATTCGATCGCGTTTGGACTCAATACGGACTCAAAACGGTTTTGTCGGTAATTACTCCGCGGTTTTTCATTTTGATTCAATTTTGGTCAATTTCATTAGGAATTGCTTTGCAACCGATCCAACTAAGTCCTAAATATCTTGTTTTAGCTTGTTGCGTTGTCGGAAACCTGTTTTGCGCAAAAATCCGCAAAATTGGCCGTTTAACGGATTTCCGACAAAACGATCGTTTTCGGCCGTTTCGGCAAATTTGTCGCTTTTAGGGCCGAAAGGTTTTTTTTCGATCTTTCGAGCGTTTTAGCACCTAGTTATGTACCTGAGGCCATATTGAGGCTCCACATGCAAATTTAATTGCATTTGTCTTCAATTTACGTATTTTTATTCACGTAGGTAAAGAATACGCCGTTTTAAATCGTTTTAGCTCCTGGTTGATCATTTCAACTTCAAACAAGTTCCAATAAGTCCCATTAGGTATGTTATACCTATTTTTAGGTATTTCACTAAGTTTAGTTGGGTTTTACTTCATTTTGCACGTTTTAATCCATTTTGGCACTTGTTCGGCCGAAATGGACATAATAGGTCATAGTTTCACATTTTCTTCGTTTTCTTCATTTCTTTCTCCTTTAAATATTTAAGTGGGTCTTATTTGATGTTTAGTTGGAATTTGTGCATTTAAATCTTTCTTTTGCTAAGTTGTATTTCTTTTTGTCGTTTTTGTTGCTTTGACCGATTAGAGGCTAGCGAGACGGGCTTAAGCCTCGAACGACCCGAACATCATCCCGGACATCACCGAAGTGCAACAACAAGGCAAGCACCTCATTTGACCATCTTGAATCCTATATTTCACAATGTTTACTTTGATTTCTCAAACTAATATGCATCGTTTAAATTCAATAAAGCGCTAGTTTGTGGGATTGGTAGATATAATCCAAATTGGTGGTTTTCCTTAATCTAATTTCCCTTCCACACATTGATAACCCTAGTAGAGGTTAGACAACTTAATAAATGTCACTTGGGTATAAACGAACTAGTAATCAGATATGCTTAGACATTGCAATAGAAGTGATTACAATGGCAGTCTTGTACCATACATTTTCAACTATGACATTTTTAAGTGGTTTTAGAAATGTGACATGAGAAAGTAATTTGGTAAAAATGTGAAGTGTCTAGTTGGTAATTAGACCGAGCGGGAGGTATAATATGTGCTAGTTAAATTGGTGGCGATTGGTTGACGAGTTAAGTGGAGTACCCCGCTTGAGTCACTAGGAGAAAACTATAAGGACCGAAGCCTTGAAACCATAATTCTGACTGACATTACGTGCAACCGCGCATGCTGGGATGGGGCAGCCGCAATTGAGTACTTGAAGTGTGAGGGTTTAACCGTGCCTGTTGGTAGGCCGTTGTGTGGACCTTTTTCCCGTGATGAGCAAGTCAAGCGCGGTGTGAGTGTCCCCACGACCCGCCGTTTGCACCTTCGTGAGTGCGCTTGGTCTTAGCAGCGGTGTAGGATCGAAGTATACGAATATAGCAATCAGAGGGGGGGTGAATGATTATGCGGAAGCTAAAACAAAATTTTCGATCTACTGGAAGAACACCCCAACTCGGATTCAAAAGATTGCCTCGTAATCAACAAAAATAGATTGACAGACGCTTGGTAAAATGAGAATTCCCGGAGATCCAACCGTCGAAACGATCTGAAATTTGGACACAAGAAACTAGATTCCAAAACGAAACAAACCCAAAATGAATCAGCTCGATCGGACTTAAGGATCAAAAGTTATGAGCTTCTCAAGCTTGCTGATCCAGAACTTGACGAGAATTGATCTAACGTAAACTTGAAAGTTTTAACAGAACCGACAAAAGTTTAATCAACTAGACTTTGAGGAACTCAAAAACAATACCCTAGAACAGTTTTTGATGGATCAAATCAAGATGAAACTCAACGATCAAAAACCAATCTAGAATTAGAACAAGCATGCAAACAAAAACCAAAACAGAAAACACTGTAGCGACGTGGTTACTGTAGCACGCAAAAGTCTTGGAAGAATTGATCTTTATTTCTTGTCTAAAATACTCTCATCAAAAGAGTACAAACCCTAAAACCAAGCTCAAAGCTTGATGCGCTCAGCTCTCCTTGGTTCGATTGATTGCTCTTTAACAGGAGACACCCCTCCTATTTAAAGGACCAACCCACAAGGAGTTATGAATACGATTCCTATTCCCTAGAAGGAATCTGTATCCAACACAACTCTACTTGGCCCAACCTGGCCGAGTACAACTCTTGCACGCGTATGGCAACCCTACCATACTCACGTGACTAACACTTTGCACGTGTATGGCCACCTGCCATACTCACGTGACTAACACTTTGCACGTGAATGACCTCCTGCCATTCTCACGTGACTAACCATTCTTCAAGTGCACCATTCTCTTATCCCGAACGTCCCGCATGACATCCTTGACCACCAAGACCTCAGTTCCTCCTGAACCTAGTCCCGAACCTCAGTTCCTCCATGAACCTAGTTCCGGTCCCGTCATCGACCACATTCGTCTTCGAGCAATACCTGCACATGAACAAACAACAAAACAAATCCGAGCACAAGTCCACGACTTGACTCAAGGTCAATCCATGCAACTACTCACATGAGCATTGCATAAGGTCCACTTCAAAACACGCATCATGAAATCATCTCAAATTTCATAATTTCAAATTCAAACCATTTCAATTTTGCTCAAAACCGCCAAAAGCATGTGTATGACAGACCAAAGTCTTTGGTCTGTCATACATGGGAAAATTGAGTTCGCTATCATCATGTGTATGACAGACCAAAGAGTTTGGTCTGTCATACATGGGCAAAATGAGTTCACTGAAAACATGTGTATGATGACCAAAGAGTTTGGTCTCATACATGGGTAAAATGAAATCGCCCAAAGCATGTGTATGATGTACCAAAATCTTTGGTCTCACATACATTGAAAAACGAAGTCACCAAAAGCACAGGTATGTGGACCAAAAACTTTGGTCTGTCATACATGGGAAAAATGCGATTTTTAGTTATTTGGTTGGCGCAAGAACAAGGTTTCTTTTAATGTTCGGATGTTTGGTCAAACAACTTTGCAAGATTAATCTTAACCAATTTCAGCACAAGATCAAACCAATTTTTCATCACATGATTCACAATCTCCCCCTTGATGAAAACATTGGCAACACCATTTAGACATGAACATTTGGCAGTTTTTTTTAAAAAGAACAGAGAACATAAAAACTCCCCTTTTGACAAGTGAAAAATGTGTGTGGTTTGTGCAATGTGCCAAAAGCCAAAAAGTGAACTTCTCCCAGATTACTCAACAACCGAAAGATACTACCCCCTCTTTTTCAACTCTTCCCAAACTTCCCAAAAACTTCTCCCCCTTTGACAATGGATTCATCAAGAAAAACAACAAGAAAACATGTTCAAATTTTTGTATCAATGGTTTCGCAAACAGAAGCAAGAGAGTGCCAAAGGATGAGCTTATTCGATCATATAACCTTATATATCACATAATATGCAAAATATATGATCTTAATGTGATGTTTAACTAGTTAAGAAATGACATGCATCTCAACCTAAAATCTGTCAACTATAGCCATGTACTAAGCAAGACCTTTAGTAGAAAAACAAGGACTCAAAAATTGAAGCAACTAACAAATCAGGGCGAGCAAGTGGTTTCAACTCCAATCTAGTAGACCAATTTTAATCTTTTAAACAATAAACTGCATGTGGCATGCTTGAAGCATACTTCTTTTATTTCCTTGGAGTGGCATGCTTGAAGCATACATCTTGTCATTTGAGGGAATGGCATGCTTGAAGCATACATCTTGAAGCTTTTGCTTTTAACAATCCTTTTTATTGATTCCCTTTTTCTTTTCTTTTTCTTTGATTGTAAACATGCAAAAAAAATGATTAAAAGGTCTTATGTAAGAGTAATGCTGAAAACACACTTGCTTCATAGCCCAAATTTGTCAAGAGGATTCAATATCAAGCCTAGAAGAATGAGATGTCACAGAGTATTTAGCTATAGGCAATCAGATCAGGGAATTCCGCAATGTCATTTTTAGTTCAAGTGACAATTTAGATTATCATATATTAGCTCAATTACATAGTATATAAAGAAATATGATAAAGTGAGCTCATCAAGTGAAAGAAATTGGCAAAGAAACTCCCCCTCAAAACAATCCCATTGGATGAACAATTCCAAGTTCTCCCCGAATAAAGGCAAAACGAGAAGAAGACAAAGGTTTTGTGAAAATGTCTGCCAATTGATGTTCAGTATCCACATGATGAAGCACAATGTTGCCTTTTTCAACATGATCTCTAAGAAAGTGAAATCTGATGTCAATATGTTTTGTTCTTGAATGTTGCACAGGGTTCTTAGCAATGCAAATTGCACTAGTGTTATCACACGTAAGAGGAACACTATCCGGAAAAACCCCATAATCTTTAAGTGTAGCTACTATCCAAAGAATTTGAGAACAACAACTAGCAAGCAGCCACATATTCAGATTCAGCAGTAGATTGTGCAACAGAAGATTGCTTTCTAGATGACCATGCAAAGAGAGAATTTACCAATAAGTGACATGAACCAGAAGTGCTTTTCCAATCAATTCTACAACCTCCAAAAACAGCATCGAAAAGATCTCAAACTAATGCATGAGGAAGCAGAAAGCCAAATGCCAAAATCTTGAGTTCCATGAAGATACCTGAAAATCCTTTTGACTTGTCGATGTGAAGCACGTGGGGAAGCTTGAAAACGAGCACACAAGCACACAAGAAATTGTATATCCGGCCTTGATGCAAGAGGTACAAAAGTGAACCTATCATGCTTCTATATTCCTTTTGATCAACCGGCTCACCATCTTCATCAGGGTCAAGTGCGCAAGTGCTCTCCATGGGTGTCATGATCGGCTTGCTGTTTTCCATCCCAAAGCGATGTAGCAAGTCTTTCGTGTATTTGCTTTGATGTACAAAAGTACCATCCTTCGTTTGCTTGATTTGAAATCCCAAAAAGTATGTCAACTCACCCATCATACTCATCTCAAACTCCTTCCTCATTGTTTCTGAAAACTCAGACACTAAAACATGAGAGGAACCACCAAAGATAATATCATCAACATAAATCTGAACGAATAGTTGATCATTGCCTTGCTTGAGTAAAAAGAGAGTTTTGTCAACCTTTCCCATTGAAAACCCCCTTTCAAGTAAAAATGTTTTTAGCCTATCATACCATGCTCTAGGGGCTTGTTTCAAACCATACAAAGCTTTTGATAATTTGAACACATGATTTGGAAACTTGGGATTTTCAAAACCAGGTGGTTGCTTGACAAAAACCTCCTCATTTATGTAGCCATTAAGAAAAGCACTTTTCACATCCATTTGATACAATTTGAAACCTTTGGATGCAGCAAAAGCTAAAAGGATTCTAATGGCTTCAATTCTAGCAACAGGAGCAAAGGTTTCATCAAAATCTAAGCCTTCAATTTGAGTGTAACCTTGAGTAACCAATCTAGCCTTGTTTCTAACAACAACACCATCCTCACTTTGTTTATTTTTGAAAACCCATCTAGTTCCAATAACATTAAAATCTGGAGGTGGTGAGACAAGTTTCCAAACTTTATTTCGTTCAAAATTCTCTAATTCTTCATGCATGGCATTGATCCAAGATTAAATCGAGATAATGCATGAGATATATCTTTGGGTTCAAAAGAAGCAACTAAAGCGAGAATGAGTATTAGTGTCGAATGAATAAACCTGGATCGAGTGACTCTCTCATTTAGGTCTCTAATCATTTGTTCGAGATGGATGCATTTTTTGAATGTGCAAGGGAGCATTGGCTTTTGAGACTTCTCCTTCTCCTTCTTCATTTTCAGCATGTACAGATGATGTTGTAGCTTGAGGATGGTTAGCTGTAGGTGATGTAGTAGTAGGTGCCAAGGGTGCTACAGCTTGTTGTGCATTAGGAAGAGTCAAGACATCAACTTCAACAACATCATTATCTTCAAAGATTATCTCCCCCTGAATGTATGCGTCAGACTGCATCACTTGGACTAGTGCCTGGACTAGCCTCATCAAAAGTAACTTCACAAGTTTCCACAATTTTGTTAGTCTCCAAAACAAGCACACGATAGCCACGAGTATGAGCAGGATATCCAAGAAAAATGCCATCAGTTGATCTAGCTTCAAATTTATCAAGATTTCCAGATTTCAAGACAAAACATTTGCATCCAAAAACCCTAAAGTGAGAAACAGTAGGCCTGTGTCCAAACCGAAGCTCATATGGAGTCTTACCCAATTTTGATCTCAAAAACACACGGTTTGAAACATAACATGCAGTTGAAATTGCTTCAGCCCAAAAGTTTCTAGGAGTGTGATGTTCATCTAACATGGTTCTAGCCATCTCAACCAATGATGAGGACATCACTACCATGGATACGGCCATACCTACAAACCCAATGGAAACCAACAATGTCATACAAGGGCCAATTACTCGAGCTCGCGCACGTCAATTCAATTACCAGTGAATATGCGTCTCGGGTTGCATACAAATAATTTAATGAATGGAATGCTATTTAACTTTGTAATGATTTTATTGTCCTTAGGAACCAAGGAGAAGGACTCCCAAACGCCAAGCATGAAGCCAATTCTTCCGGCACAAGTTATACTCGGATTCGCCTCCTGACAGCACCAACTTAAAACGACCATAACTTTTGATCCACAAGGGTGTTTGGGGTCTATGAGTACCGGGTTTGAAAGGCTTCGACGCCCTTTTTCCAACGGATCCGACCCCATCCCCAAATTCGTCCGAGTCAACGGGAATCTGCAAAACAATTGGCGCCACTTTTCCAAATCGAAGACGTGGGCTTTGGGCCTTGTAATAGAGTTGTAGTTGGTATCCTACTGCTTTGGACGTGTTTCCCACGCCCTACCTTCTTATAAATAGCCGTACATCGGCTCCTTAGGGTTTTGGGTTTTATTTGATTAGTTTAGCCAAGTGCAAACTTGATCCGCGAGTTGTAGCCGATGTACCACCTTGTCAAGATCGTCAATAAGACTCCACTTTGTTTTGCTTGCGCTTTATCCGCACTTCAGATTGCTTATCCTATTGTTCTTGCTTGTTCTTCGCTGTTTGCAGGAATTGAACTCGTTCAAAGTTGATCGTGCTTTCTACCGGTAAGATCAATAACTACCGAGTTGGTTTAGCGATCATAAGGGCGCATCGTCAGCCGCGGTGTAGTTTCCGATCGCCAAAGTCGACTCTAACAAATCGATCGTGTGTTTTCATCGAAAGATCGACACCCATATTGCCATCACGCGCCATCAAGTGGTATCGTGAGCAAACCAGGTTGCTCTGCGGAGAATTCTTTACCCTAGATTAGTAGATTGATATCTTTCCTATAGTCCGTGGAAGCGCCATCATTGGATCTCCCCATACCAAAACAATTTGAGCCTCGATTTTCCTTTCCAAAGGTAATCGCTATTGAATTTTTGGTTGCATCGTCGTCGAAGTTGTTGAATTCTAGTCTAGGTCCAGGTCGAAGAAAATTTTGTCTCCTACAATGCCGGAAGTTGTGTTCGGTTTCGAAGTTGTGTTCCGCTTTGAGTTGTGTTCCGCTCATTCCCCAACCGTTGAAAAAAAAAGAGAAAAGGTGTTCTGACCGAAGCTTTCTTCATCCAATCTGTCGATCGGTCGCCACTTGGTCGTCCGACCGGTTCTCCTCGTTAGCCGATCGTCGCCCCGACCGGTCGCCGCTCGATCGTCGTCGCCCCGATCGTCGCCCACCGATAGCCCATCGTCGCCTGATCGTCGCTGCCTGATCGTCGCCTGATCGTCGCCGCCGATCGTCGCTTCACTGAGCAGCTCATCACGCCCGATCGTCGCTTCACCTGAGCAGCTCATCGTCGCTCGATCGTCGCCCTCGATAAGCCGATCGTCGCTTCACCTGCCGTCCGATCGTCACACGATCGTCTTCCGCCGCATAGCACTTGAAAGAAAAAGGAGCCTGATCGTTCGCAAAAAAAAAAAAAAAAAAAAGAGTCCGAACAGATCCGAAAATTTTTATGTGCTAAACCTGCTTTCACAAGATTCCCCACTTTTGAGATAGTTCTCTTTTCGCGAATTTTTTTCGCTACTGTTTTTCATCTCACGTGGAACTGCACTGCCGACTACGCTTTGAGTCACAAGCCCCTAGCCTCGAGTCAAAGAATTCAGTGACTAGACGTTGAACAATTCTTCAATTTTGCATTCACCGATTGGATTATTAAGCTAACCTTTTTTGCTACTAAATTAAGCCCGCCCAAGCTCCACTTTCTACCCGTGTGCTCGATCCCTTGGCAATCGCTTCTACACAAACTTCTGAGAACTTTGACAACGCTAACTACCGACAACGTCACGATTGTAAGAACTTGTAAGAACTTGGGTCATAGGCTTGAGCGCTTGAGACTTGCCACCTAGTAGTCGATAGGAACATTATACTTGTGGTTTTTGTTTCCTTGTCATCAACTAACCATGTCGTGACGAGAGTTCACTTCATCACTTCCACGAACCAAGGGCATCATTGCTCACTTCCAAAAGATGACGAGGGAAACCACCGATGGTCTTAGCGAGATGTAATGCTCACTAATGAGCGTATGTCAATGCAGAAGACCGCCTCGTATCCATCGAGGCCGCACAAGGGATTGCTAACACTACTCTTGCTACTATTTTGGCTAGACTTGATACTTTTTGCATGCATCTGGTAAGCTTCCAATCCACCTCCGCCGTCTCCAAGCAAATAATTCAGCTCCAGGGAGGCCCCCAACAGATTAGAAGAACAGAACTAAGAGCACGAATATGATGACACCATCGATGTGGAGGAGGCCAACCCCATCCATTACGATAATGATCAGAACCATCAACGCCACGCTTCAATCAAAGAAGGTATGCGACGTGATCCTCCACGACCAAGGAACGAACGAGATGATGTTTTCCTAAGGTAAATTTCAATATGCCACCTTTTGAAGGTAAATATGACCCCGATGGTTACCTTAGTTGGGAATTACTTGTGGATCAAAAATTTGCGTGCCTACATGATTTCCCGAGAATAGAAGAGTTAGGGGCCACAAGTGAGTTCACCGATTTTGCTTCTCTGCTTGGTGGAGAGAACATTGTCAGTGCTCATCCAAATAATATACCCACCACTTGGGAAGCCTTGAATTGCTAATGAGGCATAGATTTGTTCCTTCATACTATGCTAGAGATTTATTGAATAAATTGCAAGCTCTACAAAGAAGGTAAGAATTCGTGGAAGAATATTACCAAGAATTGCAAATTGGCATGTTATGCTGTGGATTGAATTGAGAATGAGGAAGCTTCTATGGCTCGCTTCTTAGGTGGTTTAACTCGAGAAATCCAGGATATTCTAGACTATAAGGATTATAATTCGATGACTCGGTTGTTCCATCTTGCTTGCAAAGTCGAACGTGAAGTGCAGTGGTCGAATCGAGGGCCAAGACTAACTTTTTTCAAGCAGTCTAACTACTTCGGACACCGCACTCCGCTGCCCCTGCTGGTCGTGACTACCACGCCGACCTCTTCCATCAACAGAACGGCGCCCACCACCGCAAATTCGGCACTACCGACCAACGCCGACTAAAAGTGCCACACAAGCTACTACAAATAGTTCGCCGTCACGGCCGTCAGATCAACGGACGCACTAAAGATGTTCAAAGGTCATCGCTGCAAGGGTTTCGGTCACATGATGAGGGAGTGTCCGAACAAGCTGTGCTAATAATCCGTGAAGACGCGAGTATGACTCGCAAGTGATCTTGATGACGAAACATATGCTTTGCTCAATAACATGAAGACGGCGATCCAAATGCCGAGCAGTACGAGGTGCACGTGAGCGCTGGTGATGTCTGACCAATATTTGAGTATTATTGCACAACGTGTGCTTAGTGCTCGATTGCTCGCGCCGATCCAAATCAACGCCACAACTTGTTTTACACAAAAGGCGCCATCAAGGAGCCGATCCATTCGAATAATCATTGATGGTGGGAGTTGCAATAATCTCGCCAAAGATGGACATGGTGGAGAAGCTAGCACTCTCCACTAGACCACACCTCAAAGCCCTACCACATTCAATGGTTCAACAACAAAGGCAAGCTCAAGGTAACTGTGATGGTAAGAGTACATTTCGCTTAGGTTCCTATCATGATTATGTTGATTGCGATGTCGCACTTATGCAAGCATGTTCTATGTTATTGGGTAGACCGTGGCAATATGATAAGGATTGTTTACATCATGGTAGAACAAATCAATACTCTTTGTGCATAAAGAAAAGAAAATTGTACTACACCCAATGTCGCTCGATGCCATTGTAAAGGATGAAATCGCTTAGATCTAGCAAAGAGAAAATCGAGAGAATTCTAAGAGTGAAAATCAGATTGTCACCAAAGGACTGAACAACATAAACAGAGAGAATCTAACCTTGATTGTGCTAAGGAATGAGATTAAATTGAAAGGTGCTTGTTTTCTTGCAACAAAATCTGATTTGAATGAGTTGGCTATTTGTAGGTCTACATGCTATGCTTTGGTCTCAGCAAAGAAACTTTGTTTTCTAGAGGAGATGTCCTCTCTTGCCTCTCCTGTCACTAACCTTTGCAGAATACACCTGACATCTTTCCAAAGGACATCCCTCAGGGTCTGCCGCCAATTAGAGGGATTGAGCATCAAATTGATCTCATTCCAGGGGCATCCTTGCTCAACCGAGCACCTTGGCGTAACCAACCCTCAAGAGACACAAGAGATACAACGCCAAGTTCACGAATTGCTTGATAAAGGGCACGTGAATCTCTTAGTCCTTGTGTTGCACTACCATTTTAGTACCTAAGAAAGATGGAACATGGCGCATGTGGTGTGGATTGTAGAGCAATTAATAATATCACCATTAGATATCGCCATCCTATTCCTGCTAGACGATATGCTTGATGAGTTAAGTGGCTCTACTATGTTCTCTAAAGTTGATTTGGCGAGTGGGTACCACCGCATTCGCATGAAGTTAGGGAGATGAATGGAAAACAGCATTTAAAACTAAGTTCGGGTTATATGAGTGGTTAGTAATGCCTTCGGGTTGACTAATGCTCCTAGCACATTCATGAGACCGATGAACGAGGTTTTACGTGCTTTCATTGGAAAATTTGTGGTAGTTTACTTCGATGATATCTTGATTTATAGCAAATCTTTAGAGGATCATCTTGAACATCTACGTCGTTGTTTTTAATGCTTTACGCGATGCACGCTATTTGGTAACCTTGAGAAGTGCACCTTTGCACGGATCGAGTCTCTTTTTCTGGCTATGTTGTTACTCCACAGGGAATTGGAAGGTTGATCAAGCCAAGATTGAAGCAATACAGTTGGCTCGACTCTAACACGGCCACACAAAGCGGAGTTTCCTAGGACTTGCCGGATTCTATCGCTGCTTTTGTGAAGGACTTCAAAGACCATCGCCGTGACCCATGAATGAGCTCACCAAGAAGGGTGTATCTTTTGCTTGGGGCAAGTCACAGGAAGATGCCTTCAACATTCTCGAAGCTAAGTTAACCCATGCACCCTTACTCCAGCCTTCCAGACTTTTCTAAGACTTTTTGAACTAGAATGTGATGCTAGTGGAATTGGTTTGGGTGGTGTTCATACAAGGAGGAAAACTCGTTGCTTATTTTAGTGAGAAATTGAGTGGGCCAAGTTTGAATTATTCTACTTATGATAAGGAGTTATATGCGCTTAGTTCGAACTTTAGAAACGTGTAACATTATTTATGGCCCAAGGAATTTGTTATACATTCTGATCATGAATCGTTAAAACATATTAGAAGTCAAGCTAAATCCGAACCGAGACATGCAAAGTGGGTTGAATTCATTGAGTCATTTCTTATGTCATCAAACACAACAGGAAAGGATAATGTCATTGTCGATGCCTTGTCTAGAGATATACTATGCTCTCACAACTTGACTTCAAAATTTTTGGTTTGGAAACGATTAAAGAGCAATATGTGCATGATGATGATTTTAAAATGTGTTGCTCAATTGTAAAGAGGGAAAACTTGGAACAAATTTGTCCTCAATAATGGGTTTGTGTTTAGAGCAAACAAACTATGTATTCCAAATTCTGTTTGCTTGTTATTGCTACAGAAGCGATATGAGGAGGATTGATGGGACACTTTGGTGTGAAAAGGACGGAGGACATACTCGCTTAGCCATTTCTTTTGGCCCAGAGATGAGACGCAGAGACGTGGAACGCTTTCATCGCCGCTCTACATGTCAAAAAGCTAAGTCACGACTTCATCCCCATGGTTTATACATGCCTCACTGCCTAACGCATCTTGGGAGGATATTTCATGGACTTTGTTTTAGGACTCCTAGAACAAAGAAGGGGAGGGATAGTATCTTTGTCGTTGTGATAGATTTTCTAAAATGGCACACTTCATACCTTGTCACAAAAGCGATGACGCTTACCAACATTGCTGACTTATTCTTTCGTGAAATTGTTCGCTACATGGTGTGCCTAACACAATAGTTTCAGATCGCGACACTCAAATTCAAGCCACTTTTGGAGAACTTTGTGGGCTAAATTGGGGACTAAACTTTATTTTCTACTACTTGTCATCCCTAAACCTGATGGACAAACTCAAGTCGTTAATCGAACTTTATCTACTATGCTTAGGGCTGTTTTGAAAAAGAACATTAAATTGTGGGAAGAATGTTTGCCTCATATTGAGTTTGCTTATAATCGGCTCTATGCATTCTACTACTAAGATGTGCCCTTTTGAGATTGTATATGGATTTGTACCTCATGCTCCAATTGATTTGTTACCTCTACCATCTTCTCGAGAAATTGAATCTTGATGCTAAACAACGCGGTTGATTTGATTATGAAACTGCATGAGACAACTAAAGAAAACATAGAACGATGAATGCTAAATATAAACTTGCGGTAGTAAGGGAAGGAAACATGTAACTTTTGAACCGTGAGATTTAGTTTGGTTGCATTTGCAAAAAGATCGATTCCTGTAATTACTTAAAATCTAAGTTGATGCCGAGCTGATGGTCCTTTTCAAAGTATTGGCAAAGATTAATGATAATGCATACAAGCTTGAATTGCCTCGCAGATTTTGGGGTTAGTCCCACATTCAACATTGCCGATTTGAAACCATACTTGGGAGAAGATGATGAACTTGAGTCGAGGACTCCACTCAAATGCAAGAAGGGAGGATGATGAGGACATCACTACCATGGATACGGCCATACCTACAAACCCAATGGAAACCAACAATGTCATACAAGGGCCAATTACTCGAGCTCACACGTCAATTCAATTACCTGTGAATGATGCTCTCGGGTTGCATACAAATAATTTAATGAATGGAATGCTATTTAATCCTTGTAATGATTTTATTGTCCTTAGGAACCAAGGAGAAGGACTCTAAACGCTAGCATGAAGCCAATTCTTCCGGTGCACAAGTTATACTTGATTCGGCCTCCGACAAAGACCAACTTAAAACGACCATAACTTTTGATCCACAAGGGTGTTTGGGGTCTATGAGTACTGGTTTGAAAGGCTTCGACGTCCTTTTTCCAACGGATCCGACCTCATCCCCAAATTCCGCCCGAAATAACGGAATCTGCAAAACAATTATGCCACTTTTCCAAATCGAGAAGACGTGGGCTTTGGGCCTTGTAATAGAGTTGTAGTTGGTATCCTATCGCTTTGGACGTGTTTCCCACGCCTCCTACCTCTTATAAATAGCCGACATCGGCTCCTTAGGGTTTTGGGTTTTATTTGATTAGTTTAGCCAAGTGCAAACTTGATCCTCGCGAGTTGTGGCCGGATGTACCACCTTGTCAAGATCGCCAATAAGACTCCACTTTGTTTTGCTTGCGCTTTATCCGCAATATCAGATAGCATATCCTAATGTTCTTGCTTGTTCTTCGGTTGCTTGCAGGAATTGAACTCGTGGTTCAGGTTGATCGTGCTCACGGTAAGATCAATAACCTACCGGAGTTGGTTTAGCGATTGCTAAGGCGCATCGTCGTCGTACGGTGTAGTCGGATCGTCAAAGTCGACTCTAACAAATCGATCGTGTGTTTCTCATCGAAAGATCGGGACACCCATATTGCCATCACGGCGCCATCAACCAATGTTCTATTTTTCCTTTCAACTACACCATTCTGTTGAGGCACTCTAGGTGATGAAAATTGATGATCAATTCCTTTTTCAGTACAAAAGTGATTAAAAGAAGCATTTTTGAATTCAGTTCCATTATCACTTCTAATAGCTTTGAGAGCTCCTGGATGATCAATAGAAAGCCTAAGAACAAGACTTCTAAAATGACTAAAAGCCTCATCCTTAGATGCCATAAAGTATACCCAAGAGTATCTAGAAAAATCATCAACAATCACAAGCACATACCATTTGCCTCCAAAGGATTGAACTCGAGATGGTCCAACTGTATCAAGATGTAGAAGCTGTCCTGGAGCGTTTTTCATCACCATGGTAAGATGTGGATGTGAACCTGCAATCATCTTACCATGTCTACAAGAGGAACATACTAAATTGCTATCACCCTTAAGCTTAGGCAAGCCACGTATGAGATCTAAACTGCTTACACGAGTAAGATGATCAAAACCAACATGACCAAGTGTACGATGCCAAAAGAATAAATCTTTAGAAACATTGGCAATTAGACACCTATGTTTAGAAGAAGGTGATGCATCAAAATCAGCTTTAAAAACTCTTCCAAAACGAGAAATCTTGAACACAAGATCACTTGAAGCATCTAGCACTTTGCATTCATTTTTCTTAAAGCTTATCTCAAGATCTTCATCAAGCATTTGTGAGACAGAAAGCAAGTTATATTTCAAGTTTTCAACAAGAGCCACATCCTTGAACATAAACTTGTCACTTACCTTTATTGTACCTTTTGCCACAACAGAAGAGGAAGAAGCATCTCCAAAAGTAACACTTTCAGCACGAGATGCACGAGTGAGGGAGGAGAACCAATTCTTATTACCGGACATGTGGCGTGAGCATCCGGAATCCACTAGCCATATATTCTCCTTCCTCGCGCGAGAAGCCTCATTGAAGTCGCTGTCGTGGTCGTCCTCGGTGAAGCTATCCTTGCTGCTTGCCATGAGACACAATCCCATCAATTCATGCTTGCTTGGAGTTGCATCATCTTCGCTGCTCTCCGAGTCCACATCGCTCAAATTGACTTGTTCAAGAGCGGAAAGAACTCGGTGAACCACCTTGCGGTTGATGAAGCTCTTCTTCTTCCTATCATTTGACGAGAACCTTTTCTTCTCATTCCTTCTGTCGTTGTCCTTCTCCTCCTTTGATGTTTTTCCTGCAAGCTTAGGACAATTTGTGCGAATATGGTTGAGGTCACCACACTCATAGCATCTTGGAGGACCACCTCTCTTTCTCATTCTCACATTCTGCAAAGCTTTGTTAAAGCGAGAAGAGAGTAGTGCCAGATCTTCTTCAGGAAACTCTTCAAGTTGCTCATCTGTTAAAGAAGACATGGAAGACAAGGCAAAGCTAGAAGAAGAATTTGCGTTTGACATGTTAGGGTTAGAGATCAAAGCAATTGATTTAATGTTACCCTTCCTGGCAAGAACATCCAACTCATGAGTTTTCAACTTAGAATAAAGAACATCTAAAGTAAGTGTACTCATGGTAGTAGATTCTTGTATAGATGTTACTTTCATCTCCCACACCGACATGTCCAAAGCACTAAGCAATTGTCTAGCATTAGCAGCATCAGTGTAGCTGACTCCAACAAAGACGTAGATTACTAAGAATTTTATTGAAACGTGCAAAGAAGTCATCTACAGATTCACTAGGTTTCATCTCAAAACGCATGTATTCTTTTTTGTAAATATCTTGGCGAATCTCTTTGATAGTGTTAGAACCCTCATGGTAATCACAAAGAGATTTCCATATCTCATATGCGGATCGAAGATGAACCACGCGGTCGAAGTCACTCCTTCCCAATCCTTGGATGATCAAGTTGCGTGCCTTGCTGTTTGCTTCAACATGTGCGCGATTGGCGTCATTGACGTTGTCGTTTGCAGGAACTTCGTATGGCTTGTATACCTTCTCCCAAATTGTTAAGCCTTGTGCTTGGATGAATGCCTCCATCTTGGCCTTCCAAAACTGAAAATCAACACCATCGAACACACATGGTTTTGTCGAATAACGATCCATTGATCTAATCACCGGTTAAGATAGATTAGAAAAACCTCGCTCTGATACCACTTGTAGGATCGAAGTATACGAATATAGCAATCAGAGGGGGGGTGAATGATTATGCAGAAGCTAAAACAAAATTTTCGATCTACTGGAAGAACACCCCAACTCGGATTCAAAAGATTGCCTCGTAATCAACAAAAACAGATTGACAGACGCTTGCTAAAATGATAATTCCTGGAGATCCAACCGTCGAAACAATCTGAAATTTGGACACAAGAAACTAGATTCCAAAACGAAACAAACCCAAAAAGAATCAGCTCGATCGGACTTAAGGATCAAAAGTTATGAGCTTCGCAAGCTTGCTGATCCAGAACTTGACGAGAATTGATCTAACGTAAACTTGAAAGTTTTAACAGAACCGACAAAAGTTTAATCAACTAGACTTTGAGGAACTCAAAAACAATACCCTAGAACAGTTTTTGATGGATCAAATCAAGATGAAACTCAACGATCAAAAACCAATCTAGAATTAGAACAAGCATGCAAACAAAAACCAAAACAGAAAACACTGTAGCGACGTGGTTACTGTAGCACGCAAAAGTCTTGGAAGAATTGATCTTTATTTCTTGTCTAAAATACTCTCATCAAAAGAGTACAAACCCTAAAACCAAGCTCAAAGCTTGATGCGCTCAGCTCTCCTTGGTTCGATTGATTGCTCTTTAACAGGAGACACCCCTCCTATTTAAAGGACCAACCCACAAGGAGTTCTGAATACGATTCCTATTCCCTAGAAGGAATCTGTATCCAACACAACTCTACTTGGCCCAACCTGGCCGAGTACAACTCTTACTGCACGCGTATGGCAACCCTACCATACTCACGTGACTAACACTTTGCACGCGTATGGCCACCTGCCATACTCACGTGACTAACACTTTGCACGCGAATGACCTCCTGCCATTCTCACGTGACTAACCATTCTTCAAGTGCACCATTCTCTTAGCCCGAACGTCCCGCATGACATCCTTGACCACCAAGACCTCAGTTCCTCCTGAACCTAGTCCCGAACCTCAGTTCCTCCATGAACCTAGTTCCGGTCCCGTCATCGACCACATTCGTCTTCGAGCAATACCTGCACATGAACAAACAACAAAACAAATCCGAGCACAAGTCCACGACTTGACTCAAGGTCAATCCATGCAACTACTCACATGAGCATTGCATAAGGTCCACTTCAAAACACGCATCATGAAATCATCTCAAATTTCATAATTTCAAATTCAAACCATTTCAATTTTGCTCAAAACCGCCAAAAGCATGTGTATGACAGACCAAAGTCTTTGATGCATCATACATGGGAAAATTGAGTTCGCTATCATCATGTGTATGATGGACCAAAGAGTTTGGTCTGTCATACATGGGCAAAATGAGTTCATCGAAAACATGTGTATGATGGACCAAAGAGTTTGGTCTCATATACATGGGTAAAATGAAATCGCCCAAAGCATGTGTATGATGAGACCAAAATCTTTGATACATCATACATTGAAAAACGAAGTCACCAAAAGCCTGTGTATGACAGACCAAAAACTTTGGTCTGTCATACATGGGAAAAATGCGATTTTTAGTTATTTGGTTCGGCGCAAGAACAAGGTTTCTTTTTTAATGTTCGGATGTTTGGTCAAACAACTTTGCAAGATTAATCTTAACCAATTTCAGCACAAGATCAAACCAATTTTTCATCACATGATTCACAAGCGGGAAATCGCTTCCAGTATCACATCGGGTGATACAACGGTGTACGCCTTGCTATGGGATAAGGGTTGCGGCACAGACTTACAGATTACCCGCCGTCACGAGAAGGTGGCCACCTGTGTGTGCGGTTGGCTCCTTATCGCCATAGTGGTGGATATCGTCACCGGTGTTGGGGTGTGGCTAAAACCTCAACAATAGGAAAGAATGTGTTCAGGGCTTGTACAACGGGTACCTTTGGTATCGCGTGTTCCCTGGATGACAGGGGTGCAAGTCTGGTTTGCGGGGGATAAAGTGTACATACTCTGCAGAGTCTTAAAATAAATCTGATCGATTAGCCGTGCTCACGGACATGAGCAATTAACTCAGTTTTTGTTTCAAGTATAGACGCTTGGTTTGGTTTTGAAAATGAAAATCTATTTCGGAGTCTAACTAAAGTATATGAATCGATATGAAACTTGGTGGATTTACATGTGGTTTGATATTGTACTTGATGGAACTATGGATGTGTGGATATAACACTAGGTGGATTTACGCATATATGGATGTCCAATCTTATCTCAACTGCGATCATGTATGGCGGCAGTTGAGAAGCTCAAATGTTATATATATACTGTAAATATGTTTTAGTCAAACTGCTGTCTTTCAAATTATGTATTACTTTTCGATGAATTGATTCAACTCTTGCTTTTCACAATAGACTTAGTGTAGCAGCCTTTCATTGAATCAGCCTGCATTAAATTTATATTTGCATACACTAAAGTCTTGCGAGTACATACGTGTACTCACCGTTGCTGCTAACCTTTTTCCAACAGAGGAAGGTACAGGTGATGATGTCTGGGTGATCTTTGAGCTTGATTCTGCGAGTGCTTTGTAACCGTAGGTCCTCCCTCCGATCACCGCCTTAGGGTGTGTTCGGGCTCATTTGCCCGGTTTTGATGTCACTTTTGGTTTCCGTTGTCGTTCTTTCTTTTGTAATCTACTTCGTAGGATATTGTAAGATTTACGCCCTTGATTATGTAAATTAAGTTAACTTAGTTCGTTTGTGCGTTGATACTTGTGTTGTTGGTACAGCGATCTTTGGGCTATTGATCCAGGGAACCAGTATCGGATGCGTACAGGTACCGAGTCTGAAGCTAAGGGTTCGATTCCGTCGATCGAATTTTTGGGTTCAGATTTTCGGTATCGAGGCTTCATGTTGCTATACGGTGCTATACGCTACAGTAGACGGCGTACAGTATGGTATAGGACAAGGGGCCCTCACACCGACCCGACACCAGCAGTCGGGGCTGCTCCTGAGCCAGAGGGCCGGGGCTCTGCGCCTGGTGGCCCGGGGACGCTGGAGGTTGAAGGCCCGGCCGGTGAGGGATCAGCAGCCTCCTCCACCGATTGCCGGCGCAGCTCATCGGCCGAAATGTCAGCCGCGCGCTTGGCCTGAACATTCCTCAGCCGAGAGAGGCCGACGACCGGAGCGTCAGAAAAGAAGGATTCACGCTCCTGAAAGGTGAACAATCGCACAATGTCAGAATCACAAATCAAACAAAAATTATGGAACGACTTCTCGAGAGAGATGGACACTCATAGGGGGGAGGGCTCGCCGTCGAAAACTTGTGAGGGCAGCCCCTGTTGGTGATCTCGATGCCAGGCACAAAGAAATCAACCACCCGTGCCGCCAATGCGTCTCTCGGAAGGGGCACGCTCGTCTCCCGGGTGGGATCCTGAGTCCCGCTATACTGGAACCCCAAATGGACCCGCTCCTTTAAGGGTTGCACCCGGCGCTTGACAAAGCTGATCGCGATCCCGGGGCCAGTCAGCCCTTGGCTTTTCAGATCATTGATCAACGCCAGAAGCTCGGCGGCTTGGTTCAACCCGCCGCCATCTGGGGCATTGCCCCAGCATCGAGAGGCTTTACGGGCGCGGCCAGTAAAAGGGGCGAGAAAAGGATCAGCATTCGCACAATAGAACCACTCCCGCTTCCAACCTTTGAGGGAAGTCTTGAGGGAGATGGCGAAGTAATGTTTCTTCAAGCCCTCTCGCAGCTGGAGTCCGGCGCCCCCAATGACACTGGGAGCAGCCCGGTTCGGATGAGGCTTGAGCAGGAAGAGGGAACGGAACAAGTCAAAGTGAGGACAGATCCCAAGATACGCCTCGCAAAGTTGAACGAAGAGAGTGATGTGAAGAATGGAATTGGGATTCAAGTTGATCAGCTCGATCTCGTAGAAGTGAAGGAGCCCTCAGAAAAAGGCGCTCCCGGGAACACTAAACCCCCGCCAAAAGGACTCGAAGACCACAATCTCATTCTCCAGAGGTATGGGGTAAGGTTCACATGCGGCGGGTCGAGCGGAGATCAACTCCAGCGGAGGAAGAACGCCGGCAGCGACCAGCTCCTCCAGGCGAGACTTCGTAGTAATGGAGGTCTTCCACGCCGCGGTCGCCGGGCCAGCGTTATCCTCTGACGACGATGAAAAGGCCGAAGAAGAAGACATCTCGAAGGAGTAGACCCTGTAGGAGGAACCGCCGCAAGTCTTGGGCGCGAAATCGGAAACCCTAGGCCACTCAGATCGCCAAAGGAGATTCGAAGATTTTTCAGCCGTGATGGTGGAGGGGCAAAGAGGTCTTTACCCCAACAAGAGTTTCCTCGTCTATAAGAAGTGAGTCCCAATTTTCGCCTTACGGCGGGAAAAAACAAGGACTTCCGTGCTTAATTCTGAGCCAGATCTAGGGCACGCCCCACGTTGGGCCGAGAGCTGTGTCGCGCAAGACGCGACCAGGTGTCAAATCTGGTTCGAGGTTTGGGATAAAGTGCGCCCCAGGATGGGCCAGAACGCCGGCCGCCACGGAAGATTGGGGCCGGGTACTTTTCGAACATCCTCCAGCGGTACGCTCCATAATTTGGGGTCAATTGCTGGTCACTCCTGCTTAGCGTGATTGGGTACCGTGGGAGGATTTTACCAACACGGTCTTGAGAATGCGCTCCATGAGAGTCTGAAGGCGTCTGCGTAATGGCGAACACGGGCATTACTCTGAATGACCAAGGTATGCCCCATGAGGGTCAATTGAGCTCGACAAGCTAGTTGCCGCACACCGTAAACGGGCGCGGGTACCACTCGGCCACGAGCCAACCAACCATGGTACGCCCCATGAGGGTCAATTGAGCTCGACAAGCCAATTGCCGCACACCGTAAACGGGCGCGGGTACCACTCGGCCACGAGCCAACCAACTATGGTACGCCCCATGAGGGTCAATTGAGCTCGACAAGCCAATTGCCGCACACCGTAAACGGGCGCGGGTACCACTCGGCCACGAGCCAACCAACTATGGTACGCCCCATGAGGGTCAATTGAGCTCGACAAGCTAATTGCCGCTGCAAGTAGCGGGCGTGGGTACCACTCGGCCACGAGCCAACGAACTATGGTACGCCCCATGAGGGTCAATTGAGCTCGACAAGCCAATTGCCGCAAATCGCAGACACGGGTACCACTCGGCCACGAGCCAACCAACTATGGTACGCCCCATGAGGGTCAATTGAGCTTGACAAGCCAATTGCCGCACACCGTAAACGGGCGCGGGTACCACTCGGCCATGAGCCAACTAACTATGGTACGCCCCATGAGGGTCAATTGAGCTCGACGAGCCAATTGCCGCACACCGTAAACGGGCGCGGGTACCACTCGGCCACGAGCCAACCAACTATGGTACGCCCCATGAGGGTCAATTGAGCTCGACAAGCCAATTGCCGCACACCGTAAACAGGTGCGGGTACCACTCGGCCACAAGCCAACCAATCGCGGTACGCCCCACGAGGATCAATTGACCTCTGCGAGCCGGTTGTCGCACACCGTAAACGGGTGCGAGTACCACTCGGCCACGAGACGACCAACCACAATGATCCATCCCTCTATGCCCTGCAAATATCGATGACGAGCGTAAGCGCTACTCGGACATCGAGTTGGGGAAAACATTGGTAATAATCCCGGCAATTAATAAGTCCTTTACGATCTTTTTTCCCATAAAATCTCTCTAACAGGACAAGAGGGGGAAATCCGATCTTAAAGCACTTGGGGGCTGGTGTGGGATGTCCGAGACGGGGGTCCCGCAGGAGAAGCCAATGCCCAACTGGGCCAAGGACGGAGCAGTAGGCCCAGAGCCTAGAAGTACTACGAAGAGCCCATAGCCATGGCCAGACTTCTTCCCCAAGGCAGCCGGTTGTCCCCACGACGAAGCTTCGCGCCGCGTCAGGACAACCCCGTCGAAAGTAAAGCCTGCGACCTGGCACCGGCAGAGCCTGTAGGCACCAGAACCTGGCAGATCGGCAGGTTGGGTTGGGAAAGGAATGACCAAATCCCCTGGACGTAGTGGGGCTCGGTAGACAGAGACAAACCACATACTCATGAAGCCACCTTGCCTAGGGCCAGGTGGCGCCCATTTGTAACGTATCCTTCCCCCAGTATATAAGGGGGAGGGAACAGCCCTAAAAAGGGAGGGAGAAAAAATAAGAAGAAAAGGAGACCACATCCAGATATCCAAGAACACAGGACTAGGGTATTATCTCCTCCGTGAGAGCCCGAACATGTCTAAAAAGATCGCCCTCGTATCCTGTGTTACCATCTTGTTCTGATCTCACACGAATCCCCTAGAATCACAAATCTCATTGCCGGCGGAACCGATCGTCGACACTATTGTTGCAGGAATCACATGCAGGTGGCTTAATGGGGCATTTTGGAAGAGAAAAGACTTTGGCCATGCTGTCCGATCACTTTTATTGGCCAAAAATGAGAAGAGATGTTGAGAGACTTGTGCAGCGATGTGTCACATGCCATAAAGCTAAGTCCAAACTTAATCCACATGGTTTATATACTCCACTTCCTATTCCTAATGCACCTTGGGAGGATATTAGCATGGATTTTATTTTAGGATTGCCTAGGACTAAGAAGGGGAGGGACTCTGTATTTGTAGTTGTGGATAGGTTCTCCAAAATGGCACACTTCATCCCCTGCCACAAGAGCGACAATGCGTCGCATGTAGCTGATTTGTTTTTCAGGGAAATTGTGAGACTACATGGGATGCCAAGAACCATTGTTTCAGATCGTGATACCAAATTCATAAGCTATTTCTGGAAGACATTGTGGGCAAAGCTGGGGACAAAGTTGTTATTTTCTACAACTTGTCACCCACAAACTGATGGACAAACGGAGGTGGTGAACCGCACACTCTCCATGTTGCTGCGTACGATGATCAAGAAGAACCTGATGGAGTGGGAGGATTGCCTTCCACATGTTGAATTTGCCTACAATAGGGCAGTTCACTCAATAACACAATTGTGCCCATTTGAGGTGGTGTATGGTTTTAAACCAATCACGCCACTTGATTTGTTGCCACTTCCACTTCAAGAGAGGACTCATATGGAGGCTACAAAGCGTGCTCAGTTTGTAAAAGCTATTCATGCAAAGACCAAGGAAGAGATAGAGAAGAAGGCGCGCTACTTCGCTGAAAGGGCGAACAAAACAAGGAAGAAGATGCTATTTGAACCGGGTGATCTGGTTTGGGTACATCTACACAAAGAGCGCTTTCCAAATAAGCGCAAATCTAAGTTGATGCCTCGAGCTGATGGTCCATTCAAAGTTCTTGAGAAGATCAATGACAATGCATACAAGATCGAGCTTCCCGGGGATGATTATAATGTGAGTACAACCTTCAATGTTGCTGATTTATCACCATTCTTTGGGCCAGAAGAAACAGAATCGAGGACGACTCCTTTCCAAGAGGGGGAGGATGATACGGGCAACATAACACCATCAACATTCACTTCCCCTACTATTGTTCGAGAAACTCCAAATCTTTTCCAAGGACCAATAACACGTGCACGAGCTAAACAAATCAATCAGCAGGTGAACTCGCTCCTTTTTATGAATCCTATTACTTGTGAGAGTCAGCTGCTATCTAATTCAAGTAATTTGATTACTCTCAGGTATGAAAACAATACAAGGAGGTGTGAACACCTTAGGGAAGATCAAGAGGCGCATGGACAAGTCAACATGCAAGATGTGAATGCAGAAGAGCTCAGTTCGGCCTCCAATGACCAGCCTGGAGAAAAACGGGCATAGAGGATACAAATGGAATCCGTTTGAGGCTTTCGACCACAGCCTGAAAAGATATCGAGCTCAGCTTTCCAATGGATCTGGCCCCACCCTCAAATTCCAAGCGAGCACAAAGATATTATCAAAACACTTTGGCGTCCAGAAACTGTTTCCAATACATTGGGTGTTGCGCCACCATTAATTCTGGGCTTTGGTTCCCATGTAAACATTAAGGTAAACTACACGCGTACTAGAATGGTGCAAAAAACAAAACATTGTTCCAAACATGTCGAATGAACTTCATATATGCCCAAGCACATTTCGGCATGCGTTTTGAATCTTTCTGAGTCGTGTGAAACATTCCCCCGCGACGAGTACTGTATGGTGCAAGGATTTTCACAAGAAAATGACGCATAAGATGAAACTGAGTGTCAATCAATCAGAATGAACTTCATGTCTACCGTAGCTCATTTTAGCAGGCAATTTGGACTTATCCGTGTCGGTGCGAAACCTACATGACAAATGGTACTACATATCACGTTCGTACCAGAACGAGTACGAAAAGAAAGCTTGCGGCAGACACCCTGAATAGAGTTCATGTGTGCCCAAGCTCATTTCGGCATGCATTTCTGTTGCATCCGGGTCGGTGCAAAACATTCTCCGCGATAGGTGCCAACGAGCACTCCAAGCTGCGTACGTATCATAACGAAGCACGAAAGGAAAATGTAGGCCAAACTGCGCGAGTGGACTTTCCATGCATTGCTGCTACATTTCTGCATTCATTTCGAATATGTCCGAGTGAGTGTGGAAACATCCCTCCGCGACGGGTCGCAAGGTGTTCTGCAAGACGCGTCCGGACGAAAACGATGCACGAAACGAAAATTGGTATCAAACTCCCCGAATGGACTTCATATGTGCCCTATCCCATTTCGACAAGCATTTCGAGTACGTCCGAGTCGATACGAAATATTCATGCACGATGGGTCCCTAATGGTACTTTAAACTACACGCGTACCAAAATAGTGCACGAAACGAAACTTCGTTCCAATCATGCCGAATGAACTTCATATTTGCCCAAGCACATTCCGGCATGCATTTCGAGTCCGTCCGAGTTGTTGTGAAACATTTCTCCGTGATGAGCACTAACGAATACAACAAGCGGCGCCCGTTCAAAAACGTTGCACGAGATGAAACTGAGTGCCAAACACATCGAGTGGAATTCATATGTGCTCCCACTCATTTCGGCATGCATTTTGAATATGTCCGAGTCGGTGTCAAATTTTCCACCACGACGGGTTCCCACGGGTAATAAAAGCTGAATACAAACGAAACTGATGCACGAAACATAACCGAGTGCCAAACGCCCCGAAAGAACTTATGATGTTTACTTGTGCTTTTCATCATTTGTATCGAATCCATTCGAGTAGGTCTGAAACATTCCTGCACGACGCGTCCGAACGGGCACTGCAGCGGAAGCCATTCGAAAATGAAAATGATGCACGAAATGACACATTGTGGCAGACACCACGCACGCCAAAAATGATGCACGAAATGGAACGTTATGGCAAGCACCTTACACGCTGCAACCTGGCACGCCAAAATGAAACATTGCGGCCCGAAGCGAAAACGGTGAACGGAATGAAACCGGGTGCTCAACCACCGAATGCAATTCACATGTGCTGTAACTCATTTAGGCATGCATTTCGAATCCGTCCGAGTCGCCGTGAAATATTCCACAACGACGAGTTCCTAAACTGAAAAAATCGAAAGCGATGCATGAAACAAAACTGAGTGCCAAACGCCCAGAATTAACTTACGATGTTCGCTTGTGCGTTTTAGCACAATTCTGCATTCATTTTGAATACGTCCGAGTGAGTGTGAAACATCACTCCGCGACGGGTCACAAGAAGTCTTGCAAGCGTGTCGAATGAAAATGAGGCCGCAAGCGAAACTTCGGTGCCAAATTCCCGAATGGGCTTCATATGCGCCCTAGCCATTTTCAAGAAGCGTTTGATGCGTCCGGCTCGGCGAAACATTCATGCACAATGGGTCCCTAATGGTAATGTAAACTACACGCGTGCTAGAATGGTGCAAAAACAAAACATTGTTCCAAACATGCCGAATGAACTTCATATATGCCCAAACACATTTCGGCATGCGTTTTAATCTTTAAATTAAATTGTGAAACATTCTTCCGTGACGAGTCTTGTATGGTGCAAGGATTTTCACAAGAAAAGCGATGCATAAGATGAAGATGAGTGTCAATCAACCAGAATGGACTTCATGTATGCCGTAGCTCATTTTAGCAAGCAATTTGGGCTCATCCGTGTCGGTCGCGAAACCTACATGACTAATGGTCCTACATGTCACGCTTAGATCGTAACGAGTACGAAAAAGAAAGCTGCGGCAGACACCCTGAATAGAGTTCATGTGTGCCCAAGCTCATTTCGACATGCATTTCTGTTGCATCCGGTCGGTGCAAAACATTTCTCGCGATAGGTGCCAGCGGGCACTTCAAGTTGCGTCGCGTATCAAAGCGAAGCCTGAAAGGAAAATGTAGGCCATAATGCGCGAGTGGGCTTTCCATGCATTGTCGCTCTGATTACGCATTCATTTCGAATACATCCGAGTGAGTGTGGAAACATCCCTCCGCGACGGGTCGCAAGGTGTTCTGCAAGCTGCGTCCGGACGGAAACGATGCACGAAAAGAAAATTGGTGTCAAACTCCCCGAATGGACTTCATATATGCCCTATCCCATTTCGACAAGCATTTCGAGTACGTCCGAGTCGATGCAAAATATTCATGCACGATGGGTCCCTAATGGTACTGTAAACTACACGCGTACCAAAACGGTGCACGAAACGAAACTTCGTTCCAATCATGCCGAATGAACTTCATATTTGCCCAAGCACATTCCGGCTTGTATTTCGAGTCCGTCCGAGTTGTTGTGAAACATTTCTCCGCGATGAGCACGAACGAATACAACAAGCGGCGCCCTTTCGAAAACGTTGCATGAGAAGAAACTGAGTGCCAAACACATCGAGTGGAATTCATATGTGCTCCCACTCATTTCGGCATGCATTTTGAATATGTCCGAGTCGGTGTCAAATGTTCCACCACGACGGGTTCTACGGGTAATAAAAGCTTAATACCAAGGAAACCGACGTACGAAACAGAACCGAGTGCCAAACGCCCCGAAAGAACTTATGATGTTTGCTAGTGCTTTTCATCATTTGTGTCGAATCCATTCGAGTAGGTCTGAAACATTCCTGCACGACGCGTCCCAACGGGCACTGCAGCGGAAGCCATTCGAAAATGAAAATGATGCACGAAATGACACATTGTGGCAGACACCACGCACGCCGAAAATGATGCACGAAACGGAAAGTTATGGCAAGCACCTTACACGCTGCAACCTAGCACAGCAAAATCAAACATTGCGGCACGAAGCGAAAATGGTGAACGGAATGAAGCTGGGTGCCAAACACACCGAATGCAATTCACATGTGCTGTAACTCATTTAGGCATGCATTTCGAATCCGTCCGAGTCGCCGTGAAATATTCCACAACGACGAGTTCCTAAGCTGAAAAAATCGAAAGCGATGCACGAAACGAAACTGAGTGCCAAACGCCCAGAATTAACTTACGATGTTCGCTTGTGCGTTTTAGCACAATTCTGCATTCATTTTGAATACGTCCGAGTGAGTGTGAAACATCCCTCCGCGACGGGTCACAAGGGGTACTGCAAGCTACGTCCGAATGAAAACGATGCACGAAACGAAACTCGTTGCCAAACTCCCCGAATGGGCTTCATATGCACCCTAGCCCGTTTCAGCAAGCGTTTCGAGTACGTCTGGCTCGAAGCGAAACATTCATGCACAATGGGTCCCTAATGGTAATGTAAACTACATGCGTACTAGAATGGTGCAAAAAACAAAACATTGTTCCAAACATGCCGAATGAACTTCATATATGCCCAAGCACATTTCGGCATGCGTTTTGCATCTTTCCGAGTCGTGTGAAACATTCCTCCGCGACGAGTACTGTATGGTGAAGGATTTTCACAAGAAAACGATGCATAAGATGAAGCTGAGTATCAATTAACGAGAATGGACTTCTTGTCTGCCGTAGCTCATTTTAGCAGGCAATTTGGGCTCATCCGTGTCGGTGCGAAACCTACATGACAAATGGTACTACATGTCACGTTCGTACCAGAACGAGTACGAAAAGAAAGCTTGCGGCAGACACCCTGAATAGAGTTCATGTGTGCCCAAGCTCATTTCGGCATGCATTTCTGTTGCATCCGGGTCAGTGCAAAATATTTCTCCGCGATAGGTGCCAACGGGCACTCCAAGCTGCGTGCGTAGCAAAACGAAGCACGAAAGGAAAATGTAGGCCAAACTGCGCGAGTGGGCTTTCCATGCATTGCTGCTACAGTTCTGCATTCATTTCGAATACGTCCGAGTGAGTGTGGAAACATCCCTCCGCGACGGGTCGCAAGGTGTTCTGCAAGCTGCGTCCGGACGGAAACAATGCACGAAAAGAAAATTGGTGTCAAACTCCCCG
This sequence comes from Rhipidocladum racemiflorum, assembly GCA_036346355.1. Classification (NCBI taxonomy): domain Eukaryota; kingdom Viridiplantae; phylum Streptophyta; class Magnoliopsida; order Poales; family Poaceae; genus Rhipidocladum; species Rhipidocladum racemiflorum. The sequence continues at coordinate 13,397,423 of CM070584.1, forward strand.
AATGAACTTCATATATGCCCTATCCCATTTCGACAAGCATTTCGAGTACGTCCGAGTCGATGCGAAATATTCATGCACGATGGGTCCCCAATGGTACTGTAAACTACACGCGTACCAAAACGGTTGCACGAAACGAAACTTCGTTCCAATCATGCCGAATGAACTTCATATTTGCCCAAGCACATTCCGGCATGCCTTTCGAGTCCGTCCGAGTTGTTGTGAAACATTTCTCCGCGATGAGCACAAACGAATACAACAAGCGGCGCCCGTTCGAAAACGTTGGACGAGAAGAAACTGAGTGCCAAACTTATCGAGTGGAATTCATATGTGCTCCCACTCATTTCGGCATGCATTTTGAATATGTCCGAGTCAGTGTCAAATGTTACACCACGACGGGTTCCCACGGGTAATAAAAGCTGAATACAAACGAAACCGATGCACGAAACAGAACCGAGTGCCAAACGCCTCGAAAGAACTTATGATGTTTGCTAGTGCTTTTCATCATTTGTGTCGAATCCATTCGAGTAGGTCTGAAACATTCCTGCACGACGCGTCCCAACGCGCACTGCAGCGGAAGCCATTCGAAAATGGAAATGATGCATGAAATGACACATTGTGGCAGACACCACGCACGTCGAAAATGACACACGAAATGGAACGTTGTGGCAAGCACCTTACACGCTGCAGCCTAGCACGCCAAAAAGAAACATTGCGGCACGAAGCGAAAACGGTGAACGGAATGAAGCCGGGTGCCAAACACACCGAATGCAATTCACAAGTGTTGTAACTCATTTAGGCATGCATTTCGAATCCGTCCGAGTCGCCGTGAAATATTCCACAACGACGAGTTCCTAAGCTGAAAAAATCGAAAGCGATGCACAAAACGAAACTGAGTGCCAAACGTCCAGAATTAACTTACGATGTTCGCTTGTGCGTTTCATCACAATTCTACATTCATTTTGAATACGTCCGAGTAAGTGTTAAACATCCCTCCGCGACGGGTCACAAGGGGTACTGCAAGCTGCGTCCGAATGAAAACGATGCACGAAATGAAACTCGGTGCCAAACTCCCCGAATGGGCTTCATATGCGCCCTAGCCCGTTTCAGCAAGCGTTTCGAGTACGTCCGGCTCGAAGCGAAACATTCATGCACAATGGGTCCCTAATGGTAATGTAAACTACACGCGTACTAGAATGGTGCAAAAAAAACATTGTTCCAAACATGCCGAATGAACTTCATATATGCCCAAGCACATTTCGGCATGCGTTTTGAATCTTTCCGAGTCGTGTGAAACATTCCTCCGCGACGAGTACTGTATGGTGCAAGGATTTTCACAAGAAAACGATGCATAAGATGAAGCTGAGTGTCAATCAACTAGAATGGACTTCATGTTTGCCGTAGCTTATTTTAGCAGGCAATTTGGGCTCATCCGTGTCGGTGCGAAACCTACACGACAAATGGTACTACATGTCACGTTCGTACCAGAACGAGTACGAAAAGAAAGCTTGCGGCAGACACCCTGAATAGAGTTCATGTGTGCCCAAGCTCATTTCGGCATGCATTTCTGTTGCATCCGGGTCGGTGCAAAACATTTCTCCGCAATAGGTGCCAACGGGCACTACAAGCTGCGTGCGTATCAAAACGAAGCACGGAAGGAAAATGTAGGACAAACTGCGCGAGTGGGCTTTCCATGCATTGCTGCTACAGTTCTGCATTCATTTCGAATACGTCCGAGTGAGTGTGGAAACATCCCTCCGTGACGGATCGCAAGGAGTTCTGCAAGCTGCGTCCGGACGGAAACGATGCACGAAAAGAAAATTGGCGTCATACTCCCCGAATGGACTTCATATATGCCCTATCCCATTTCGACAAGCATTTCGAGTACGTCCGAGTCGATGCAAAATATTCATGCACGATGGGTCCCTAATGGTACTGTAAACTACACGCGTACCAAAACGGTGCACGAAACGAAACTTCGTTCCAATCATGCCGAATGAACTTCATATTTGCCCAAGCACATTCCGGCATGCATTTCCAGTCCGTCCGAGTTGTTGTGAAACATTTCTCCGCGATGAGCACGAACGAATACAACAAGCGGCGCCCGTTCGAAAACGTTGCACGAGATGAAACTAAGTGCCAAACACATCGAGTGGAATTCATATGTGCTCCCACTCATTTCGGCATGCATTTTGAATATGTCCGAGTCGGTGTCAAATGTTCCACCACGACGGGTTCCCACGGGTAATAAAAGCTGAATACAAACGAAACCGATGCACGAAACAGAACCGAGTGCCAAACGCCCCGAAAGAACTTATGATGTTTGCTAGTGCTTTTCATCATTTGTATCGAATCCATTCGAGTAGGTCTGAAACATTCCTGCACGACGCGTCCCAACGGGCACGGCAGCGGAAGCCATTCGAAAATGAAAATGATGCATGAAATAACACATTGTGGCAGACAACACGCACACCGAAAATGATGCACGAAATGGAACGTTATGGCAGGCACCTTACACGCTTCAACCTAGCATGCTAAAATGAAACATTGCTGCACGAAGCGAAAACGGTGAACGGAATGAAGCCGGGTGCCAAACCCACCGAATGCAATTTACATGTGTTGTAACTCATTTAGGCACGCATTTCGAATCCGTCCGAGTCGCTGTTAAATATTCCACAACGACGAGTTCCTAAGCTGAAAAAATCGAAAGCGATGCACGAAACGAAACTGAGTGCCAAACGCCCAGAATTAACTTACGATGTTCGCTTGTGCGTTTCAGCACAATTCTGCATTCATTTTAAATACGTCCGAGTGAGTGTGAAACATCCCTCCGCGACGGGTCACAAGGGGTACTGCAAGCTACGTCCGAATGAAAACGATGCACGAAACGAAACTCGTTGCCAAACTCCCCGAATGGGCTTCATATGCGCCCTAGCCCGTTTCAGCAAGCGTTTCGAGTACGTCAGGCTCGAAGCGAAACATTCATGCACAATGGGTCCCTAATGGTAATGTAAACTACACGCGTACTAGAATGGTGCAAAAAAAAACATTGTTCCAAACATGCCGAATGAACTTCATATATGCCCAAGCACATTTCGGCATGCGTTTTGAATCTTTCCGAGTCGTGTGAAACATTCCTCCGCGACGAGTACTTTATGGTGCAAGGATTTTCACAAGAAAACGATGCATAAGATGAAGCTTTAGTGTCAATCAACTAGAATGGACTTCTTGTTTGCCGTAGCTTATTTTAGCAGGCAATTTGGGCTCATCCGTGTCGGTGCGAAACCTACACGACAAATGGTACTACATGTCACGTTCGTACCAGAACGAGTACGAAAAGAAAGCTTACGGCAGAAACCCTGAATAAAGTTCATGTGTGCCCAAGCTCATTTCGGCATGCATTTCTGTTGCATCCGGGTCGGTGCAAAACATTTCTCCGCAATAGGTGCCAACGGGCACTACAAGCTGCGTGGGTATCAAAACGAAGCACGAAAGGAAAATGTAAGCCAAATTGCGCGAGTGGGATTTCCATGCATTGCTGCTACAGTTCTGCATTCATTTCGAATACGTCCGAGTGAGTGTGGAAACATCCCTCCGCGACGGATCGCAAGGTGTTCTGCAAGCTGCGTCCGGACGGAAACGATGCACGAAAAGAAAATTGGCGTCAAACTCCCCGAATGGACTTCATATATGCCCTATCCCATTTCGACAAGCATTTCGAGTACGTCCGAGTCGATGCGAAATATTCATGCACGATGGGTCCCTAATGGTACTGTAAACTACACGCGTACCAAAACGGTGCACGAAATGAAACTTCGTTCCAATCATGCCGAATGAACTTCATATTTGCCCAAGCACATTCCGGCATGCATTTCCAGTCCGTCCGAGTTGTTGTGAAGCATTTCTCCGTGATGAGCACGAACGAATACAACAAGCGGCGCCCGTTCGAAATCGTTGCACGAGATGAAACTAAGTGCGAAACACATCGGGTGGAATTCATATGTGCTCCCACTCAATTCAGTATGCATTTTGAATATGTCCGAGTCGGTGTCAAGTGTTCCACCACGACGGGTTCCCACGGGTAATAAAAGCTGAATACAAACAAAACCGATGCACGAAACAGAACCGAGTGCCAAACGTCCCGAAAGAACTTATGATGTTTGCTAGTGCTTTTCATCATTTGTATCGAATCCATTCGAGTAGGTCTGAAACATTCCTGCACGACTCGTCCCAACGGGCACGGCAGCGGAAGCCATTCGAAAATGAAAATGATGCATGAAATAACACATTGTGGCAGACAACACGCACACCGAAAATGATGCACGAAATGAAACGTTATGGTAAGCACCTTACACGCTTCAACCTAGCATGCTAAAATGAAACATTGCTGCACGAAGCGAAAACGGTGAACGGAATAAAGCCGGGTGCCAAACCCACCGAATGCAATTAACATGTGTTGTAACTCATTTAGGCACGCATTTCGAATCCGTCCGAGTCGCTGTTAAATATTCCACAACGACGAGTTCCTAAGCTGAAAAAATCGAAAGCGATGCAAGAGTGCCAAACACCCAGAATTAACTTACGATGTTCGCTTGTGCGTTTCAGCACAATTCTGCATTCATTTTAAATACATCCGAGTGAGTGTGAAACATCCCTCCGCGACGGGTCACAAGGGGTACTGCAAGCTACGTCCGAATGAAAACGATGCACGAAACGAAACTCGTTGCCAAACTCCCCGAATGGGCTTCATATGCGCCCTAGCCCGTTTCAGCAAGCGTTTCGAGTACATCCGGCTCGAAGCGAAACATTCATGCACAATGGGTCCCTAATGGTAATGTAAACTACACGCGTACTAGAATGGTGCAAAAAACAAAACATTGTTCCAAACATGCCGAATGAACTTCATATATGCCCAAGCACATTTCGGCATGCGTTTTGCATCTTTCCGAGTCGTGTGAAACATTCCTCCGCGACGAGTACTGTATGGTGCAAGGATTTTCACAAGAAAACGATGCATAAGATGAAGCTGAGTATCAATCAACCAGAATGGACTTCATGTCTGCCGTAGCTCATTTTAGCAGGCAATTTCGGCTCATCCGTGTCGGTACGAAACCTACACGACAAAGGTTACTACATGTCACGTTCGTACCAGAACGAGTACGAAAAGAAAGCTTGCGGCAGACACCCTGAATAGAGTTCATGTGTGCCCAAGCTCATTTCGGCATGCATTTCTGTTGCATCCGGGTCAGTGCAAAATATTTCTCCGCGATAGGTGCCAACGGGCACTCCAAGCTGCGTGCGCAAACGAAGCACGAAAGGAAAATGTAAGCCAAACTGCGCGAGTGGTCTTTCCATGCATTGCTGCTACAGTTCTGCATTCATTTCGAATACGTCCGAGTGAGTGTGGAAACATCCCTCCGCGACGGGTCGCAAGGTGTTCTGCAAGCTGCGTCCGGACGGAAACAATGCACGAAAAGAAAATTGGTGTCAAACTCCCCGAATGAACTTCATATATGCCCTATCCCATTTCGACAAGCATTTCGAGTACGTGCGAGTCGATACGAAATATTCATGCATGATGGGTCCCTTATGGTACTGTAAACTACACGCGTACCAAAACGGTTGCACGAAACGAAACTTCGTTCCAATCATGCCGAATGAACTTCATATTTGCCCAAGCACATTCCGGCATGCCTTTCGAGTCCGTCCGAGTTGTTGTGAAACATTTCTCCGCGATGAGCACGAACGAATACAATAAGCGGCGCCCGTTCGAAAACGTTGGACGAGAAGAAACTGAGTGCCAAACTTATCGAGTGGAATTCATATGTGCTCCCACTCATTTCGTCATGCATTTTGAATATGTCCGAGTCGGTGTCAAATATTCCGCCACGACGGGTTCCCACAGGTAATAAAAGCTGAATACAAACAAAACCGATGCACGAAACAGAACCGAGTGCCAAACGCCTCGAAAGAACTTATGATGTTTGCTAGTGCTTTTCATCATTTGTGTCGAATCCATTCGAGTAGGTCTGAAACATTCTGCACGCGGCCAGCGTCCCAGCGAACGCGGCGAAGCCATTCGAAAATGAAAATAATGCACGAAATGACACATTGTGGCAGACACCACGCACGCCGAAAATGATGCAAAAAATGGAACGTTGTGGCAAGCACCTTACACGCTGCAACCTAGCACGCCAAAAAGAAACAATGCGGCACGAAGCGAAAACGGTGAACGGAATGAAGCCGGGTGCCAAACACACCGAATGCAATTCACATGTGTTGTAACTCATTTAGGCATGCATTTCGAATCCGTCCGAGTCGCCGTGAAATATTCCACAACGACGAGTTCCTAAGCTGAAAAAATCGAAAGCGATGCACGAAACGAAACTGAGTGCCAAACGCCTAATTAACTTACGATGTTAAACGTGCGTTTCAGCACAATTCTGCATTCATTTTGAATACGTCCGAGTGAGTGTGAAACATCCCTCCGCGACGGGTCACAAGGGGTACTGCAAGCTGCGTCCGAATGAAAACGATGCACGAAACGAAACTCGGTGTCAAACTCCCCGAATGGGCTTCATATGCGCCCTAGCCCGTTTCAGCAAGCGTTTCGAGTACGTCCGGCTCGAAGCGAAACATTCATGCACAATGGGTCCCTAATGGTAATGTAAACTACACGCGTACTAGAATGGTGCAAAAAACAAAACATTGTTCCAAACATGCCGAATGAACTTCATATATGCCCAAGCACATTTCGGCATGCGTTTTGAATCTTTCCGAGTCGTGTGAAACATTCCTCCGCGACGAGTACTGTATGGTGCAAGGATTTTCACAAGAAAACGATGCATAAGATGAAGCTAAGTGTCAATCAACTAGAATGGACTTCATGTTTGCTGTAGCTTATTTTAGCAGGCAATTTGGGCTCATCCGTGTCGGTGCGAAACCTACACGACAAATGGTACTACATGTCACGTTCGTACCAGAACGAGTATGAAAAGAAAGCTTGCGGCAGACAACCTGAATAGAGTTCATGTGTGCCCAAGCTCATTTCGTCATGCATTTCTGTTGCATCCGGGTCGGTGCAAAACATTTCTCCGCAATAGGTGCCAACGGGCACTACAAGATGCGTGCGTATCAAAACGAAGCACGAAAGGAAAATGTAGGCCAAACTGCGCGAGTGGGCTTTCCATGCATTGCTGCTACAGTTCTGCATTCATTTCGAATACGTCCGAGTGAGTGTGGAAACATCCCTCCGCGACGGATCGCAAGGTGTTCTGCAAGCTGCGCCCGGACGAAAACGTGCACGAAAAGAAAATTGGCGTCAAACTCCCCGACTGGACTTCATGTATGCCCTATCCCATTTCGACAAGCATTTCGAGTCGATGCGAAATATTCATGCACGATGGGTCCCTAATGGTACTGTAAACTACACGCGTACCAAAACGGTGCACGAAACGAAACTTCATTCCAATCATGCCGAATGAACTTCATATTTGCCCAAGCGCATTCTGGCATGCATTTCCAGTCCGTCCGAATTGTTGTGAAACATTTCTCCGCGATGAGCACGAACGAATACAACAAGCGGCGCCCGTTCGAAAAAGTTGCACGAGAAGAAACTGACTGCCAAACACATCGAGTGGAATTCATATGTGCTCCCACTCATTTCGGCATGCATTTTGAATATGTCTGAGTCGGTGTCAAATGTTCCACCACGACGGGTTCCCACGGGTAATAAAAGCTGAATACAAACGAAACCGATGCACGAAACAGAACCGAGTGCCAAACGCCCCGAAAGAACTTATGATGTTTGCTAGTGCTTTTCATCATTTGTATCGAATCCATTCGAGTAGGTCTGAAACATTCCTGCACGACGGCCCGCGTCCCCAGCGAACGGCAGCGGAAGCCATTCGAAAATGAAAATGATGCATGAAATAACACATTGTGGCAGACAGCACGCACACCGAAAATGATGCACGAAATGGAACGTTATGGTAAGCACCTTACACGCTTCAACCTAGCATGCTAAAATGAAACATTGCTGCACGAAACGAAAACGGTGAACGGAATGAAGCCGGGTGCCAAACCCACCGAATGCAATTAACATGTGTTGTAACTCATTTAGGCACGCATTTCGAATCCGTCCGAGTCGCTGTTAAATATTCCACAACGACGAGTTCCTGAGCTGAAAAAATCAAAAGCGATGCACAAAACGAAACTGAGTGCCAAACGCCCAGAATTAACTTACGATGTTCGCTTGTGCCTTGCAGCACAATTCTGCATTCATTTTAAATACATCCGAGTGAGTGTGAAACATCCCTCCGCGACGGGTCACAAGGGGTACTGCAAGCTACGTTCGAATGAAAACGATGCACGAAACGAAACTCGTGGCCAAACTCCCCGAATGAGCTTCATATGCGCCCTAGCCCGTTTCAGGAAGCGTTTCGAGTACGTCCGGCTCGAAGCGAAACATTCATGCACAATGGGTCCCTAATGGTAATGTAAACTACACGCGTACTAGAATGGTGCAAAAAACAAAACATTGTTCCAAACATGCCGAATGAACTTCATATATGCCCAAGCACATTTCGGCATGCGTTTTGCATTTTTCCGAGTCGTGTGAAACATTCCTCCGCGACGAGTACTGTATGGTGCAAGGATTTTCACAAGAAAACGATGCATAAGATGAAGCTGAGTATCAATCAACCAGAATGGACTTCATGTCTGCCGTAGCTCATTTTAGCAGGCAATTTGGGCTCATCCGTGTCGGTGCGAAACCTACACGACAAATGTTACTACATGTCACGCTCGTCGTAACGAGCAGTACGAAAAGAAAGCTTGCGGCAGACACCCTGAATAGAGTTCATGTGTGCCCAAGCTCATTTCGGCATGCATTTCTGTTGCATCCGGGTCAGTGCAAAATATTTCTCCGCGATAGGTGCCAACGGGCACTCCAAGCTGCATGCGTAGCAAATTGAAGCACGAAAGGAAAATGTAGGCCAAACTGCGCGAGTGGTCTTTCCATGCATTGCTGCTACAGTTCTGCATTCATTTCGAATACATCCGACTGAGTGTGGAAACATCCCTCCGCGACGGGTCACAAGGTGTTCTGCAAGCTACGTCCGGACGTAAACAATGCACGAAAAGAAAATTGGAGTCAAACTCCCCGAATGAACTTCATATATGCCCTATCCCATTTCGACAAGCATTTCGAGTACGTCCGAGTCGATGCGAAATATTCATGCACGATGGGTCGTACAAGAAAATTTTGACAGCATCTCTCCTAAAATTAGGACAAAACGGAAGCGACAACAAGATTCATAATAACCATTATAAACAGGAATAACATAAAAGCATCAATACTAGAGATAACAAGTCTAAATCAACCAGAAAACAAACATAAACGTAAAACAGCTCCAAAGAGGACATCAACAGGTCTATGATTAATAAAATTTCAGCAAGCTAATGAATTATTAAATGCACTAGTCCATGTGATTCGTGATGACCCCGGAGGGTTGATTGTGCTATTAAGCTGTAGGATCGAAGAATACGAATATAGCAATCAGAGGGGGGGTGAATGATTGTGCGGAAGCTAAAACCAAATTCTTAATCTATTAAAAGTTCACCCCAAAACAGAACCAAATAATTGCTTCGTTTTCGACAAAAACAGAAAGACAGAGGTTTAGTAAAACGCGAATTCCCGGAGATCCAACCGTAGGATCGATCTGAAATTTGGACACAAGAAACTAGATTCCAGTACGAACCGAACCCAAAAAGAATCAGCTCGATCGGACTTACGGATCAAAAGTTATAAGCTTCGCAAGCTTGCTGTTTCAGAACTTGAGCATTTATCAGTTAATTGAGAAACCCTAGCATTTGCATCTTTCAATTTTAATTCAAGAGTTGAGCATTTAGAACAAGAAGTTGAACTATGCAAATCATCAGTGGAACAGCTAGCATGTACAACATGTTTCTCATTTTTCTCATTTAGATGCAACAAAAGAGCATGTTCTTTCCTAAGCAAGGTGAGCTCATTGTAAATTAAGTCACATGATTTGCAAGTATCATCACTAGGAATCAAAGTCTTAAGTCTAGTAATTTCAGCATTCAATGATTCAATAATGAAATCATGTTTCTTAATCTTCTTATCACGTTTGTCAAGCAATTTTCCAAGACGAGCAACAAAGAATAGCTAATTCATCATAAGAGGATCTACCTCATTGAAGTCATTGTCGTGGTCGCCCTCAGTGAAGCTATCCTTGCTGCTTGCCATGAGACACAATCCCATCAAATCATGCTTGCTTGGAGTTGCATCATCTTCGCTGCTCTCCGAGTCCACATCGCTCAAATTGACTTGTTCAAGAGCGGAAAGAACTCAGTGAACCACCTTGCGGTTGATGAAGCTCTTCTTCTTCCTATCATTTGACGAGAACCTTTTCTTCTCATTCCTTCCGCCGTTGTCCTTCTCCTCCTTTGATGTTTTTCCTGCAAGCTTAGGACAATTTGTGCGAATATGGTTGAGGTCACCACACTCATAGCATCTTGGAGGACCACCTCTCTTTCTCATTCTCACATTCTGCAAAGCTTTGTTAAAGCGAGAAGAGAGTAGTGCCAGATCTTCTTCAGAAACTCTTCAAGTTGCTCATCTGTTAAAGAAGACATGGAAGACAAGGCAAAGCTAGAAGAAGAATTTGCATTTGACATGTTAGGGTTAGAGATCAAAGCAATTGATTTAATGTTACCCTTCCTGGCAAGAACATCCAACTCATGAGTTTTCAACTTAGAGTAAAGAACATCTAATGTGAGTGTGCTCATGGTAGTAGATTCTTGTATAGATGTTACTTTCATCTCCCATCTTGACATGTCCAAAGCACTAAGCAATTGTCGAGCATTTTCAGCATCGATGTAGCTAACTCCAACAAAGCACGTAGATTGCTAAGGATTTTATTGAAAGCGTGCAAAGAAGTCATCTACAGATTCACTAGGTTTCATCTCAAAACGCATGTATTCTTTTTGTAAATATCTTGGCGAACCTCTTTGACAAGTTAGAACCCTCATGGTAATCACAAAGAGATTTCCATACCTCATATCTTGGATCGAAGATGAACCACACGATCAAAGTCATTGCGTCCTAAGCCTTGGATGATCAAGTTGCGCGCCTTGCTATTTGCTTCAACATGTGTGCGATTGGTGTCGTTGACGTTGTCGTTTGCAGGGACTTCATATGGCTTGTAGACCTTCTCCCAAATTGTGAAGCCCTGTGCTTGGATGAACGCCTCCATCTTGGCCTTCCAAAACTGAAAATCAACACCATCGAACACACATGGTTTTGTCGAATAACGATCCATTGATCTAATCACCGGTTAAGATAGATTAGAGAAACCTTGCTCTGATACCACTTGTAGGATCGAAGAATACGAATATAGCAATCAGAGGGGGGGTGAATGATTGTGCGGAAGCTAAAACCAAATTCTTAATCTATTAAAAGTTCACCCCAAAACAGAACCAAATAATTGCTTCGTTTTCGACAAAAACAGAAAGACAGAGGTTTAGTAAAACGCGAATTCCTGGAGATCCAACCGTAGGATCGATCTGAAATTTGGACACAAGAAACTAGATTCCAGTACGAACCGAACCCAAAAAGAATCAGCTCGATCGGACTTACGGATCAAAAGTTATAAGCTTATAAGCTTGCTGTTTCAGAACTTGACGAGAATCAATCTAATCAAAACTTCAAGATTAAACAAGATCTTCAAAAGATTAATCAACTAGACTTTGAGAAACTCTAAATCAATACCCTAGAACGGTTTTTGATGGATCAAATCAAGATGAAACTCAACGATCAAAAACCAATCTAGATTTAGAACAAGCATGCAAACAAGAACCAAAACAGAAAACAACAGAGCGACGTGGTTCTTGTAGCACGCATAAAAATCTTGGAAGAATTGATCTTTATTTCTTGTCTAAAATACTCTCATCAAAAGAGTACAAACCCTAAAACCAAGCTCAAGGCTTGATGCGCTCAGCTCTACTTGGTGCCTTTCAACAGAGACCCCACCTATTTAAAGCACCAACCCATTAAGGTGTTCTCAATACGATTCCTATTTCCTAGAAGGAATCCGTATCCAACACACCTCTACTTGGCCCAACCGGGCCGAGTACAACTCTTGCACGCGTATGGCAACCCTACCATACTCACGTGACTAACACTTTGCACGCGTATGGCCACCGGCCATACTCACGTGACTAACACTTTGCACGCGAATGACCTCTGCCATTCTCACGTGACTAACCATTCTTCATGTGCACCATTCCCTTAGCCCGAACGTCCCGCATGACATCCTTGACCACCAAGACCTCGGTTCCTCCTGAACCTAGTCCCGAACCTCGGTTCCTCCATGAACCTAGTTCGGTCCGTCATCGACCACATTCGTCTTCGAGCAATACCTGCACATGAACAAACCACAAAACAAATCCGAACACAAGTCCACGACTTGACTCAAGGTCAATCCATGCAACTACTCACATGAGCATTGCATAAAGTCCACTTCAAAAGAAGCATCATGAAATCATCACAAATTTCATAATCTCAAATTCAAATTATTTCAATTCTGCTCAAAACCCTAATTCAGCAAAAACGCGTTCACGACGGACAAACAAAACCAGTCCGGCGCAAATGCCAAGTGAAACCCTAGAAAAGCGATTCACAACGGATCAACAAAGTCTGGTCCGTTGTACAAGGAAAACTCTCGGTTCCAAAGAAAACATTCCGGCCAAAACATGTTTCTGACGGACAACCAAAATCGGTCCGTCAGACATGCAAAAGTCTCGGTTCAAAACGCTTTCAAATTCATGTTCACGACGGACAAAAAATCTTGTCCGGCGCAAACGTGCCACGCTCGGTTTCAAAAACAACATGGTCCGAACAAAACCCTAAAGCAAAAATGCATTCACGACTGACCAAAGAAGTTTGTCCGCCGTACATGCAAAACTTACTGGTTTCTTGGAAGATTGAGTTCGACTCATGAGCTCAAAAACACGTTCACGACAGACCCAAAAACTTTGTCCGTCGTACATGGGAAAATGAGGTTGCCAAAGCATGTTTACGACAGACCAACAAACTTTGTCCGTCGTAGATGGGAAACTTACTGTTTTCTTTAAGTTTGGTCCGGCGCCAAAGCGAAACTTACTATTTCTTGTCAAATTGACAAAACACATGAACAAACACATTTGCAAATTCAATTCTAAGCCAATTTTTCAGCACATGATTTCACATAAGCCCACCCTTCAAGCTTACGACTCGCGAGAACTACCTGAAAACAACAAAATAACAAGGGGTGAGATTGGGTAATCTCAGCAAGCGGAACAACTTCTAACGAATAACACAGCCACAGTAAAACTAGCATACCAAATTCCTCATGTCCAATACCACATTATAGAGTCCACACAACCTCAGTAAAATGCATATGATTGTGCACATGCTTATGCCATGATCCTCCTCACCGTGCCCTTTCTCAGGAACACACGGTGTTGTACGTCTTGATCGCGCCAAGGCGTCGACAAACTTCCAATGCATGATTATGCAGTTAATGCTTCATGCATAAATACATTCATAACTTCCCACTCTGAATTCACATGCTTGCATACCATCAAATAACATGGATAGAATGCGAACATCATTGAGATAGAATATCTCCACAATTCATCTTGCAAACAACATCTTTCTTCATTCTTACTCATGATTCAAAAGCCAAACAACCACATCACAATGCAGGATAGGATATTGTAATCTCATAAACAAGTAGTTAAACCACGAATATCATTCATGTCACAACCAGAAGAATCGTCTCTTAAACAAAAACTGTCAAACACCTCACACCACAACACAACTCTAGCCCAAAATAGAAATACAAATATTTCCAGATCATGAAGTTCCAAATCTTACATTGGATTAGCTACTTCTTTTGATCAACAATGCAACCGATAACTCGACCTTGAAAACTACGGACACAGTCAAAGCATACATCCTTGAGCATAAATGTCGCATTCATAACTTAAGCTAGTTTTCTTATCAAAGATGAATGAATGACGATATTTAATAGAATAACATTCCAAAATCTCCACAAATTACTTCAAGGTTAATCATTCTTTTATCCTTGTTTTAAGCCTCAAATTAACCCACATTTGGCGTAATCATTCTAAGTTTAGGGAAACTCAAACACAGACAAAGAATACTTTGACCGAAAGTATTCAACCCAAATATCAAACAAACAAACCAATCCATATGAATTTTTAAACATAAGTTCAGCATAACTCCCGCCATCTATAGCATTCCACTACCCTTACCATTTAGATTTCAATATTCCCTATTTACTCATTGAGAAGGCCCATCAGGATTTAACAACAACTACACAACAAATTCTTACTCTTATTACCTTTTCCACAATTATAAATAAAGTTCACAGTGCTTATCAAAAACACATCCAACCAACACTACCTCATCAAGATCCCCACGGAGCAGCCTAACCTATATCATCATATTCTAAATTTGAAAGGCAGTGCTTCAACAAGTCTTTCAGCATGATGAACTTATAAATTCCATACCACATACGCGTCAACATCTCGACAATGGAAATTTATTCGCCTAAAAGATGACTCAACAAGTAAATATTATCTCAACAAGGCACCAATCATAAATAGAAGTTTAAAACATACATTTCTTAAGGACAAAATCACGCGTCATGCTAACTATCCCTGGTTCACTCCATCACAACATGTTACAATTTCCACCATTTTAACAAAGGTTTTCAACAATTAATCTAATCAGTTACCACCACTACTAAGTCATCAATATCAATAATTGGCATAATTGTAAAACAACAACATTGCTTTTAGTTACCCTATCCATAGGCTATGACAAACTGTCACTACACAACATACTCCAACTATGTAAAATAGATTGAATAATTTAAGCCATCCAAAGCTCTTATAACAACAACGCTAAATTAAATTTAAATTTTTTTTTAATTTTTTTTTAGCTACCCTATACACGGGTTATAGCAAAATTGCCACTCCAAGACATACTCCAGCCTTTTTTTTAAAGTGAACTGAATAGGTGAAATCATAACAAAGCTCTTACGGCAATGGCAAAAACTTATGTCTTCCCAATTGATATCGATACTAGCATTATTGGAACGCAACTACATACTTCCAAATCTACTAATAGTTTGCAACGTCATAAATATCAACTCTAATCAATTTCCAAGTTAAAGTCACTAGCCAACACGATTAAATTAGAACATCTTTAAACAACCAGCATGGTTTCTTTAACAATATCGGTAGTCCACCATTACAATTAAATTGTTCTACCGACCTTATATTAAAATGTCTCTAAATAACCCACTAATTTTCTATTACCTTCACAGTAGTTTACATCATCATAATGTTCTAACTACGCATCAAGATTTAAAGCTTTAAACATTGTCCATGGTCAAGGACACATTAAAATAATGCAATAAATCCTAAGCATGCACATTAACACATTCAATCATTATCGCTATAGAGCAATCTACAATACTAGAAGTTTATTTAATCTCAAGCTAAAGATAACAATTACATTTTAATTGATTCAACTCACAAATTAACTTAGAAGTACATCATTCCATAAACCACATTGTTACATACTACGTAACACAGACATAAAATTTCTAAACACCGTCATGGGTCACCTACCCTTGACAAACAGGAGGCAATCCAAAACATTAAAAAAAACAAACACAGTTCTAGATCAAGAACAAACACCGATAAAAAATTCTTCTTTTCAGGCAAGGAAGAAAAGCAAAATCCAAACATAAATGCAAGAGAGCTCGACCCTCAAATGTCCAATCATAGTAGCCAAAACTCTTCAAGAAATCCAAAACCTACACTTTCCACAAAGGAAGACAGATGCAAAAGGGAAGACCAAATGTCCAACTAAAATTTTCCGATAAAGATTCAAACTTAGCTCCATCCAGCTTGATCTCGCAACAGAGAAACTCCAACCCCTTCTTTTTTAAAAAAATCGGAAACAACAACCACGTAAATTTCCTCCCAACGATACCCATCACAATAAATCAAGTGCCAAAGCAAAATTGTGACCAAAAGACGCGCAACGTAGAACTCTTCTTCTGTGTCTTCACTTAAAGGAGACAAAACTACAAACCGCCAAAAGGACAAATCAGCGAGTGCTCAAAACTAAGCATTTTCCTCGGTTTCGAACCAATCACATACCCAGAAAACCAACCAAAACCGATCACAAGACGGTAAAGAACATCCGAAGGAATCCATCACCAACCTCTTCTATTTGACTCCAGTCACTACCCGATCTACGGCAGACACGGATAAGTACTCTTTCCCTACAGGGGTATAATAGTTCTTCGGTGGTGACTCTACCCGGCCACACCGTCAAACCACAGCCTCACTACAAACAAAAGGTGACCGAAACCCTTCGGCACCACAACCACACTTTATCACAAATGAAGCAACTCAATCAAATCTATCATAAATATAGCATTATACATCATCAAAAGTAGCATACAACAACAAAGCTTAAATTCAACCTTTAAGCATAAGGCAACGATACCCATACCCTTTCCTACTGTGCATCCATGTGTGTCAAATTTTAAATTAGTGATTCCACTTACACAAGTTTTAATGTTGCTATCCTATGACAAAATTTTAGTTAAAACCTAGGCCATGTTTCTAAGTTATTCCACATCACATTTTAGTTGTATCCTATAGTATGACACTAAAAATAGACATTCCAAGGACCTACAAACCCGCTCGATACCAAGCTGTAACACCCTACAAATCTAAACTGTCGTACAAGAAAATTTCGACATCTCTCCTAAAATTAGGACAAAAGCGGAAGCGACAACAAGATTCATAATAACCATTATAAACAGGAATAACATAAAAGCATCAATACTAGAGATAACAAGTCTAAATCAACCGTAAAACAAACATAAACGTAAAAACAGCTCCAAAGAGGACATCAACAGGTCTATGATTAATAAAATTTCAGCAAGCTAATGAATTATTAAATGCACTAGTCCATGTGATTCGTGATGACCCCGGAGGGTTGATTGTGCTACTAAGCCCACCCTTCAAGCTTATGACTCGCGAGAACTACCTGAAAACAACAAAATAACAAGGGGTGAGATTGGGTAATCTCAGCAAGCGGAACAACTTCTAACGAATAACACAAACCCACAAGAAAACTAGCATACCAAATTCCTCATGTCCAATACCACATTATAGAGTCCACACAACCTCAGTAAAATGCATATGATTGTGCACATGCTTATGCCATGATCCTCCTCACCGTGCCCTTTCTCAGGAACACACGGTGTTGTACCCGGTCTTGATCGCCGCCTTTGGCGTCGACAAACTTCCAATGCATGATTATGCAGTTAATGCTTCATGCATAAATACATTCATAACTTCCCACTCTGAATTCACATGCTTGCATACCATCAAATAACATGGATAGAATGCGAACATCATTGAGATAGAATATCTCCACAATTCATCTTGCAAACAACATCTTTCTTCATTCTTACTCATGATTCAAAAGCCAAACAACCACATCACAATGCAGGATAGGATATTGTAATCTCATAAACAAGTAGTTAAACCATGTAGGTGTGCTGCAATTAAGGTTTATATTGAAGACGAAACAAATAGCGAGTTATAGTTTAGCAAGACCGCTACTTCCACTTGCCTTTACCAACGTGGATGACGAACCTAGTTGCGTCCAGAAGGGGCACCACCTGTACAAGTATTATTTCAGTACATAGAGACATCACAAATGATCACACAACTCGAACACACGCTTCCTAATCCCCGTTCCCTTCTTAAGCGCCAAAAACCCCAATCTGTCCGGGTCAAACAGCATCACCCTCTCTTCACAATTTCGTATCTTTTTTTATACAGATCATAAAAATACAAAAAAATTACAGTAGCTAGATATTGATGAGATCTAGAACTTTCATGAAGATCACAAATTTCAATTGCACTGTTAAATATGCCTAAACAAACGTCCAACACAGTGGACAAAATCTGTTTCCAGATTCTGTCCGTCATCTTGCAACAGCGATACCTCTCAGACCCACGCCCCAAAAATTCTAAAAAAATTACAGAAGCTATATCTCGACGTTATCTACAACTTTCTAGTTATAGGTTTTTGCAGGAAAAAACGTCTATGCCACGTAAAACGCGAAACAATCCGCGCTGCACAATCTCCCCTTCCAAAACCAGCACCACGTGAACATCTACCCTTCTCCCCCATCAAGATCCATCTAAATCACTCACCACCAGATCTAATACACTCCTAATCCCTAGGTAGAACAGGGGTAAAAGATTGGGAATTTTAACTTGAGTTCTCCCTTGAGAACCCACGAAAAACGCGCGACGATTCCCGAAACAGAAATCTGCTCGTCCTCCACGCCTCCACGGATCCTCTTCTCGCTTGCTCCTTCGCGTTTCGCGGTGGATCTTGAGACACCACGCAAGGGGAGGAAGAGGAGGGGGTGGTGTGGCTGCTAGGGGAGGAAGGGGGGCGCCCTAGGGCTTTTGGGGGGTGACACCCCTTTTATATGGTGGGCCGGCCCACTAGGGGAAAAGAGAGAGAGGTGGGGAGGGGATTCGCAGCCCAGGCCCAGGTTTTCCTCGGCCCACTGTTTCTAGCCCGACAACTCCAAATTTAATATTAATACGCCGGATAAACTTCAATTATTTCATCCCCCGACAAATCCTTCATTCCTCTCCCGAAACAAAACCAGGAAAAGGAACCCTAGAATCGCTCTGACGCTCTAAGGCATCACAAGCACATTCCGGCATGCCTTTCGAGTCCGTCCGAGTTGTTGTGAAACATTTCTCCGCGATGAGCACGAACGAATACAACAAGCGGCGCCCGTTCGAAAACGTTGGACGAGAAGAAACTGGGTGCCAAACTTATCGAGTGGAATTCATATGTGCTCCCACTCATTTCGGCATGCATTTTGAATATTTCCGAGTCGGTGTCAAATGTTCCACCACGACGGGTTCCCACGGGTAATAAAAGCTGAATACAAACGAAACCGATGCACGAAACAGAACCGAGTGCCAAACGCCTCGAAAGAACTTATGATGTTTGCTAGTGCTTTTCATCATTTGTGTCGAATCCATTCGAGTAGGTCTGAAACATTCCTGCACGACGCGTCCCAACGGGCACTGCAGCGGAAGCCATTCGAAAATGAAAATAATGCACGAAATGACACATTGTGGCAGACACCACGCACGCCGAAAATGATGCAAAAAATGGAACGTTGTGGCAAGCACCTTACACGCTGCAACCTAGCACGCCAAAAAGAAACATTGCGGCACGAAGCGAAAATGGTGAACGGAATGAAGCCGGGTGCCAAACACACCGAATGCAATTCACATGTGCTGTAACTCATTTAGGCATGCATTTCGAATCCGTCCGAGTCACCGTGAAATATTCCACAACGACGAGTTCCTAAGCTGAAAAAATCGAAAACGATGCACGAAAAGAAAATTGGCGTCAAACTCCCCGACTGGACTTCATGTATGCCCTATCCCATTTCGACAAGCATTTCGAGTACGTCCGAGTCGATGCGAAATATTCATGCACGATGGGTCCCTAATGGTACTGTAAACTACACGCGTACCAAAACGGTGCACGAAACGAAACTTCGTTCCAATCATGCCGAATGAACTTCATATTTGCCCAAGCACATTCTGGCATGCATTTCCAGTCCGTCCGAATTGTTGTGAAACATTTCTCCGTGATAAGCACGAACTAATACAACAAGCGGCGCCCGTTCGAAAAAGTTGCACGAGAAGAAACTGACTGCCAAACACATCGAGTGGAATTCATATGTGCACCCACTCATTTCGGCATGCATTTTGAATATGTCCGAGTCGGTGTCAAATGTTCCACCACGACGGGTTCCCACGGGTAATAAAAGCTGAATACAAACGAAACCGATGCACGAAACAGAACCGAGTGCCAAACGCCCCGAAAGAACTTATGATGTTTGCTAGTGCTTTTCATCATTTGTATCGAATCCATTCGAGTAGGTCTGAAACATTCCTGCACGACGCGTCCCAACGGGCACGGCAGCGGAAGCCATTCGAAAATGAAAATGATGCATGAAATAACACATTGTAGCAGCACACCGAAAATGATGCACGAAATGGAACGTTATGGCAAGCACCTTACACGCTTCAACCTAGCATGCTAACATGAAACATTGCAGCACGAAGCGAAAACGGTGAACGGAATGAAGCCGGGTGCCAAACACACCGAATGCAATTCACATGTGTTGTAACTCATTTAGCCACGCATTTCGAATCCGTCCGAGTCGCTGTTAAATATTCCACAACGACGAGTTCCTAAGCTGAAAAAATCGAAAACGATGCACGAAACGAAACTGAGTGCCAAATGCCCAGAATTAACTTACGATGTTCGCTTGTGCGTTTCAGCACAATTCTGCATTCATTTTAAATACGTCCGAGTGAGTGTGAAACATCCCTCCGCGACGGGTCACAAGGGGTACTACAAGCTACGTCCGAATGAAAACGATGCACGAAACGAAACTCGTTGCCAAACTCCCCGAATGGGATTCATATGCGCCCTAGCCCGTTTCAGCAAGCGTTTCGAGTACGTCCGGCTCGAAGCGAAACATTCATGCACAATGGGTCCGTAATGGTAATGTAAACTACACGCGTACTAGAATGGTGCAAAAAAACAAAACATTATTCCAAACATGCCGAATGAACTTCATATATGCCCAAGCACATTTCGGCATGCGTTTTGCATCTTTCCGAGTCGTGCGAAACATTACTCCACGACGAGTACTGTATGGTGCAAGGATTTTCACAAGAAAACGACGCATAAGATGAAGCTGAGTATCAATCAACCAGAATGGACTTCATGTCTGCCGTAGCTCATTTAGGAAACAATTTGGGCTCATCCGTGTCGGTGCGAAACCTACAGGACAAATGGTACTACAAGTCACGTTCGTACCAGAACGAGTATGAAAAGAAAGCTTGAGGCAGACACCCTGAATAGAGTTCATGTGTGCCCAAGCTCATTACGGCATGCATTTCTATTATATCCGGGTCGGTGCAAAACATTTCTCCGCGATAGGTGCCAACGGGCACTCCAAGCTGCGTGCGTATCAAAACGAAGCACGAAAGGAAAATGTTGACCAAAACGCGCGAGTGGACTTTCCATGCATTGCTGCTACAGTTCTGCATTCATTTCGAATACGTCCGAGTGGGTGTGAAAACATCCCTCCGCGACGGGTCGCAAGGTGTTCTGCAAGCTGCGTCCGGACGGAAACGATGCACGAAAGGAAAATTGGTGTCAAACTCCCCGAATGGACTTCATATATGCCCTACCCCATTTCGACAAGCGTTTCGAGTACGTCCGAGTCGATGCGAAATATTCATGCACGATGGGTCCGTAATGGTACTGTAAACTACACGCGTACCAAAACGGTGCACGAATCGAAACTTCGTTCCAATCATGCCGAATGAACTTCATATTTGCCCGAGCACATTCCGGCATGCATTTCGAGTCCGTCCGAGTTGTTGTGAAACATTTCTCCGCGATGAGCACGAACGAATACAACAAGCGGCGCCCGTTCGAAAACGTTGCACGAGATGAAACTGAGTGCCAAACACATCGAGTGGAATTCATATGTGCTCCCACTCATTTCGGCATGCATTTTGAATATGTCCGAGTCGGTGTCAAATGTTCCACCACGACGGGTTCCCACGGGTAATAAAATCTGAATACAAACGAAATCGATGCACGAAACATAACCGAGTGCCAAACGCCCCGAAAGAACTTATGATGTTTGCTAGTGCTTTTCATCATTTGTATCGAATCCATTCGAGTAGGTCTGAAACATTCCTGCACGACGCGTCCCAACGGGCACTACAGCGGAAGCCATTTGAAAATGAAAATGATGCACGAAATGACACATTGTGGTAGACACCACGCACGCCGAAAATGATGTATGAAATGGAACATTATGGCAAGCACCATACACGCTGCAACCTAGCACGCCAAAATGAAACTTTGTGGCACGAAGCGAAAACGGTGAACGGAATTAAGCCGGGTGCCAAACACACCGAATGCAATTCACATTTGTTGTAACTCATTTAGGCACGCATTTCGAATCCGTCCGAGTCGCCGTGAAATATTCCACAACGACGAGTTACTAAGCTGAAAAAATCGAAAGCGATGCACGAAACGAAACTGAGTGCCAAACGCCCAGAATTAACTTACGATATTCGCTTGTGCGTTTCAGCACAATTCTGCATTCATTTTGAATACGTCCGAGTGAGTGTGAAACATCCCTCCGTGACGGGTCACAAGGGGTACTGCAAGCTGCATCCGAATGAAAACGATGCACGAAACGAAACACGGTGTCAAACTCCCCGAATGGGCTTCATATGCGCCCTAGCCCGTTTTAGCAAGCGTTTCGAGTCCGTCCGGCTCGAAGCGAAACATTCATGCACAATCGGCCCCTAATGGTAATGTAAACTACACGCGTACTAGAATGGTGCAAAAAACAAAACATTGTTCCAAACATGCCGAATGAACTTCATATATGCCCAAGCACATTTCAAGATGCTTTGCATCTTTTAAAGTCGTGTGAAACATTCCTCCGCTGATTAGTCTTGTATGGTGCAAGGATTTTCACAAGAAAAAGAAGCATAAGATGAAGCTGAGTGTCAATCAACCATAATGTACTTCATGTCTGCCGTTGCTCATTTTAGCAAGCAATTTGGGCTCATCCGTGTCGGTCACGAAACCTACCACGACAAATGGTACTACATGTCACGTTCGTGCGAGCAGTCTGAAAAGAAAGCTTGCGGCAGACACCCTGAATAGAGTTCATGTGTGCCCAAGCTCATTACGGCATGCATTTCTGTTGTATCCGGGTCGGTGCAAAACATTTCTCCGCGATAGGTGCCAACGGGCACTACAAGCTGCGTGCGTATCAAAACGAACCACGAAAGGAAAATGTAGGCCAAAATGCACGACTGGACTTTCCAAGCATTGCTACTACAGTTCTGCATTCATTTCGAATACGTCCGAGTGAGTGTGGAAACATCCCTCCGCGACGGATCGCAAGGTGTTCTGCAAGCTGCGTCCGGACGGAAACGATGCACGAAAGGAAAATTGGTGTCAAACTCCCCGAATGGACTTCATATTGCCCTATCCCATTTCGACAAGCGTTTCGAGTACGTCCGAGTCGATGCGAAATATTCATGCACGATGGGGCTCTAATGGTACTGTAAACTACACGCGTACCAAAACGGTGCACGAAACGAAACTTCGTTCCAATCATGCCGAATGAACTTCATATTTGCCCAAGCACATTCCGGCATGCATTTCGAGTCCGCCCGAGTTGTTGTGAAACATTTCTCCGCGATGAGCACGAACGAATACAACAAGCGGCGCCCGTTCGAAAACGTTGCACGAGATGAAACTGAGTGCCAAACACATCGAGTGGAATTCATATGTGCTCCCACTCATTTCGGCATGCATTTTGAATATGTCCGAGTCGGTGTCAAATGTTCCACCACGACGGGTTCCCACGGGTAATAAAAGCTGAGTACAAACGAAACCGATGCACGAAACAGAACCGAGTGCCAAACGCCCCGAAAGAACTTATGATGTTTGCTAGTGCTTTTCATCATTTGTATCGAATCCATTCGAGTAGGTCTGAAACATTCCTGCACGACGCGTCCCAACGGGCACTGCAGCGGAAGCCATTCGAAAATGAAAATGATGCACGAAATGACACATTGTGGCAGACACCACGCACGCCAAAAATGATGTATGAAATGGAACATTATGGCAAGCACCATACACGCTGCAACCTAGCACGCCAAAATGAAACTTTGCGGCACGAAGCGAAAACGGTGAACGGAATGAAGCCGGGTGCCAAATACACCGAATGCAATTCACATGTGTTGTAACTCATTTAGGCACGCATTTCGAATCCGTCCGAGTCGCCGTGAAATATTCCACAACGACGAGTTACTAAGCTGAAAAAATCGAAAGCGATGCACGAACGAATCGAGTGCCAAGCGGCGTAATTAACTTACGATGTTAAACGCATGCGTTTCCGCACAATTCTGCATTCATTTTGAATACGTCCGAGTGAGTGTGAAACATCCCTCCGTGACGGGTCACAAGGGGTACTGCAAGCTGCGTCCGAATGAAAACGATGCACGAAACGAAACACGGTGTCAAACTCCCCGAATGGGCTTCATATGCGCCCTAGCCCATTTTAGCAAGCGTTTCGAGTCCGTCCGGCTCGAAGCGAAACATTCATGCACAATCGGCCCCTAATGGTAATGTAAACTACACGCGTACTAGAATGGTGCAAAAAACAAAACATTGTTCCAAACATGCCGAATGAACTTCATATATGCCCAAGCACATTTCAGCATGCGTTTTGCATCTTTTCGAGTCGTGTGAAACATTCCTCCGCGACGAGTACTGTATGGTGCAAGGATTTTCACAAGAAAACGATGCATAAGATGAAGCTGAGTGTCAATCAACCAGAATGGACTTCATGTCAGCCGTTGCTCATTTTAGCAAGCAATTTGGGCTCATCCGTGTCGGTGCGAAACCTACACGACAAATGGTACTACATGTCACGTTCGTACCAGAACGAGTACGAAAAAAAGCTTGCGGCAGACACCCTGAATAGAGTTCATGTGTGCCCAAGCTCATTACGGCATGCATTTCTGTTGTATCCGGGTCGGTGCAAAACATTTCTCCGCGATAGGTGCCAACGGGCACTACAAGCTGCGTGCGTATCAAAACGAACCACGAAAGGAAAATGTAGGCCAAAATGCACGAATGGAACGTGATGGCAAGCACCTTACACGCTGCAACCTAGCACGCCAAAATGAAACATTGCGGCACGAAGCGAAAACGGTGAACGGAATGAAGCTGGGTGCCAAACACACCGAATGCAATTCACATGTGTTGTAACTCATTTAGGCACGCATTTCGAATCCATCCGAGTCACCGTGAAATATTCCACAACGACGAGTTCCTAAGCTGAAAAAATCGAAAGCGATGCACGAAACGAAACTGAGTGCCAAACACCCAGAATTAACTTACGATGTTCGCTTGTGCGTTTCAGCACAATTCTGCATTCATTTTGAATACGTCCGAGTGAGTGTGAAACATCCCTCCGCGACGGGTCACAAGGGGTACTGCAAGCTGCATCCGAATGAAAACGATGCACGAAACGAAACTCAGTGTCAAACTCCTCGAAAGGGCTTCATATGCGCCCTAGCCCGTTTCAGCAAGCGTTTCAAGTCCGTCCGGCACGAAGCGAAACATTCATGCACAATCGGCCCCTAATGGTAATGTAAACTACACGCGTACTAGAATGGTGCAAAAAACAAAACATTGTTCCAAACATGCCGAATGAACTTCATATATGCCCAAGCACATTTCGGCATGCGTTTTGCATCTTTTCAAGTCATGTGAAACATTCCTCCGCGACGAGTACTGTATGGTGCATGGATTTTCACAAGAAAACGACGCATAAGATGAAGCTGAGTGTCAATCTACCAGAATGGACTTCATGTCTGCCGTAGCTCATTTTAGCATGCAATTTAGGCTCATCCGTGTCGGTGCGAAACCTACACGACAAATGGTACTACAAGTCACGTTCGTACCAGAACGAGTACGAAAAGAAAGCTTGCGGCAGACACCCTGAATAGAGTTCATGTGTGCCCAAGCTCATTACAGCATTCATTTCTGTTGTATCCGGGTCGGTGCAAAACATTTTTCCGCAATAGTTGCTAACGGGCACTGCAAGCTGCGTACGTATCAAAACGAAGTACGAAAGGAAAATGTAGGCCAAAATGCGCGAGTGGACTTTCCAAGCATTGCTGCAACAGTTCTGCATTCATTTCGAATACGTCCGAGTGAGTGTGGAAACATCCCTCCGCGACGGGTCGCAAGGTGTTCTACAAGCTGCGTCTGGACGGAAACGATGCACGAAAGGAAAATTGGTGTCAAACTCCCCAAATGGACTTCATATATGCCCTATCCCATTTCGACAAGCATTTCGAGTACGTCCGAGTCGATGTGAAATATTCATGCACGATGGGTCCCTAATGGTATTGTAAACAACACGTGTACCAAAACGGTGCACGAAACGAAACTTCGTTCCAATCATGCCGAATGAACTTCATATTTGCCCAAGCACATTCCGGCATGCATTTCGAGTCCGTCCGAGTTGTTGTGAAATATTTCTCCGCGATGAGCACGAACGAATACAACAAGCGGCGCCCGTTCAAAAACGTTGCACGAGATGAAACTGAGTGCCAAACACATCGAGTGGAATTCATATGTGCTCCCACTCATTTCGGCATGCATTTTGAATATGTCCGAATCGGCGTCAAATGTTCCACCACGACGGGTTCCCACGGGTAATAACAGCTGAATACAAACGAAACCGACGCACGAAACAGAACCGAGTGCCAAACGTCCCGAAAGAACTTATAATGTTTGCTAGTGCTTTTCATCATTTGTATCGAATCTATTCGAGTAGGTTTGAAACATTCCTGCACGACGCGTCCCCACGGGCACTGCAGCGGAAGCCATTCGAAAATGAAAATGGTGCACGAAATGACACATTGTGGCAGACACCACGCACGTCGAAAATGATGCACGAAATGGAACATTATGGCAAGCACCTTACACGCTGCAACCTAGCACGTCAAAATGAAACATTGCGGCACGATGCAAAAATGGTGAACGGAATGAAGCCGGGTGCCAAACACACCGAATGCAATTCACATGTGTTGTAACTCATTTAGGCATGCATTTCGAATCCGTCCGAGTCGCCGTGAAATATTCCACAACGACGAGTTACTAAGCTGAAAAAATCGAAAGCGATGCACGAAATGAAACTGAGTGCCAAACGTGCAGAATTAACTTACGATGTTCGCTTATGCGTTTCAGCACAATTCTGCATTCATTTTAAATACGTCCGAGTGAGTGTGAAACATCCCTCCGCGACGGGTCACAAGGGGGTACTGCAAGCTGCGTCCGAATGAAAACGATACACGAAACGAAACTCGGTGTCAAACTCCCCGAATGGGCTTCATATGCGCCCTAGCCCGTTTCAGCAAGCGTTCCGAGTACGTCCGGCTCGAAGCGAAACATTCATACACAATCGGCCCCTAATGGTAATGTAAACTACACGCGTACTAGAATGGTGCAAAAAACAAAACATTGTTCCAAACAAGCCGAATGAACTTCATATATGCCCAAGCACATTTCGGCATGCGTTTTGCATCTTTCCAAGTCGTGTGAAACATTCCTCCGCGATTTAGCATCGTATGGTGCAAGGATTTTCAGAAGAAAACGACGCATAAGATGAAGCTGAGTGTCAATCAACCAGAATGGACTTCATGTCTGCCGTAGCTCATTTTAGCAAGCAATTTGGGCTCATCCGTGTCGGTGCGAAACCTACACGACAAATGGTACTACAAGTCACGTTCGTACCCGAACGAGTACGAAAATGATGAGGACATCCCAAAGACATCAATGGAAAGATACCATGGTCCAATTACACGTAGTCGTGCTAAACAAATCCAAAACTAGGTGAAAGCTAACTTGTGTCTAATTTCTGATTTTAAAGACTTATCGGTACTGCCATTGTGTTCTTCATTTGTGTTACTTAGGTACATGGGAGAGGAACCAATACATCAAGAAGTGCTACCTGCAGACGGGAAGGAAATACACGCGCAAGCATGAAGAAATGCATGTTAGAGCATCTCCAGCAGAGCCCCTAAACCAGCCCCTAAACCTTAAAATAGGGAGTGCAGTAAAAAAACAGATCTAGCAGGGCCCCAACTCAAGCCCCTAAAATTAGGGGGCCCCCTAAATTTGCCTCCTCAGCCCCAATTCCCAGGGGGCCCCAACTCAAGCCCCTAAAATTAGGAGGCCCCTAAATTTGCCTCCTTAGCCCCAATTCTCAGGGACACGAGTACAACCCATATTATTGAAGATAGGGAAATACATGAGAGGCTTTGAAAATTTTATCATATTTTGAAAATTTGAAATTTAAATTTGAAATTTCATGTTTTAAAATTGTAAATGTTAATATGCTTATGTTTTATGTATTACAAATATTTTTGATTGAATTTTAGTGGTGTCAAATGAAGATTATACATAGCGGATATGTCAAAATAGGAGAAAAAGTAAAATAGGGGCTGAGATTTAAGGGCTGTTGCTGGATTTGTGCTCTGAAAACAGGGCCTCAAAAAATAGGGGGAGTCCCTAAATCCAAAATAGGGACCCTGTTTTAGGGCCCTTGCTGGAGATGCTCTTACGTAACATGCTAGATAATTTGTCTCCTACGCCATGCTACTTCTACACATGGCACAAGCATGAAGAAATGCATGTTACATAACATGCTAGATAATTAGTTTCTCACGCCATGCTAGTTCCACTTCTACACATGCATGCAAAGTCTAAATAAAGAAAGAGAAGAATAGAAGGAGGATTGCTCGGCTGCAAACAGAGGCAAATTTTAAGTAGGAAAGGACGGCCAAAAATGATACAGCGTGAATTATTTTGTTGCCGGATTTGCTTTTGTTTCCATGTATTCCTCATGATACTATATGAGGCTATGGGAAAGACAAGTGAGGGACGTTGTTTTTTGATTAGATCTGAAAAATACTAAGACTCAAGAGGGGAGTTCTTGCTTCCATGTTCTTGTGATTCCCCGTGAATTGCACCTAGTCTGTGCTACTACACATTTTGTGCGTAGTTTGTGTGGATTAGTTTTCTTCGGTTTGTGGACTAGCGATTGTTCGAGCAGTAGGCTACGGTTGGCGCCCTCATCGTCGGGTCACGATTCCACCAAGCTATCCAAGAATCCTATGCCGTGAAGATCGAAAAACCTTGTGTACCAATTTTCTCACAAAGTTGGTGCATATCATCTGGTATCAGAGCCATGTGTACACGGTAGGATTGTTTACCTTAATCCCAGTATTAAAATAGTTCTTCTGTTTTCGCTCCTTCAGTAGTTTGATTAATTTCTGTCCTAGCATCCAAAAAAAAAACCCAGAAAACTACACAAAAAAAAACCAAGCCCTTTGAATTAGTTCTGTTATTTGGACTGCAGTTCTCAAGTTTTAATCCTTCGTATCGAGTTTAGTATTGCTGGTCTTCTTTTCGTTGTGATCAGGCACTAGCAGTTCTAGTTTAGTCCAATACCTTCTTGGCACTGGTTGTATTTCTCATGATACGCCCAACTTGGAGATTAGTGTTCTAAGTTTCAAAAAAAAAAAAGAAAAAAAAAGAAGAGAAAAAAAAAGTTCTGAAAAAAAAAGAAGGAAAGAAGAAAAGTGTTTCACGTTGGGAAATTTAAAGGACTTCTTGTGTGTCTGTTTTGCACGTGTTGGATTATTTGGGCCAAGCCCATTTGATTGAGACAATAAATCCTAGAAAATCTCAAAGGTCCACCTCATGAGGAGCATGTGCACTAGCAATAGTACCACATTGCTAGCCTAAAGTGGTGAGCACTAGTTTAAATAGTGGAGTGTGCTACACCATGGTAGAACCATGTGGAGAAAGGGAGAAAGAATACACACGCGCGCGCTCGCCTCGCCCTCGCGGGCCGGGCTGGCCCGGCGGGTGGGGTGGGTGGGTGCGGCGTCTGGCACTGCGTGAATGGTCCGCCGAATTCGGTCCAGGGGCTTTGCGTGGCGCGACCTCCTTTTGCAGATTACTCTTTTGCTACTCGGAATCGCGGTTGTAGTATGAGATAAGGACACCGTAATGCATCCCGTAATGGACTCCGATCGTGGGGCGTCCTCGAGTCGTGTTCGATTCTGGTATTACCAGGCTCCTTTATATCTTGCGTCGCCGTCATCTGGGTAAAATAGAGTTTTCGCGCCCTAGCGTTTTGCGATTTCGCTCATTTGCGCCGCCATCAAGTTCGCTTCGTCCGTCTGGCGTGCAGAACGGAAAGCGGTCTCGAAACCGTCCGTCCTCGCGTTCTTGCACCGGAGAGGGCGAATCAGGTTTTTGGGAAGCGCTCGGCGATCGTTTCACGTCACCGCCACGGCTCGTCTTCCTCGACGTTCGGAGCGGCCGCTAGGCATCGCGCTGATCGCGCGCTTCGCTCCCTTTGTCAGACGCGCTACAACGCGTCTCGCTTCCATCTGCACCACACGAACGATGCGTTACAATGTTTCTACTGTTTATTTTCAATCTATTGATTGTGAGCACATTAGATGGATATATGTGTAGTCTTCTAGCATATGCATCTATAGTATGCTCCTGTTATTCGTTACTGATAGTCAATCACATGTTGTTCATGATTTACTTTTGGATTAAATTAAACCTAGATGTGCCTTTAATTCTAACAATCCAAAAACCTGAATATAGGCGCTTAGGTTTATCAATGGCTGGCTTTGCCGAGGCACTGAGGCCGGAAAAATTCACCGGTGTGCACTTCAAAAGATGGCAGACAAGGGTCACCTTGTGGCTTACAGCTATGAACGTGTTCTGGGTGTCGAACGGCAAACCAGAGGATATGGATCCAACTCCTGAAAAGGAGAAGGCATATCGGGATGCCAACACACTCTTTGTGGGAGCCGTTCTTAGTGTTCTTGCCGATCGTGCATGCGATGTGTATATGCACATTAAAGACGCGAAGGAACTATGGGATGCTCTGAATGCTAAGTTCGGTGCTTCCGATCTTTGTGATGAATCGTATATCATGGAGCAATATCATGACTACAAGATGGTGGATAACCGTTACGTAGTTGAGCGGACTCATGAGATACTGAGTTCTCGCCAGGAACTCGAACTTCTCAAAATCCAGTTACAGCGAGGTTTGTGGTGGGGCATTATTGCCAAATTACCTCCTTCATGGAGGAATTTTGCCACATCTACGAAACATAAGAGACAAGAGATTTCTGTTGAGAATCGATTGCGTCTCTAGATGTTGAGGAGAAAGCTCGAGCTAAGGATGCACCTGTGAAAGGAACTGAGGGGCGATCTAGCGCCAATGTGGTGCAACAGTTCTCACATGGCAAGAACAAAGGGAAAAATAAAGCCAAACAAACCACTAATTTCAAGAAGAAGAAGTCAATGAACAAAGATGAGAAGCCTGCTTTGTTTGCGGTGAGATTGGACACTGGGCCAAGCAAGGTCCAAATCGCAAGCGAGGAAGGGTGAGCAGGGCGAGAACTCAAAGTCTGTCAACGTGACCATTGGCAATCTTGGAGGAGGAACTTCGGGTATGGTAACGTACCTATTGTTCTTTCAGTAAATCAGACCACCGATTGGTGGATTGATACTGGAGCTAATGTTCATGTGTGTGCTGATCTCTCTTTGTTCTCTTCTTACCAGGCCGTGCGGGATTGCTCCGTGTTGATGGGAAACAGCTCGAATACTTCGTTCTTGGTGTTGGCACGGTAGATCTGAAGTTTACTTGGAAAGATCGTCAGACTAAAGAACGTGCTGCATGTCCCCTCAATAAATAAAAACCTGGTCAGTGGCTCCCTTCTATGTAGAGAAGGGTTCAAAGTGGTGTTTGAGTCTAATAAAGTAGTCGTGTCTAAGCATGGACTTTTTATTGGTAAAGGCTATGAATGCGGAGGCTTGTTCCGTTTTCCCTTTCTGATTTTTGCAATAAAGTTGTGAACCATATTTGTGATATTTCCAATGGAGGTGAAGCCGATGTTTGGCACTCACGGTTATGTCATTTAAATTTTGGTTGTATGACTCGGCTCGCTAGTATGAATTTAATTCCAAAAATTCCTACTGTCAAAGGTTCTAAATGCCAAAGTTGTGTGCAAACAAAGCAACCTCGCAAACCTCACAAGGCAAATGGAGGAGAGAAACTTGGCACCATTAGAACTCATACATTCGGATCTTTGTGAGATGAATGGTGTGTTGACTAAAGGAGGAAAAAGATATTTCATGACTCGATTGATGATGCATCTAGATCTTGCTATGTTTATCTCATTGAAAACTAAAGATGAGGCTTTAGACTACTTCAAAGTCTATAAGGCTGAAGTTGAAAATCAATTAGAAAGAAAAATCAAAAGGCTTAGGTCGATCGTGGCGGTGAGTACTTCTCTCTTTGAGTTCGACTTATTCTGTAAGGAACATGGAATTATTCATGAGAGGACACCTCCCTATTCGCCCGATCTAATGGGGTTGCCGAAAGAAAGAACCGCACTCTAACCGATTTGGTAAATGCCATGTTGGACATCTGCGGGTCTATCTAAGGAATGGTGGGGAGGCCTGTTGACTTCTTGTCACGTTTTGAATAAAGTTCCTTCTAAGAATAAGGAGAAAACCTCATATGAAGAATGGGAAGGAAGAAAACCATCACTTTCATACTTGCGCACGTGGGGTTGCTTGGCGAAAGTCAATGTGCCCATAACTAAAAAGCGCAAACTTGGACCTAAGACAGTGGATTGTGTCTTTCTGGGATACGCTCATCGGAGCATTGCCTATAGATTTTTAGTAGTAAAGTCTGAGGTATCTGACATGATCGTCGGTACAATCATGGAATCCAGAGATGCCACCTTCTTTGAGGGCATATTTCCCATGAAAGATTTGCATAGCGTTTCTAGTCAAAATCCTGAGATAATTCCCGAACCTATTGCACAAACCGAGGATTACGAGCGAGATACTGAGCAAAATCCTGAGGAGGATGGCGGTGAGGCTCCTAGGAGGAGCAAGAGACAAAGGATGGTTAAATCCTTTGGTAATGATTTCACTGTGTACCTTGTGGATGATACTCCCACCTCTATTTGAAGCTTATGCATCTTCGATCTGAGACTCTTTGGAAGGAGGCGGTCAGTAGTGAGATGGATTCTATTCTGTCTAACGGAACTTGGGAGCTCACAGAACGCCTTATGGTTGCAAACACAGTGGGCTGTAAGTGGGTGTTCAAAAAGAAACTAAGGCCTGATGGTACTATTGAAAAGTACAAGGCTAGACTTGTGGCTAAGGGTTATACGCAAAAGGAAGGAGAGGATTATTTTGATACTTATTCACTGTTGCTAGGATCACAACCATCCGGTACTTTTATCCTTGGCTGCCTCTCATGGTCTCATTGTCCATCAAATGGACGTGAAGACAGCTTTTCTTAATGGAGAGCTAGATGAGGAGATCTACATGGATCACCCAGATGGATTTGTGCTACCCGGACATGAGAGCAAGGTGTGTAAGTTATCAAATCTCTTTATGGCCTTAAACAAGCACCTAAACAATGGCATGAGAAGTTCGATAGAACATTGACACAAGCTGGCCGTTGTAAACGGCCGACAAATGTGTGTATTATCGCCATGGTGGGGGTGAGGGAGTTATTCTGTGCCTATATGTGGATGACATTTTGATCTTTGGAACAAACCTTGATGTGATCAATGAGGTCAAGTCTTTCCTGTCTGGAAATTTTGATATGAAAGATCTCGAAGAGGTGGCGTGATCTTGAACATCAAGTTAGTCAAAAGTGAGGATGGGATTAGTCTTTCTCAATCCCATTATGTGGAAAAGGTTTTGAGTCGGTTTGGCTATTCGGATAGCAAGCCTTCTCCAACACCTTATGATCCAAGTGTGATTCTTCGGAAAAACAAGAGAATTGCTAGAGATCAAATGAAATACTCTCGGATCATTGGATCTCTCATGTACTTGGTTAGCGCTACAAGGCTGATATCTCATTTGCTTTGTAAGCAAATTGAGCCGATTTACTTCTAACAGGGAGATGATCATTGGCGTGCACTCGAAAGAGTTATGCGTTACTTGGTGGGTACAAGAAATTATGGAATACACTATACCGGGTACCCTTCAAGATTAGAGGGTTATAGTGATTCAAATTGGATCTCGATCTTGATGAGATTAAGGCCACCGGTGGATATGTGTTTACACTTGGTGGGGGCGCGTGTCGTGGAGGTCTTGCAAGCAGACTATTTTGACACGGTCAACTATGGAGGCAGAATTGATCGCATTGGATACAAATGCACCGTTGAGGCAGAATGGCTACGTGAACTCTTGATGGATCTTCCGGTGGTTGAAAAACCAATACCGTCTATTCTCATGAACTGTGACAATCAAACGGTAATCGTTAAAGTGAACAGTTCTAAGGATAATATTAAGTCCTCACGACATGTGAGAAGACGATTGAAGTCTGTCAGGAATGAGAAACTCTGGAGTTATTACATTGGATTATATCCAAACTGAGAAAAACCTGGCAGATCCCTTCACTAAAGGGCTATCACGGAATGTGATAGATAACGATCAAAGGAACTAGGCATGAGACCCATGTGAGTTATACCATAGCGGTAACCCAACCTATGTGATCGGAGATCCCGTGAATTAGGTCCTAGGAAAAACAAGCTCTTGGTTAAGCTGGAGGAGAGTAATTTTCTAACTAGTTCCAAGTGAAGATGCAATACTCTCAAATCTGTATGGCAGGTTGGCTTTTGCCTTAATGTGTTCTCGTTGGCTTTATTTAGCGAAGATGTCATCCTCTGAGCATCTTGAAAGAACACACCTATATGAGAGTGATCATGAAAGTCGCAGCCTATGAGACTTGG
This sequence comes from Rhipidocladum racemiflorum, assembly GCA_036346355.1. Lineage (NCBI taxonomy): Eukaryota > Viridiplantae > Streptophyta > Magnoliopsida > Poales > Poaceae > Rhipidocladum > Rhipidocladum racemiflorum. Next base: position 13,432,091 of record CM070584.1, read on the forward strand.
GTAATCTCTAGTAAGCTCATGAAGAGACCATGGAGTACGACTTATATGCTCCACCCGAGGAAGCCTATTGGCGACCTAGTATCACTAAGGCTTTAAATGAAACTCGATCGCACAAAACTTGCAATTCAAGGCTTAGTCCATTGTTCAAGTTGTGGTGAGTGTAATTTGGAGTCCTAGGTGCAATTCAAGGCATAGTCCATTGTCACTGAAATCTTTGGTATATTAACGACTTTGGGAGCAGGCAAGGTATCGGTGGGACTTTGAGATCTCGGTGGGGATTGTTGGATTATTTGGGCCAAGCCCATTTGATTGAGACAATAAATCCTAGAAAATCTCAAAGGTCCACCTCATGAGGAGCATGTGCACTAGCAATAGTACCACATTGCTAGCCTAAAGTGGTGAGCACTAGTTTAAATAGTGGAGTGTGCTACACCATGGTAGAACCATGTGGAGAAAGGGAGAAAGAATACACACGGCGCTCGCCTCGCCTCGTAGGGCCGGGCCGGGCTCGGGCTCGGAGCACGGGCGGGGCGAGAAGCGCGGCGTCGCGGCACTGCGTGAATGGTCCGCCGAATTCGGTCCAGGGCTTTGCGTAGCGCGACCTCCTTTTGCAGATTACTCTTTTGCTACTCGGAATCGCGGTTGTAGTATGAGATAAGGACACCGTAATGCATCCCGTAATGGACTCCGATCGTGGGACGTCCTCGAGTCGTGTTCGATTACTGATCGTTACTGTGGCTCCTTTATATCTTGCATCGCCGTCATCCAGGTAAAATAGAGTTTTCTGCGCCTAGCGCTTTTGCCGCTTCGCCGCTGGCCATCAAGTTCGCTTCGTCCGTCAGACGGCGTGCACCAAATAACGGAAAGCGTGTCTCGAAACCGTCCGTCCTCGCGTTCTTGCACCGGAGAGGACGAATCAGGTTTTTGGGAAGCGCCGGCGCGATCGCTTCCACGCCACCGCCACGGCTCGTCTTCCTCGACGTTCAGAGCGCGGCCGCTAGGCATCGCGCTGATCGCGCGCGCTCGCCTCGGCAGATCAGACGCTACAACGCTTCATCGCTCCATCTGCATACCTAACAAGACGTTACAATGTTTCTACTGTTTATTTTCAATCTATTGATTGTGAGCACATTAGATGGATATATGTGTAGTCTTCTAGCATATGCATCTATAGTATGCTCCTGTTATTCGTTACTGATAGTCAATCACATGTTGTTCATGATTTACTTTTGGATTAAATTAAACCTAGATGTGCCTTTAATTCTAACAGCACGCATGGGAATGATAGTAGTGTTATTACGTTGTGCTTATACATACATGTATCAATTTTTGGATTGACCCTGCTAGGGATGGTGTTAGACCGGCAATCTAGACATCGTTACTAGTTGGATTTCTATTTGAGTTTTGCTACTACTAAATTTCAGAACTGCTCCTTTGTTTTATATCATCTAACCAAGCCCCACAAAAAAAACTGTAAGTGCTGTTTTTAGTTCAATCGCTTGTCCACTTCCGATCTACTACCACTGTGCACACGTGCATTCATCGAGGAGAATAAGAACGTGGTAAGTAAGAGGTGAGCTGTGTGAATCCACATATATATAGTTTTCGTGATTGTCCGAAGCACTAACATGGCAGGATCGTCGAATAGTGTGCGTGGTCATGATGTTGATGCTGCCCAAGCGGCGAGGGAGGATATCAACAACGAAGCACCAGGGGACCCTGCCCTCGAGTGTGTGACGCAACGTGATTTCGAGCGTCATACACAACACATTGAAGGGCGGATCAATCGCGAAATTGCAGCATTAGAAGGGCGCTTGGAAGGAAATTTTGCGAGAATGCTTAATGAGCGTTTTCCCACGGCGAGCAATAGGGTACCACAAGTCCCTAATCTTGCTGCCCTGCAGCATGATGGTGCTGGTCATGAGAGAGGCACCCATGGAGGAGGCGCCCGGCCTTTTCAGGGGCGTGGCGGTGCACATGGGCATGGCTTAGGCCCCCGTGGGCCTGATGAAAATCAGCATGGGTATGCTGCCCCTGCTGCAAATCACATGTTTGATGAAGACTACGGCGATGGTGACAATGAACACGATGATTTTCACCCATTTGTGCAGCCACCACCCCCTCGACGTGGTGGGAATTACGGCAATGGTGGTCGCCCACGTGACTATCATAACCATGATGATCTAGACAGCATGGCAAACACTACAGGAAACTGATATATTTACGTCGGCCAACTATATATACGTCGGTTTAAAAAAAACCGACGTAAACATGACCGTATTTACGTCGGCCACATCAAACCGACGTAAAAACTTGTATTTACGTCGGTTAAACCGACGTAAATCTTGATTATATTATTTACGTCGGCCGATTGTCCTATTTTCGTCGGCCTGACCGACGTAAATAGGACGTGATCCCGCGCCAACAAAATTGAAAATTTGAGGTGGCTATTTCCGTCGGCTTCAGCCGACGTAAACAACGCTGAATTATTTCCGTCGGCCAGAAGCCGACGTAAATCCACGAATTCTTTTCTTCCCTACCCACCTGGTCGATCTATTTTTTTCTTCCCTAACCAGCAGCCTCTAGCTAGCTCGCTCGGGTCCTTCGCCGCCCCGCCACGCCGCCCCGCCCCAGCGCTCCCCCGCCGCGCGCGTCGCGTCCTTCACCGCCCCGCCACGCCAGCCCGCGCCCTGCCCCGCCGCGTCTGGCCGGCTGCCTCGACGCCCCCGCCTCCTCCTTCTCGTCCTCCTCGCGCTGGCCTCGGCGCTGCCGCGGGGCGGGGCGGTGGGGCTGGGGCTGAAGGTGCCGTTCAGCCCCGGGGACATGCTCCCGATCCTTCCACGGCAGGTGGCGTGGCCCGTGATGAACACGCTCCACAGCGCCGTCGACCTCCTGCCCTCCTTCGTCGCCGCCGTGGCCCCCGGCGCGCCCTGCCCGGCCGCCTGGAGCGGCGTCTGCTTCGTCGAGAACGAGGCCGCGCTCGAGCTCACCCCCGGCGGTCGCAACGACACCGAGCTCGGCGGCGCCGTGCTCCGCCTCAAGGTCGGTCCCAGCTCTGCTTGCCCCTCAGAATCGAGATCGTGTTGCGTTAGTTCTTGCCGGATGTTGCCAAATTAGGCGGGATTGCCTGGGCATGTAGTTGCTACTTGGTTCCGTATATGAGTAGGACGTGCTGGGCATACTGTAGTTTGCTTGAAAGATGAGAAGGGTGATCTCTGGGTTACAGAATCAGGCTTTGAAAATGAAAAGGTAATTGGTAGCTTGCTAGACCATGCGTACAACCTTGGTTGTTTTCATTTCATTTTCTCCATGTAATGTATGCTAACTATTGATAGCATTCTGTGGCTGTTGTCATTTCCTTTCTTATCTTTGCCTTAGTCATGTTCCACAATCGCATAATTAGTGATGCTTATAATCCTTCTCACTTTCTATGTATAGTATACTATACAGAGTAAATTGTAACGTAAGTGTTGTACTTCTCTGTAAACTCATCCTGTTGGTTTAGATATTGTGTTGGGCCAACTTAATGTTTGGAATTATGTTTTTGGTAGTCAACATTTACTTGCTAGGTTAGTCTTTTGTTTTTTGGATGTGGGTGTACAACGAATGATGCCTGTGAAGTCATGTTTCCATGCTATGAGACTGGTATAGTTTGTAAGTTTGATGTTGTGCTGAAGTTACTTCTGCTATGGGAATTGCTCTCAGTCTCCAATCATGTTAGTGTGGCGTATCTCTGCTTTTTTTTGTGTGTGTGTGTGTTGAATTACTATATTTACTCTTAATATTCATTTTGAAATTTTGAGGAATGAAGCTGCTCACCATGTATGTACCTTTTTTAATATTGAGTTCTGATTCTACATAGATTTCTTTTGTCTGATTGATTTGATTTCTGCCTAAGTAGTTTGCTAGATAAAAACATTTTTGTTATGGAAAGATCAAAACAACTTACCTTTTGTTTTTGTTTAGGCTGTTCTGGAGACAGTAGCCGTTATTACACATGACAAGAAGAAAAATGATTCAGAACAGGCAAAGTATGGCGATAATATATACAGAATCAGCTGTTAGCATTGCTCACTAACATGCTAAGTTTCTAACTTAAACAGTGGTTCTTGTGCAGTTCCTCAAAACCTTTCCAAATAGGTGACATGTTCGGGGTCAGAATAAGAATTCTAATGACTTGGAAACTGTGATAGATAAAGACGTGTGTAAATTCACTTAATAACTAGCATTCTTATTTATTTGCTATTGAAACATTCTGTGATTGGTTTGGTTATCACTAACTGTAACTTTGTGCAGGATAATGTTTTTGTGATGTCAAATCGTAAAACAAAGTATCCAACACTCCAATTAGATTTTTATTTGCTCTCTTTTCTTAATACATAGAGCCACATGTTTTATTTGCTCTCTTTTTTTCTTTGCTGACTCCACTCTAGCCGATCATTTTCATCAAGTGTAGCTGATTGTGCTTACTCTATGTAGGTACACTAGAGAAGATACACACTATCTGCTGTATATATATGATTTGTTGAGATTAAAACTGGTGAAGTAGTCTTGTGGTGAAAATGATCTTCTTCTAGAGGTAAAATTTGTACTCACTACTTTTTGCAAGGCTGTTTGACTGCATTGTTCTGTATTATCGGCCTCTGCCAGAAACAACTTCTATGTGGTGTCTGATTTCCCTGAATTTGTGCAAGTATTTTGGTCCTTGAATCATTGAATGTGTACTCTATCTTGTTAAACTGACTTAAGACTTGTAGTGTATTGAAGCACACAAGCTCATTCTTTTGTTACTCTTGTTATTTATGGATTCACATCAATTATTGAACTAAAAGCAAGCCACCTGATGTCTGCCATTACTACAGGTTTGCAAGCGCAGCACTGAAGGAGCTGCTGACTGATTCATCATACCTTTACATACATGGGTTTGTATTTTGCTTGTTTTACGTAATTTGTAAAAAAAAAAACCTATTCAAGATTTGTAATGTCAATTTTATTTAAGTACAGGTTGAAAGAAAATGAACTGAATGGAAGTCATCGGGCAGTTCTTGCTGTAAGTACATTTTTGATACTGGTTTTTTGATCATTGATGAATTTTCTGCACTTCCAAGTACACAAACATATGTTGTTTTGTGGGAAATGAATATGTAGTGCTTCCAGGACCAAAATTTGGTCCTTGTGGATGATTTCTTATTGATACTCCATTGTTTTGGGTTGTTAGTGTCCCTAGTTTTTTATAACTCTAGGTGTCCTCACTTACTAAAAAGCCATATATAAATTTATAGTTAAGAGATTCACCTATTTTCTTTCATATGTTTTTGCTTAGACGGGGTGCTAGACTGCCAGTTAAATCTATTTAATATCCAGATTAGAAGCAAAAATGAAATAATTCTACTACACCTCATTCAATTGTTTTCCATGACAGAGACTATACCAATGGAGAGATAGCGTTGCTCATGCTAAGGATGGGAGCACTGGTTATATATTACCCAATAAGACTCTTCTTGATATAGGTACTCCTAATTTATTTAAACTGCTTACATGCATGGTTTAGCTTGGCTAACCTTTTCCTTTGAATCTGGCTCTAAAGCAAAGCAGATGCTAATGACCACTAGGAGGTTTAAAAAAATAGTGAAAATCAAAAAATTCATTTGTTGAGCGCCATCTTGGGCATGTGCTTACCACCATCAGGAGTGCCATTGCAAATTCTAACGCCTTTGAAAGTATAGCTGAGCAGCTAAAGAAGGGAAGGCTGGAAGAGGTGTGTTATGCTGATCTTATGTGAATCTAACTTCTACTTTACTTACTTTTTTTAAACCTATCTTCTACTTTACTGCTGGAATTTTATTAGAGAATGTTTAAAGTAAATTTTGCTCTGAAATTTACTGTTAAATACTTCTCATACTAACATATGACTTTGTGCAGTTAACGGTGGCAAATAAGATGACCCGCACACCGGATGCACATGTTGGAGGCACCGGCGCTTCTTCTTCGAGGACTCTGCCGTCGGCAGCTGGTGGCTTCTTAAACTCGAGAGGCGACGCCGGTAGTAGGCATCGCTTTGAAGATACTCCGCCAAATTGATGTTTGTATGAACAATGAGTAGTAGTATGGTTCAACTGTGTCATATGTCATGTTTGCAAATTGAAGTTTCTATGTGTTGTATGTCATGTATGCAAATTGAAGTTTCTATATGTCATATGTCATGTTTGCAAATTGAATTGTGTCATCTGAATGGATGGATTGATATTGGTTTATATGAATGCATGATTGAATGGCTTGAATTGATATTGTATGTCATCTGAATTGATATTTTTGCTGATCAAATCCAGCCGGCCAGAATCGATATTAGGTTGCCTAGTGGCTCTAGTATTTACGTCGGCCTGGCTGTAACGCCCGTGTTTGTAATTAAGCTTAATTAGGCTAACTAGGTGTGGATTAGTGCTCTGTTTAGTTTCCAGTTTGAATTTGGAGTTATTTGCCTTGGTTACGTGTTGTCGTTCGTTGATCGCTTTCCCGATTGGAGTCTCGTAATCCGAAATCGGGTGAAAGTTGAAATCGAGAGAACTAGATCCCAAACCTAAGTTGTAAAACCTTTACTAGGACCCCTCGAACCTGTTCCGATAGTCCTTAAGCTAGTTGGTTGAAGAACCATCGCGAAAACTACGTTTTCCCCAAGTTTTCTCTTTGGCGGCGATCTGGCCGCCTCAGGCAGATCGCCCGGCACCAGGGCAGCGGGGCCAGAGCCCTGTTTTGCTCCTGTGCTCGTGGCTATCCATTTGCCTCGGGTTTTGTGCCCCCCTACTCCCTCAAAACGCCAAGGAGCCCCTCCTCTCCCTCTCCTCTCTCATTTTTCCTCCTCTCCTCCTCCTTCTTCCTCTCTTCTCCTTCCTCTCTCTCCATTGGAGCTCTCTCCTCCTCCTTGCCATTTCCGGTTGGTTGAAGCTCCGAGGAGGTGTGTGGGAGCAGGAGCAAGGGTGGAGAAGCGTCTCTAAGTCAAGGAACTCCACAAGAGGTAGGGCTTGAAGCTAAACCTAAACCCTAGGTGCAGATGCAAACCCTAGCTCTTCCCTGGCTTGTAATCGTTCTTTACGTCCTAGTTAAACCATAGAAACCCTAGTTCTTGTGGTGCATAGTTGTTTTCCAAGAAGTTAAACCTAGGTCAAGGGTAGAAGGATCATTCAAGTGATCGAGTAGTTTCGGTAACCCTGATCTACGCATCGTTGGACTCATTCGCTGCAAACGCCTTTTCTTGAATTTTCGGAGCTCTTCTTTTTGGAACCCTAGCTCCGGAAAGTCGGGAAATGACTCATGGATGTTTTCTTAGAGCCTCGTAAGTCGATTCTCGGAAGAATCGAGCTTGAACTCGATTCGGAGCGAGAATCGGATTTGGAGAGTATATTTAGGTTTTCGGTAGTAGAAGTCGAATAGCATATTTCTGGAGTTTCCAATCAGTAGTTAGATCACGTAGAACCCTAGTGCATTTTTGGACCTATTGCGCTTGTTGCGAATCCGTCGTTCCGAAGGATTTGCAAAAGATGCACTCTGGGCATTCGGAGCAATTACAAGTTCCGAAGTCCCAAAGTTCACAAGTCTAGCGCACATAAGTCCCCAGAGTCGTAGAGAATCCGTTGCCGCGAAGAAACTCGAGTTTCGACACCTTCTGTGTCGAAATCCATTTTCGCGTCATTAACGGGGAGAAAAGATCCGAAAAGTGAAATTTTGCTTAAGCAGGCTCGGAACTTGACGAAACCTGCGTGAATAGGTCCCATGGGTCCCCAGGAACCTATCCATGCACTTATGTCGAAGTTCCGGAGATTAATGCGTAAAATCTCAATTTTTGGAAACACAATCTCGAGGTGGCCGGCACTACCGCTGGGCAAGGCGATCTTGCCGGGTGGGAGCGGCACTACCGGGCTTAGGGCGCCGATAGTTATTTTCCGAGAGCAACCCTTTTTGGATCACCTCGAGAGCGGCACTACCGCGCTTGATGGCCGTCTTCTTGCCCGGCCAGGCGGCACTACCGCCCATTCAACAACTGCATCGCCGGCCTCTAGAAGAAAAATTAGGATTTCTTTTTCCGTCTAGGTTTTCGTTTTCGATTTCGCTTCTTTTTGGATTTCGATTGCTTCTTTGCCTATTTTGATCTATGATTTCGGTCTCGTTGCTTTTAGTGTAGGCGTAGGCGCTTGAGCGTCGCCGACGATCCCGACTACGTCCAGGAGACCGATTTCACGAAGAGCCAGGCAGGCAAGCGCCTCCTTGACCATTTCCAATCCCATATTTGCAAATTCTTATGTTTGATTTCCAAAACTATTATGCATGCTCATAAGTTTATTAAAAGTGATAATTTGTGGGAAGCGATGAGTTAAGCCGAAAATTGTTGGATTACCTCAATCTAATCCGAATATGCTATCCTTGATAGACTTAAGAATAATTTAGACACATTAGTAAGTGTCAGAGGGTATTAAAGAATAATAGTTGCATATGCTTAGTTCAGCAATAGAATTGGTTGCAGGAGATCATGACGTTCTTATTCATAAACTCCTGGAACTATAGGATGGGTGAAGGGTGTCCGGTTGGAACCGGAGGTTTTGGGGTTTTGTTGGAAAAAGGGAATGGTTGCGTGAGTAAAATGGAAAAGCTTGGAGAGATTAGACCGGGCGAGATGTTTGGTGGTTCGGAGTTGGTGGTGTTTGGCCGGGTAGTGGTTCCGGTTGGAAGGTGGGTTTCAGGTTCGGATTGGTTGTCAGGCCGTTGGCTGGTTTGGAGTGGTTTGGTCAGAGTTGGTCCCTTCCTATGGGGAGGTTGAGGGCTAGTGAGTGCACGGTGGGGCCGCTAGTGCCGACCCTCTGTGGCCATAGCAAGTGGGTTTGGAAGATCTCGCCTGAGTCACCCTAAGGACCGAACTTGGTGCTATTTACTGGGTATAAATTCGTGCAACCACATGTGCCAGTATGGGATGGCCTCAGCCTAGTACGGGGAAAAGGGATCAGACCCTGCATCATTGGAGGGCAAAGAGGATTGGATGCACCTGTGGTGTCGGTGCATTCTAGGGACTTTCTTGTCGAGGCATCGAAGGAAAGTTTACCCAATACAACGGTAATGCCTACTACAGGGGGGTCGTGGGCTAGTGGGTGCCTATTGGAACCACTTTGGTGGCCTCTGTGGCTGTAGTTAGGGATGCACGCGTTACGGGCGTGCAGGATTAGAACTCAATTCTTTCGAAGGTTCCGTCACTGCCTAGCAAAACGGGTACGCTAAGTATCGCGGGGCAGGGATGACATGAGTGCGAGAACGTGTCATGTGGGTACAGAGTACAGTCTCCGCCGAGATAAATAAACTAAGCGATGAGCCGTGCTCACGGTCATGAGCAGCTTGGAAAGTACTATCAAGTATAGATTTTGGAGTGCAGGTTGATTTCGGAAAAATGGGTTTCGAGGTTGGATCGTGTTGGTTGGGTGTGTGTGTGTTTGAGTCTTGGGTTCAAAAGGTGCGGTGAATGGCTGGTTTGGTGGAAGGAATGGTTGGGTGCCGGTTTGGTTAATCAGCTGGTATATTGTTAATTGTTCAAAAGTTTTCTTCACTCAATTTCTTTCGTAAAATGCGAATGTGAATCTATTATCATATTGTAAGCAAAATCCGCTTTGTGCTCAAAAAGACTAGTGTAGTAACCTGTTATTCATTGTTTCAACCTGCATTTTATATGTATACATTCCATACACTAAAGTCTTGCGAGTACATACGTGTACTCACCGCTTGCTCTAGCGGATTTTGGTCGAAGGAGAAGAAGCGGTAATGGCGCAGATGTTCCAGGCGAGTCACGATTCGTGGATGACGCTAACGATTCTGCTGAGGCTTAGCTGGGTTATCATCCGGCCCGATTGCACGGGGTGGAGGCACATCGCGTGTTCTTCTTTTGGTGTTTCATCAGATGCCGGTGTTTCTTTTGGACTTGTTCCTATTTGTAAGCCGTGACCTGTAAAGTTAAACTATTGTAATAACGTTACCTTTTGGTGTAATATATTTACTCTTGCATAGTTGAGACTGTCTTGTATGACAACGCTGCGTGGAGTGCTGAGCTCTTGATCCGAGTGGAACGATACTATGCACGCGGTTGCGAAAGCTTCGAGTTGGGATCAATCGGTTGGCGGGTATACTCCTCACGAGTCTTGCCGATTAATTGGCCCCAATCCGAAATGCGGTTTTGGCTTAGCGGCCAGGAGGCGTTGCGGGTTGCATTAATCTTCAGTCCGATGCAACAGTAATGACCTGATTCGCTAATCTAATTCCGGAGCCCCCACAGTGTTGGATCACATTAGCTTGTTGAGGCAGTAGTAGTCTCGTCCCAAGAGTATCCACACTAACAAGAAGAAGACTCCGCTTTCCGATCTACTAGAACCCCCACGATCTGACCCTCTTAGTTACGACCGAGATTAGTCTTTTGACTTGGTTCTCCCTATAGCTCTGGTGCTTCTTTATTTATAACCAAGGAGTCGAAATAAGATAAACCTGAAATGTTTCTGCTTTCAGAATCGAATAGGATCCGAGATAACCTTTACCAATTCAAATTCTTATCGGAATCGACTCCTATTTATTCATATTAAATTAATCCAGACCATATATGCTTTGAAAGACCATGTGGAGGTCTATCTAGTTTGGGATGAGTTATTGACTGTGTTTGAGTATGTGGTGCTCAAGGTTAAGTTTGATTTTAATTCAATTTTAAATTTGAAGCAATTTGAGCTGCTGTTTGTGTTGGGGTGGCACAACCGGCCTGGGATGGGGGGTAGTGCCGGCCTGTCGGAGCTACTGGCCATGGGGTAGTCTTTTTCTAGAGAGTAGTCTCTTAGGTGTTTCTAGGGCGAGCAAAGACTACCGCCATCCGGGGAGCGGCACTACTAGCCCAGCAGCGCGGAAGTTATTTTTCAGAGATGGTCACTCGGGACTTTTATAGGCAGAGACATTACTGGCTACCTGGGAGCGATAGTCCCGCTGGTGTGGTACTCCCGGCCCCAGATGGGCGGTAGTCTTGACTTTCTTGTGAAGTTGGGTTTAAATGTTTAAATCTTATTGATTTAATTGCACTTATTGTGAGCAGTGCTATGTGATGTGTTTCTTGCCTGTGTGGTTGCATGACTTCGGAGCTAGATCATGGTGAGGCAAAGGTGAGACCAAGACTATGCTAGGAGAGGTGAGATCCAGAATGGTCGAGGGACGCCGGAAGATGATTGAGGTTGGAGGTGGTTGCAAGCTGGGAAGACAAGGAAGCTGAGCATGAAGCACTGGTGATGGACATGGCAAGCAATGGCATGAATCGGGACTAAGCTCAGGGAGGAGTCAAGGTCCATAACGATGAAGGTAGCAGATGCCGCCATGGTGAAGTGGAAAAGGACACGTGGTGTTGAAGTGAATTGGGCCCGTTTGCAAGCGAAGGACTGTTTGGAGGAGTCCAGATGCGTGAGAGGCTTGATGGCAAGTCATTGGGGCCACGTGGAAAGCATGAAGCATGGCGATGCTTCGAGGAGAAGGAAGACTGGTCATTGATGCAAAGTGGTCATTATACCGTTGTTAGAGCGATTTGGAAAATTGCGGTGGTGGCATAAGTGGTTTAGGTGACACCAGTGTAGGTTGTGGATGCAAAGCCAGATTAAGACGACCCTGAGCAGGACTCTGCGCAGAACGAGAACCCGCTCGGCCAACCTGATGACCACCACGTCCACTAACAGGAGCTTGAGGACGAACCGGAGCGCTTTGAGTTGAAGGGCGAGTCGGTAGGGGTCGACGATGAGGGCAAACATTGGCAAAATGGCCAACCTGTCCACATGCAAAGCATGAAAGCGGCGTCCCCCTTTGTTGTCCTCCTTGCATCTGCCCACCGCGGTTATGGGATTGAACCGCAGATTGAGAGGCACGAGGAACAGGTCGTTGAGGTTTTGGAGGAGAAGTGATGGGTGAACACCGGCTGACTTTCGAGGCGAGACCTCGGCGGGCCCGCATCGCTTTTGGGCCAGCCACTTCCGTTTTCGATTTTACGCAGCAACAGCCTTTGCACTGTCTTCCACCCGAATCGCCTTATCCACTAATTCCTGGAGATTAGGGAAATCAAGAGCTGCGAGCCGAATGTTTAACTTCATCATTCAAATGCTCCGGAACCAAGCGCTTTTAAGCCTCGCTCGGAATCTCATCAGCTACATAACGAGTCAGGTAGTTGAACTTATGCAGATAGTCCATAACGGACATGGATCCTTGCTTCAAGTTATAGAACTCCCTCTTCTTTATCTCCATCAAGCTGGAGGGAATATGGACTGCGCGGAAAGCTTCCTTGAAATCTGCCCATGTGGTAACTTGTCCAACAGGGCAAATAGTCTTAAAACTGTTCCACCCGCTCGGCCTCTCCCTCTCCCTCTCCCGTGGGAGGATCGTGGAGCAAATCCAGTCCTCCCTCTCCCTCTCCCTCCCCTAGCAGCCACCTCTCCCTCCCCTTCCTTCCCCTACGTGGTGGCTCAAGATCCGCCGCGAATCGCGAAGGAGAAGGCGAGGAGCGACTCTGTGGAGGCGTGGAGGACGAGCAGATCGCTGATTCGGGGTTCATCGCGTGTTCTTCGTGGGTTCGCAAGGGAGAACACTAGGTAAAATTCCCAAACTTTTACCTCTGTTTTACCTAGGGATTAGGAGTGTATTAGATCTGGTGGTGAGGGTTTTGGATGGATCTTGTTGGGGGAGAAGGGTAGATGTTCACGTGGTGCTGTTTCTGGAAGGGGGGATTGTGCAGCGCGGATTGTTTCGCGTTTTACGTGGCATAGATGATTTTTCCTACCAAAACCTATAACTAGAAAGTTGTATATAATGTCGAGACCTAGCTTCTGTAATTTTTTCAGAATTTTTGGGGAAGTGTTCTGAGAGTTATCGCTGTTGCAAACCGACGAACAGAATCTGGGAACAGATTTCATCCACTGTGTTGGACGACTGTTTAGGCATATTTAACAGAGGAATTAGAATTTATGATCTTCTGGAAAGTTGTAGATATCGTCAATATCTAGCTCCTGTAATTTTTTCATATTTTTATGTTCTGTAGAAAAAAAGATACGAAAAAGAGAATGGGGGTTGCTGCTGTTCGATCCGGACAGATCGGGGTTTCGGTGTTGGAAAAGGGGAACGGGTTGTAGGAATTGCGTGTTTGAGTTGTGTGATCAATTGTGGTGTTATTGCATACTGAAAATATGCTTGTACAGGTGGTGCCCCTTCTGGACGCAACTAGATCCGTCGTCTACGTCGGTAAAGGCAAGTGGAAGTAGTGTTATGGTTGAACTATACATCGTTGTTTGCATTGCCTTCGTTATATTTCCCGATGACATTAATCATACATGGTTTGATCATTTACTAGGAAGATTGCAATAATTAGATTAGCAATGTGATGATGTGTTTTGGCTTTGAACCATGAGTAAAGAGAAGAATGATGTTGCCTATTGGTTGAACTGTCTAAATAGTTCATCTCAATGTTATTTGTTTTTCTATCCATGTTATATGATGGCATGCAAATATGTGGACTCAATGTGGAAAATTATGAATGAATTCATGCATGAAGCATTAACTGCATAATCATGCATTGGAAGTTTGTCGGCCTTGACGTCTTGCGACCGTGCAGTACAACACCGTGTGTTCCTGAGAAGGGCACGGTGAAGAGGATCATGGCATAAGCATATGCACAAGCATGAGCATTTTACTGAGGTTGTGGTAGTCGATGTTGTGGTGTTGAATGTAAAGCATGTGGTGTGTTAAATTCTTGATGGATGTGATTATGTGTTAATTGTTCCGCTTGCTGAGATTACCCAATCTCACTGCTTGTGTTTTGTTGTTTTCAGGTAGCGTGCAAGAGACATAAGCATGAGGGGTGGGCTAGCAACACAATAAACCTTCGAATGTCTTCACAACTCCCATGAACTAGTGTTTATTTAATACATTAGCTTGCTGAATTTTATTTACACTTAGACTATTTGTTGTTATGACTAAACTTATTCTTGCTTATGGTTGGTTTAGACTTGTTGTCGCTAGTATTATTGAATTGCTTATATTCCTGTTTGAATTGCTTATCATGAAATGCTTCCATAATGTCCTGTTTTTAGGGGAGATGCTGTCGAAATTTTCTTGTTCTATAGTTTAGTTTTAAGGGGTGTTACAATATACGACGCGTGCTTGTTGTTTTGAGGGAAGAATGTTTATATGCTAACCTTAAAAAGTGCACCTTTTGCACAGACAAGGTTTTGTTTCTTGGCTTTGTTGTTTCAGGAAATGGAGTGGAGGTAGATGAAGAGAAAATCAAAGCTATTCATGATTGGCCACCTCCACAAAACGTGAGTCAAGTGAGGAGCTTTCTTGGACTCGCAAGCTTCTATCGCCGGTTCGTGAAAGATTTTAGTATCATCGCTGCTCCAATTAATGAATTGACGAAGAAGGAGGTTTCTTTTACTTGGGGGGCCAACACAAGACCAAGCATTCCATGAGTTGAAAGATAAGCTTACCTCGGCACCACTACTAGCACTACCAAATTTTGGTAAGATGTTCGAAATTGAATGTGATGCAAGTGGTGTAGGTATTGGTGGGGTGCTTATGCAAGAAGGTAGGCCGATTGCTTTTTTCAGTGAGAAGCTTAGTGGTCCATCACTTAATTATTCAGTTTATGATAAGGAATTGTATGCATTAGTGCGAGTGTTGGAGACTTGGCAACACTACTTATGGCCTAAAGAATTTGTTATACACTCTGACCATGAATCACTTAAACATCTTAAGGGTCAACTAAAATTGAATCGTAGACATGCACATTGGAGTGAGTTTATTGAATCCTTTCTGTACATTATTAAATATAAGAAGGGGAAGGATAATGTAGTAGCTGATGCATTGTCTAGGCGACATTCTTTGCTTAATCATTTGGATGCTACGATTTTGGGATTAGAGAGTATAAAAGAATTGTATGTTGCTGATGTTTTCTTTTATCAACCTTATTCTAAGTGTGGAGATGGAAAAGGATGGGATAAATATCATTTGCATGACGGATTCTTATTTAGAGCTAACAAACTCTGTATTCTAGATTGTTCGGTTCGATTATTATTATTGCAGAAAGCTCATGCTGGTGGCCTCATGGGTCACTTTGGTGCAAAAAAGACTGAGAGTGTGCTGGCAGATCATTTCTTTTGGCCCAAGATGCGGCGTGATGTTGAGCGTTATGTGCTGAAATGTGTGACATGTCACAAAGCTAAGTCCCGTCTCAACCCTCATGGTCTATATACTCCTTTACCTATTCCTGGTGTCCCGTGGGAGGATATTTCTATGGATTTTGTGTTAGGATTGCCACGCACTAAGAGGGGGAGAGATTCAATTTTTGTGGTAGTTGATCGTTTTAGTAAAATGGTGCATTTTATTCCCTGTCATAAGAGCGATGATGCTTCACATGTTGCTGATTTATTTTTCAGGGAAATTGTGCGCTTACATGGTGTTCCCAAGACTATTGTTTCAGACCGCGATACAAAGTTCTTAAGCTATTTTTGGAAAACGCTATGGGGAAAGCTTGGTACAAAGCTACTCTTTTCCACGACATGTCACCCTCAAACGGATGGGCAAACTGAGGTTGTGAACAGTACACTTTCTATGATGCTTCGAGCGGTTCTCGAGCGCAATTTGAAGATGCGGGAAGAGTGCCTTCCGCACGTGGAGTTTGCTTATAATAGGGCGGTACACTCTACCACAAAATTCTATCCATTCGAGATTGTTTACGGATTTAAACCTACTGCTCCCATCGATCTTTTGCCTTTGCACTTGCAGGAACGAGCAAACATGGATGCTAGTAAGCGTGCTGATTTCGTTAAAAAGATTCACGAGACAGCGAAGGAAAATATAGAGGAGATGACAAAGAAGTACATGCAGCGAGCAAATAAAGGACGAAAGAAGATTGTGTTTGAACCAGGAGAACTTGTTTGGGTACACCTACGAAAAGAATGTTTTCCAGAGTTACGTAAGAACAAATTGCAACCCCGTGGTGATGGTCCTTTTAAAGTACTAGAAAGAATCAATGATAACGCCTACAAGATTGAGCTACCGGGAGAATATGGTGTAAGTGCTACATTCAATGTCACCGATTTATCCCCATTCTTCGGTGAGCTTAGCGAGTCGAGGGCGACTCCTCTTCAAGAGGGGGAGGATGATGAGGACATCCCAAGGACATCAAAGGAAAGATACCATGGTCCAATTACACGTAGTCGTGCTAAACAAATCCAAAACCAGGTGAAAGCTAACTTGTGTCTAATTTCTGATTTTAACGACTTATCGGTACTGCCATTGTGTTCTTCATTTGTGTTACTTAGGTACATGGGAGAGGAACCAATACATCAAGAAGTGCTACCTGCAGACGGGAAGGAAATACACGCGCAAGCATGAAGAAATGCATGTTACGTAACATGCTAGATAATTTGTCTCCTACGCCATGCTACTTCTACACATGGCACAAGCATGAAGAAATGCATGTTACGTAACATGCTAGATAATTAGTTTCTCACGCCATGCTAGTTCCACTTCTACACATGCATGCAAAGTCTGAATAAAGAAAGAGAAGAATAGAAGGAGGATTGCTCGGCTGCAAACAGAGGCAAATTTCAAGTAGGAAAGGACGGCCAAAAATGATACAACGTGAATTATTTTGTTGCCGGATTTGCTTTTGTTTCCATGTATTCCTCATGATACTATATGAGGCTATGGGAAAGACAAGTGAGGGACGTTCTTTTTTGATTAGATCTGAAAAATACTAAGACTCAAGAGGGAGTTCTTGCTTCCATGTTCTTGTGATTCCCCGTGAATTGCACCTAGTCTGTGCTACTACACATTTTGTGCGTAGTTTGTGTGGATTAGTTTTCTTCGGTTTGTGGACTAGCGATTGTTCGCGACGAGCTCTGATTGGCGCCCTCATCGTCGGGTCACGATTCCACCAAGCTATCCAAGAATCCTACGCCGTGAAGATCGAAAAACCTTGTGTACCAATTTTCTCACAAAGTTGGTGCATATCAGAAAAGAAAGCTTGCGGCAGAAACCCTGAATATAGTTCATGTGTGCCCAAGCTCATTACGGCATGCATTTCTATTGTATTCGGGTCGGTGCAAAACATTTCTCCGCGATAGGTGCCAACGGGCACTGCAAGCTGCGTGCGTATCAAAACGAAGCACGAAAGGAAAATGTAGGCCAATATCCGCGAGTGGACTTTCAAAGCATTGCTGCTACAGTTCTGCATTCATTTCAAATACGTCCGAGTGAGTGTGGAAACATCCCTCCGCGACGGGTCGCAAGGTGTTCTGTAAGCTGCGTTCGGACAGAAACGATGCACGAAAAGAAAATTGGTGTCAAACTCCCCGAATGGACTTCATATATGCCCTATCCCATTTCGACAAGCATTTCGAGTACGTCCGAGTCGATGCGAAATATTCACGCACGATGGGTCCCTAATGGTACTGTAAACTACACGCGTACCAAAACGGTGCACGAAATGAAACTTCATTCCAATCTTGCCGAATGAACTTCATATTTGCCCAAGCACATTCCGGCATGCATTTCGAGTCCGTCCGAGTTGTTGTGAAACATTTCTCCGCCATGAGCACGAACGAATACAACAAGCGGCGCCCGTTCGAAAACGTTGCACGAGATGAAACTGAGTGCCAAACACATCGAGTGGAATTCATATGTGCTCCCACTCATTTCAGCATGCATTTTGAATATGTCCTAGTCGGTGTCAAATGTTCCACCACGACGGGTTCCCACGGGTAATAAAAGCTGAATACAAACGAAACCGACGCATGAAACAGAACCGAGAGCCAAACACCCCGAAAGAACTTATGATGTTTGCTAGTGCTTTTCATCATTTGTATCGAATCCATTCGAGTAGGTCTGAAACATTCCTGCACGACGCGTCCCAACGAGAACTACAGCGGATGCCATTCGAAAATGAAAATGATGCACGAAATGACTCATTGTAGCAGACACCACGCACGCCGAAAATGATGCACGAAATGGAACGTTATGGCAAGCACCTTACACGCTGCAACCTAGCACGCCAAAATGAAACATTGCGGCACGAAGCGAAAACGGTGAACGGAATGAAGCCGGGTGCCAAACACACCGAATGCAATTCACATGTGTTGTAACTCATTTAGGCATGCATTTCGAATCCGTCCGAGTCGCCGTGAAATATTCCACAACGACGAGTTCCTAAGCTGAAAAAATAGAAAGCGATGCACGAAACGAAACTGAGTGCCAAACACCCAGAATTAACTTACGATGTTAAGCATGCGTTTCAAAGACAATTCTGCATTCATTTTGAATACGTCCGAGTGAGTGTGAAACATCCCTCAGCGACGGGTCATAAGGGGTACTGCAAGCTTCGTCCAAACGAAAACGATGCACGAAACGAAACTCCGTGTCAAACTATCCGAATGGGCTTCCTGTGCGCCCTAGCTCGTTTCAGCAAGCGTTTCTAGTACGTCCGGCTCGAAGTGAAACATTCATGCACAATGGGTCCCTAATGGTAATGTAAACTACACGCGTATTAGAATAGTGCAAAAAATAAAACATTGTTCCAAACATGCCGAACGAACTTCATATATGCCCAAACACATTTCGGCATGCGTTTTGCATCTTTCCGAATCGTGTGAAATATTCCTCCGCGACGAGTACTGTATGGTGCAAGGATTTTCACAAGAAAACGACGCATAAGATGAAGCTGAGTGTCAATCAACCAGAATGGACTTCATGTCTGCCGTAGCTCATTTTAGCAGGTAATTTGGGCTCATCCGTGTCGGTGCGAAACCTACACGACAAATGGTAATACAAGTCACGTTCGTACCAGAACGAGTACGAAAAGAAAGCTTGCGGTAGGCACCCTGAATAGAGTTCATGTGTGCCCAAGCTCATTTCAGCATGCATTTCTGTTGCATCCGGGTCGGTGCAAAACATTTCTCCGCGATAGGTGCCAACGGCCACTACAAGTTGCGTGCGTATCAAAACGAAGCACAAAAGGAAAATATAGGCCAAACTGCGTGAGTGGACTTTCCACGCATTGCTGCTACAGTTCTGCATTCATTTCGAATACGTCCGAGTGAGTGGAAACATCCCACCGCGACGGGTTACAAGGTGTTCTGCAAGCTGCGTCCGGACGAAAATGATGCACGAAAGGAAAATTGGTGTCAAACTCCCCGAATGGACTTCATATATGCCCTATCCCATTTCGACAAGCATTTCGAGTACGTCCGAGTCAATGCGAAATATTCATGCACGATGGGTCCCTATTGGTACTGTAAACTACACGCGTACCAAAACGGTGCACGAAACGAAACTTCATTCCAGTCATGCCGAATGAACTTCATATTTTCCCAAGCACATTCTGGCATGCATTTCGAGTCCGTCCGAGTTGTTGTGAAACATTTCTCCGCGATGAGCACGAACGAATACAACAAGCGGCGCCCGTTCGAAAACGTTGCACGAGATGAAACTGAGTGCCAAACACATCCAGTGGAATTCATATGTGCTCCCACTCATTTCGGCATGCATTTTGAATATGTCCGAGTCGGTGTCAAATGTTCCACCACGACGGGTTCCCACGGGTAATAAAATCTGAATACAAACGAAACCGATGCACGAAACAGAACCGAGTGCCAAACGCCCCGAAAGAACTTATGATGTTTGCTAGTGCTTTTCATCATTTGTATCGAATCCATTCGAGTAGGTCTGAAACATTCCTACACGACGCGTCCCAACGGGCACTGCAGCGGAAGCCATATGAAAATGAAAATGATGCACGAAATGACACATTGTGGCAGACACCACGCAGGCCGAAAGTGACGCACGAAATGGAACATTATGGGAAGCACCTTACACGCTGCAACCTAGCACGCCGAAATGAAATATTGTGGCACGAAGCGAAAACGGTGAACGGAATGAAGCCGGGTGCCAAACACACCGAATGCAATTCATATGTGTTGTAACTCATTTAGGCATGCATTTCGAATCCGTCCGAGTCGCCGTGAAATATTCCACAACGACGAGTTCCTAAGATGAAAAAATCGAAAGCGATGCACGACACGAAACTGAGTGCCAAACAACCAGAATTAACTTACGATGTTCGTTTGTGCGTTTCAGCACAATTATGCATTCATTTTGAATACGTCCGAGTGAGTGTGAAACATCCCTCCGTGACGGGTCACAAGGGTTACTGCAAGCTGCGTCCGAATGAAAACGATGCACGAAACGAAACTCGGTGTCAAACTCCCCGAATGGGCTTCATATACGCCCTAGCCCGTTTCAGCAAGCGTTTCGAGTACGTCCGGCTCGAAGCGAAACATTCATGCACAATGGGTCCCTAATGGTAATGTAAACTACACGCGTACTAGAATGGTGCAAAAAACAATACATTGTTCCAAACATGCCGAATGAACTTCATATATGCCCAAGCACATTTCAGCATGCGTTTTGCATCTTTCTGAGTCGTTGGAAACATTCCTCCGCGACGTGTACTGTATGGTGCAAGGATTTTCACAAGAAAACGATGCATAAGATGAAGCTGAGTGTCAATCAACCAGAATGGACTTCATGTCTGCCGTAGCTCATTTTAGTTGGCAATTAGGGCTCATCCGTGTCGGTGCGAAACCTACACGACAAATGGTACTACAAGTCACGTTCGTACCAGAACGAGTACTGACTTTGTTATGAGTACTGACTTTTGATTGATCCAAGATCATGTTTAGGTTTTTCTTCCCTTTAGTGAAACGTTCTAATGACTTTTCCAAGTAATCAACTTTTCGAGAAAGATTTAAACAATTATTACAGGGAACGTCTACTTTTTCTTTTTGCTTGCGACAAGTTGAGCATGAAAGAACGTCATGTGTAAGCAAAACATCTGTCATTTGAGAAAACCTAGCATTTACAACATTCAACTTTAATTCTATTATGGAGCATTTAGAACATGGAGTTGTATCATGTAAATCAATGGTAGAACAGCTAGTATGTTTAACATGTTTCTCATTTTTCTCATTTTGATGTAACAGAAGAGCATGTTCTTTCCTAAGCAAGGTGAGTTCATTGTAAATTAAGTCACATGATTTGTATGTATCATCATCAGGAATCAAAGTTTTAAGTCTAGCAATTTTAGCATTCAATGATTAAACAATAAAATCATGTTTCTTAATTTTCTTGTCACGCTTATCAAGCAATTTACCAAGACGAGCAACAACAATAGCTAATTCATCATAAGAAGGATCTACCTCATTGAAGTCGCTATCATGATCATCCTCGGTGAAGCTATCATTGCTGCTCGCCATAAGACACAACCCTGTCAAGTCATGCTTGCTTGGAGTTGCATTATCCTCGCTGCTCTCCGTATCCACATCGCTCAAATTGACTTGTTCAAGAGCGGAAAGAAATCGGTGGACCACTTTGCGGCTGATGAAGCTCTTCTTATTTCTATCACTTGAAGGAAACTTCTTCTTCTCTTTTCTTCTGTCGTTGTCCTTTTCCTCCCATGATGCTTTACCTGCAAGTTTAGGACAATTTATGCGAATATGGTTGAGGTCACCACACTCATAGCATCTTGGAGGGCCACCACCACCTCTCCTCCTCATTCTCACATTCTGCAAAGCTTTGTTAAAACGAGAAGAGAGTATAGCCAAGTCTTCTTCGGGAATTTCTTTAATCTGTTCATCGGTTAGTGAAGACAAAGAAGACAGAGCAAAGCTTGAAGAAGTATTGTTATGAGACATACTAGTTTGAGAGGATAAAGCAATTGATATATGATCATTCTTCCTAGCAAGAACATCCAACTCATGAGTTTTCAACTTAGAATAAAGAACATCTAAAGTAAGTGTACTCATGACAGTTGATTCTCTAATGGATGTTACTTTCATCTCCCAAATTGACATGTCTAAAGCACCAAGCAATTCTCTAGCATTAGCCGCATCAGTGTAGCTAACTCCAACAGCACGTAGATTGCTAAGAATTTTATTAAAATGTGCGAAGAAGTCATCTAGCGACTCAACAGGTTTCATCTCAAATCGCATATATTCTTTTTTGTAAATATCTTGATGAACAACTTTGACAGTGTTAGAACCCTCATAGTAATCACAAAGAGATTTCCATACCTCATATGCGGACTTAAGATAGATCACACAGTCAAAGTCACTTCTACCCAATCCTTGGATGATCAAGTTGCGTGCCTTGCTATTTGCTTTAACATGTGCGCGATAAGCGTTGTTGATGTTGTCGTTATCAGGAACTTCGTATGGCTTGTAAATCTTCTCCCAAATTGCGAAGTCCTACGCCTGGATGAACGCCTCCATCTTTGCTTTCAAAAACTGAAAATCAACACCATCGAACACACATGGTTTTGTCGAATAATGATCCATTAATCTAATCACCGATTAAGATAGATTAGAAAAATCTTGCTCTGATACCACTTGTAGGATCGATATATATATTAGTATAGCAATCAGAGGGGGGTGAATGATTGTGCGGAAGCTAAAAACAAATTTTTGATCTAATAAAAAAATCACCCCAAAACGAAACCAAATAATTGCTTCGGTTTTCAGCAAAAACAGATTAGATTCATTCGGTAAATCGCTAATTCCCGGAGATCCAACCGTCGGATTGATCTAAAATTTGAAAACAAGAAACTAGATTCCAATACAAAACTAAAAGAAAAAGAATCACTCGGTCGGACTTACGGACCAAAAGTTATGAACCTCGCAAGCATGCTGTGACAGAATATGACGAGAATTGATCTAACATCAATTTCGTGATTAAGCAAAATCTTCAAAAGATTAACCAACAAAACTTTGAGAAACTCTAAAACAAAGCCCTAGAAAGGTTTTGGATGGATCAAATCAAGATGGACTCAAAGAATCAAAGTAGACAAAGAACCAATCTAGAACCAGAACGGACGAGCAAACGAACACTCAAAACAGAGAGTACTGTAGCAAATGCGTGCACTTTAGCTTCGAGATTACTGTAGCACGTAGGGAGGCTTGAAGAACTTGATCTTTTATTCCTTTTTGATCTGGTTACAATACTCCAAACAAAAGAGCACAAACCCTAATATTCAGCACACACGTAAACAGGAGACAACCCCTCCTATTTATAAGAAGTAAACCCTATCAGAGTACGCATGCATGTCCACTTGGTCCAACATGGCCCAATACATGCAAGCCACCCCAAACGATTACAACTCTGCACGCATATGGCTCACCTGCCATACTCACGTGACTAACCAGCCTCCATGTGCACCGTTCTCTAGCCCGAACGTCCTGCATGACATCCTTGACCATCAAGACCTCGATTTCTCCAGAACCAAATCCCGAACCTCAGTTCCTCCATGAACCTAGCTCCAGTCCCGTCATCGACCACGTTCGCCCTCGAGCAACACCTGCACATGAATAATCCACAAAACACAATTCCGAGCACAAGTTCGCGACTTGACTCAACATTAGTGCATGCAACTACTCACACGAGCATTACATACAAAACAATCCAATTTCAAAATCACGTTCATGGTGGACCAAATCCTTGGTCCGGCGCATACAGGGACTAAACTCTAGAAAATCACATTCATGCCGGACCGAAACTTTGGTTTGGCATCACTCACGACGGACCGAAAACTTGGTCCGGCGTACACGTGCCATGCTCGGTTTCAAAAGAAAACAATCCGGCGCAAAGCCCTCAAAATCACGTTCACGGCGGACCAAAGAAATTTGGTCCGGCGTACATGCAAAACTTACTGTTTTTTTGTAAAACTCAGTCCAGCGCATATACGAAAACAGACCTCAAAACGTCGTTCACGACGGACCAAAAATTTGGTCAGGCGCACACACGAAAACAACTCTTGAAAAAAATCATTCACGACGGATCGAAACAAAAGTGGTTCGGCGTAAACAAGCATTCCTGTGTTACTTGCCAATTTGGTCCGGCGCAACAAGTCTCAAATTCATATTCACGGCGGACCGAAAAATATTTTTCGGTCCGCCGTACATGCAAAACTTACTATTTTTTTTTTGAAAAGTTGGTCCGACGCAAAGACACTCAAAATCACGTTCACGACAGACTGAAAATTTGGTCCGACGCAAATGCGAAAAACTTTTGTTACTTCAACATCCGGTCCGGTGCAAGACACTCAAAACCACGTTCACAGCGGACCAAAAAATTGGTCCGGCGCAAATGCAAAAAGCGGTCCGACGCATAAGGAAAACACTCTTTCTCCAAAACTTAGTCCGGCGCAAATGGAAAACACTATGTTTTTTGAAACACTTAACCAAAGTATATCACAAGTATATCAAATGATCATATGGAACAGCACATACACAAGCACCACACATGCCATGAGCACAACCACTTTGCAATACCAAATTCATCACTAAGCCAATTTTTCATCACATGATTTCACACAGATTCTATTATAAAAAATACTTTTCGAGACAAATCTACAAATATAATTTTTCATGTATCCAATCTAGATATTTAAAAAGATATCAATAGCTAATGATTCAAAGTTTGACCGTATGTATCCTAAAACAACTTCTTTCTAGGAACCGGAGGGAGCATACTATATCCTTTTGTCAAAGAAGAGCTCTAATATTACAGTCCTGTAACATCCCAAAATTTGCTTTTAATATATTTAGTGTGTTTCTGGGATTATTTGTAATTTTCCGGAATCTACTTGAAAGCCTCGCGAGTAAGTCAGATTCACGTTTATTGAACTAATCGTATTAAATAAAGATCAGGCATTTTTGAATAAGCGTAAAATCTAAAATTTCATTGATAATTAAGGTAGTTGGTAGACGAGAGTGTTCTCTTCAAATATTTTCAAAAAACATGCTATATAACTTGATTCACTGATTTTACAAAATCTGTACAGGTGTCTAATTTTACTAAAAGATTTTTTGCGAAAAATCTATACATTGAAAAATTACGAAACCAACTTCATTAGGTTCCAACTAGTTCCTAGTATTTTAGAGGAATTTTTCGGATTTTTAGAACCTCTCTATTTTTTTTTCTCAACACCTCTTTGCAACGTATATGCGTATATACCTGTTCGCTTGCACCAGGACGTGAGCCTTCTAGCCGTTTCTCACTTACTAAGCCACGCATGCACATTTTCCACTTCCTTTACGTTTCCTTTTGCCAACCGTTTTCATGCATTAGCTAACAATACACTAAGAGCTTGATGGTTCAGTTGGTTGGATGTTACTCTTGTGTTCAAGTGGTCGTGAGTTTGAGTTTAGTTGGTGGCTGTTTTCGAATCGTTTTCACGTATTAGTGCCAGCCATTTCCATGCATTAGATGCCAGCCGTTTCTATGCATGCACCTTTCAACTCTAGCAACGCCTGCATGTCTTGGCCGTTCCGTCTCCTACGCACACACTAGTAACGTCAATACTCTTCAGGACTTCTAAAGCAATTCATTTTGAGTTGTGTTGCTAGAGAGTGCAATGCAAGTCCTGAACGTTTCTAGCTCCCACGCATGAAGCATTTCCCTTCTAGTCATTCACATTCCATCCTCTCCATTCACTAGTAAACTTCCAGCCATTTCCATTGCATCCACGTCTCCATGCCATTTTCCTTGACGTCGTCGCCGTCGTCGTTGCCGCCCCATTTATGCCGTCGCCGCTGGCGCACTCTCCGGCCTCGCCTTCTTCCGGCCGACGATCCGTGCTACTGCCGTCGTCGCAGTCGCCTTCCCTTGCATCGCCGCCGTCGCTGCTACTGCCGATCGGTAGTATTTCTTTTTCTTTCTCGCGTACGCGCTCTGTTTCTGTTTTTATCTCGTTTGTATATTTGTGTAGGTATATATAAATATATATATATATATATATATATATATATATATAAAGGAGGTAAGCATGTATGGACGTATATATGTTTGTTTTTAGATGTACATGTATATGGTTAGTACGTATATATATATATTTATTTTCTAGACGCAGGAGTATCCGAAAGTATATGTTAGGTTGTGTGTGCGTGTGTGTATAAATATACTAGTGTGTATACAATGGAACCAGTACGCATGCGTGAATACCTAGCCAAACAAAAACCACAAGAGCATACACGTATATGGCCACAATAGTGCCATGCAAGAAAAATAGAAGTGAGTTGTACGTGTTCATTTCTAGAAATTGCGAATTTTGTCTTTTTCGCTACAAATTCATTACAAGTCCGAATCGCTTGCAACAAATTTTGTTAATTAGTATAAATTAATACCTTTCTACAATAATTTTTATGAAATTTTACAATTAAATTTATACTGTTAAATTATTCGCAGAAAGGCTAAATTTACGAATTTGTAACTCTTAAAATATACTTCCAAAAATTTTGAAATAAATTTTATAAATCGTATAAAATGCTAAACTAATTATCCGGAAGTTTTCGTGTGGTTACGAATTTATTTGTTTCTTCGTATTTTCCGAATGGTTGTTTATTCGTTGTTTTTCGTTTAATAGAAACGCTAGACGTCGACTCCGTCGCAGAACCGCAGGAAGACAACCCTCTCCTCACCGACCAAGGCAAGTTTCTGCAAGTTCCCACAAGTTTCTGATAAGTTCCCTTGAAGCATGTTGATCCATGTTTTGAAATGTTTTATAGATTTACTAACTTGCATGCTATGGTTGTTTATATAAAATGATATGTTATGATAGAGTATAGTTATATACCTTGTTAATATGTATGTTTGCTACATATTAATCTATCTATCCTTTGGTTGCCCTAGAATGATTAATTGTATGGCCTAAAACCCTTGTTTAGTCTACTAGTAGTGCCTAGTTATGCTAGACACTATTCGTATGTTTAATTGAAAGCTTGCTATTTGAAATTCCAAATGATTGAGCAAAAATGTTATTTTAAAAAGGGCAGTTGGTGCTGCCAGTTTGGTAAAACAAAGGAAAAGAGAAACTTGGAATTTCAAAACTTGAATAGGGGTGGAAGGTTGCAAGGCGGGTGCAGAATGCACGAGACTCGGGTTTGAGGCTGTACCACCCTAGTCACCCTAAGGACCGATTCCTTGTGATTGTCAAACAATGTACAATAGTGCGACCGCGGGTTCCGGTCTGGGACGGGCCTGGCTGAGTAACTAGTGAAAACTTAATTAAGGCATGCCAAACGGTGGAGTGGGCGTGGTTGTAGCCACAGTAGTCCTACAGGCGCAAGAGGGGCCTTCCAACTTGGTTGTAGCCATTTGGCGGTGAAACCTCAGCGGGCGTGACTTAGTTAAGATGTAGCTAGGGAAATGGCCTTGTGGTTTTTACTTGGGGTTATATGCCAAAGGAAGCAAATGACCAAAAAGAGTGAAATACCTCTCGCGGGTAAAGCGTGCAAGCTCTGCAGAGTAAAGAAACTATTCGAATAGCCGTACCCACGGTCAAGGGTGGACAAAGTGCGCTGTCACCGGGTAGATTTTCTCTATTTGATTCCAAAATCAGATTTTACAAAAGAAAAGCACGGTTGTAGCCGTGAATGTTATGATTTGATAAAATTCGTGGTTGTAGCCACGAGGAAAAGATTTCAAAAGTATTCTTAAAATAAAACCATGGTCGATGCCATGCTTGTTTTGATTTCCACGGTTGGAGCCGTGTCCCAAAAAGTTTAAACTCTGATTTATCAAAAGAAAATACTTTTGAAAAATGCTATTAAAAATTCTAGGATAAAATTTTAAAAACTGGCTTTTGCAAATTAACCAATACCTTCCCTTGAATCAAATTGCATATTGCATTTCTTACCGGACTTGTTGAGTATGTTGCATACTCACCCTCGCTTTTTATTGCGGGGCTGCTTATTCCATGAAGCAGATCAGGGAGATAAAGATAGCTATCCAAGGGCCTGCGTTCCACCATTCGATATCTGCAATGAAGACTTTGAAGAGGAAGATTATCAGGACATCTAGGATCACATTATCTTCAGTCTTTGCCTGTGGTGTTTCTGAACTTCATTTTATC
This sequence comes from Rhipidocladum racemiflorum, assembly GCA_036346355.1. Classification (NCBI taxonomy): domain Eukaryota; kingdom Viridiplantae; phylum Streptophyta; class Magnoliopsida; order Poales; family Poaceae; genus Rhipidocladum; species Rhipidocladum racemiflorum. The sequence continues at coordinate 13,460,088 of CM070584.1, forward strand.
ATGTTAACTTGACAGTTTAATATTTCCGCTGCTATATGACCTACGGGTCCAACTTTTGTAATAATGGGCCTTGTTGGCTAGAACTCTGTATTAAACTTGATTTATCGCATGGTGATGATCCATACTGTTATGATCTGTGTGTACTAGCTATTGATCCAGGGACTAGTACAGGTAAACACAGGTGGGCCCGTGTCCTATTGCGGGTTCCGACAAGTCCACCGTATTATCCAGTGTTCAGATACTTTAGGGGGGAATATGACATGAAAACTGTTAGTCAGGATAAGAGTAAGAGTTTATTTCAACCCTAATTATCCAATTTCCCTTGTAAAAATACGCAGTCCGGCCTTAGCCAAACGGTCAAAGGTCTTTCTTGTGTTATGTTTTAGCTCTTTTGCGGTACACTAAGATCAGGGGCGGATCCAGGCCTCGGGCAGAGTAGGCTGTAGTCCGGGGCCTGGTACCGAAAGCCCACTAAAATTTTACGAAAAATTATTGAAAAGTCATTGAAAACAGATATTTAATCTAAGATCAGCTGGTCCAGTCCAGGGCTTAGGCCTGGGCTAGCTCCGCCCCTGACTAAGATCAATATGGATAGTTTATTTTTTTCGTTTCAATGGATCGTATTAGTTATTACTATTTATTTATAATTTCTCCAATATTATAATAGTACTCTTAATAAATCAATAGTTATATATGATTTTTACTATTCACTATATACTATCAATATAATACATCATATAATTTCTCTTCTTTTTATCCCCTGAGGTGAATGTCTGAAAGACTGAAACACCTGTACATGGCAATCCAGCCAACAAAGAGTGCGAAATCCATCGGAGGCAGGAAAGCTTTTGGCATTGGAAATAAATTATGTTACTCCAATAAATATACCATCCTGCAGTAATGGACAAGGTTTTCACTCTGTTCTACGAATACTATTCAATGGCAAAGCGCTCTAGAATGTGTATATACTCCCTCCGGTCTGGTAATATCTGTCGTTTTGGATATCGATACGGTCTTCAAAACACAACTTTGACCGCTAATTTTTATTATAATATATTTATAAAACCCAATAAAATTATAATATTATAAAAGTACTTCTCGAGACAAGTCTACACATATAATTTTTATGTATCCAATTTAAATATTTAAAAATATATTGTTAGTTAAAGTTTCGGAAGTTTGACCATCACTATGTCCAAAACGACAGGTATTACCAAACCGGAGGGAGTAACAAATAGAGTGGTAAAGCCGTACATGTACAGCGAATCAACAGTGCAGTAAAGAGGGGAGAGCATATATGACTCCATGAGAATAAGAGAAAGCTGGCAGGAGCTAATGCAGTAGCTGTAGCATCTCCTGCCTCTGTAACATTCCTATTTTTCTTCCTCCTTTTTCTCAAAAGCAGCTCCAGTCTCCACACAAGGACACATTACAGGACAAGAGACTTCAAACGTATCGACCTCTGACAAGCTACTGGCTGCTAGCCTTGCTTGTCACCTGCAGGTAGCCTCTCTTTTATCTCAACAACCGGAAGACAAAGAAAAGGAGAAGGAAAAAAATAAACAAACAGCAGTAGAAAAAGGGTTGTACTAGGGCTAGGCTAAGTAACATTGCTGATTAACTAGCTAGCTAGCTAAAACTAGAGCAACCTCTAGTATTAATATCCGTCGCGCGCGATCCGACCGAATTACCATGATTCGATCAATCAGAGACCGTGGCGGTGGCGCCGGTGATGGTGGTGGCGGAGGATGAAGTGCATAGGAGCCGGAGCCGGAGCCGGCGTCGGAGGGAAGACGCCGGTGGTGGAGTTGAACGGCATTGGTGGCATTGAGGGGCTTGGAGCGATGGGAGGTGACACGAGCGGCGAAGCGGCAGGGTGGGGAGGGCACTGGTAGCACTTGGCGAAGAGCCCGAACGTGTTGACCTGCTGCACGAAGTTGGTCATGCTGGCCCAGCCGCCGAACCCGAACCCGACCACCAGCACCCACGCCACCACGAACGAGTTGATCACGTACGCCCCCGTCCATCCTCCGGCGAACCGCGGCGGCCGCTCCACCGCGTTCTGCAACATAATGCAATGTCCACCATTGTTACCAGAAAAGAACAAGATCAAAGAAAGATGTGAAAGCAAATAATGATGTCACAAATGAGGGCATTTGATGTACATGTGGAACTCAATTAGAGCTCAAGTGGTAATTCTGTACTACACTGCTGCTTTTGTTGTTTCTAGGGATGGCATCATTGGCAGTCCTCCAAGAGAAAAAATTATGTCCGGATCGGAGCGTCTGCTCGATCGATGCTAATGGCTCCCGGATAGCAGATGGTACAAAACAGCCCTGTGCATCCACGTCCTTATTTCTACATGCACACTTTTCTAGCTTTTGGTACGCTAGCTAGCTTTTATCATCACTTGTGTGTTGAAAGGAATCGCTGTCACTGCATACTAGCTGCTGAAGTTTTGTCTTGCCTTCCGTGAGACATTACATGCTGCTGCAGCAGCAGCAGCAGAAATGTTTACCAATCAACGCAGTGCAATGCCCAAATTAATAGTTGTTCTTCTTCTATAGCAAGTGTTTAATTTACAGAAACAATTTTCTCTATAATATAGTTATATGTTCTTGACAGAATTTTGTAACACCAACTGAAATGTGAATTCGTTTGTAATAAGTAGGAAAAACATAAGACACCGACGAGGCAACATGCATGGATGCAAGAGCCTAATTAATTACCAACCAGCCTGGTTCCATAACATGTCATGTCATGGACAGGTGGACCCCTAATGTCTAGACTGTGTGCAACCAGATTCATCAGTCCCTGCATAATGTCTAGACTGTGTGCAACTAGATGAACAGTACTAATATAGCCATGCACGGTCAAAACCCATGCAGCATGCGTGCCACACTCATCAGATTGATGTGTAACGTACACAAACCAAGCAGATCGAGACACATGTACAGATAATGCAGGAGAATAGATGAACAGATTTATAGAGACAAGAAAATTAATAAATAAAGTAGATAGAGTATGATGTATATATACCTCACGAGACTGTGGCGATCTGAAGGTGACCATGTAAGCCATGGCGGGGATGATGTAGACGGTGAAGCTGACGAGGAGGGAGCCGACGGCGGAGTTGATGGGGCCGAAGAATGGGAAGATGATGGCGAGGAACCAGATGGGGACGACGACGGGGAGCCGGGCCGCGGCGCGCTTGCAGAGGGAGCGGCAGTCGTGGAGGCCGATGAGCTTCTCCCAGACGAAGTAAAGCGGGGTGCAAGCGAAGCCGAAGGTGATGAACTGGTGGATGAGCATGAGCACGACGGCGGCGTCGCGCCAGGGGGTGCGGGGCAACAGCGCCAGCGCGTTGGAGTGCGTGAGGAGCTCGTCGCCGAACGCCCAGTAGGCGGCGGAGGCGGACGGCAGCGTCAGCGTCAGGACGTACAGCGTCGCCAGCAGGTAGATGGCCTTGAACTTCTGCGGCCGCCACATCGCGTGCATGATCTCCCTGCGTTGCATCGGACACGTCAGAAACGCTCGAGATTCGCGCGGTTCGTCTAAGGCCGTCACTAAGCTTCGAAACAACAACGAAACAGAGGCGGATGGATGCATGCATGCATGCATGCTTTAGGGTGTGTTAGTTTATGGGACGAGGTTGAATGTTATGAGATGGTTCTGTACCATTTGGTTTATTACTTTGGGTGAATGAGATGGTTAGTATCTAGAGAGAATATTTCTTAAATTTATATCACTTAATTTAGAATGGGATGGTTTTATTGATGATTTTTTTTTAAAATCATCTTATACATGTACCGTTTTGTACTGATAACCAAACATGTCCTTAGTTCGCCGGTGGATGGTTGGGCTTTGTCGTGGCATGGCGACATAGGCCCCGTGAAAGTGGAGCCCAGGTGTCGATGGGCCGTCTCAGCTAGATAGCTTCTGCTGATGCATCATGCGTCTTTGCTGGGAAAATACAACAAAGAGATGGATACGTGCACTATGTGCATGACTTACAAAAAAAAGGAAATTAGTAAGTAAACGGTATTTACAAGAAATTACATCTAGCTATTAATTTTTAAGAATATTTTGATTATTCTAATAACGAAGAAGGTATAAATAATTACTAACTAATGTAATCTGTTGAAAATTTAGTGTACTGTGAAAAGCTAAAAAAAGGGCATCAAAGGCCCGGTTTGTAGCAGAACTAACTAGGTAGGTAGGCAAGGCACAAGACTCTGCAACAGTTCTTCTGTTTGGAAATGCTGATCAATGTTGTCCCAATGCAAACTTGGTGAGAAAAAGTACATATACCAAACATCTTTAGATAAACCTACAACTACAATTAATGAATGATCAGCATTAGTTAGTGCCACTTTCCAACTTAGTTAACTAATTTGGGATAACACGAGCATTGCGCTTATGATCCTAGTTAGCTATTGTCCCCCACGCAAAACTGTGATGACTGACGACGACCGACGAAGAATCGACTGAAACGCTGAACAGTACCCCTGCCATGTCTGGCCCACATACCAGTGGATCGACACTACCACTCTTCTTGGGGACGTCTACGTTGCCCACGCGCCGTTGTGCGTGGGGCCCATGTGTCAGCAAGTGCACACTCTCCGGACACGGGACGTGAGCTGCCTCTAGCGTGCACGCTCCGTTACCAGTGACCGTTGCAGTACCATCGAAAGCGTAAAATAAGCAAGGCAACATAGACGATATGTATGTATGTATGTATAGTTTGGGTGAACGAAACATTAATTAAATAATTAACTTGGTTAGATTAATCAATTTAATTAAAGTAGGTGGTGCGATGTCGGCTTACACAGTGACAGCGTGCCCTCCGAAGGTGTAGAGAATGTTTGTGGCCCCCGTGAAGTAGAGCACGATCGTCGTCGGACCAGAGTGCGTCACGCTCTCCACCTGTATAAATACATGCATATACAAATCAATTAAATTATACACGAGCAAACAAACAGCATACGCGTACGTACACGCGTACGCATAAATGTGCGTATACACATACCTGGCCGTGCATGAGGGAGGCGACGGCGATGTACCAGGCGGTGTAGGTGGTCATGAGGAGGCCGAGGAAGGACCAGATGCGGTAGTTGTGGAAGGAGGGGATGAACACGGTGGTGGCGCAGCAGGCGCCGAAGATGTACGTCCACGTCCGCTTGTCGAGATGGTCGTTGATGTAGTAGATGTTGCTGCAGCGTCGACATGCATGCATATATCAGTGTACGTGTATACGAGACTTTTTACGATTCTTAGAGATAGAAAACTATTCATTGAGCTAGTATCGATATAGGTACCAAAAGTTTATTGTATAAAAACAATAAAAATTAAGAGCAATTTAATGGTACCTCTTAAATACAGTAAAAACTTTTAATATAGTTACAAATTATACATACAGTACTACCGCTGCTACTGGACACCAAAAAAGGCAAACATGCATGCGTGTATGGGGTGCATGGAGACAAGGGAAACAACAACAGGCAACAGCAACAGCGTGGTAGCTAGCTCGTGGTGACGCTGATCGAGTGTGTGTTTGGTACCTGGCGCAGCCGATGAGCTGGATGACGGAGCCGAAGAGCAGGAAAGTGCAGTTGAAGGCCAGGCCCACGTTCCTCCAGTGGCGACCCAGCAACCCGTCAAGCACCTCGAACCACTACACATTGCGGTTCAGGCAGATTAAAGCAAGGAACAGCTACTTCAGCTAGCTTTGACTAAAGACATAGCACTAACTTATTTAGGGGCGGATCCACCAGTGGGGCAGCCTGGGCCGCTGCCCCACCTACAAGTTACAAGCCCATGTATGTTGTATATACTGCATATGTATAGGCCTAACAAATTTGAAAGCTGAAACGTTGCACCAGCCACCAAGCAAGAAACAATCGACACCAAGCAAGAAACGATCGGCTACCCAGGTATATTGTATATCAAGACTGAACTACGCAATAAGATTGGATGAATGACTTAATGGTTTACTACACGGAGAGAGATCTTCAAATCACTTAATGATGAAGCCATCATCCGACGATTTAAGCTAACCAAAACTAGGAGAATAAATTCGTCTCGTCCCTCACCAATTGTTAACTGAGTGGTATGTAGCCTATTTGCTAATTCTTCTTTGACCGTATTAGTTGAATGTTATATTTATGCTTCTTTAATAGTACTATTGTTGTTACCAATGTTACGGTACATTGCATTCTTTTTAGCGTTTTAATACTACTTCAAGTCTGCCCCACCTATAATTTCTTCCTGGGTCCGCCACTGCTTTGACAGCCATAAGAATTAATACCGTAGTTACAGCATTCATTGTATGAATCGCAAACTGGATTTGTCGAACTCGAACTCGAACTCGTTTAGCATATAGAATTCGTGTTCGCAGTGATATTAGAAAAAAAAAAAAAAAAGAGTGACGAGCCGCGAACATGAATCCATACCTGATTCTAAGAAACTGTATTCCCAGTAACTACGGTAAATACTGATGCATTGCAAAGTACATGTGTATACGTACCTGGATGACATGGTTCCTGAAGTCGACCTTGTCCCTCTCCTTCCTGGTCCTGTACTCGAGGTAGAGGATGCTGATGAGGTAGGCCGTCCAGCTGCCCATCAGCCCGTAGAAGAGCTGGAACAGGATCCCGCTCAGCATCCCCAGCTGCGCGAACGAGTATGGCAGCGTCAGAAGCACCTGCGCGACCTGCAATTGATACCCATATATATGTCACTACATTAGTGAGCATCCATGGATGCATATACTATATCCAAAGCTTAATTAAGCTGAAGCATTGACGCCACGCACCTGGTTGGAGGCGCAGCTGAACCAGGCGTCGTAGGCGGAGCCGCCATGCCATAGCAGGCCAGAGAGCCGGGACTTGACCGTCGACTTGTCGCCTCCTTCCTCCTCCGTCTCCGCGGCGTACCGGCTCAGCCCGACCGCCTCCGGTGCCTTCTCGTCGGCCAAGCTCCCGGTTCCGGATGCCATGCCCGCCATATATCTCCTTAGGCTTCAGCTCGTACGTACTACTACTGCCTTAAGCTTTCATTGGACTTGTGTGCGTGTTAGTTGGTGTTCCAGTGGCGGTGGTGGTGTTTGGTTGGAGGTGTGCAGCAGGGGAGGGAGAGGTCTTATATATATGCAAAGAGGCCAGGGCGCCCCCCAGGCCCCCAGGCAGAGGTGGTGGGAAACTGGGAAGGCAGCACTCCAGCAGCTGAGGCATAAAGAAAGCTGGGTCTCTTCTCTCTCTCTCCCCTTCCATGCGCTCCTCCTTCAAACAACGGACCAGAGATTAAAAGAGAGAGATAGAGAGAGAGATTTTTACTATTTTAGAGATCAAAATTTACATTGAATAGTACCCAACGGTATCAAAAACTAGTATCTGCACCCTTTAAATGTTTGATATCATTTCAATGTAAATTTTGATAGCTCTCACTAACAATCCTCTAAAAGAAAAGTAGGGTTCTCAAAAATCGTGGGGAAAGGAGTAGCTGAGTAGGACATCCATGTCAGCGAGCATCTGGAAAAAAAGTGGAGCCTAATGACTTTTTAAGAAATGCTGGGGGCGCTGCAATGCAACATCAGTGAAAACAAAGGTGACGCTGGAAAACACTTTCGACTGGTACGTTGGAGAGGGCCGGATGCTACTCCCAGTGGCGGATATGGAACAAAAATGGTTGGGGTCACCATACATATCACTAGATCTGTTTGGGTCAATTAGGATTAAAAAAAGGAATGAAAAGTTTCAATTGTTTCGGAGAAAAACGGAAATGTGAGTACATTTTCGAAAACAGTAACGAAAAATACCGTAAAGAAATAGAAACGGAAATTTTTTGTGGAAACAAGAATAGAAACAGAAGAGCCAATTCCAACGCAAACGGAAACGAAAATTCCGTATAAGTGAAATTGGAAATTAAAAACGAAAACAAGCCAGAAAGGGAAATGGACTTGGCCCAAAAAGGAGAAAGAAGAGTTTACATTTTTTTTTTGAGTTACAACAATTTTATAAATCAAATAATTTTATATAAAATATATAATAGAGTTCAAAAATTCCAAAAAAAATTCTCAAAAATACTTTGGAATATTTCGAACCATGAAAAATTATTTTCAGCATAAGTTTTTTTATTTTCAATGAATAAATTAATTTTATTTAAAATAATTCTGAGGATCTAAATTTTGTTTAAAATTTTTGCTAAAGGTTTATTATTGATTTATGATGTCACTGTAAAATTTTTACATTATGGGAACTTATATTATTTTTATAAAAATTCTGACTTTGCATTCATAGAATTTTCTAGATTTCAGTTTTTGAATTTTTAAATGCAATAAATTTGATTAATTATTTTTAATATTTTTAATAGAGGTTTTGCTAACACTTTGGAGGATAATACAAAACAAATTCAAGATAATATAAGTTCTAAAAAATATTTAATAAATCTGATATCTTTACTATTCCTAGTCTAAGCTACTGTTTTGCATTAAATGAGGGCAATAAATATGTTCACGTTACGTTGATGCTTAGTAGGAGGTTTTAGATATTTCATGATATTTTAAATATAATTTTTTTTATTATGTAATTTCCTTTTTCAAAGTTTAAAACTAAGTATCAAATGCTGAAAATTTTTTCTTCAAAATCAAAATGCAAGAAATAAGAAAAAAATTATGGAAACTCATAATTAAAATCATAATGCCATATAAATTATTATTTTATAACTTCGGCTTTCTTTGAAAATCTATTTTGAAAATGGTTTCATAAAAGATCACAAATGAAGATCAAAATAACAAAGTAATTTGTAATTTATAATCTTGTAATTTTTATTTATGGAATGTAATTATTCACTTATGTAATTTTTGTATCAGAGATATAATTAAATTCTTGAGTGGTACAATTTATTCCATTGAACTTAATTTGTAATAATTAAGTTGTAATATTAATTCTTTGCACTATTTATAGCCAAATCCTATTAATTACACTCCTTATATTTAATTAATGAGTTCACACTAATTTTTTTACTACATTAAATAAGTTCTAGAGAATTTTAATATTTTAATATTATCTTTACAACTTAATTTATAATAATTAAGTTTTAATATTAAAATATTTTTGCACATCTTTTCATTAATTATTGTATTCATAATTTCTTTGACAGCATTAAATGAACTTTAGAAACTTATAATATTTTAATATAATTTTTGTGGAATATTATAACATTATGTCATTATAATATTGCTAGTCAAATTGAATTAATTTTAATATATTTTCATTAATTAATATATTCACACTAACTCATTAAGTTAATTTTTGAGGTTTCTAATGTTTTAATATTATTTTTTGTATATGTTTGTTGAGATTTTACTTTTTACCTATTTATTTTTACCTTTTTGCTAATTCAATACAAATGATTTTTAAAAAAACCAAAATTCAAGAAAAATTAAAAAAGGATGGAAATTCAAAATATGATCATGTTCGTTTTATTTTTCTTAGTTTGCTCAATTTATAAGAAAATACTTAAATATTTTTTTTAAGAAAAAAAGCTAATGACATTATTTTCTAATCGTTAATCCTATACTTTGACATATATCAACAGCCAAAATGTCCCAAGAATGACCGCATGCACAGACCCAAGGTCTACCTACATCGAGACAGAGCTCAACGGAGAACTCAAAGCATTTAGATATAATCCACTTATTGTTTACTCACAGACAGCATTTCATGCCTTGTCTTGTTTTTGTTGCAGCACTAGGTTCCGAATAGTTTAGTACACCACATATGTATACATACTATGTATATATATATACTCAGGGGCGGAGCGAAGCATCCGGGCAGGGTGGGCACTTGCCCGGGCTTCGATGGCACCGTGCAGTGGAGGTAGCTGCCGTCCGCGTCCGTCCGACTGGCCGGCTTGGCACGAGTGCTGCGCGTATGTGCTGAGGCATGAGCCATGAGGATTGAGGAAGCCAGGAAGGAATAAACTACTAATGTACTAAATTACTAATGGAGTAATGGGTAGTGACTAGTGCCGGTGTCAACGGCATCTGTCGAAAGAGCCTTTTCAGCAATGAAAATTATCAAGTCTAAATTACGCAACAAGATTAATGATGTTACCATTATTCGACGGTTCAAAAGCATGAAGACTCGGGAAATAAATTTGCCTCGTACTATGCGTGATTAGCACATTAGTGGTACGTGATGTACTAATTCTATAATTTAATATGAATACGTTTTTTATGTTATATGATGCACTAATCAATGTTTTTCTATCTTGCAGTCTCTTTTAGTGTGTAGTTGGATCTTTGTTAGTGAATCGTTGAAGCGTTGATAATGTTGTAATGAGGTACTTGTCACGTCTTTCTTTGTTTTTATTTATAAATGTTCACAAGTGTATTGGACTATACTTTTAGGGGGGGGGAATTTGTTGTAGTTATTAGTTTTGCTACGAACAAGTGTATTCGCAGTGGTGACTATACTTGTTTGCATTTATAGTTACTAGTTACATGCCCGTGCGTTGCTACGAAAAACAAAATTAATAACAAAAAATAAAGATTAAAAAATAAAAAAAAATTATTTCACAAGATCAAACATCTATCTTTAACGCTTCGTTTTTTTGCGAAAGCTGGCTAATTAAAGCAACGCTTCGTTTCTTGCGTAGAGCAATTAAGCAGGGCAATTAAGTAGGGCAATTAAGCAAGGCAATTAATGACGTGGGAAGAACTCACCACTGCCACCAACTGCTGCTTTAGAATAGTAGAGATAACCACGCTTGCCCAGGCTTTCAAAATTTCCTGGCTCCGCCACTGTATATACTATATATATGTATATATATACTAATATAGGGGGCATATTCGGTGCAAACCTCCTTTACCGTGAAAACTCTGTGAAAACCATGTGTAAATATTTTGAAAAATTCTCAAAAAATTATCATAGGTAGGGGAGGTGAGGTTCTACAACCCTGTAAAATTTGAAGACCAAACTCAATCGCATTTGGAAGATATGAAAAAGACAAATTCAGTATCAATAGTAATTTTTCACTGTTTAGCACTATTCATTTTGCAATTTGTCTTTTTCATATCTTCGAAATGCGATTGAGTTTGGTCTTCAAATTTTACAGGGTTGTAGAACCTCACCTCCCCTACCTATGATAATTTTTTGAGAATTTTTCAAAACTTTTACACGTGGTTTTCACAGAGTTTTCACGGTAAGGGAGGTTTGCACCGAATATGCTATATGTATATATATACATATATATACGCGTAGTATAAGTATGTAAGATCATCTATGTAGTATTTATATTTTTTCAGAGGTGGTATGTACACTTTTAGACATACTCCTTTTTATGTGCGTATATGAAGGTATTTGCAAAATACGCTAAAAACTATGTACTCCCTTGCAATTTTTTCATGTGGATCTCATTGGAATATCTTATAGTTAGTATGAGTGTATCCAAAGTGATAAAGAAGTATTTCAAGTTCGTTTGGGTGGTATTTCAAATATGGAAGTAATTACTCCCGGGAGTATAAAGCATTTTTCCTATATATATATATATATATATATATATATATATATGTATATATATATATATATATGTATATATATATATATATATATATATGTATAGAGAGAGAGAGAGAGAGAGAGAGAGATTGGCTATTGTAGACTCCATAGCACAGAGGGGCTGTGCTTCACACCCTCTCCACCTCACGATCTAGCATCCAACGGGTGATGCATAAAAGTAACACGGAGACATAAAAGTAACACGCACCCATAAAAGTAACACGCTCACGCGCAAAAAAAGTAACACAGGTGATGCATAAAAGTAACACGGAGGCATAAAAGTAACACACACCCATAAAAGTAACACGTGTTTCGGGTATGCCCTGTTTACTTTTATGGGTGCGTGTTACTTTTCTGTCTTTGTGTTACTTTTATGCCTCACCGGTGTTACTTTTTTGCGCATGAGGAGGCCCGTTGGATGCTAGGTCGTGAGGTGGAGAGGGTGGGAAGCAAAGCCCCTCTGTGCTATGGAGTCTACAATAGCCAATCTCTCTCTCTCTCTCTCTATATATATATATATATATATATATATATATATATATATACATATGTATGTATATCAACAAAGCATGTAATCTAAATTCGTTCAAATCTTTGAATCTGAATATATATTTTTTAAGTTATGTGTTTTATTTGAATTGTTATAGATAGGTATATACCCTAAAACTGAAAGTTTCAAAAAAAAATACCCGAATTTGACTTAAATTTGTGCATTTAAAATTATAGTGCCTAAACACCATGGTGCCTCATTATGGCGTCCATGCTTTGCTGATTTATATATATACTCAGCACATACCTACAATCAAACTATCATAGAAAAAAAGAAACTCTAGTTTGAATTTCAGTTCAAACTTATTTGAACTAGTTACTAAACTAGTTAAACTTAACATCCTAAAAATTTTGAAAATTTTGAATGCAAATAAATAGGAAAATATTTGGATCATGGTGCCCATGCACCATGGTGTCCCAGGTAATAGATATAGTAATAAAGAGATGTAATACAGACTTTTGTAGACATGCCTTGATGAAAGTGCAAGAACCTGTAATAACAAGTTACATGTATAAATGGTCAAATCGTCCTCCTTTATTAGCTCACTTATTTCTCTTATATTGTGTGTATTACTCTATTTCACGGTAATAAATAACATTGAGAATAATGAATAGTGGGAATATTTAAAATAATAAATAGTTAAAAGTTGTCTCAAAAATATAAAATAACATACATTAAGCTAGAATAATATATATTCATGAACGAAGAGAGTACTGAGGAAGGGGGAGTAGTATATGGAGGGAGCGTGTAACAAATTAGGTTAAGCCGCGCACGATGCCACGCCGTGCGAAATTTGGTCCAAACTTATTGTTACAAAAAAACGCAATTTTGATTTATTTTTTTTCAGTGGTGTTTTTATAAAAATTGGCTTGGTATGAGTCGTCAGCATTTTTTTGTTGCAAAATCACGGGGAAGGAACTACTCATGATTGAAAAAAAATCGGTAGAGGACGTAGTCATGAATATATGAGACTATGTGGTAATTTTTTTGAAAATAACCAATGAAAAGACCTAACCGTAATTTTAGAATTTGGTGGAAGGGTCTAATCATAATTTAAAATTTTACGAAGGGCCTTTTCACAAAAAAAAACCACGTGGCATGGTTGGTTACTCTGGAATTCTAGGCAGCATATATATGTATTGAGGAAGGGGGAGTAGTATACAGATGGAGCATGTAACAAACTAGGTTAGCCGCGCCGTGTGAAATTTGGTCCAAGGTCTTGTTATAAAAATTGCAATTTTGTTTTTTTTTTTAAAAAAATATCTGACTATGAGCCATCGGCTTTTTTGCAAAACCATAGGAAAGAACCTATTCACTATTGAAAAAAAAACTAGTTGAGGACCTAGTTGCGAATATACAAGACTACGAGTCAAAATAACCGGTGAAAGTATCTAACCGTAATTTAGAATTTAGTGAAAGTATCTAACTATAATTTTAAAATTTAAGGAGGGTCTTTTGAAAAAAAAAATTGTCAAGTGGTATGGCTGGTTGATTTGGAATTCTAGCGGCATATATGTATAGGTATAGATGCGCGGGTGTGTGATGCATGTGTATGTGGGGGCTCAGCCGTTTCATGCGGGCGGGGCGTGGTCTACGACGTTCGCGCACGAGCGGGTCCGACACGTGTCACCGGCGACTCCGCGCCCACACCGGCAAATTGGCCTCGTAAACCCGCGATTAGCGTTTTGATTAGAGCGAACGTTGCTGGTGATTGAGTAAACTAAACTAATCGGAGACGAGGTCGCAGATCTGCTGCTCTTGTCTTTATGCCCTTGCTTTGCCGCGACCTGTCTTTTTTAATCACGTACGTAGGTGGGAGCGAGTACACATTTAGGAATTATGGCACAGCAAAAGAAATGGTAGAAAAGTAAGCCAGCTGATAATATTTTGCTTGGTGCCTTTAATTGCACGTGAAGATGAGCAAACGGTCTGCTAAAGGTAGACGTGGGCGTCTGGGCCGTGCCGCCGTGGGCCGGCCCGAAGCACGGGAATTTGGCCCGGTCCGTAGCCCGGCCAGGCACGAAGTGGGCCGTGCCGGGCCGGCATGTTACTGTGCATCGGGCCGTGCCGTGCCGGGAAACGTGGCACGGTGGGCCGCCCGGCACGGCACGGCAGATTGGGCCGTGCCTGGCACGCCGGCAAGACGCATCGCCCGGAGCGGCACGGAGGGCGGCGGCGGCGCTGCGCCGGGCGGCGGCGCGCTGACCCGCGGCGGCGAGGCGCAGCGCAAAGCGATGGCTAGGCGCGGGCCCAAGGAGGCGACGAGGCGCGACCGCGCGGGGCAACGGGGCGGAGGGGGCGGTCTCTATTTTTGCTCTTCCTCCACGAAAAAAAAATGTTTCGCAAGAGCAAGAGCAGGAGAGCAGGCCCTCGCTCTCCAAGTCCCACTCAACGAGATGACGAGATCAATCCGCGCCAACTCTCCCCCAGCATGAGAGACTACGGCATGGATGACCGTCATCTGGACGGTACGCACGACATCGAGGATGCCTCGTACATTCCGGGTGCGTCGAGCTCCGACGGCGCCGCATCGGTGTATCCGGGATGGGCGTCGGTATCGGCACCGAGCTCGGATGCCGTGACATCGACGCAACCGCAACCGGGACGAGCGTCCATATCCGGCACTCGACGGGCGTGGTGCTGGCAACACATGGACAGAACCGTCGAAATTTGTAGACGGAAGTGAGGTGGTGTCTGCTATTTGCAAATACTGTCAAACTAAATTATCTGCACGTGCATCTGCTGGAACAGGTCATCTGAAGAGACACGCGGAAGCATGCTTGAAGAATATCGGCAGGACAGAGGGCGGGCGAGGGCGTCCAGATGCAACTCAACTTCAACACCGACGGTTCGGTAAGTACGTGGATATACAACGCCGATGTAGCTAGAGACGAAATTGCACGGTACATAGTTACAGAGGATCTTCCACTTAGAATGGGCGAGAGCTCTAGTTTTGAAAGAATGGTGCAACATGGTTTTTGTCCACAATACCAACATGTTCGTAGAAGAACAATTACACGTGATATTTATAAAATGTTTAGAAAAAAACTAGAAATGTTAAAACAGACTTTCTTGGTAACTAGTTATTCTTTTGCCTTAACATCGGATATATGGACTTCTCAACATCAAAGAACAGCTTATATTAGTGTTGTTGCGCATTACTTAGACGAGAACTACTTACTAAACAAAAGAGTCATAGGGTTTAAGCCAATCTCCGAGTCACACACCGGAGAGGCTATCGCTAACCATATACTCGAGGTTATTAACGTCTTTAAAATAGAAGGTAGAATTATTTCCATCACTCTTGATAATGCATCGGCTAACACGACGGCTATAAATTATCTCTCACCGCATCTAGAAACTTATATTGGAGGTTTTGTACTCCACCAGAGATGCGCATGCCATATTATTAATCTCATTGTGCAGACGGGTTTGACTGTAATGGGACCTAGTTTGGAAAACATACGCAAAGCTATCTATTTCCTTATTGCTTCGCCCGTAAGGTTTGCACAATTCTCAGATTATTGCAGGGCCAACAATAAGGATCCAAGAAAATTTAACCTTGATATGAAGGTTAGGTGGAACTCAACGTATATTATGTTGGACCGGTGCAAGGGCTATGAGCATATTATCACTGTCTTCGTCAATTGCAATAATGGTGAGTCGTTGGTTACTGAATCGGATTGGCACATTGCCGGTTATTTTCGTGATTTTTTACAAACTTTTTACAATGCATCCAAAAATTTATCCGGTGTGTACTACCCAACTTCTTGCTTAGTTATCGAGTGGCTTTGGACTATTGCTAATTCTTTTAAAGAAAATAGAGATAAATATATTTTACAACCCATTATAGAACCAATGGAGAAAAAATATTTAAAATATTTTCAAGCTATTCCGCATCTTTACTGCTTTGCTACTATTTTGGATACTCGGAGAAAATTATCCGACTTGCAGGGCACCTTCCACGGAATAGGTGAGGCATTCGATCTTGATTTCTCCGAGGCCTATACTCATGTTTATAACGAGTTTTTCAGTGTTTGCGACAAATATTACGACAAGTTTGGCACTAGAAGTGAAGCAAGAAGATCTACTTCAACAACGCAACAAGCACGAGGCAGCTCGACCGCTTCAAATATTTGGAAGAAGCTAAAAGGCAAGGCATCCGGCTCTTCCCAATCGCCACCTAGGTCGACATGGAATCCACGAGTAGAACTCAACCACTACCTCGACACGCCTTTTGTGGAGACCGACCTTGACGTGGACGAGGATAATCAACTCAACATGCTCTTGTGGTGGAAGAATAATGAACGTATTTACCCCGTGCTATCCCATTTTGCACGGGATGTACTTACGGTTCCGGTGTCCACTGTCTCGTCGGAAGCCACTTTCAGTTTGGTGGGAAGGGAACTTGAGCCGAGGAGGTCGTCTCTTTGGCCTGAGTTGGTTGAGGCAATTACATGTTTAAAGGACTGGGAGCGTGCAGAAGAGAGGACACAACATGAGCCCGAGGATCCGGAGATTACAGAGGCGGTTGCTGACTTCGACAATCTCAACCTCGAGTAGTTTACGTATTAATGTATGTTTACGTAGTTACTGTACTCTTTTCCTTACCGGGGGTACCCCACACCGGGGTGTAAGGTTTTTAACGAGGCAGTAACTTTGTACATATTCACGATTGAATAAAATTTAATATTTCCCCCCAACATTTGTCTTCATTGCCTCAGCTCCGTGCGTCTCTGTGTTCTTTTCTCTCATTGCAATAGTGCAAATGGGCCGGGCCTGGGCCGGCACGGCACGAAGCCGGCACGAAGCGCAAATGGGCCGGGCTTGGGCTCGTCAAAAGCCAGTTGGGCCGGCACGGCCCGGCACGGTGGGCACGACGGGCCGGCGTGGCACGGCACGGTTCCGGCCCGAAGCACGATGGGCCCGGGCCGGGCCGGCATGGCACGGCACGACGCCCACCTCTAGCTAAAGGTCGAGAGATATTCCATCGGTTTCAGTTTCATTAATGAATGAAACTGGGCCATCAGTTTTTTGATATCCTCTTGATTTTTTTTTTAAAAATATTCCATCGGTTCTACATGGGGTGTAAAAGTAAACTTCCATGAGAGTTAAGAGGATCAAATGGAGTATTTTGGCCGAGAGATATTCCATGCACTACTATAAAGTAATACAACACTATCGTTTCATCTAAATCGGTTCCTAACTTTTTAAGAAAAACTGATTGTGATAGATGATTCTACTTATATGGTAGTGAATCATCACAATCAGTTCTAACATGAGAACCAATTGCACATCACAATCGGTTCCAATGTCAGAACTGATTGTGATATGCATGATGCTACATCACAATTAGTTCTAACTTGAGAACCGATTGTGATATGATCAGGATAGTCTTTTGGCGGGCTAAAATGAAATCTGGGTGCGAGCGAGTACCAATTTCAAAATAATTTTGATGGGTCCACTACTACAAAACTGCACATAGGAGACGCCCTATCAGTGGCGGTTTGTTTGGAACCGCCACTGATAGGAATATCAGTGACGGTTTTTCAGCTGAAACCAGTGCGAGGATCATCCGTGGCGGTTTTTATTCCGAACCGCCACAGATAATGGACTATCCATGGCGGTTCTTAATAACAACCGCCACAAATACTTCGATCACTATTAGTGGCGATTCTATCCACAAACCGCCACTGATATTCTGTTATCTGTGGCGGTTAGGAATAAAAACCGCCACTGATACTTGGGGACTATTTGTGACGGTTCAAAGTAAAAACCTTCACTGATAATGTGACTATTTGTGGCGATTTTACTTTAGAACCGTCGCAAATACTGTTTTCTGTGGCGGTTTTAGTTTAGAACCGCCACAAATAATACTCCCTATAAATACTAGTCACTACAGCACTCTACAGGAGCTCATGGTCATCTTCCTCCCCGAGAAGAAAGCAAAGTTCCAAGATTTGAGATTTTGTTTGCAAGGAATCTTGAGCTTTTACTTCCTAGGGCTGTTCCAAGGTGAGTAATTTGTTCTCCTTTCTTCATTTGTGGTGATGTAGTTGCAATTTAATGTTCAGATCTAGTTTATTTAAGATTGTCCTCTCTTCAATTGCAAAGCTTAGGTTCAATTTTTTGTTATTTAGCTAGCATTTTGTAGATTAATTTATCTAGATGATGAATTTATTACCTTGCTCCATTAGATTAATTGTTGTCCACCTTTTTTAGATGATAAATTATGGCAAGCATTTTGAGATAGGTGATCATGAAGTTGCCTTACATTTTGAGATGATGAAATTCTGTAGCTCCTTGAGAGGATAAATTTAATTTTGGCTATGTATAGTACTTATAATTTGTTTCTAATTACCATTAATTTTCTTACCGTTAGTGCGTGCATATACATCTTGCTCTCCATTAGTGGGTATTGTTAGCTCACTTTTATCAGTGATGGTTTAATTAAGGTTCTACTCTCTTCAAATGCAAAATTAATATTTAATTTGTTTTTATTAACCTAGCATTTTGTAGATTAATTTATATGTAGATGATGAATTTACTATCTTGCTCTATCAGTGGATATTGGATATTTATATGTAGGTTATTGGATAGTAACAAATATTAAATTTTAGTTAATATGGTAGATGGGTGATCATGATGGCTTTATCAGTGGATATTGGATTAATGATTTATGTAATTAAGATTATTGCATATTAATAATTATTACATTAATTAATTGTAGATGGACCGGATATGGATGTACAATGCGAACCGTTACAGCCGAGAATACATGGACGACGTATCTTCTTTTCTAAGAGCAGCCGAGGAGAACAAATTGCAAAAGAAGACGGAGTACATACATTGTCCATGCATTGATTGCAAGAATGAGAAGATATTTTCGGACAAAGACCAAATCCACTTGCACTTGATTCGGGGGGGGCTTTGTACCTAGCTATACATGTTGGACAAGGCACGGTGAAGAGGATATCATACTTCAATGTGATAATGTCGACGACGACGGAGCCGACAATATGGCAGCTGACATCGGGTATGGATCCGATGAGGATAGGTTGGTCGTTGATGATGACAATAATCTGGCTCAAATGTTGCGCGATGCAGAAGGAAACTACAGTAATCAGAGAGAGTTTAATCAGTTCAAGGGTTTGATGGAGGACTCGGAGAAACCTTTGTTCCCGGGTTGCAAGGAGGAATACACAAAGTTACACACCGTGCTTTCACTACTGAAATTGAAGGCAAGTAATGGTTGGTCTGACAAGAGTTTCACAGCGTTGCTACGTATCTTAGCGGACATGCTTCCAGAGGGCAACCTGTTGCCTAAGACCACGTATTTTGTCAAGAAGGTTGTATGTCCCTTGGGATTGGAGGTAGAAAGAATACACGCGTGTCCAAACGACTGTATACTCTATCGCAAAGACTATGCAGACATGCATGTATGTCCGGTGTGCAAAGCATCGCGATACAAGTGTAAGGGCGAGGACAGCGAAGGCATAGAGGTGAAGAATGGAGCTCCCGCTAAAGTGGTGTGGTATTTGCCAGTAATACCTCGTCTAAAGCGTTTATTTGCAAAAAAAAAAGCATGCCAAGCTGATGCGATGGCACTCAGAAGAGCGAAAGAGGGATGGAAAGCTGAGACACCCCGCTGATTCTGCCCAGTGGAGAACCATCGATAGGCTCTTTAGGGAGAACTTCGGAAATGAGCTGAGGAATATAAGGTTTGGGTTGAGTACGGATGGAATGAATCCTTTCGGCAACATGAGCAGCATTCATAGCACTTGGCCTGTGACTCTCTGTATCTACAACCTTCCTCCTTGGTTGTGTATGAAGCGAAAGTACATTATGATGTCGCTGCTTATCCAAGGGCCGAGACAACCTGGCAACGATATTGATGTATACCTACAACCATTGGTGGAAGATATTGTGCTACTGTGGAATGAAGGTGTACAGGTATGGGATGAGTACAAACGGGAGTACTTCACGCTACGCGCATTGTTGTTCTGCACCATCAATGATTTGCCGGCCCTGGGTAACCTGTCTGGCCGTACTATAAAAGGAGCTAAAGCCTGCCCCCAATGCCTGGATGAAACTAGTAGTGTGTGGCTTAACAACTCGAGGAAAACAGTCTACATGCGCCACCGTCGGTTCCTTCGAAGGAATCACCCGTACCGCAATATGAAAAAACAATTCGACGGTACATAGGAGGACAGTTCAGCTCCAAGGCCTCTTACTGGGGAAGAGGTATATGATATGGTTAAGGATATCAATGTTGTTCTTGGAAAGGGGGGTACATCGAGGTCCCGTACTGAGAAAACCATGTGGAAGAAGAGATCCATATTTTGGGACTTGCCCTATTGGAAGGACTTAGATGTTCGACACTGCATCGACGTCATGCATGTAGAGAAGAATGTATGTGATAGCGTGCTTGGTCTTTTACTGAATATTCCTAGCAAAACAAAGGATGGACTGAAGGCCCGTCGGGATCTGGAAGATACGAAGATCAGAGCCGAGCTACATCCTCAAGACACCGGGAAAGGCCGACTTTACCTTCCCCCAGCATGCTACACTCTGTCCAAGAAAGAGAAAACAGACCTCTGCAAGTGCTTGCACGGTGTGAAAGTTCCATCGGGTTACTCCGCAAACATCAAGAAACTGGTACCGATGAAAGATTTGAAGTTAACTGGCATGAAGTCTCATGATTGTCATGTGATGATGACACAAATGCTCCCTACTGCAATTAGAGGTATTTTGCCTGACAAGGTTCGAGAGGTAATCATGAGGTTGTGTTTGTTCTTTAACATGATTTCACAGAAGGTCATCGATCCCGTTGGACTTTATGAACTGCAGGTTGATGTGGTCAAGACTCTGTGTCAGCTAGAGATGTATTTTCCTCCATCATTTTTCGATATCATGGTCCATCTCATTGTTCACGTTGTGAATGAGATAAATATTTGTGGCCCAGTATTCCTGCATCAGATGTACCCGTTCGAAAGGTACATGGGTGTTCTGAAGAAATATGTGCGTAATCGATTGCAGCCGGAAGGTTCCATTGTAGAAGGTTATGCAACTAAGGAGGTTATTGAGTTCTGCGTCGATTACATGCACGAGGTTGAATCGGTAGGAGTGTCTGTATCACGCCATGAGGAGTAATAGGAAAGAAATCCACAAATTCTTACGATCGTTTTTTGTTCGAACAAGCTCATTTCACAGTCTTGCAACAGTCAGTCGAGGTGTCCCCGTATATGGACATGCACAAGGATAAGCTGCGGAGGGAAAATTGTGGACGATCAGTGGTTTGGATAACAAAATAGCACAATCGTGTGTTCAATCATTGGTGCAAGGAGCACATGTCTGGTGAAGAAACGAGTGTTACATTGAGGTGGTTGGCAAAAAGTCCATCAGGTACAATCGTGACATGGCAAGGATACGACATAAATGGATATACATTTTACACGAGAGCTCAGGATAGCAAAAGTACTTACCAAAACAGTGGTGTCCGTATAGATGCCTACGACAACACAGGCAGCAAGAAGAGCAGCTTCTATGCGGTCATAGAGGAGATTTGGGAGCTCGACTATAGCATTTTCAAGGTCCTGGTGTTTCGGTGTCGTTGGGTCCAACTCCCAAAGGGTGTCAAGGTGGACAAATACGGCTTCAGTACTGTGGACATCGAGCAAGTCGGATATAGAGACGAACCATTCGTTCTTGCGAAGCAAGTAGCACAAGTCTTCTATGTAATCGACCCGGCAGATAAGAAGCGTCATGTAGTTCTTCAAGGAAAACGAAGGATCGTCGGAGTTGAGAATGTCGTGGATGAGGAATAGTACAACGAGTTTGATGAGTTGCCTCCTTTCATAGATGGCAGCATCAGGCTCGAGGAAGAAACCACTCAGAAAGCCACCTATCATCGCGATGATCATGAGGAAGGCCAAATTGTGAAAGAAAATAATTAGCTAGGAGTAATGGCAAAATGTGTGTATTTATGTGGGGTAATAGAAATGTAATGTCAAAAAAATGTATTATCTGGAGTAATGGCAATTTTTGGTAAAAAAAATACTGTAACACCCCGGCATCTAATATGCCTGAATGCTACCAAACCTAGACTAAACATCACCTAAATACCATAAATAAAGACAAATTACAGCAAAGGCACAAATGCTAAAAACCAAAATTTCGGCAGCATCTCCTTTGTTTTAACATGAATTGAAACAACAGTAATATCATGGCAAAATATATCATAACATAAGACATCTAAAGCAGCAATATATAATGGATAAAGCATCAACATAAGCCAACAAAACCAAATCCAACCACTCCATAATCTATAGCTAAGCAAATAAGGATCACAAGCACACTAAATTATTTCATACACCAAGTTCATGGCACTTATTATGATCATGACTAAAAATGGTAATTGTGGCTGGAACTACGTGAAGATGTGTAGCTATTGCCCCTTCCCACATGCCGGTGTCATGGTACCTAAAAACAACATAAAACACAAGCGTGAGTTCATCACTCAGCAAGTATATTGTAATGGACCATAAAAACAGTTTAATGTTATCATCACTAAATACCATGATCAACACCATGAATACCATATCATTCTCATGTCTCATCATCATTGTGCTCATTTCATCATCATCATGTATGCAATGCAAATGCTCATATCTCCACGAAGCACATACCGGTATTGCCGAGTGCACACCCGTCGGCGTGCACCCCCTTCCCCTTCCATCCCGTAGATGGAGGGTGCCTACTCTTACTGACTCGCTCCCATGCACACCCGTGGATGGGACTACGAGGTAGGTCTTTCGTGTTCATTATGTGTAAACACAGAGGCCCGCATCAGCATGGGACGCCTCTTCCATTATGAATGCACATATGACATAAACATGTAAATATTGGCATCAACATTAAATACGACACAATCATAATCAATATGAAATCATGTTCATCATGTCATAGGAAAACATCAATCTTAGCATCATATCATAAAGCAAGTTGTATCTAATCAAGTCTAGCAACAATCTAAACGATACCCATTCCAATACACTTGCCTTAACCTCGGGCGACGGATTGGCGAGAGGATGAGGGCACTCCCGGGGTCACACCACCTACACATACATACCACACACTCAAAACGTGCCCCCAAAATAGTACGCAATAGTCGTCTACCCTGACTTCACGAACTACCCCCAACATCGAAAAACAGAGAAGCTGTCCCGGCCGGACAGCAGACTTCAAACTATCATAACTTTAGTTCTAAGACTCCGAATCGATTAAACGAGTATACCCTCACGTAGCTTAGGAAATTTCCTAACTTTTTATAAGTATATGGAAAAGCTTATTCGGACTCTAAAGTTGTCTAATCTACAAAACTCTACGTTCTGTCCCAGCTACTTCACAGATTTGAACACGCTCGGTAAATCGAGCATAACTTTCAAACGGCTGGGCGGAATTGGACGTTCTTTATGTCCACTAAAAGGAATTGAAATTACCTACAACTTTATCAACAGGCGGCCGACCAAATTCCGACTCTAAATTAGCGAAATCTCAAACCCTATGTCGACTGCACAATCTGCCCGAAACAGAGAACGTGGCAACTCTAGTTTTCTCCCAAATCTACCCATTGGCAGCACCACCACTTGATCTAAAAACATGAAATCCACGTCTAGAACACCACCTAGATCATCCCCAAAGATCACCCATGCCTTACCTCTTCCCGACGAACGACGAACGCCGAGATCCTTCCTCCCGGGCTCCCCGATCGTCCTCCTCGCGCTGGGATCGCCGGATCTCCTCATCGCGGGGCTTCCTGTTGGAGGGGACAGCGAGGATTGCACGGTGGGGGAGCTCCTCTATGCAGCAAGGGAGGTGGAGAGGGGAGGGGAAGGTGGTGGCGCAATGGGGGGTGGCGGCTAGGAGGTGGGAAGAGTGGAGAGGAGGGGAAAAGTGGGGGCTAGGGTTTCCAAGGGGGGTGGGGTGGGGCGCACCAAGGGCTGGGGAGGCACCCCAACCTGGCCTCCCACTCCCACATGGGCCCAAAAACCCTCCCACTAAAGCCCACGACTCAATTCTTAGGGCCCAAACTCCCCCGGAGAGGCCCAAACTCCCGAAATCGGCCCGGAAACGTGAATAAACCTCACCGCGTATAGTTTTAACCTCCGATTTCATATTTTATAATGTTTTGACCTCAACATTCACATTTTATAAGATTAAGACACTCCATGGTGTCACAAATACTCTTTTTATTTTCACATGTGAAATAAGTAAACACATCATCCATTAGCAATTAGTAAATTTAGTACGAATATATATTTATTCATCATAGCTAAATTAATTATAAATAATTACTAGTTAATATATATGATAGGAATACATGGATAATTATTTACCATGGATAAATTAATTATGAATAATTACTAGTTAATATATATGATGGCTTTATATTGAAAGGAAATCTGAAAATGAGTATCCGTGGTGGTTTTTAAGAACAACCGCCACTGATAATGAGTATCCGTGGCAGTTTTTAAGAACAACCGCCACTGATAATGAGTATTTGTGGCGGTTGTTATTAAAAACCGCCACTGATACGTCCCCCATATAAACCCCACAGTGCTATTCTTCCTCACGCGGCTTCTCATTAACCATAAGTCCCTAACCCCACAGTGCTGTTCTTTCTCACGGTGCTTCTCCTCCCGTCGCCCTCCCGTCCCTGTCGGCGCCCCCGTCCCCGTCGCCGCCCCCGCTCGGCGCCCCCATCCCCGTCGCCACCTCCGTCCCAACTCGGCGTCGCCCCCGTCCCCGTCGGTGCCCCCGTCCCCATCGGTGCCGCCCCCGTCCCCATTTTCATCGGCCAATTTGGTATGTCCCCGTCCCCGTCTTCGTCTTCGTCAGCCAATTTGGTATGCCCCCATCCCCGTCTTCGTCGGCCAATTTGGTATGTCCCCGTCCCCGTCTTCGTTGGCCAATTTGGTATGATAGCTCAAATGAGTCGTGCATGCCAAATGATTGTATGCGCGTTTGCTGTGTTGAATCAATGAAAATGATTGTGTTGCATTTGGAGGTTAAGAAGTCACGGTTTTTGGTTGTATAGGGATGATCAGAAGTGCATTATTTTCTATAGATATTTATGCAATGTGTTTGCAATGCTTAGTGTGACAGCTCAAATTATAGTTCAAATGTTGTTTGCAATGTGTTCGATTGGTGATGCCTATCTAGCAATCACGTGATTATTGCATGCAGTCCACAATTATAATGATCCTTTTCTAAAGATAGTTATGCTTCTACTAGAGTGTTTGTTATTATTGTTTCAAAAATATTTATGCCTATGTTATTGTTGTTTGAAAAATAGCATTATTACCTTTTTGCAAAAGAAAATGATGCCTCTACTAGAGTCTTCTCATCTATGTTATAGACTAACTATTGATAAGCAATAAAGATATGCTATAACTTATGTGGTGTGCCGCCACGTACATCATTTGTCATTCCCTGGTTCCTGTTTCGAAAAATTTGATGCTGTCATTTGTGCAGCAACAACTTCTGTTAACATTCGTATGTCATTCTGCCATCCTGCCATCATTTTACCATCTTCTATCATCACATGACAAAGTGTGCATTATTCTAATGGTCAATATACATGTCAATGCTTCATCGTTTTCTTTTGCTTTTCCTTTTATTGCTCGATGATGCAAATTGGGTCAAATGATGAATTAGACAATTAAAGTTGTGAATTAGGCCTTGAATCAGTAGACTTACATGCTAAAAATTGTTTACTTCAGATGACTGTTGCAAAGCTTCTTCATTATTCTTTACCTGTAGTTGTCCTCTTTTGCTTACTGTATGTGTTACTTTATTTGCCAACATGCATTGCTATATATGTTGGTTCGGTAGATTAAATAACCTACAATCTGTATATAAGTATTATTCCAATGGTATGATCATAAGAATAGTGAAATTGATTAAATAATACCTTAAACTGCATGATATTTCCGGAGGTAAGGATTCAAGGCCTTCTTTACATAGTTAATTGTTTAGTTCAAATGAGATAAACTTGACCCAGGTGTACATGAGGTAAGAGTTAGTCTCTAGCATTCCTACACCAAGTGCCTGAGAGCATTATCAATCAATTAACTTACATTCTCATTAATTTGCTGTGATATTCTCAAATTAATCTGACATCTTCTCTCTTCTTTAAAAACAAAACTATGGACCACTTCCAGAAATTGATTGCTTCCTAGAACTATCCGACAACAAGTTTTGATATTTCCTTAAACTTCCTTCAATTCATCCATTTTTAGATATTTCCGTAATTCCTTAAATTATGTTTACTTTCGAATTGTAGTTCTTATGGAGTCTGAGCCCCAGCCTGGGTTGGAGGATGCTTCCAACCCGTCCCCGAACTCAAGCCCAAGCAGATACCTTAATATCCATCGAACCACCCCAGATGCCGAGGCCTCCCCCGCTGCCGGAGATGCTGATGCTTCTGTTGCAAGACGTCGAGGCCGAGGGAAAACTAAGAAGCCTGAAGGCCGGCATACCATAACAAGGGTCTCAGATGCTGGAGTCCCTCTTTCACCAAAAAATAGCATCGAAATATAGGTCAACATGAGGGTACATCGTAAGGGATAAAGTTCCAATCACCTATTTGGACTGGCACAAAGTGCCCGGCGCCACAAAAATGGATCTATGTACAGAGCTGAAAGAATCTTTTGAATTCCCCGAAGATGCCGAAGAGCTTGTGCGTCGAAATGCGTTGATTACCATGGATGTCGCATGGAGGAACTTCAAGTCCAGGCTAAATACAAACTATGTGATGAAAAATCGATCAGCCATCGGAGATTATCCTAAAGTAGAGCCATATTGGGATGAATTTGTTGCGATGAAGCAAGATGAAACAGCAATGAAATCTAGTGAGGACCACCGACAGATCGCAAGGAGGAACACTCACCCCCACAGACTAGGCACGAGTGGCTACGAGGGTAAAATTCCTCAGTGGGAGAGGCAAGAATTAGATGCAGTCCAATCGACTGGCACAAGTCCCTTGGCCGGACTACCGGATCGAGTTAAGCATTATGTGCTAGCAAGGGCATCTATCATGTCTGATGGGGGCTTATCATTCAAAAGTAGCAATGATCAGGCAATCTCCCAACGAATTCAGGAGCTGCACGTCGAGTCTACCCAGGGAAATTTTCAAGCAGATAGGGAGAAGGACGAACTAACAGCGGCCTTGGGAAACAAAGAGCACCCTGGTCAGACACGAGGCGTTGGAGTTAAGGTTCCCTGGAAGGTAGGTTTCCCAGAGCACGGAGACTCTTACAGGAGTCGCAAGAGAGCAAAAGAAGAGTGTGCGGAACGGGATTTGGAGCAGATGAAGGAAAAGATGCTTCGGGAATTACAAAGCACCATTGAACAAAAAGTTCAACAGAAAGTACAAGAAGCCATGAGCCAGTCGCAAGGACACAACACTATTCTCACCAGCCCTACGAATCGTCATAGCAGTTGCGCGTCCACACCATTGGAACAACCGGATAACACCCATTATCCTGTTGACGACATACAAGACCCCACACCCTGCCAGCTCAATGTACATATCATGAACATATTTTTACAGGCTGCTACAGGGATAGCTTATCCATACCAACAGGGGGATGTTTTGCACAACTCTCCGATAGCTCCGGGTTATGCAAAGGTCCAGGTGGACATGGTGCTTCCACAGTTTGCTGACATCGGGCTGGAAATGCCCTGTAATGACGAGGTTACAACTCTAGGAAGTGCCGTTCACACATTCATCCAGTGGCGTAAGCGTGACATCATCTTGGACCATGTAGTGCTAGACTCTCATGCAGTAGAACTTGCCCATTCATCACCAACACCTGAGCGTCAAATGGCTAGTGCGCCCACTTCAAAGGAGCCTATTCTAGGAGCCCATTCATCACCAGCACCTCAACATGAAATGCTTAATGTGACCACTTCAAAGGATGAACTTACAACACCTGATCCAAAGAAATGGCACATTAGACAAGCCATATCAGTTAGATCAGGCAAAGCCAGAACAGAGTATGATGTTATCCTAGGAAAAAGAAAGGGCAAGGCGAAATCTATAGGACAAGATAATCAAGAAAGGCTGAAATTCGAGATTGGGAAGCCATTAGTCACTGAATCGAAGTTTAATAGCCTAACACTCATGATGCAGCGATTACATAACTAGTACATGGAGCTATCCAACCAAGATGTACTCCCGAAGGTGATCACTGCCATTTTCCAGGAGGAACATTTTCACCATGAGGACGCTGGCTACTTCCTGATAGAATTCGATAACTTGCACAACTTGTTCTATCACGACGCCCTTGACGTGTTTTTTTTGAGATGCTGGGTACTGTAAGTGGCTAATATATAAATAATGGTTTACATTCAAGTAATACCGATAAATGTCATATCTAACTTTTTCCTTATCTAGATACGAGATGATTGAACTGAGAAGAACCAAGGGGCCAGTGGGATTCCTCGACCCGGGAACGGTCTGCCAGATCGAAATCACAAGAGCACCAAAGGAGGTCGAGGAATACGTATACAGGGCGTTGCTAAAACTACAAGACAAGGAGTTTATACTTCTTCCATACAATTTTAAGTAAGTTTCTCGCTGGCTAGTTAAATTATTCGTTGAATTCGTTCATTACTCTTATTCTAGGAGTAATGACTATAGCATCACACATGTGTATGTAGGTTCCACTGGATTCTCGTAGTAATTACTCCAGAAAAGAGCAAGATGCTGATCATGGACCCGCTGGACAAAGATAAAAAAGACTACGAAGAGCTGTTAAGTCTAATGAATGAGGCGTTCAAAAGATATTGTACAAAAAGCTTGAGATACCGCCCATTCCAGAAATCCCTTTTAGTCTGTACTAAATTTCCGGTACGCACGCAGGCAATATTCTTATATCGCATTTCATAGTAAATAATTCATTCCATGACATCTTAGTTTATTCAATTTTTGCAGTGCCACAAGCAGCCGCGAGGCACAAATTTGTGTGGGTACTTCGTGTGCCAATACATGCGTGAAATCTTAGGTTCTACAATAGTAGACAATGACGTAGAGGTTTGTCATGTTAACTTTACACATTTATTCGCACCATTCAATTTCTATACATAAACTCTGAGATTTATTTTTCCTACTTTTAGCGCCTCAAATTGCCTACGACAGGACTGCTTCCTCTTGAAATCCAAGCCATTCAGGGATAGCTCGCCTACTTCATCATGAAGGAAGTCATCAACAAAAAGGGAGAGTTTTATGATGAAGACAACAACGATCCAGTGATCCATACTCTTCTTACACGTCCTTCGCCTCCAAACAACTCTGAAGGCTCGTAGGCTTGTAGCTTAGGAAGTAGTTGGTTCGTTAGTAGATCTAAAGTCTGTAAATGTGGTTAGGATGCAATGATGATGGTGCTCATCTTTGTATTCCCCGAAGATGACCATCATTAATTGTTGGTTTATCATTTGTAATGTGTTGAATGGGTTGCCACTTATAGTTCACTTCGAAAACTGTCAAAAATGGATATGAGAGCATTATGTGGGTGGCCATGGCTAGCAATTTCTGTTTGCATTATGTTTCTACAAAAGTTTTAGTATGTTTGAATTTTGGGCCCCATATCTCCACCATTGTTTTGGTATGTAATGTGTCTTTTCCAGATATGCCACCACATCGGGAAATTGGGATGCCATCGCTCTCTCCTACAATGACTGAGGTATTTGTTACCCAAAAATTTGTATGAAACTATTATGAGTAGAATAATAGTTGAATTGACATTAGGATTTCTTGTTATCTGTATTCCTTAAATTGCATATATGTCATTTGGATCTTTTCTCAGGTGTTGTATAACATTCTTCATTGGCCCACCAAACCAAATTCGAACCTAGTTGTGATAGGTACCTATTCTTTAGTTTTGACTTGTGATTTTAATCTATTCTTGTACTTATCTGTTGGCTGTTTTGTTACTGAATACAGGTATAGCAAACACAATGGATCTTTCAGAAAAGTTATTGCCTCGTATTTGAAGAGCCTTTGAAGAGCAAACTATTGAATTTACTTCAAGAAAGGTTTGGATCACAATACCACATGAATATATATGCTACTATACACTCATATCTTTTCATCCATGATTGTTGCCTTGTCCATCTAATCTAAGTTTTGTCTAGAGATGATTTTAAACCATAGGTCTTTTACTTGAAGGTTATTTTCTCCTAACTGTATATAGATCCTTCATGACATAGCTACCTTTTACATCCGTTTGTTTCATAACAAAACTTAAGTTTGTCCGAGTTCCACATCAAACCAGTAGAATGAATGGTATATGAACGCATTTCCTTTTTCCAATAGTGTAACACCCCAAAATTTGCCTTTAATATATTTAGTGTGTTTCTGGGTTTATTTGATTTTTTCAGAAATTATTTAAAGTCCTCGCGGTTAATTCGGATTCAAGTCTATTGAAATAATTACGTTAAATAAAGATCAGGCATTTTCGAATAAGCGTAAAATCTAAAATTTTGTTGACAATTAAGATAGTTGGTAGACGAGATTGTTCGCTTCAAATATTTTCGAAAAACATGTTATATAAATTAAGTTGTTGATTTTATAAAAATCTGTATAGGTGTTTGATTCACTAAAAGATTTTTTACGAAAAATCTATATGTTGAAAAATCACGAAACAAACTTCGTTAGGTTCCAAATATTCCCTAGTTATTTTAAAGAATTTTTCCAAGATTTTTGAAACTATTCTACTATTTTATCCTAACCGTGTTTGGTTTGAACACTATTCAGTGCTGAACATTCACGATTGAATGGAACGTTACTGCGTGACGTTTTCTTTCCATTGTGCGCATAAACCCATTTCGTAACTGATCATTTCATGCGGTAATTGATCATTACTTCCTCGAAGTAACAGCTCCTCCTTAAAGCGTACGTTCCCTCATTCCCTGGAGGCAAGAATCAAGTTCAGTTTTTGTTTCTTCCCAACCTCACGATTTCACTTATGTGTTAGCATACATACTTAAATACTAGGATGATCAACTTGCATGCATAATTTCCTATATACAAGCTTAGGTATATAAAATGCAGCATGTGTATACACATATATATATTAGGACCCGTAGACATCTTTTCACATGTATATATGTTGGTACGTAGTCTTGTATACATTAGGAAGCATGCGTATATATATATACATGTATAGAATGGATGCATGTGTACGCGTGTATATACATACATATATATATTAATCGTACGTTGGAAGAAAAGTGTGTACGTTTTTTTTCCAAACCCATTCATTCAAGCCTTACATGCATGGCGCCTCTAATAGAATTTCCTCCAGCCATTTTCTTTTCCTTTACTAGCCCAGCCGTTTCCTTGCCTACATTGAACCTTGGGAGCCGATTCCTCTGATCTTCCAGCCATTTCTCTAACAAGGCATGCAGCCCTCTGTACGTCCGTTTGGACGCATGGCCAGTGGAGGAAGTAACGGCTCCAAATTTGCACGCATGGCGTTTCTCTAATTACCTTTCTCCATTAGTCCATTACTAGTCTCTTCATTTCTCCTTCACACATGGAGCATCTCACTTTCCAGCCAATTTCTCCTTTAGCTCTTCACGTCAATCTCTCCACTCATTTTCCTCTCTATCCTCATTCCAGAGAAAAGACCCACACCAAAGAAAGGTTCTAGCAAAGCTAGAACACCACATGTGGGAGTGCCCTTCCCATGCGAGCAGTGGAACTAGTGCTCGGTCCCGTTGACGCCGTCGCCGTCGTCGTTGAAGCCGTCGTCGCGGACGCCACCCTCGCCGTCGTCACCGCCGCTGCCGTCTCGTCGCCGTCGTCGCCGCTGCTGCCTTCTCGTCGCCGCCGCCACCGTCTACGTTGCCGCCGGCGCACTCCCAAACCTCGCTTCCCTTGCGCCGACGGTCTGCGCTGCTGCCTTCCGCCAATCGGTATCTCTTTTCTTTTGCGCGTGCTCTGTTTCTGTCGTTCAGTCAAGCTAGTCTGTGTATACCTGCGGTTATATTTGGTTGATCTGCATGTAGATATATTCGACCGATTCGTTAGTATAACTTTCCATATGTATGTATACGTGTATATATATATTATTTATTTACTAGTGTGTATATGCCGAACCATTACGTACGTGAAGACCTCCCACGCTGAACAGTACCATGCCAGGATAGTTAAAAGGTTAAGTTATACATGTTAATGTCCAGGATTTGCGAACTTTGTCTTTTTCGCTACAAATTCATTTTAAGTCCGAATCGCCTGCAACAAATTTTGTTAATTAGTAAAAATTAATACCTTTCTACTGTATTTTTTATGAAATTTTATAATTAAATTTATACTGTTAATTTTTTCGAGGAATGTCTAAACTTATGAATTTTGTAGCTGTTAAACTATACGTCCAAAAATGTTCAAATAAATTTTATAAATCTTAGAAAATGCTAAAATAATTATTTAGAAATTTGCATGGGGATTATAAGCTAGTTTGATTTGTCGCATTGTTTTCGAATGTGTGTTTGTACGTTGTTTTGCGTGTTTATTTGGTTCTTTATTTGCTACGCGTAGACGTCGAGTTGTGTGACACTGTCGGAAGCAAAGCTCAGGACCAAGATCAAGATCCAGACCAAGACTCGCTGTTTTACGAAGGCAAGTTGTGCTTTGACCATATTGCTCCTAGTTTTTGAAATGTATTTTGATTTAAATTATGCATGCTATGTTGATTAAAATGAATTAATTTAATTTGGGTAAAATAGTTAATAAACCTAATTGTTAATTCCACCCTTGATGATAATATTTTGTATGCCATGTATCCATTGTCACCTTAAGTTGGTTTATTTAGTTGGATGTTAATATTGTGCCAACACGGGAGGCTAGACCGTGAATAGTTGCTTAGCCATGCTTACGTGAAATGTGTTTCAACTGGCAAAATAATATTGACTAATGATATACGGAATGAATTTTGGAATCAGTGTAATCTTGCCACGTGATGATGTGAAGTGTAGGTACCTTTTTGGTTCTACATGGTAACTGGTATTATTGTTGGCATGTATTGCACAATAATCAAACTGGGGTGGAAAAATATTTAGACTGTGGCAAATGGCAAGTGATTAGTTGGGGGCCCGATGTGGCACATGGGAGAGATGTTGATTGAATTTGGTTTTGTGAACTTTGGGTAGTCTTGCCACGGTCAACCTAAGGACTTAACCTTGCAAGCCTTTGAACTGGGCCTAACATACAACCACATGTCTGGAGTGGGACAGACCTAGTTGAGTACGATTCCGAAGTCTTAGCATGTGAGACCTCAGGTGGTTTTTGTATCTGTAAATGTGGAAAGAAGGGTGTAGTGTTTACCGATTGGTCTTACATCTCTTCAACGGTATACGTTGGCACTGTACTTCCGCTCCGCAAAAGGGAAGGGACAGCGGAAACTATACCGGGAGGTACGCAGGCGAGGATGGAAGTTTCGGAAAGACTTTGTTATGGTTACTCGCCCGTGTGGTGTTTAACTATATCGTGTGGGTAAAGTGTATAACCTCTGCAGAGTGTACAAACTATTCGAATAGCCGAGTCCACGGTATTGGACAAAGCTCGGGGATTACAGTCAAGGGTTAGATCTTTTAAAATAAAATGTGGAATGGGTGGCTGTATGCCAGAGATAATTGCTAAAGTGATTTAGGGCTTTGAGCCGAATTGTTTAAAAAGAGATTGATAACTTACTATATAATATGGTTTTACTGCTTTTGACTCTATTAAGGTTATTTAATTAAAGCAAAATGCTGTTTGAGGCAAAATAACCACTTAAGCCATTCCTTTGGAAGAAGCCCTGCATATAGTAATAGGATTGCACCTCTGTGCATGACTTGCTGAGTATGTTGTATACTCACCCTTGCTTTCAACACAATCATCAGTTGAGGAGAAGACTACAACTTCGAAGAAGGAGAAGTTCCACGAGGAGGCAGTTATCTAGGAGTTGAACCTTGTCAGTTGCCTGTGGCATATTGATGGGAGTCACCAACGTTCTTCGTTCCGCTGCTGTTTATCTACCTGAGTTATTGTAAGCCCTGCGTGGCAGACTATTTGTAAGTTGGCCTTAAGGTCTTGTAACCAGTTTATATATTGTGTTTGAAGTACTTTGTTATATTTCCGCTGTGTATGATTGTGGTACTTCATCCCTGTTATTACTGTGTGCACTAGCGTGATCCTGGACTAGTGCAGAATACACAGAGGGTCCGGATTTGCAGATTCGGGTCCCGACAAATAGTTTGGTACAAAGCACCTAATAATCTGTTTGGCCATCAGTTGTTTGTTTCAACTACATAGGATGCTTAGTTTTGGTTGAAGATACATATCATTCACTGTTAGTAAGCAAGTTAGTTGACATTGATGGAAGTCAATGGAATAAACGGATTTGTCGAGATACAAGGTGAACCTCTTGATGTTCACAAAGCAGTGGAACTGATTGCAAGTCATTTAAGAAAATTTCTTGTTGACCGCAGCGTTCTCCCATTGTTCGAAATGCAAGTAAGTCAATTATGATGCAAGTGATATAGTGATGATCTATTTCCTAGTCTCTCATGTTGTCATCATGTATTGTGCAATGCATTTATCTGAGTCCACCTTATCCGCCTAGTACAAACTGGATACACCATTGTACATTTTCTACTTGCTGCATTATATAGAAGGTAGGCTGCATCCCATTTGATTTATGTTATCTGTTCACACAACTAATTCTCAATAAAGAAAACTATGAATGCATGTTTACTGAGCATCATCTGCCTTGTTTCTATGAGACTATGACTGCATTTTCTGGCCACCTTTTCGTTATTATTTTATCTGTTATTTTGCGTGTTATTCAATTACTTTATACTTCATATCAGCAGCAAAAGTTTCTTCATTTGATTTGGCACCGAGTTGGCCAATTACAATCTGGCTATAACTTTAAACTGTTATTTGTGTGCTGTTTCAGAGGCCATGTGTAACACCCCAAAATTTTGCTTTTCTTAAATTCATGTGTGATTTGGCACTTTGGTGGATTTTTGGAATTTTCTGGAATTTATTTGGATTTATTTGGAATTTATTTGAATTTATTCCATTTTGAAATAATTAAAGAATTTAATTTTGCACATAAAATTTTGTTGGAAATATTTTACTTGAGTCCAAAATGATCCAAAATATTTTCCAGAATTTTTCTGGAATTTTTCTGAGTTATTTGCTATTTTTAATGAATTAAATGAATTACTGGGAATTATTTTGAATATTAAAATCGCTCGGTTTAGTATCGTTCCTCGGTCCGAAGTCGGACTCGAAGTCCGACCAACCCGACCGAGCCAACCGCTTCGATCAAACCAAGTCACCGAACCCAAACCGAACCCTAATTCTCCGACCGCTGGATCAAGATCCAATGCCGAGAATCGCCTGCATCGGCCGAGCCGTGTCCGACCGAACCCGTTCGCGCCGATCCGATCGGGGCCGTTGATCTGAACACGCGGACGGTTCTCGTGCCGTCTTCCCGTCCGAAGTCCGAGCCGGAGAGCTCCGCCGCCGCCTCCGAAGTTCGCTAGGGTTCCGCGCGATATCGCGGACGCCGAGGCCTTATTTAAGGAGACGACCCCACCGCCAGTAATCACCTTGCCCTTGCGCACCGATTGCCTCGATCCGTTTCGCTCGAGCCGCAACCACGCTCGCGCAATTGCTCGCCGGAGTTGGACCTAGGGTTGCTTGGGTCTTTGCCTCGCTCACGCCGCCCGCCACTTCCCGGCATTGGAGATCGGATCCGAGACCCTGGCGAGACGCACTACGGACGTTCTCTCCTCGCCGGAAACCCACGGAGCGCCGCCACGCATCGTCTTCCTCCTCTCCGGCCGAGCTAGCACCGCCGCACGCCGCCAAGCCCCGCGAAGGTCCTCACTGCTCGATCCCGATCAACGGTCCAGGTTAGCCCACGCCACCTCCGTGTAATTCCATGTTGCGGTTTTAGATTCAATCTCCGCCGTTGGTTTTAGATCGTACGGGTTAGATTGGATCGAGTGTTATCGGGTAGATCTGTCCTTAGCCGTCGGATCTTAATCGTGTGTCCCTGCTTGAGTCATGTAGCCGCTCCACTGCACCGTAGCCAAATTCTTTATGACCGTTAGATCGAAATCCGATGGATCGGATTACGACACGTGTGCCTAGCCGCACCCACGCGTGTGGGCGCGTGTCCCTGACACGCGGGCCCCGCAAGTCAGAGGGCCCACGCGTCAGCCACGTTTGCGTGAGACCCCGCACTGACAGGTGGTCCCACCGCCGCCTCATCCAAGCCGTGGGCCGGGTGTCACCGTGGACTCAGTCCATGGACCGAGACACGTGGCAGCACCCGGGACATGCCACGTGGCATGATGACGTCATGCTGACGTCATCACGGGACCCGTCCGGTGCTGACGTCAGCAGGTCACTGTGGACCAATCACAGGATGACACGTGTCCATGCTGACGCAATACTGACTTTCTGAACAAGAAAATGATTTATTAATTCGAAATATTGATTCAAATTTGGATTCAAACTTCAAACGCTTATAACTTTTGCGTTTCAACTCCGATTTGAGTGATTCAAATTTCTAAATTTGTATAAAAATGAGATCTACCTAAATATAAATTTTATTTAATTTTTGGACTAAAGTTTTTCTCTGCAAAATTATTTAATTGATTATTTAAACTTTAAATAATCATAACTTTTGCGTCTTAACTCCAAATTTGACGATTCTAGTTTCTAAAAATTTGTAAAATTATGTTCTTTCTGTTTATAGATTTTATTTGGATGTTTGGACACTTTTTGCCTATTGTTTATTCGTGTATTTGCTATTTGCACGCTTTACGAGTAGACGTTGAAGTGCCGGAAGGATTCGAAGGAGAAGTATTAACTCAGGATCCAACTCAAGACCAAGAACAAGTACTTTTTGAAGGCAAGTTGTGCTTTGACCATGTTGATCTTATTTCGAAACCTATTTTGATTTAAACTATTGCATGCTAGTTCAATTAGAAAAATACTTGGTTTAAACATGGGGGTTAGATAAGTACCAATTTGCTGTATGACACCTTGATTATCTAAGTATGTGCCATGACCCTTTGTCACCCTAGTTGTGGTTTACTAGTTGGACATTATTAAATTGCCAACATGGGTTATAGACCGTTGTAGTATACTGCTTAGACCTGCTACGTGCTCATAACATGATTTTGGATAATCAAATGCTAATATTGACTTAATGATATATTGAACCTGTTTTGGAAAAGTATCATGTGATGTTGATGGCACGTGGTGCATGGTAATCAATCGGGGCTTGATAAACGATTTTCGGCCAGGGCATGTGGCAAGAGTAATCAGTGGGCCGCTTGTGGCGTTGGGAATGTTGATTTGGTTCTTCGGGTAGTCTTGCCCTGGTCACCCTAAGGACTTAACCTTGCAAGCCTTTGAACTGGGTCTAACGTGCAACCACATGTCTCAGAATGGGACGGACCTAGTTGACTAAGTTGCTAATAACGCACACTGTGGGACCTCAGGAGGTCAACTACACCCTTTGTGTAAGTTGTACGGGGAGCGCATCGGCCGAGGCCAGTACCCATCTAACGGTTGATTGGCCTAGACTTCGCCTTAGCGAAGGGAAGGGTTAGTGCGCAATAACCGGGGAGGACCACTTGTATTGTTAGAGGTTTCCGAAAGACTTTGTTACGGGAACTCGCCTTTGTGGTGTTTGACTGTATCTTGTGGGTAAAGTGCATAACCTCTGCAGAGTTTAGAATCTATTCGAATAGCCGTGTCCGCGGTATTGGACATCGCTCGGGAATTACAGTCAAGGGTTAGATTTTCTCAAAAATAACTTGGATTTGGAAAGTTGGGATGGTTTAATAATGAAGATGATGGAAATGTGGTTTAGGATGGGAAAATGTTTATTAAACTTCTTGAAAAGTTATTTATGCTTTACTTATTTCTACTGCTTTCGAATCTACTTATATTATTTGTCAAATGCTGTTTACTGCAAATATACCTTGAGCTATTCCTTTGTACCAAGCCATGCATATAGTATCTTAGCTTGCATTCTGTGCATGACTTGCTGAGTACCAAGTACTCACCCTTGCCTCAACACAATATCAGTTGAAGAGGAGATTACGCCAGCTTTGGAGGAGGAACTCCAAGAGGATCCGTCTACTTAGGGAAGCGAGCCGGCCGTTGCTGTGGTATAATGGATGGCGCCACTAAGCTATTTGATTTTCATTTGCTATTATTTCTCTTTTAATAAGTTTCGCCTTAAGAGGCATACATTTGTAACTTGACCATAAGGTCGAGTAACCAGCTTGGTTATTTAAATAAAGTACTTTGATAATATCGATTGGTATGATTGTGATATTTACCAATGTTAAGATCGCGGTGCACTAGCGCGTTCCTGGACTAGTGCTGAATACACAGAGGGTCCGGATTTGCAAATTTGGGGTCCCGACAGAGGTGGTATCAGAGCCATACTTGACTGTAGGCTCAACCCTAGCTAGAATGGTCGTAGTGAGGATAAAACCTATTTTCTAAAGCTAAAAATTTGTGAAGACAAGAAATGACATCTCGACTTATCCCCTTCTCTCTTTTCTTGTCTCTTGCTGAAATTTTCCCTTACCTTGTCACAATTTAAAAATTCCGAGTTCTTACGTAAAGCACTCTTGTGACAGATGGAGGAAGAGTTCAACTATGTTGATCTGGGAGTTGGTCACGCCGCGGAACTTTGGCATATGCTACAAATTCTCGGAGGTTTTGAGAAGCCCCAATACCAAGTAGAAGTGATCAGACAAGCGGGATTGATCAAGGCTTGTGACGTAAAGATTGAGGTACCGCTAGGAAGAAGGGCCAGTGCAATCGCCCGATACACCAGACCTTGCCAGGAGATCTACAATGCAGATGGGTATCCAAGAAGTATCACGACGAGCAATGCGGCACATTACCCGTATCTACGCCAGAGAATTGGAGAGCACGGTGTTCCGTTATCATCCGCGCAGCGATAACCTTCTTGACCCGAAGGCGATTCAGGATGAGGATGCCACGGTTACGGCACGATTTGTCGTCGCGCCAGGAGGATGTACTAGATAATACAAGCAAGGAGCTACGTAAGGCCCGCAAGGAAATCACGGACAGAGAAGAAACAGATGGCGTGAAGCTCAAGAGTATGTGGCACACCTTCCACGAAGGATTGGCGAGTTGGAGATGACCTTGTATGCGGACTGCACCCAGAGCCAAGATTTCTGAGCTACACGAGTCAGATCCAGAGGAGTCGATCTCGATGAGGACATCGCTTCTTCGACTACCACAGAGGACACGATCGCTGGACATGGCGATCGTTTCGCGCCTATGCCACAAAGACCCGCACTGTGCCGTGGAGGTTTTCTCGATGAGTGAGCATAGGTTCTATAGTGAGACTCCTTCGCCGAGTCGCGTCATAGAATAAAGAGTCACCCTTTAGGCGTTAGACTCGAGTTAGTTCGATTTGGATTTGCTTTGTTTGTCGAGTGTGCAAGATGTGTTGCAAGGCCCTTAGGCATTGTAAGCAGCCATACCAAGTTATTAAATAATAAAGTTGGACCTTAAAGTTACCCCTTTCGCCCGCATAAGTTCCATATTACTTGTCTATTCTTGTTTCCCTCTCATCTCTAAACCTAGAGCAAATCGGCGGATGGTGAACACCCGTGGAAACTTTGGAAGCAATGGGAGTGGTTCTCGCCAAACAGAAAACCCCAATGATGGAACACCAAAGACCGCCACCGATATGCAGAATTTGAAGCTTTTCTTGCTGCCCGGACTCGGTTAATGCATGCTATGATGCAACAAATGCAACACGCCACCGCCAGGCCATCGCTAATCAAGTTAATCGGGGACCACGCCAGAATACAAGACTGTCAGAGTTCATGAGAACTCACCCACCCACTTTCTCTGGGAATGCCAATCCATTGGAGGCCGATGATTGGTTAAGATCAATCGAGAGGAAGCTACACATAGCTCAACGCATAGGGAATGAGAAGGTACTCTACGCTTCTCATCACCGAAGGGACAATGGCCGAATGGTGGGAGAACCTTCGCCACGCAAGAGAACCCTCAAGATATCACTTGGGAAGAGTTCACGGTGCATTCCGACAAGATCACGTGCCTGGAAGGAATCATGGACCTTAAGAAGGAGGAGTTCGTGAGCATCAAACAAGGTAATCAGCGATGGCCGACTACCGAACAAGTTCACGCAGCCTAGCACGCTACGCACTGAGGATGTAGCGGCAGATAAATCCAGGCATACCTCGTTTTATGAAGGGACCTAACTCAGATTGCAAGTAGGATTGATCACCCACACCTTTCCAGATTTCCAAGAGTTGGTGAATAAGGCACTTATTCTTGAGGACAAGCGCAAGGAACTGGATGAGAACAGAAGCGCAGGATGCAAAGCAAGGATCACGCCAGGAACGCATAGCGCTTGAGAGTTGCACCAAATCAATTCTTGATTCCAACCACGAATGCAACAAGGACACCATCCTCAAGACCAAGACCACAATCGAACTACCAAACCCCACTTCGCTACTCGAAACGCTCGGCAAAGAAGGAACAAAGTGAGATGCTACAATCGCAACGAGCCAGACACTTTGCCAACAGCTTGTCCAAAGAAGACAGCAGGAGTGACCCGTCGCTTCAATCTAGGAACCACCCAGCTAGGACGCCGACCAGAGCCACACCCTGCATCGCGTGGTGAGAGGCCGAGTCAACCATGTCACCGCAGATGCACCGCAAAATGCTACTGACGTCGTCGGGTAAGTTACTTGTTAACTCAAGACTGCACATGCTTTGTTTGACT
The DNA here is from genome assembly GCA_036346355.1 of Rhipidocladum racemiflorum. Taxonomy (NCBI): domain Eukaryota; kingdom Viridiplantae; phylum Streptophyta; class Magnoliopsida; order Poales; family Poaceae; genus Rhipidocladum; species Rhipidocladum racemiflorum. The sequence continues at coordinate 13,501,088 of CM070584.1, forward strand.
CTGGAGCTTCAGATTCGTTTGTTTCGCAAGGCTTTGCTACTAGAAATGATTTGAGAATTGCAAGACTTAAGTGCATGCTTTTAGTTCAAACCCTGTTCAACTCCGAACGAAAGTAGGATGTTCCGGGGTGAGAATACTGATAGGTGGAATAGAGTTCCTAGCAAACCTTATAATTTTGGAGACCCAGACCTTAGACGTCATATTGGGAATGGATTGGTTATCCAAGCACAAGGCCGTATTGGATTGTGGACGGAGGACTATCTCAGTTGAGAGCCCGTGTGGGAAGAAAGTAGAATTTCAAGCCACTGCAGTTAGAGATGGACAGTTGATGGTTAACCAGTATCAAGGCAATCAGCATAGAGGATGTCCCAAGAGTGAATGAGTACCCGATGTTTTCCGAAGATCTACCCGGTATGCCGCCACAGGGACATAGAGTTTGTGATAGAGCTCGTCACAAAGACCGATAGCAAAGAGACCCTATCGGATGTCCACCGAGGAGTTGGTAGAGATGAAGAAACAGCTAGAAGAGTTAATGGAGAAAGGATTTATCGCACCAAGTTTCGGCCGTGGGAGCACCGCTTTGTTTGTCAAGAAGAAGGACGGAGTTTCGGGATGTGCATTGACTACCGTGCACTCAATGATGTCACCGTGAAGAATAAGTATCCGCTACCCAGGATTGATGATTTGTTTGATCAGTTGAGAGGAGCCGAGTTTTCTCCAAGATTGATCTTAGATCGGGATACCATCGCTTGAAGATCCGATCGTAAGATATTCAAGACTGCATTCTCGCCAAGATATCGACATTACGAGTTTACGCTATGTCCTTTGAAATTTAATGCGCCAGCTTATTTCATGAATATGATGAATAAGGTGTTCATGGAATATTTGGACAAGTTTGTCGTCGTGTTCATAGACGATATCCTAATCTACTCCAAGACAGAGGATGAACATGCCGAACACTTAAGGCGAGTTTTGGAAAAGCTGAGGGAACAGCAACTTTTCGCCAAGTTCAGCAAGTGTGATTTTTGGAAGGACAAGTGTCGGGACCCCGAATTTGCAAATCCAGACCCTCTGTGTATTCAGCACTAGTCCAGGAACGCGCTAGTGCACACAGTCTTAACATCGGTATATATCACAATCATACCATACGATACTATCAAAGTACTTTATTTAAATAATCAAAGGGTTACTCGACCTTATGGCCAAGTTACAAATATATGCCTTGCAAGGCGAAACTTATTAAAAGAGAAATAGCAGCAATGAAAATCAAATAAACTTCGTGGCGCCATCCAAAGATACCACAGGCAACTGATCGGGCTCGCATCCCTAAGTAGACGGGTCTTCTTGGAGTTCCTCCTCCAAAGTGGCGTAATCTCCTCTTCAACTGATATTGTGTTGAGGCAAGGGTGAGTACTTGGTACTCGCAAGTCATGCACTGAATGCAAGCTAATATACTATATGCATGGCTTAGTACAAAGGAATAGCTCAGGTATATTTGCGATGCATGACTTTTGACAAGTAATATGAGTAGATTCGAAAGCGGTAGAAATAAGTAAAGCATAAATAACTTTTCAAGAAGTTTAATAAACATTTTTCCCATCCTAAACCATATTTCCATCAGCTTCCTTGTTAAACCAACACATCTTTTCAAAACCAAGTTATTTTCGTAAAGTCTACCCCTTGACGTAATTCCCGAGCATTGTCCAAAGACTGGACTCGGCTATTCAAATAGATTCTACACTCTGCAGAGGTTATGCACTTTACCCACAAGATACACAAACACCACAAAGGCGAAGTTCAGTAACAAAGCCTTCTGAAGCCTCAAACAACACAGGTGGTCCTCTCCTAAGACGTGCTCTACACCATCCCTTCCCTTAGCCAAGGCGAAGTATGGGACCAACACACCGTTAGATGGGTATCTGGCCACAGCCACGATACGCTCCCCCGTACAATCACACAAAAGGTGTAACTGACACCCTGAGGCTCCACAAGTGAGTCCTTAGCGACTTAGTCAACTAGGGCCGTCCCATTCCAGCCATGTGGTTGCAAGTATGACCCAGTTCAAAGGCTTGCAAGGTTAAGTCCTTAGAGTGACCAGGGCAAGACTACCCGAAAAACCAAATCATCACTCCCAATGCCACAACTGGCCCACCTGATTACTCTTGCCACATGCCCCAGTCGAAATCTGTTTATCAAACCCCAGTTGATTACCATGCACCACGTGCCGTCAACATCACATGATACTTTTCCAAAACAGGTTCAATATATCATTAAGTCCATATTAGCTTTTGATTGTCCAAAATCATGTCATGAGCACGTAGCAGGTCTAAGCAGCATACTACAACGATCTAAACCCATGTTGGCAATTTAGTAATGTCCAACTAGTAAACCACAACTAGGGTGACAAAAGGTCATGGCACATACTTAAGTAATCAAGGTGTCATATAGCAAATTGGTATTTATCTAACCCCCATGTTTAAACAAAGTATCTTTCTAATTGAACTAGCATGCAATAGTTTAAATCAAAATAGATGTCAAATAGGATCAATATGGTCAAAGCACAACTTGCCTTCAAAAAGTACTTGCTCTTGGTCTTGAGTTGGATCCTGAGTCAACACTTCTCCTCGAATCCTTCCAGACTTCAACGTCTACTCGTAAAGCGTGCAAATAGCAAATACACAAATGAACACTATGCAAAAGATCCCAAAACTCCAAATAAAATCCATAAACAGAGAGAACATAATTTTCTGGATTTTTAGAAACTGGAATCGTCAAATTTGGAGTTAAAGCATAAAGTTATGATTATTTAAAGTTTAAATAATCAATTAAATAATTTTACAGAGAAAAACTTTAGTCCAAAAATTAAATAAAATTCATATTTAGGTAGATCTCAATTTTATACAAATTTAGAAATTTGAATCGCTCAAATCGGAGTTGAAACGCAAAAGTTATAAGCGTTTGAAGTTTGAATCTAAATTTGAATCAATATTTCGAATTAATAAATCATTTTCTTTTTGAAATTAATTATTGCGTCGGCATGGACACGTGGCAGCCTCGATTGGCCTGCTGGCGTCAGCCTCCATGGACTTGGTCCACGCTCGGCTTGGGTCTACCGGACTCGGTCCCACGACTCTACGTGTCGCGACATGTGGGCCCTCTCGGGTAGCGTCATCGGCGTCGGCGGGGCTCGGCTCACAGTCTTGGCAGTGGGACCCATTGTGACGTCATGGGTGGCGTCGGCGCTGGCGCGGTCAGCCAGCGACATGCGGCCCCTCTGACACGCGGGCCCCGCGTCGGCGTCACACGCACGCTGCGTGGGCGGCGTTGACCGCGGTCCATCTTCCGACACGTGGCGCAATCTCACCGTTGGTTTGAAAATCAACGGCGCGGATTAGATCCAGGGTTAACACGCGTTGAAACTACTCGTTGCTCGTGGGCGTTCGATCTAGATCGGGCGGTCGAGATCTAATCCTATATTCGCCGCTACAAAGACGCGTGGCAATTGTGAACCGTTGGATCTTGATCCAACGATCCGAATCTAATCGGGTTTGGGAACACGTGAGCTCACCTCAACCGTCCGACCTGGATCCGACGGTCCTCCGAGCTCGCGACGGCGATGGCTTCACGCGCCGGGCTTGACCGGAGACGGGGCGACGACGAGCCCGGCGGCGTTTGGGGCGTGCTCGGAGATGAAGCCTCCCTTCGGTGCGTCTCGTCGCGAGGACTCCGGATCTGGGCTCCTTCTGCGGAAGACGACGGACGGCAGCGAAACCGCGCAAACCGCAGCGGAGGGAAGAGACAACTCCGGCGGCGATTGCGGCTCAACGGTGGCGGCTCGGCGAGATGGCTCGAGAACGGAGTGCGCAAGGATGAGGGCAACCGGGGGGCGTCTCACGCTTTAAATAGCCTCGGCGTCAGTGCCTAGCGGAAACCTAGTTCGCTACTGGCGGCGGCGCGGCGAAGTCCGGCTCGGACTCGGCGAAGACGACGAAATCGTGGCCGTCCACGTGGCGCGATCAACGGCCACGATCGCACGGGCGCGATCGGATCCGGCCCGGTTACGGCTCGAACCGGTACGGGCGGATCTCAGCCGTTGGATCTTGATCCAACGGTTGGGATTGATTAGGTTTAGAGTGGGTTCGGTCGAGTCAACTGCCTCGGTCGGGTTCGGTCGGACTCGAGTCCGACTTCGGACGAGGAATAATAGTAACCGACGGTCGGTCCTTTTCAGCCAATTAATATTTAAAATAATTCCCGATAATTCATTTAATTCATTAAAAATAGCAAATGACTAAAAATTCAAAAATTACGGAAAATATTTTGGATCATTTTGGACTCGAATAAAATATTTCCAACAAAATTTTATTTGCAAAATTAAATTCTTTAATTATTTCAAAATGGAATAAATTCAAATAAATTCCAAATAAACCCAAATAAATTCCAGAAAATTCCAAAAATTCACCAAAGTGTCAAATCACACATGAATTTAAGAAAAGCAAAATTTTGGGATGTTACAACAAGGTGGAGTTTCTTGGACATGTAATGACCGCAGAAGGAGTCGCCGTAGATCCAAGCAAAGTAGAAGCTGTGTTACATTGGGAGCAGCCGAAGACTGTGACCCAGATTCGGAGTTTCCTTGGAATGGCAGGATACTACCGCCGTTTCATTGAAGGCTTCTCGACAATTGCGAAACCTCTTACGCAATTGCTGAAGAAGGAAAGGAAGTTTGCATGGACGCCGGAATGTGAGAAAGGATTTCAGAATCAAGAAGCGATTGACATCAAGACCTGTTAGTTCTACCGGATGTTGCTCAAAGCTTCGATATTTATTGTGACGCGACGCGCCAAGGACTTGGATGTGTCTTTGTCACGAGAGAATGGAAAGGTAAATAAGCTTATGCATCAAGGCGCTTGAGGCCGCATGAGGAAAATTATCCGACACATGACCTAGAGTTAGCTGCCGTAGTGCATGCTTTGAAAATATGGCGTCACTATCTGATCGGGAACAGGTGTGAAGTGTATACGGATCATAAGAGCCTTAAATACATATTCACCCCGGATCTGAACATGAGGCGAGAGGAGATGGTTAGAGTTGATGAAAGACTATAATGTTGGAATCCATTACCATCCCAGGAAGGCCAACGTAGTAGCCGATGCCCTGAGTCGGAAAAGCCATACTGTGAGCATGTTGCTAGCCACAAGTCAGGATGAGCTACGCCAGATTTTCGAAAATGAAGATTGAGGTAGTACCTAGCGGATTCTTGGCCGCATTAGAAGTAAAGCCTACCCTAGAGGATCAGATCCGAGAAGGATGTATGATGATGACAAGATCCGCAGGATTAAGTCCATCAAGGAGGAAGGCAAGGCAGAGGACTTCAATTTGGATGAGCAAGGCACGTTGTGGATGAAGGATCGCATTTGTGTGCCTAACAAGAAGGAGTTAAAGCAACTAATTCTGGAAGAAGCCCATGACTCCAAGTACTCAATTCATCCTGGAAGCGCCAAGATGTATCAGGATCTGAAGGGGAGATTCTGGTGGCCGAGTATGAAACGTGAAGTTGCCGAGCATGTTGCATTGTGCGACGTATGCCAGAGAGTCAAGGCAATGCATCAGACCAGCGGGATTGCTACAACCGAAAATACCTGAGTGGAAGTGGGAGGAAATCGGAATGGATTTCATTACCGGTTTGCCGAAGACTCAAGGAGGTTATGACTCCATATGGGTTATAGTGGATCGCTTGACTAAAGTAGCCCATTTTATCCCCGTGAAGACCACTTACTCGGGAGATAAATTAGCGGAATTGTACATGATCAGGATTGTCTGTTTGCACGGAGTGCCAAAGAGGATTGTATCGGACAGGTACCCAATTTACCTCAAGGTTCTGGAATAAGTTGCATGAAGCCATGGGAACCCGTTTGAACTTCAAGATCTTATCATCCACGAGACGGATGGACAGACCAAAAAGAGTCAACCAGATTCTGGAGGATATGTTGAGAGCTTGTGCATTAGCTTATGCTACTTCTTGGGATAAGAGTTTACCGTATGCCGAGTTCGATTACAACAATAGTTATCAGGCTAGTTTACGATGTCACCTTTTGAGGCCTTTGTATGGTCGACCACTGTCGGACGCCATTGAATTGGAACGAGACCCGAGCGCCGAGTCTTTGGGCCTGATATTCTTCAAGAGGTCAAGAGCGGTCGCTATGATTAGGGAAAGGTTGAAGATAGCCCAATCTCGATGAAGAGTTATCTTGACAATCGTCGCCGAGACTTGAGTTTTGAACCAAGACTTTGTTTACCTCGAGTTACGCCTCTCGGGGAGTTAAGAGGTTCCATGCCAAAGGGAAATTCGCACCTGCTATGTTGGACCATTTAAGATTTTGAGTCGCAGAGGCGAAGTTGCTTACCAGCTGGAGTTGCCACAGTCGTTGGCAGGGGTGCATGATGTATTCCATGTGTCCCAATTGAAGAAGTGTCTCCGAGTTCCTGAGGAACAGACACCGCTAGAGTCAATTGAGTTGCAAGAGGATTTGACTTATAAGGAGCATCCCGTGAGGATTCTAGACACAATGGATCGAGAGACCAGAAATAAGTCGACCCGTTTCTGTAGAGTTCAGTGGAGCAACCATGAAGAAAGCGGGGTTTACTTGGGAGCGCCAAGAGGATTTGAAGAAAGAGTTTCCAAACCTATTCTCAGAGTGAGCCCTGAATCTCGGGACGAGATTCTATTAAGGGAGGTTTGTAACACCCCAAAATTTTGCTTTTCTTAAATTCATGTGTGATTTGGCACTTTGGTGGATTTTTGGAATTTTCTGGAATTTATTTGGATTTATTTGGAATTTATTTGAATTTATTCCATTTTGAAATAATTAAAGAATTTAATTTTGCACATAAAATTTTGTTGGAAATATTTTACTTGAGTCCAAAATGATCCAAAATATTTTCCAGAATTTTTCTGGAATTTTTTCTGAGTTATTTGCTATTTTTAATGAATTAAATGAATTACTGGGAATTATTTTGAATATTAAAATCGCTTCGGGTTTAGTACTGTTCCTCGGGTCCGAGTCAGACTCGAGTCCGACCCGAACCCGACCGAGCCAACCGTTTCGATCAAACCAAGTCACCGAACCCAAACCGAACCCTAATTCTCCGGCCAGTTGGATCAAGATCCAACGGCCGAATCGCCTGCACGGCCGAGCCGTGTCCGACCCGAACCCGTTCGCGCCGATCCGATCGGGGCCGCTGATCGGGACACGTGGACGGTTCTCGTGCCGTCTTCCCCGTCCGAGTCCGAGCCGGAGAGCTCCGCCGCGCCGCCTCCGAGTTCGCTAGGGTTCCGCGCATATCGCGGACGTCGAGGCCTTATTTAAGGAGACGACCCACCGTAATCATCTTGCCCTTGCGCACCGATTGCCTCGATCCGTTTCACTCGAGCCGCAACCACGCTCGCGCAATTGCTCGCCGGAGTTGGACCTAGGGTTGCTTGGGTCTTTGCCTCGCTCCGCCGCTGTCCGCCACTTCCCTGGGGCATTGGAGATCGGATCCGAGACCCCGGCGAGACGCACCGCGGACATTCTCTCTCGCCGGAAACCCACGGGAGCGCCGCGCTACGCATCGTCTTCCTCCTCTCCGGCCGAGCTAGCACCGCCGCACGCCGTCAAGCCCCGCGAAGGTCCTCAGCCGTTCGATCCCGATCAACGGTCCAGGTTAGCCACGTCACCTCCGTGTAATTCCACGTTGCGGTTTTAGATTCAATCTCCGCCGTTGGTTTTAGATCGTGCAGGTTAGATTGGATCGAGTGTTATCGGGTAGATCTGTCCTTAGCCGTCGGATCTTAATCGTGTGTCCCTGCTGAGCCACGTAAGCGCTCCACCGCACCGTAGCCAAATTCTTTATGACCGTTAGATCGAAATCCGACGGATCGGATTACGACACGTGTGCCTAAGCCGCACTCCACGCGTGTGGCGCGTGTCCTGACACGCCGGGCCCCGCAAGTCGAGGGCCCACGCGTCGCCCACGTTTGCGTGAGACCCCAGCGACAGGTGGTCCCACCTGTCGAGTCTCATCAAGCCGTGGGCCGGTGTCACCGTGGACTCGATCCATGGACCGAGACACGTGGCACATGCCACGTGGCATGATGACGTCATCTTGGCGTCATCACGACCGTCGGCGTCGACGCCAGGTCATCGTGGACCAATCACAGGATGACACGTGTCCATGCCGCAATAATTAATTTCGAAAAAGAAAATGATTTATTAATTCGAAATATTGATTCAAATTTGGATTCAAACTTCAAACGCTTATAACTTTGCGTTTCAACTCCGATTTGAGTGATTCAAATTTCTAAATTTGTATAAAAATGAGATCTACCTAAATATAAATTTTATTTAATTTTTGGACTAAAATTTTCTCTGCAAAATTATTTAATTGATTATTTAAACTTTAAATAATCATAACTTTTATGTCTTAACTCCAAATTTGTGATTCCAGTTTCTAAAAATTTGTAAAATTATGTTCTTTCTGTTTATGGATTTTATTTGGATGTTTGGACACTTTTTGCCTATTGTTTATTCGTGTATTTGCTATTTGCACGCTTTACGAGTAGACATTGAAGTGCCTAAGGATTCAAGGAGAAGTATTAACTCAGGATCCAACTCAAGACCAAGAACAAGTACTTTTTGAAGGCAAGTTGTGCTTTGACCATGTTGATCTTATTTCGAAACCTATTTTGATTTAAACTATTGCATGCTAGTTCAATTAGAAAAATACTTGGTTTAAACATGGGGGTTAGATAAGTACCAATTTGCTGTATGACACCTTGATTATCTAAGTATGTGCCATGACCCTTTGTCACCCTAGTTGTGGTTTACTAGTTGGACATTATTAAATTGCCAACATGGGTTATAGACCGTTGTAGTATACTGCTTAGACACCTTTCGTGCTCATAACATGATTTTGGATAATCAAATGCTAATATTGACTTAATGATATATTGAACCTGTTTTGGAAAAGTATCATGTGATGTTGATGGCACGTGGTGCATGGTAATCAAGCGGGGTTTGATAAACGATTTCGACCAGGGCATGTGGCAAGAGTAATCAGGTGGGCCGATTGTGGCGTTGGGAATGTTGATTTGGTTCTTCGGGTAGTCTTGCCTTGGTCACCCTAAGGACTTAACCTTGCAAGCCTTTGAACTGGTCTAACGTGCAACCACATGTCTGTAATGGGGCGGACCTAGTTGACTAAGTTGCTAATAACGTACTGTGGGACCTCGGAGGTCAACTACACCCTTTGTGTAAGTTATGCGGGAGCGTCTGGCTGAGGCCAGTACCCATCTAACGGTTGATTGGCCTAGACTTCGCCTTAGCGAAGGGAAGGGTTAGTCTTGCAATAACCGGAGGACCACTTGTATTGTTAGAGGTTTCCGAAAGACTTTGTTACGGGAACTCGCCTTTGTGGTGTTTGACGTATCTTGTGGGTAAAGTGCATAACCTCTGCAGAGTTTAGAATCTATTCGAATAGCCGTGTCCGCGGTATTAGACATCGCCGAATTACAGTCAAGGGTTAGATTTTCTCAAAAATAACTTGGATTTGGAAAGTTGGGATGGTTTAATAATGAAGATGATGGAAATGTGGTTTAGGATGGGAAAATGTTTATTAAACTTCTTGAAAAGTTATTTATGCTTTACTTATTTCTACTGCTTTCGAATCTACTTATATTATTTGTCAAATCTTTGTTTCGCAAATATACCTTGAGCTATTCCTTTGTACCAAGCCATGCATATAGTATTTTAGCTTGCATTCTGTGCATGACTTGCTGAGTACCAAGTACTCACCCTTGCCTCAACACAATATCAGTTGAAGAGGAGATTACGCCAGCTTTGGAGGAGGAACTCCAAGAGGATCCGTCTACTTAGGGAAGTGTAACACCCCAAAATTTTGCTTTCCTTGAATTCATGTGTGATTTGGCACTTTGGTGAATTTTTGGAATTTTCTGGAATTTATTTGGATTTATTTGGGATTTATTTGAATTTATTCCATTTTGAAATAATTAAAGAATTTAATTTTGCAAATAAAATTTTGTTGAAAATATTTTAATTGAGTCCAAAATGATCCAAAATATTTTCCAGAATTTTTCTGGAATTTTTCTGAGTCTTTTGCTATTTTTAATGAATTAAATGAATTACTGGGAATTATTTTAAATATTAAATCATTGGAAAATGCGAGTGGGTTTGTACTTGTTCACCCGACCAGGCCGAGTCGGACTTCGAGTTGAGTCCGACTGAGCCACGTGGTCGAGCCGAACCCGCTCGTCCAACCCTAGCCACACGACCCTTGGATCAAGATCCAACGGTTGTGATTGCGCCACGCCACGAACCCGAGTCCGACCGAGCCGGCCAGCTCGAGCCGGACCGAGTCCAACTCACGCACGGCCGTTGGATCGAGATCCAACAGCTCACGTTGCGCCACGTCGCCTCTCCGTGCCACCGGACTCGCCGTCGAAACCGTGTCGACCTTGGTCTCCGTGGCGTTTCACCACGCCGAGACCCCTATTTAATGCGCCGCCACCACGGCCGTGACCTGAACTTCCGTGCGCACCGTGCCCCAAGCCATCTACGCCGAGCCGCCCGATTGCCCGTCTGAGCTCGCGGAGTTGGAATTCCGTTCGCCATGGCGGTTAACGCCCGATCGCCGCCGTCGTCGTCCTCCGCCTCATCAAGCCCGAATCCGGATTCCCCAAGGCGAGGCGCGTTCGGAGTACCCTTCGCCGGAGAAGCCCGGCGCCGTTGGACTCGTCGTCGTCTTCATCTCCGGTGGCCTCTGCTCGCCCGCTCGCCATCGCCGTCGCGAGCTACGCTAGCCGTCGTCGAGAATCCAAGGGCTCAGATCGCGCCACGTCACACCGCGGTGAGATCTCACGTGCAACCTCTGGATCTATTTTCAACCGTCGGATCTAGATCCAACGGCTTAGATTGTGCCACGTAGCTAGAACTGCACCAGGTTAGATTGGATCTTGACCGTCCGATCAAGATCGAACGGTCTGGATCAGCGGAGTTGTTTTTCCAAAACACTACGCTAGATTTAATCCGCGCCGTTGATTCTCAAACCAACGGGCAGGATCACGCCACGTGGCGGGAAGCTGGACCGCCGCGGTCAGCGCCGTCCACGCGCGTGTGCGTGTGACGCTGACACGCGGGGCCCGCGTGTCAGAGGGCCCGCATGTCAGTGGCTAATCCAGCCAAGCGCTGACGTCACCCATGACGTCACAGTGGGTCCCACATGTCAGCACCGTGGGCTGAGTCCCCGCTGACGTCAGCGATGACGTTACCCGAGTGGTCCCACATGTCAGTCTCACGTAGAGTCGTGGACCGAGTCCACGGTGGACCCGAGCCGAGCGTGGACCAAGTCCATGGACCGGTGGCGTCGGCCAGCCAATCAGGAGCCGACACGTGTCCATCTTTGTAATAATTAATTTCCGAAAAAGAAAATGATTTATTAATTCGAAATATTGATTCAAATTTAGATTCAAACTTCAAACGCTTATAACTTTTGCGTTTCAACTCCGATTTGAGTGATTCAAATTTCTCAATTTGTATAAAATTCAGATCTACTCAAATATGAATTTTATTTAATTTTTGGACTAAAGTTTTTCTCTGTAATATTATTTAATTGATTATTTAAACTTTAATAAATCATAACTTTTGCATTTTAACTCCGATTTGAACGATTCCAGTTCCTAAAAATCCAGAAAATTATGTTCTCTCTGTTTATGGATTTTATTTGGAGTTTTGGGATGTTTTTGCCTATTGTTTATTTGTGTATTGCTATTTGCACGCTTTACGAGTAGACGTTGAAGTGCCGGAAGGATTCGAAGGAGAAGTGTTGACTCAGGATCCAATTCAAGACCAAGAACAAGTACTCTTTGAAGGCAAGTTGTGCTTTGACCATGTTGATCCTATTTCGAAATCTATTTTGATTTAAACTATTGCATGCTAGTTCAATTAGAAAAACACTTTGTTTAAACCTGGGGGTTAGATAAATACCAATTTGCTATATGACACCTTGATTACTTAAGTATGTGCCATGACCCTTGTCACCCTAGTTGTGGTTTACTAGTTGGACATTATTAAATTGCCAACATGGGTTTAGACCGTTGTAGTATCGCTTAGACACTTACGTGCTCATGACATGATTTTGGACAATCAAATGTTAATATTGACTTAATGATATGTTGAACCTGTTTTGGAAAAGTATCATGTGATGTTGATGGCACGTGGTGCATGGTAATCAACTGGGGTTTGATAAACGATTTTATTCGGGGGCATGTGGCAAGAGTAATCAGTGGGCCAGTTGTGGCATTGGGAATGTTGATTTGGTTCTTCGGGTAGTCTTGCCTGGTCACTCTAAGGACTTAACCTTGCAAGCCTTTGAACTGGGTCATACTTGCAACCACATGGTGGAATGGGACGGCCCTAGTTGACTAAGTCGCTAAGGACTCACTTGTGGAGCCTCGGGGTGTCAATTACACCGTTTGTGTGATTGTGCGGGAGCGTGTCGTGGCTGTGGCCGATACCCATCTAACGGTGTGTTGGTCCCATACTTCGCCTTGGCTAAGGGAAGGGATGGTGTAGAGCACGAACCGGAGAGGACCACTTGTGTTGTTTGAGGCTTCCGAAAGGCTTTGTTACGGGAACTCGCCTTTGTGGTGTTTGATCAGATCTTGTGGGTAAAGTGCATAACCTCTGCAGAGTTTGGAATCTATTTAAATAGCCGAGTCCACTGATCTTTGGACAATGCTCGGGAATTACAGTCAAGGGTTAGATTTTACGAAAATAACTTGGATTTGAAAGTTGGTTTGGTTTAACAATGAAGATGATGGAAACGTGGTTTAGGATGGGGAAAATGTTTATTAAACTTCTCAAAAGTTATTTATGTTTTACTTATTTCTACCGCTTTGAATTTACTTATATTACTTTTCAAATGTCAAGCATCGCAAATATACCTTGAGCTATTCCTTTGTACCAAGCCATGCATATAGTATATTAGCTTGCATTCTGTGCATGACTTCTTTGAGTACCAAGTACTCACCCTTGCCCCAACACAATATCGCTTGAAGAAGAGATCGCACCGACTTTGGAGGAGGAATTCCAAGAGGATCCGTCTACTTAGGGAAGCGAGCCCACGGTTGTGGTATATCTTGGATGGCGCCACGAAGTTTATTTGGTTTTCCGCTGCTATTATTTCTCTTTTAATAAGTTTTGCCTTGCGAGGCATATATTTGTAACTTGACCATAAGGTCAAGTAACCTGTTTGGTTATTTAAATAAAGTACTTTGATAATATCGATTGGTATGATTGTGATATTTACCGATGTTAAGACTGTGTGCACTAGCGTGTTCCTGGACTAGTGCTGAATACACAGAGGGTCCGGATTTGCAAATTCGGGGTCCCGACAGGAAGCGAGCCCAGTCAGTTGCCTGTGGTATACTGGATGGCGCCACGAAGCTATTTGATTTTCCGCTGCTATTATTTCTCTTTTAATAAGTTTCGCCTTGCGAGGCATACATTTGTAACTTGACCATAAGGTCGAGTAACCAGTTTGGTTATTTAAATAAAGTACTTTGATAATATCGATTGGTATGATTGTGATATTTACCAATGTTAAGACTGTGTGCACTAGCGCGTTCCTGGACTAGTGCTGAATACACAGAGGGTCCGGATTTGCAAATTCGGGGTCCCGACACCATGGCTAACACTTTCCTGAGGCTAGCCAGAAATGCATGTTTTTTTTATTGCTAGACGGGGTTATCAGTGGCGGTTGGAGAGAAAAACCGCCATTGATAATAATAATCAGTGGCGGTTCCAACTCAAAAACCGCCACTGATAATGACAATATCAGTGGCGGTTCCAACTAAAAACCGCCACTGATCTTAGCATTATCAGCGACGGTTTGTAGTTGGAACCGCCACTGATATTATCATTATCAGTGGCGGTTTTTAGTTGGAACTGCCACTGATTATTATTATCAGTGGCGGTTTTCAAACCGCCACTGATAATCTTCGATTATCAGTGTCGTTTAATCTGTGGTGGTTCAAAAACCGCCACTGATGTCTCTTCCGAACCGCCACTGATGTCCCTCTCCATAGTAGTGGTCCAACCAGATAAGGCAAAGGGAAAGCCACTACACGGATCCCCTGTATATTTATACACACCCTTGTACTCACCACTTATCTCCTCCACTTGCTCGTCTCCCTCTCCTGCTCTCCCTCTCACTTGCACTGTGGGAGAAGAAGAAGGCATGTACTTGTTGTTTAGTTATGCATGGGATTGATGAGTGAAGAGTTGAGGGATAGCTCAAATCTTGTTTTACTACCAATTGTATCCTTCTCTAATCATCACTCGTTCAACTGGAGCAACCCAAGTTTACAAGGTCACTTTCAGTCTCTACTCTACTCCAAGGGTTTTGTGCCAGAGTTGTGTTTTTTTTTTCTCTAATCATCACTTATGTTTTAGTGTGTGTGGTTATTTATGTGACGTTGAATGCTTGCAGTGGATCATTCAAGGAGCTGTTGATGTGGGCATTGGTGCCAACCCATTTGCTAAGGGTGGTGAGGATGAGGGTGTTGATGGCCAGGCTGTGAAGGTGGTTAACATTGTCGACACCCTTCCATCGTCAGGTTGCTCTCTCTTTAATTATCTTAGTTCATGTGTATGTTAAAGGCATTTGATTATTGTGTTAATAGTGTGTTTGCCTTCTGCAGGAGCAACTTGCTTTTGACAAGAAGCAGTTTGTGACCTTCATGAAGCGCTACATCACTTAAGAACCTCACCCACATGCAAGTTGGAAGGGGATACGCAAGAGCTTTTCAAGAAGAACATTGAGGGTGCCACCAAGTACGTACATTCTTGGCAAGATCAAAACCTTCAGTTGTAAGTTCTTTATTCGCTTTGCCACAAATCCAGGCAGTAGTAATAGTGGAATGCCATATCTTTGTACTACATGCAACACAATCTCTCTAAATTTCTACTTAAATGCTAATTAGTAATCTGTATTATCTGATCAAGTAACCATCTTATACTTTTCTTTTCTATGCGCAATTATTTAAATTATTAATGTATGCACAAACCTCAGCTTACATGACTAATGTGCTATTCTGTATGCTAGAATTATTTTTTCCCACTGCATATCATTACTTCATTTACAAAGTGGTTTGTAGGGTACATTTGTTTCCCACTGTGGAACATTGGTTTGTACTCCCTCCGTTTCACAATGGTTGTAATTCTAGCATTCAAAATTTTTATCAAAATAGTTGTAGTTCTCACATTCCAATGCAATTTTAGAGGCAACATGACCTTTGTACCCTTCATCAATGCAGCCATCAGTTTAGCTAATCTGTTCAGCTACCCTTCATTAATCACAAAGGAGATGAATTAAATGAGGGTAGACAAGTCATTTTCCATGTCTTTTTATTTTGTGTGAATTTAGCTAGAACTACAACCATTGTGAAATGGAGTAAGTACAATTTATGAAGGTTGCACTGATTATACTAAATTTTTTGTTCTATCGCAGCTTTGTTGGTGAGAGCATGCACAATGACGGCAGCTTGGTGTTCGCATACTACAAGGATGGAGCCACCGATGTTATCTATGCAATCCTTATTTTTGATATAGTCATTGTGGTTGGCTCTAGTAGAGTCCAATGTTGGTGTTGGTAACTATCTATTTGCTTATTTCTGGATGTTGAGATGAGTCTTTTAAAAACTTTCAGATGATTGGATTATGCTTGAAATGTGGTATTTGCTTTGTACTAGCTAAAGATGATGAATCATGAAATTGTTGTGGCTTGAGATGCTTGGGATATGGTATTTGCTTTGTATTTGCTATTAGATGGCAAAGTAGAGCTAAAGGTGTTATAAAAACCACATCACAATCGATTCTTGGCTCAGAACTAATTGTGATGAGAGGGGATCACATCACAATCGGTTCTAGTCCTTAGAATCAATTGTGATGATGGGCACATCACAATCGGTTGTAGGGACTAGAACCGATTATGATGAGGGGCACATCATCTAGGTTGGTTTCGATTGTGATGAGGGATCATCACAAATGGTTCTGAGCTAAGAACTGATTGTGATGATGCCACATCTCTATCAGGTCAAAACTGACTGTAATAGCGTCTTCTCATCACTATCTAACAACTTTATATCGCCATCAAAACCGATCCAGATGATGAAAAATAACCTATTGTGATGTTCATTTTTATAGTAATGATAGGTTTATTTAGACTTCCATGATGACCCCTTTGCCGCCTCCACGACCTTTAGGCACCTCACCTATGGAGCCCTCACCGAACCAGGCTACAAGGCATGCGATGGGACGTGAGTAGGGGCGGTGCGAGGAGGTCGGCAAGCAGTTGCCAAATCTCAGGGAAGCAGCTGGAGCTTGGGGAAGAATCGAGGATGCTAAGACCAGTGGCCGGAGCTAGGGGAGGAGGCCAATGACAACAGCCAGATCTGGGAAGACGCATCTCCTCTGCTCGCGCTCGCCGCGGCTGACATCGAGCCATCGGCGCTCGCGACTGTTTATTTTAAAAAATAATTTATTTAAAAACATTATTCCAATTTTCATGTCGTCATAGCAAATCCATCCTTTTTTTTTGTTTGACGTCGTAATTAAGTCACTCCATTGTAAAAAAAAAATGTCCTGAGCTAGCAGTGTGGAATCCAGAACTTGTAGCCTATCTATATATGGAATCAATTCGACAAATTCCATGCCCCTCATTTTCTGTGAATTCTATGAAACAAATCCATGTCCTCCTCAAGGTTGTTTTAGTTTTAGGACATGTAACTGTGAGCGGGGGCGAGGGAGATGACAGCAAGCCCCTAATAATTTTTATTCTCTAGCTCTACACCAGTTGTGAGTTCATACTGTCTAATTGACGTAAATCAAGGCCAGGGTGCGCATTCATGCAAACTTTTGAGAAAGGTAGCTAGATATATATCTAAACACACACACACACACGAGCAAAAGTAAGTTGGAAGTGCCTACAACTCTTTTTCATGCAGTCTCAGTTGTTTGCGGTCCACTACTACAAAACTGCAAATAGGAGACGCCCTATCAGTGGCGGTTTGCTTGGAACCGCCACTAATAGGACTATCAGTGGCGGTTTTTTAGTGCAAACCGGTGCCAGAGTCATCAGTGACGGTTTCTATTCCGAACCGCCACAGATAGTTGAGTATCAGTGGCGGTTCTTACTAGAAACCGCCACTGATACTTCGATAGATATCAGTAGCGGTTCTAACCATAAACCGCCACTGATGATCTAATTATCTGTGGCGGTTCAGAAAAAAAAACCGCCACTGATACTTGTGTACTATCAGTGGCGGCTGGAGGAAAAAACCGCCACTGATAATCTGAGTATTTGTGGCGGTGGTAGTTTACAACCGCCACTGATATGATTATCTGTGACGGTTTGAGTTTAGAACCGCCACAAATAACATCCACTATAAATGCTAGTCGCTACAGCACTCTACAGAAGCTCCTGGTCATCTTCCTCCCCGAAATAAAGAGCAAAGTTTCAGATTTCAGATTTTGTTTGCAAGGAATCTTGAGCTTTTACTTCCTAGGGTTGTTACGAGGTGAGTAATTTGTTCTCCTCTCTTCATTTGTGGTGATTTAGTTGCAATTTAATGTTTAGATCTATGATTATCCTCTCTTCAATTGCAAAGCTTAGATTCAATTTTTTGTAATTTACCTAGCATTTTGTAGATTAATTTATATCTAGATGATGAATTTATTACCTTGCTCCATTAGATTAATTGTTGTCTACCTTTTTTGGATGACAAATTATGGCAAGCATATATTACATGGGTTTAATTAAGATTGTTGGATATTAATAAACATTAAATTTAATTAATATGGTTGCCTTGCATTTTGAGATGATGAAGTTGCCTTGCATTTTGAGATGATGAAGTATCTAGCTCCTTGAGAGGATAAATTTAATTTTGGCTATGCATAGTACTTAAGATTTGTTTCTAATTACCATTAATTTTCTTACCGTTAGTGCGTGCGTGTACATCTTGTTCCATTAATGGCTATTGTTAGCTTATTTTTATCAATGATGGTTTAACTGAGGTTGTACTCTCTTCAAATGCAAAGTTAATATTTAATTTATATGTAGTTGCAATTTAATGTTTATATCTAGTTTATTTAATTGCAAAGCTTAGATTAATTTTTTTGTTATTTACCTAGCATTTTGTAGATTAATTGATCTAGATGATGAATTTATTACCTTGCTCCATTAGATTAATTGTTGTCTACCTTTCTTAGATGACAAATTATGGCAAGCATATATTAAATTTATTTAATTAAGATTGTTGGATATTAATGAACAATAAATTTAAATAATATGGTAGATAGGTGATAATGAAGTTGCCTTGCATTTTTATTAACCTACCATTTTGTAGATTAATTTATATGTTGATGATTTCTGTAATTAAGGTTATTGCATATTAATAATTTTTACATTAATTAATTGTAGATGGACCGGAGATGGATGTACAATGCAAACCGTTACAGTCGAGAATACATGGACGGCGTATCTGCTTTTCTAAGAGCAGGCGAGGAGAACAAATTGCAAATGAAGACGGAGTACATACATTGTCCATACATTGATTGTAAGAATGAGAAGATGTTTTCGGACAAAGACCAAATCCACTTGCACTTGATTCGGAGGGGCTTTGTACCTAGCTATACATGTTGGACAAGGCACGGTGAAGTGGAGATCATACTTCAATGTGATAATGTCGGCGGCAGCGGAGCCGACAATATGGCGGTGACATCGGGTTTGGATCCGATGAGGATAGGTTGGTCGTTGATGACGACAATAATCTGCTCAAATGTTGCGCGATGCGAAGGAAACTACGATGAGTCGAGAGAGTTTAATCAGTTCAAGGGTTTGATGGAGGACTCGGAGAAACCTTTGTTCCCGGGTTGCAAGGAGGAATACACAAAGTTGCACATCGTGCTTTCACTACTGAAATTGAAAGCTAGCAATGGTTGGTCCGACAAGAGTTTCACAGCGTTGCTACGTCTCTTAGCGGACATGCTTCCAGAGGGAAACCTGTTGCCTAAGACCACGTATTTTGCCAAGAAGGTTGTATGTCCCTTGGGATTGGAGGTAGAAAGAATACACGCGTGTCCAAACGACTGTATACTCTATCGCAAAGACTACGCAGACACGCATGTATGTCCGGTGTGTAAAGCATCGCGATACAAGCGTAAGGGCGAGGACAGCGAAGGCATAGAGGTGAAGAATGGAGCTCCTGCTAAAGTGGTGTGATATTTGCCAGTAATACCTCGTCTAAAGCGTTTATTTGCAAATAAAAAGCATGCCAAGCTGATGCGATGGCACTCGGAAGAGCGAAAGAGGGATGGAAAGCTGAGACACCCCGCTGATTCTGCCCAGTGGAGAGCCATCGATAGGCTCCTTAGGGAGAACTTCAGAAATGATCCGAGGAATATAAGGTTTGGGTTGAGTACGGATGGAATGAATCCTTTCGGTAACATGAGCAGCATTCATAGCACCTGGCCTGTGACTCTCTGTATCTACAACCTTCCTCCTTGGTTGTGTATGAAGCGAAAGTATATTATGATGTCGCTGCTTATTCAAGGGCCGAGACAACCTGGCAACGATATTGATGTATACCTAAAACCATTGGTGGAAGATCTTGTGCTATTGTGGAATGAAGGTGTACAGGTATGGGATGAGTACAAACGGGAGTACTTCACTCTATGTGCATTGTTGTTCTGCACCATCAATGATTTCCCGGCCCTAGGTAACCTGTCCGGCCGTACTATAAAAGGAGCTAAAGCCTGCCCCCAATGCCTGGATGAAACTAGTAGTGTGTGGCTTAATAACTCGAGGAAAACAATCTACATGTGTCACCATCGGTTCCTTCGAAGGAATCACCCGTACCGCAATATGAAAAAACAATTCGACGGTACAAAGGAGGATGGTTCAGCTCCAAGGCCTCTTACCGGGGAAGAGGTATATGATATGGTTAAGGATATCAATGTTGTTCTTGGAAAGAGGGGTACATCGAGGTCCCATACTGAGAAAACCACGTGGAAGAAGAGATCCATATTTTGGGACTTGCCCTATTGGAAGGACTTAGAGGTTCGACACTGCATCGACGTAATGCATGTAGAGAAGAATGTATGTGACAACGTGCTTGGCCTTTTACTGAATATTCCTAGCAAAACAAAGGATGGACTGAAGGCCCGTCGGGATCTGGAAGATATGAAGATCAGAGCTGAACTACATCCTCAAGACACCGCGAAAGGCCGACTTTACCTTCCCCCAGCATGCTACACTCTGTCCAAGAAAGAGAAAACAGACCTCTGCAAGTGCTTGCATGGTGTGAAAGTTCCGTCCGGTTACTCCGCAAACATCAAGAAACTGGTATCGATGAAAGATTTAAAGTTAACTGGCATGAAGTCTCATGATTGTCATGTGATGATGAAACAAATGCTCCCTATTGCAATTAGAGGTATTTTGCCTGACAAGGTTCGAGAGGCAATCATGAGGTTGTGTTTCTTCTTTAACACGATTTCACAGAAGGTCATCGATCCCGTTGGACTTTATGAACTGCAGGCTAATGTGGTCAAGACTCTGTGTCAGCTAGAGATGTATTTTCCTCCATCATTTTTCGATATCATGGTCCATCTCATTATTCACGTTGTGAATGAGATAAATATTTGTGGCCCAGTATTCCTGCATCAGATGTACCCGTTCGAAAGGTACATGGGTGTTCTGAAGAAATATGTGCGTAATCGATCGCGGCCGAAAGGTTCCATTGTAGAAGGTTATGCAACTGAGGAGGTTATTGAGTTCTGCATCGATTACATGCATGAGTATGAACCGGTAGGAGTGCCTGTATCACGCCATGAGGGGAGGCTAGCTGGGAAAGGAGTAATAGGAAAGAAATCCACAAATTCTTATGATCATTTTCTGTTCGAACAAGTTCATTTCACAGTCTTGCAACAATCAGTCGAGGTGTCCCCGTATATGGACATGCACAAGGCTAAGCTGCGGAGGGAAAATCGTGGACGATCAGAGGTTTGGATAACAAAAGAGCACAATCGTGTGTTCAATCATTGGTTCAAGGAGCACATGTCTGGTGAAGAAACGAGTGTTACGTTGATGTGGTTGGCAAAAAGGCCATCAGGTACAATCGTGACATGGCAAGGATACGACATAAATGGATATACATTTTACACGAGAGCTCAGGATAGCAAAAGTACTTACCAAAATAGTGGTGTCCGTATAGATGCCTACGACAACACAGGTAGCAAGAAGAGCAGCTTCTATGGGGTTATAGAGGAGATTTGGGAGCTCGACTACTACATTTTCAAGATCCCGGTGTTTAGGTGTCGTTGGGTCCAACTCCCAAAGGGTGTTTAGGTGTCGTTGGGTCCAACTCCCAAAGGGTGTCAAGGTGTCAAGATTTGGGAGCTCGACTACTGCATTATGTGGGTGGCCATGGCTTGCAATTCCTGTTTGCACATTTTTGTTAACCTGTTCTCACAATGTTGGCCTATGTTTGCATGTGCTTTTGGCCATATTTCTTTTTTGAGTTACTTAATTGGTGAATTAATATGTTCTCTATTAGCATATGAAAGATACAGGTGAAGTGCTTGTTGAGCGTCACATTAGATTGTGGTAAGCACTTAATATGTGCTAAAGTTACTTGCGAATTATCATATTCTCAAACTATAATCACTTGGTTAGTGTAATTTTGACATGTTTTGACTCAATGTAGTTATAACTATGGAACTGTTGAGGCATATGATCAGCAAAATGGAGGTCGTTGATAAGATCCGCCAGCATAGTGGAGGTCTTGTTGATCAGGTTAGCATCATTACCTGTGGAGCTTTTAAGGAAGATGCATAGCACTCCTGATTCTATGAACATTTGTTGTTCCAGGCACAACTTGTTTCAAAGGAACTGATACGAGTTGCCATTTTGTGGCATGAGATGTGGCACGAGGCTCTTGAGGAAGCTAGCAGGATGTATTTTGGTGAGCACAATATCGAAGGAATGCTTGCAGTACTCGAGCCATTGCATGCAATGCTTGAGAGGGGGGCCGAGACAATAAAAGAGAATGCTTTCATTCAGGTGGTGTCATCACCAAGACTTTATGTTCGAGCTCCCATCACAGTATATCTTAACATTAATCCATTTATTAAAATATGCATTATATCATTACATCTCGGTTTGTTTTGAACAGTTTGGTCATTTGGTCCTTTGACCCATTGAATTAGTAAAGCTTAATTCTGATTTCCATTTGAATTTTTTTGTTAAGTGTTTGATAATTAATGTCATTAAAATTAATTCAGGCTTATGGACATGAATTACTTGAAGCCCATGAATGCTGCTTAAAATATCAGGCTACAGGAGAGGATGCTGAGCTAACTAAGGTACATTCGATTGTCAGTGCAATAAATGTGTGTATTGTTTCTTCTTGAGTACTGGCTGAGGATGACTAATGTGTTCTTTAGGCATGGGATTTGTATTACCATGTTCTTTAGGCATACATATGTTATCTGCATTGACATTTTGATTATCTACTAATTTGTGTGATATTTTGTGTGATCAATATCTCATTTTCCTAAGTGATATGTAGCTGAATCCATGCAATACAAATGTTAAGTGATATCTGGGGCCTCTGACAACAATAAGACAATTTTTTCAAATTCTATCAGTTTTATTTTTTTATGTGACATTAAGAATGAAATTTTGTTTCCAGATTCACCACTTGTGACTATTGAGTATTTTGTTCCCCAATTGATTGTTATAACATCCAAACAAAGACCAAGAAAATTGACAATTCATGGAAGTGATGGCAATGATTATGCATTCTTACTTAAAGGTCATGAAGATTTAAGGCAAGATGAACGCGTAATGCAGGTCTGTATTTGGATTACAATTCTCTTTTACACTTCTTTGGATGGTTGTTTTGGTAGCAATAGAGTGTGGAGTAACAAGCATATCTTTATATTTTGTGAGAGTAAATTTTTTTATTCTCCATTCTTTTCCCACCACCCTTGTAGTTTACCATCTGAAAACATTATGCCTCATCACTATGCATCTTTTTTTCTTATTGAATTTGAAATAGTTCCCTGAAAAAGTAAGTTGGCCTTATTCTGGGCATTATTCCTCGCCAATTATTTGATAATTCGATGCTATATTTTTGTACGGTCTTGCCTACATTTTTCCTTGTGAGATTGTCATTGACTGCTTATAACTGCATGAATTGTCCATTTTTGTTTGAGACTGTCACTTACATATTTTTAATGTATGGTATAGGTACCATTCCGTTTGACTAGAATGCTTGTGAAACTATGGAAGTTAGTGGTATTGAGGGTACTTTCAGAACAACTTGTGAAAATGTGATGCAAGTCCTTCCAACAAACAAGGACAGCGTCATAGCTATGATGGAGGTAAGGAAACTTCATTGTATAGCATGTGGCATCTTGCCTGGACAAATATTTATTAATTGAAAATATATTTTGTAAGACATACTGTCACAAATTTAGAAAAAAGTCAAGCAGCACCTACATGTAGTTTGCTAATGAATACATTTAGGTTTTTATCCGTGTCATATACCAGCTGTTTTTTTATCATATTTGAATCTTGTCAGATTCTTATGCCATTCCAACCATCTGATTTATACCCAGGTCCTGCCTTGAATACATTGAACTTTTGCTTCACCTGTACCTAATCGATATAATTGATTGATGTAAATTAATATTTGAACAAGTGTTGGAGTTCCTATTCGGTAGGCCAGTGCTTGATCTTCATATGATGGGGCCTCCAGATTTTTGTGGTCTCATAATGTAGTGGTTTTAGATCTCTATTTCGCCAAGTTCGGTTGAGATATAGAAAACGGTTCTGTTGACACCAAATGTGAAGCCTGTTGCTGCTTGTTTTACTTTCAACTCCAGTTTGGAGATATGAACTCATGCCTATTTCAGTTACAAATATGGAAGAATCACAAGCAAATAAAGACATTCAGGCATATGATTTTTTAACTCATTAGGGGTTCAACGTTGCACATGATCATATCTATTTTTGTTATTCTTTTGGTTCAAAATCTAGTATTATACTCTTATTGCTGAGTACACATTGGAGTCATTAATGTTGTACTTCTTGAAAACAATTCGAAGTCATTGTGTATTGAAAACAATCATTGGTCACGCATATTTTAAGATCTCAAGTCATGGCTGTTATTTGTGTGCTGTTTTAGAGGGCATGGCTAGCACTTTCCTGAGGCTAGCTAGAAATGCGCCGGTTTTTTTTTTGTCGGACGGGGTTATCAGTGGTGGTTCCAAATAACAAACCGCCACTGATAATTCCATACCAGTGGCGGTTCCAATTAAAAACCGCCACAGATATTATCATTATCAGTGGCGGTTTGTTATTTGGAACCGCCACTGGTATGGAATTATCAGTGGCGGTTTGTTATTTGGAACCGCCACTGATATTACCATTATCAGTGGCGGTTTTTCTCTCCAACCGCCACTAATGAGTATTATCAGTGGCGGTTTCCCAACCACCACTGAAAATCTCCGATTATCAGTGGCGCTTAATCTGTGGCGGTTCAAAAACCGCCACTGAAGTCTCTTCCGAACCGCTACTGATGTCCGTCTCCATAGTAGTGGTCTTATTTGTGAAGTGAACCGTTGAACCTATCTCATGCATGTCCAATTTGAAAGGAAACAAGGCCATGCATGTGTACCGACCGGCCACGCCGTGAGACGAACACCTTTGCCGACTTGTTGAACTTATTTCAGTGTCTCACAATGTGCAGCGGCCTACTTAATACTAAAGGAGACAGACTTCGTACCGCCCAATGATCACGTTAATTAGCAAAAGGAGAGCCCTAACCCAAGCATGCGTGCTCGATCTCTAGCCATCGTAAGCCTTGTAGAAAGCAATGGAACGATAAGAATTTGGCTATATTCGTTTGTCGTACGTATTAATGTTTCTACTTCTTTCAAAGGAACGAGCTAGGCTCGTCACATATTTATGTGTCCTGGTGAAGAGAGACGAAAAGAGGCTTCAGCTTCTTAGTACACACTTTACGTGCTTCGATTTGTACATGTATTATATCATGTCTGATCACAGTGCTTGAAGATGTTATTGGAATCAAATATTAACATTTGCTGCCAGTGCTATCCAGCTCGATCGATCAACCGTTGCATCTGGGCTTGCATTTTATAGTTTGGTCATCGATACATGGTTTATGTACAACTCGCCATGCAAACTAGAACTGCGTGTCTCATTGTACTTGCATCAATTAATTAACAAACTGATCGAGCTTGGAGCTAGCTAAACCATACAAAGAAGAGGAGAGAACAAAACAAATTATTTAAGCATCGATGGGAGGACTGATGGGGCTTGGAGAGCAGAAAACCGCATCATTGCGTTTTGTGGCGAGCGTGTTAGCTTTTGAGAATTGCAATGCATTCCTCTCTCTCTCTTTCTCTCTCTCCGTTCGGAGTTGCACCCAACCTATCGCAGCTGCATCCATGAGAGAGGAGCACTCCAAAGGCACTTTGCACACATGGAGACCAAGTGACAAGGAACACACTCATGGCTCTCATTAAGCTCTATGCTGTAACTGGCAGTGGGTCCGGGGATAAAACAGTGGACCCACTTGTATTGCATGTGGTTAAGTGGGGCCCAGGTGGAAGTGGCAAAGTGGGTGGGTTGGGGGATGTGTGTCCCGGAGGCACGGCAAGCCTGGCCTGGGGGACATTCCTTCTCTCGGCTCGCCACAGTGTTTACCCTTTAGCTACCCTCTTTTGGGCCTTTCCATGCAAATGTTATGGGCGCGATAGAATTTGTTGTACATCGAGCCTAGCCACTCCCTTTAGATCCTGCAGAATATTTGGGCACCACTTGCCCACTGAGAGAAAGGAGCTTAATTGGTTCAAGCAAAAGGAGAGAAGTTCGAAGGAGAAATCAAGAGCTTATTTCATGGTAATTTCTACATAAATTGGAGTTTCCCCGTATATTTGGGCATCCTATAATTAACAGTTCTTACGATATAACTATTTCTCACCTCTTCCCTCTTGACAACGATTTGTGTCCATTGCTTGAGATTATTCTGATGTCTAGGGTCTATCCTATGTTTCATGTGCGATTAATTATGGCATCGCCAAATTAATTCGTCGTGTTAGAGGTTTCCAGCTTATAATTCACCTCAAAATAGGAATTGTTAGGGGAAAAAAAATGCTTCCCATGTGCTTACTGTTTGGTAATAAGGATAGCAAAGCGGAAACAATTTTAAAAATATTCATCTACCTAAACCCAAAAAACACGCTGTTAGGATTTCAGCGTTACCACTAGACGCTCAAGTGCGACTTCTTAGCAATAGAAGAAGAGTGTGTTTGTAACGCCCGTGTTTGTAATTAAGCTTAATTAGGCTAACTAGGTGTGGATTAGTGCTCTGTTTAGTTTCCAGTTTGAATTTGGAGTTATTTGCCTTCGAATTCTGTGTTGTCGTTTCGTTGATCGTTTTCCCGATTGGAGTCTCGAGAATCCAAATCGGGTGAAAGTTGAAATCGAGAGAACTAGATCCCAAACCTAAGTTGTAAAACCTTTACTAGGACCCCTCGAACCTGTTCCGATAGTCCTTAAGCTAGTTGGTTGAAGAACCATCGCGAAAACTACGTTTCCCCAAGTTTTCTCACTGGCGGCGATGCAAGACTGCCGCTCCGGCAGATCTTGCCGCAGCTGAGGGACGGCCGCGAGCCCTGTTTTGCTCCTGTGCTCGTGGCTATCCATTTGCCTCGGTTTTGTGCCCCCTACTCCCTCAAAACGCCAAGGAGCCCCTCCTCTCCCTCTCCTCTCTCATTTTTCCTCCTCTCCTCCTCCTCCTTCTTCCTCTCTTCTCCTTCCTCTCTCTCCATTGGAGCTCTCTCCTCCTCCTTGCCATTTCCGGTTGGTTGAAGCTCCAGGAGGCTGTGTGGGAGCAGCGAGGAGCAAGGGTGGAGAAGCGTCTCTAAGGCTGTCAAGGAACTCCACAAGAGGTAGGGCTTGAAGCTAAACCTAAACCCTAGGTGCAGATGCAAACCCTAGCTCTTCCCTGGCTTGTAATCGTTCTTTACGTCCTAGTTAAACCATAGAAACCCTAGTTCTTGTGGTGCATAGTTGTTTTCCAAGAAGTTAAACCTAGGTCAAGGGTAGAAGGATCATTCAACGTGATCGAGTAGTTTCGGTAACCCCGATCTACGCATCGTTGGACTCATTCGCTGCAAACGCCTTTTCTTGAATTTTCTGAGCTCTTCTTTTTGGAACCCTAGCTCGGAAAGTCGGAAATGACTCATGGATGTTTTCTTAGAGCCTCGTGAAGTCGATTCTGCTGAAGAATCGAGCTTGAACTCGATTCGAGCGAGAATCGGATTTGGAGAGTATATTTAGGTTTTCGGGTAGTAGAAGTCGAATAGCTTATTTCGGAGTTTCCAATCAGTAGTTAGATCACGTAGAACCCTAGTGCATTTTTGGACCTATTAAGCATTGTTGCGAATCCGCTGTTCGAAGGATTTGCAAAAGATGCACTCTGGGCATTCGAGCAATTTCAAGTTCAAGTCCCAAAGTTCACAAGTCTAGCGCACATAAGTCCCCAGAGTCGTAGAGAATCCGTTGTCGCAAGAAACTCGAGTTTCGACACCTTCGTGTCGAAATCCATTTCAGCGTCATTAACGGGGAGAAAAGATCCAAAAGTGAAATTTTGCGCAAGCAGGCTCGGAACTTGATTTAAACTGCGTGAATAGGTCCCATGGGTCCCCAGGAACCTATCCATGCACTTATGTCGGGTTCCGGAGATTAATGCGTAAAATCTCAATTTTGGAAACCTGGTCTCGAGGTGGCCGGCACTACCCCGGGCAAGGGCGATCTTGCCGGGTGGGAGCTGACACTACGGGCTTAGGGCGCCGGTAGTTATTTTCCGAAGAGCAACCCTTTTGGATCCTCGAGAAAGCGGCACTACGCGCTTCAAGATGGCACGCCGCCGGCGAGTGGCACTACCGCCCATTCAACAAGCAGATCTTGCAGGCCTCTAGAAGAAAAATTAGGATTTCTTTTTCCGTCTAGGTTTTCGTTTTCCGATTTCGCTTCTTTTTGGATTTCGATTGCTTCTTTGCCTATTTTGATCGATGATTTCGGGTCTCGTTGCTTTTCGTGTAGACGTAGACGCTTCGAACGTCGCCGACGATCCCGACTACGTCCCGGAGACCGATTTCACCGACGAGCAAACAGTAAGCGCCTCCTTGACCATTTCAATCCCATATTTGCAAATTCTTATGTTTGATTTCCAAAACTATTATGCATGCTCATAAGTTTATTAAAAGTGATAATTTGTGGGAAGCGATGAGTTAAAGCGAAAATTGTTGGATTACCTCAATCTAATCCGAATATGCTATCCTTGATAGACTTAAGAATAATTTAGACACATTAGTAAGTGTCAGAGGGTATTAAAGAATAATAGTTGCATATGCTTAGTTCAGCAATAGAATTGGTTGCAGGAGATCATGACGTTCTTATTCATAAACTCCTGGAACTATAGGATGGGTGAAGGGTGTCCGGTTGGAACCGGAGGTTTTGGGGTTTTGTTGGAAAAAGGGAATGGTTGCGTGAGTAAAATGGAAAAGCTTGGAGAGATTAGACCAAGGCGAGATGTTTGGTGGTTCGGAGTTGGTGGTGTTTGGCCGGGTAGTGGTTCCGGTTGGAAGGTGGGTTTCGAGTTCGGATTGGTTGTCGTGCCGTTGGCTGGTTTGGAGTGGTTTGGTCGAGTTGGTCCCTTGCTATGGGGAGGTTGAGGGCTAGTGTGTGCTCGGTGGGGCCGCTAGTGCCGACCCTCTGTAGCCATAGCAAGTGGGTTTGGAAGATCTCGCCTGAGTCACCCTAAGGACCCGAACTTGGTGCTATTTACTCGGGTATAAATTCGTGCAACCACATGTGCCAAGATGGGATGGCCTCACCTAGTACGGGGAAAAGGGATCGGACCACTGCATCATTGGAGGGCAAAGAGGATTGGATGCACTGTGGTGTCGGTGCATTCTAGGGACTTTCTTGTCGAGGCATCGAAGGAAAGTTTACCCAATACAACGGTAATGCCTACTACAGGGGGTCGTGGGCTGGTGGGTGCCTATTGGAACCACTTTGGTGGCCTCTGTGGCTGTAGTTAGGGATGCACGTTACGGGCCGTGCAGGATTAGAACTCAATTCTTTCGGAAAGGTTCCACACTGTCTAGCAAATCGGGTACTTGGTATCGCGAGGCATGGATGACATGATTGCTAGAACGTGTCATGTGGGTACAATGTACGGATCTCTGCAGAGATAAATAAACTAATCGATTAGCCGTGCTCACGGTCATGGCAGCTTGGAAAGTACTATCAAGTATAGATTTTGGGTCTGGGTTGATTTCGGAAAAATGGGTTTTGAGGTTGGATCGTGTTGGTTGGGTGTGTGTGTGTTTGAGTCTTGGGTTCAAAAGGTGCAGGTGAATGGCTGGTTTGGTGGAAGGAATGGTTGGGTGCTTTGGTTTGGTTAATCGGTATATTGTTAATTGTTCGAAAAGTTTTCTTCACTCAATTTCTTTCGTAAAATCACGAATGTGAATCTATTATCATATTGTAAGCAAAATCCGCTTTGTGCTCAAAAGACTAGTGTAGTAACCTGTTATTCATTGTTTCAACCTGCATTTTATATGTATACATTCCATACACTAAAGTCTTGCGAGTACATACGTGTACTCACCGTTTGCTCTAACGGATTTTGGTCGAGAAGGAGAAGAAGCGGAGTAATAGCGCGAATGTTCCCAGGCAGTCACGGGTTAAGTGGATAACGCTAACGATTCTCGCTGGGCTTAGGCTGGGTTATCATCCGGCCCGATTGCCTGGGTGGAGGCACACCGCGTGTTCTTCTTTTGGTGTTTCGCTGGTGTCGGGTGTTTCTTTTGGACTTGTTCCGCTGTAAGCCGTGACTGTAAGTTAAACTATTGTAATAACGTTACCTTTTTGGTGTAATATATTTACTCTTGCATAGTTGAGACCTGTCTTGTATGACAACGCTGGAGTACTGAGCTCTTGATCCAGGAACCGATTATGCACGCGATTATGCGAAGCTTCGAGTTGGGATCAATCGGTTGGCGAGTATACTCCTCACGAGTCTTGCCGATTAATTGGCCCCAATCCGAGTACGGTTTTGGCTTAGCGGCCGAGAGACGCTATGCGGGTTGCATTAATCTTCAGTCCGATGCAACAAGAATGACCTGATTCGCTAATCTAATTTTGAGCCCCCACAAGAGGTGGTATCGAGCTATGTTAAAATCTGAAAGGATAAATTAGATCATTAGATAATAGAACTTAGGAAAGAGTTTTCTCTGGAAAGCTATTTTAACTTAGTATTCTTAATTGTGAAATGTTAGAATGCTAGCCTTTTCCTCTATAGCTTCTTTTTCGATTTCGAATCTTCAAAGTGAATTTCTGCTCACTGATTTTCAAACCTTGTTTTCTCGGGACTAGAGTGAAGTAGGAAAATGGGATTTATTCTATTCCCTTTCTCACTCAAAACCTTAAGATAGAGTTTGGGAAGTCTTACCTATTTAACGATTAGTTACTCGTTGTTTAAGGATAGGATTAAGGCTTCGGTCATGCTTTTGCAGGTTGTTACGTGTGGTAGTTGTTTGGTTTCTCTCTTTGGTTTGTTTCCGTTAAGGTTTTGCTAACTAGTTCTTTTCTTGCTTTAGATGTCGGGTCGGCTGGGAACCTCGTTTCTACACGCGTGCTATCCTGGAGGGTTCTGCTCGTGCCACCCTTTCGGAGATGATGCGCCGTGTTGGGTTCATCGAGCCGCCAGAGTTCATGATCTCAAGCGCTGGACTCAGCCCGAGATCCTCTCTTTTTGTGGCCGAGGTCACCATTCGAGGTCGCCATGCAGAGAGCGATCCACGTCTCTACTATGGCACAGCTCCGAAGTCCTCTCAGCGTTGCTAGATGGGGCGTATATGGCAATCGCTTCGACTCCGTTCGACCTTCCCGAGCTGTCGCAGATGTTTCCGGTTGTCCTCTCGTGAGCCGGACGGCCAGGCAAACCTCTATGCACAGTGAATCCGCAGATGGATATAGTGGAAGCTTGGCGAGGTTGGAGTGCGTGCGAGCTATTGATGTACACCGCTTCGCCTTCGGGACGAGCCACGGTCGCTTCGCCGTCGTATTTACGAGCTAGAGAGCCATATGGCACCGTTTGTCAACCATGGCTTTTTCACCACCGAGATGATCTCACGGGGAGCATGATGAGCTTGAGACGGCAGAGGAGCTTCCTCGCCCTTCACGGATCCTACCGTCGGGTCTCCCGCAATGCCAGGATGTCGGTGCGAGGTAGCGGCCGCCGTCGTGTCTCACCAGGCGCCTGGAGCCTCGTCAAGTGCAGCACCGGTCGTAACCTCGTCTTTGGCGGTCGTGAGTACGAGCTGATGTACCCGTGGAGTCTTCTACTTCTTCTGCAGCTCCAGGCCCTTCCGACGTTCTGCCGAGAATGGTGGGGATGTGTAGATCTGGATCTTAGGAGTCCTGTGTGTATTAGGTAGCATCAAGCTTCGCTTTTGTCGTTGATACGAGCTGGCCGGTGATGTACTTTTGCATGCAGAAGTCATGTTGGAACTTGCGTAGTGGAATGATGATGTAACATAAATGAAGTCAGAGCGCGCCAAGACGTGCTTTATCGTCACCCGTAAATCTATCGCCATGAGATCCTTTTCGCTGCAATGCGTGTTTCGCTATCTTGTGTTGCTGCGAATCTTATTAAATACATATAAATCCTGCAGTGATCTGTTATGTCGTCTCGGTTCTCGTGTTGCATCCGTTGTTCACGTTGTTGAACCTTATGTAAACAGGATGCCGAGGAGACGGCCAGTCCAGCGACATTACGGCCGAAGTGCAGCGCGAAATGAGCCGAATCCAGCCGTATTAGAGCCGAACCCCTCACATCATGATCCGCCACAGCAGGGATCCCATAGCCATGTTTCGCGACATTCTAATGACCCGATGGCGTCATCACATGGACGTCGGGAAGTACAGAGTGAGGAATTACCTCCTCCTCCGTCCATGGCCCAAATCTTGGTGATGCACTCGTTTACTTGAGAGATTGGTGCAGAATTCGAGAATCTGGGTGCCGCTGCTTTTGGAGGTGTGGCAGCAATGCAACCCTGCACTGGTGGCGAGTTCCAACGGACTCGCCACCGAATTTCTCCGTGGCCACGATCCTTTGGACGCGACGGTAGCTCCATGACATTGAAGATAAACTTGAGTTAGCTAGATGCACGGATGAAGAGAAAGTCCAATATGCTGCACATTATCTCCAAGGAGCGGCGGCAGATGGTGGAACAGTTTTAAGACTATTCGCCTGTTGGACAAGTTACCACATGGGCAGATTTCAAGGAAGCTTTCCGCGATCCATATTCCCTCCAGCTTGATGGAGATAAAGAAGAGGGAGTTCTATAACTTGAAGCAAGGATCCATGTCCGTTATGGACTATCTGCATAAGTTCAACTACCGACTCGTTATGTAGCCGATGAGATTCCGGCGAGGCCCTAAAACCGCTTGGTTCCGGAGCATTTGAATGATGAAGTTAAACATTCGCTCGCAGCTCTTGATTTCCCTAATCTCCGTGAATTAGTGGATAAGGCGATTCGGGTGGAAGACAAAGTGCAAAGGCTGTTGAAAATCGAAAACGGAAGTGGTGGCCCAAAAGCAGCCGATGCGGGCCCGTCGAGGTCTCGCCCTGGGAAGGTCGCCGGTGTTCGACCCATCACTTCTCCTCCAAAACCTCAACGACCTGTTCCTCGTGCCTCTCAATCTGCGGTTCAATCCTATAACCGCGGTGGGCAGATGCAAGGAGGACAGCAAAGGGGGACGCCGCTTTCATGCTTTGCATGTGGACAGGTTGGCCATTTTGCCAATGTTTGCCCTCATCGTCGACCCCTACCGACTCGCCCTTCAACTCAAAGCGCTCCGGTTCGTCCTCAAGCTCCTGTTAGTGGACGTGGTGGTCATCAGGTTGGCCGAGGGAGCCTCGTTCTGCAGAGTCCTGCTCAGGGTCGTCTTAATCTGGTGACAATGAGGAAGCAAGTATTGCACCAGATGTGGTCCTCGGTATGTTTCTTGTGCATTCAGCTCCTACTGTGGTTTTGTTTGATTCGGGAGCTTCCCATTCCTTTGTGTCTTCAAGGTTCGTTAAGGATCAAGGGATTAGGACCAGTTTACTAGGCAATTACATGCTAGTTCATTCCCCTGGCTCAGTCCTTCGGGCTCAATGTATTTGCCTAGGAGTCCCGATTGAGATTGAAGGAGTGCGATTTAGTGGAGATTTGATTCAGATTGATACATCTGGACTTAATGTAATCCTAGGAATGGATTGGTTATCTAAGAACCAAGGACGCATTGATTGTGCCGAACGTTCTATTTCCTTGGTGAATCCAGATGGCATCCAAGTCAAATTTAACTCCAGCCCGTTATCGGTGCAAAAGCCCACTCTTCATTCCTTGTCTATTCTCGAGATGGAACAAGTACCGGTTGTCTGTGAGTATCCCGATATTTTTCCTGAAGAATTACCGGGATTGCCTCCTGACAGAGACTTGGAGTTCATTATAGATTTGCTACCTGGAATAAAGCACCAATATCCAAGCGCCCTTATCGGATGCCCTCGGATGAGTTGATCGAACTCAAGAAGCAACTCAAGGAGCAGCTAGCAAAGGGTTTTATCCGTCCTAGCTCTTCGCGTGGGGTAGTCCAAAGTGCTCTTCGTTAAGAAAAGGATGGCGATCTTCGCGTAATGCGTCGACTATCGTTCGCTGAGCGAAGTCACCATTAAGAACAAGTATCCTTCCGCGGATTGATGATTTGTTTGATCAATTGAGCGGAGCTCAGATCTTTTCTAAAATCGATTTGAGGCTTGGGTACTTCCAACTTAAATCCGACCGGAGGATATTCGTAAAGCTGCGTTTACTACTCGCTACGGATTTGCGAGTATACTGAGTTTCCTTTGGTCTTACCAATGCCCCGCCACTTTCATGAACCTCATGAACAAGGTATTCATGGAATACCTGGACAAATTTGTGGTGGTGTTCATTGATGATATCCTCATCTACTCCGTAGTGAAGAAGAACATAAGCTCCATTTGCGGTTAGTGCTCGACAAACTTCGCGAGCACCGACTTTATGCAAAATTCAGCAAGTGTGAGTTCGGCTCAAGGAAGTTGCATTCTTAGGGCACGTTCTTTCCGGAGGTGGAGTCGCAGTTGATTCGAGTAAGGTGCAGGATGTAATTGCTTGGGAGCAGCCACGACTGTTCACGAGATCCGAGTTTTCTCGGTCTTGCCGGTTACTACCGACGGTTCATCGAGAACTTCTCCAAAATCGCTAAACCGTTGACAGAACTACTCAAGAAAGAAAAGAAATTTGAGTGGTCATCAAGTTGTGAGGCAAGTTTTCAAGAATTGAAGCGAAGACTTACCTCTGCCCCGATTCTTGTTTTGCCAGATATACATAAGAGCTTTGACGTTTTCTGTGATGCTTCGCGTCAGGGTCTCGGTTGTGTACTGATGCAAGAGGGCAAGGTTGTAGCTTATGCTTCACGACAACTGAAACCTCACGAAGCCAACTATCCAACTCACGATTTGGAATTGGCAGCAGTCATTCATGCTCTAAAACTGTGGCGTCATTATCTCATTGGAAACAGATGTGAGATATTTACCGATCACAAGAGCATGAAATATTTCTTCACCCAACCAGACCTGAACTTGAGGCAGCGCAGGTGGTTGGAGCTGATCAAGGATTATGATCTGGTAATCCATTATCATCCAGGTAAAGCCAATGTGGTAGCAGATGCCCTCGATGCAAAGCGCACCCCATTGATGCACCGACTTTCATTAGTCAACCTCAAGCGATGGATGAGTTTGGGAGACTCAATCTGGAAGTAGTTCAAGAAGGGTTTGTGGCAGCCCTAACCTTAGAGCCCACTCTTGAGCCCCAAATTCTAGCCGCACAAATCGTTGACGAAAGTGGCTGAAATTAAGCGCACTGAAGGAAAGCGCGCCTTCGGAGTTTTTGGAAAGAAGCGAGATGGAATGGTCATGCGTGGGCGGCGATTATGCGTTCGAATGACCAAGAGATCAAGCAATTGATCTTCAAGGAAGCTCACAATACTCCTCTTCGATCCACCCTAGAAGTGCGAAAATGTACCAGGATATCCGTGTAAGTTTACGGTGGCCTGGTATGAAAAAGGAGATCGCTGAATTTGTCGCTACTTGCGATGTGTGTCGGCCGAGTGAAAGCGGAGCATCAACGCCCTGCGAGTTGCTCCAACCTTTAAAAATTCCAGAGTGGAAATGGGATGAAGTCGGCATGGATTTCATCACCGTCCGCCGAAATCTTCAGGTGGCCATGATTCCATTTGGGTAATCGTGGATCGATTGTCCAAAGTGGCTCATTTTATTCCAGTCCATACCACTTATAATGGGCCTAAACTTGCGAGAACTTTACCGAATCACATAGTCCGACTACATGGTGTTCCTAAGGTCATTGTGTCAGGCCGTAGGACCCAATTTACGCCGCGATTCTCGGAAAAATCTGCATGAACTCCTTGGTACTAAGTTGTTTTTCAGCACAGTATCATCCTCGTGATCGATGGCCAAACTGAAAGAACTAACCAAGTCCTGGAGGATATCTTGAGAGCTTGTGTGTTGACTTATAACACGAAGTGGGAGAAATGCTTAGCTTTTGCTGAATTCTCCTACAACAACAAATATCGTGCAAGTCTCCGGATGTCGCCATTCGAAGCACTTTATGGGAGAAAGTGCAGAACTCCTTTGTTCCGTCTCAAGTCGGCGAAAGACAATTCTTCGCCCTGTTGTGATCCAAGAAGCCGAAAATCATGTCAAATTGATTCGAGACCGACCAAGGAAGCCCGGTCGGCGAGAAAAGTTATGCCGATACTCGTCGCCGCGAACTAAGTTTTGAAGTAGACGATTTTGTCTATCTCAAAGTGTCGCCGCTACGTGGCACTCGCCGCTTTCAAGTTCGTAGGAATTAACGCGCGTTACGTCGGACCGCATCGCATTCTTGCGAGGAAAGGTGAAGTTGCTTACCAGTTGAACTTCCCCTCGCCTTCCGAGGTGCCGCGATGTATTCCACGTATCGCACCAAGAAATGTCTTGAAAGTCCACGTAACTTACCCCATTGGAAACGATTGATCTTCAGCCTGATCTATCATATCGCGAGCATCCGATCCAAGTACTTGAAGAAAGTGGCGCTTTACTCGCAATCAAGTCATCAGAATGCTCAAAATCCAATGGAGTAATCATACCCAGGACGAAGCTACTTGGGAACGAGAAGATCGTCTTAGAATTGAGTTTCCCTCTTTCTTCGTAAAGTTTAGCTAATCTCGAGGACGAGATTATTCCAAGGGGGGTAGGATTGTAACGCCCGTGTTTGTAATTAAGCTTAATTAGGCTAACTAGGTGTGGATTAGTGCTCTGTTTAGTTTCCAGTTTGAATTTGGAGTTATTTGCCTTCGAATTCTGTGTTGTCGTTTCGTTGATCGTTTTCCCCGATTGGAGTCTCAGAATCCGAAATCGGGTGAAAGTTGAAATCGAGAGAACTAGATCCCAAACCTAAGTTGTAAAACCTTTACTAGGACCCCTCGAACCTGTTCCGATAGTCCTTAAGCTAGTTGGTTGAAGAACCATCGCGAAAACTACGTTTTCCCCAAGTTTTACGCTCTTGGCGGCAAGACGCCGCTCCGGCAGATCTTGCCGGCCGCAGCGAGGGCAGCGGGCCGAGCCCTGTTTTGCTCCTGTGCTCGTGGCTATCCATTTGCCTCGGTTTTGTGCCCCCCCTACTCCCTCAAAACGCCAAGGAGCCCCTCCTCTCCCTCTCCTCTCTCATTTTTCCTCCTCTCCTCCTCCTTCTTCCTCTCTTCTCCTTCCTCTCTCTCCATTGGAGCTCTCTCCTCCTCCTTGCCATTTCCAGTTGGTTGAAGCTCCAGGAGGCTGTGTGGGAGCAGGAGCAAGGGTGGAGAAGCGTCTAAGCTGTCAAGGAACTCCACAAGAGGTAGGGCTTGAAGCTAAACCTAAACCCTAGGTGCAGATGCAAACCCTAGCTCTTCCCTGGCTTGTAATCGTTCTTTACGTCCTAGTTAAACCATAGAAACCCTAGTTCTTGTGGTGCATAGTTGTTTTCCAAGAAGTTAAACCTAGGTCAAGGGTAGAAGGATCCTTCTGCGTGATCGAGTAGTTTCGGTAACCCTGATCTACGCATCGTTGGACTCATTCGCTGCAAACGCCTTTTCTTGAATTTTCGGAGCTCTTCTTTTTGGAACCCTAGCTCCGGAAAGTCGGGAAATGACCTACGGATGTTTTCTTAGAGCCTCGTAAGTCGATTCCTGCGGAAGAATCGAGCTTGAACTCGATTCGGAGCGAGAATCGGATTTGGAGAGTATATTTAGGTTTTCGGGTAGTAGAAGTCGAATAGCTTATTTCGGAGTTTCCAATCAGTAGTTAGATCACGTAGAACCCTAGTGCATTTTTGGACCTATTGCGCTTGTTGCGAATCCGTCGTTCCGAAGGATTTGCAAAAGATGCACTCTGGGCATTCGGAGCAATTTCAAGTTCCGAAGTCCCAAAGTTCACAAGTCTAGCGCACATAAGTCCCAGTCGTAGAGAATCCGTTGCCGCGAAGAAACTCGAGTTTCGACACCTTCTGTGTCGAAATCCATTTTCGCGTCATTAACGGGGGAGAAAAGATCCGAAAAGTGAAATTTTGCGCAAACGAGCTCGGAACTTGACGAAACCTGCGTGAATAGGTCCCATGGGTCCCCAGGAACCTATCCATGCACTTATGTCAAAGTTAGGAGATTAATGCGTAAAATCTCAATTTTGGAAACACAGTCTCGAGGTGGCCGGCACTACCCCGGGCAAGGGCGGATCTTGCCGGGTGGGAGCGGCACTACCGGGCTTAGGACGCCGTAGTTATTTTCCAGAGAGCAACCCTTTTGGATCCTCGAGAGCGGCACTACCGCGCTTGATGCCGGTCTTGCCGGCCAGAGTGGCACTACCGCCCATTCAACAACTTGCCCGGCCTCTAGAAGAAAAATTAGGAT
Source organism: Rhipidocladum racemiflorum (assembly GCA_036346355.1). NCBI lineage: Eukaryota > Viridiplantae > Streptophyta > Magnoliopsida > Poales > Poaceae > Rhipidocladum > Rhipidocladum racemiflorum. The sequence continues at coordinate 13,539,317 of CM070584.1, forward strand.
TTCTTTTTCCGTCTAGGTTTTGTTTTCCGATTTCGCTTCTTTTTGGATTTCGATTGCTTCTTTGCCTATTTTGATCGATGATTTCGGTCTCGTTGCTTTCCGTGTAGACGTAGACGCTTGAGCGTCGCCGACGATCCCGACTACGTCCGGAGACCGATTTCACCGAAGAGCAAGCAGGCAAGCGCCTCCTTGACCATTTCCAATCCCATATTTGCAAATTCTTATGTTTGATTTCCAAAACTATTATGCATGCTCATAAGTTTATTAAAAGTGATAATTTGTGGGAAGCGATGAGTTAAGCCAGAAAATTGTTGGATTACCTCAATCTAATCCGAATATGCTATCCTTGATAGACTTAAGAATAATTTAGACACATTAGTAAGTGTCGGAGGGTATTAAAGAATAATAGTTGCATATGCTTAGTTCAGCAATAGAATTGGTTGCGAGGAGATCATGACGTTCTTATTCATAAACTCCTGGAACTATAGGATGGGTGAAGGGTGTCCGTTGGAACCTGAGGTTTTGGGGTTTTGTTGGAAAAAGGGAATGGTTGCGTGAGTAAAATGGAAAAGCTTGGAGAGATTAGACCAGGCGAGATGTTTGGTGGTTCGGAGTTGGTGGTGTTTGGCGGGTAGTGGTTCCGGTTGGAAGGTGGGTTTGTGTTCGGATTGGTTGTCGTGCCGTTATTGGTTTGGAGTGGTTTGGTCGAGTTGGTCCCTTGCTATGGGGAGGTTGAGGGCTAGTGTGTGCTCGGTGGGGCCGCTAGTGCCGACCCTCTGTGGCCATAGCAAGTGGGTTTGGAAGATCTCGCCTGAGTCACCCTAAGGACCGAACTTGGTGCTATTTCACTGGGTATAAATTCGTGCAACCACATGTGCCAGTATGGGATGGCCTCGACCTAGTGCGGGGAAAAGGATCGAGACCTGCATCATTGGAGGGCAAAGAGGATTGGATGCACCTGTGGTGTCGGTGCATTCTAGGGACTTTCTTGTCGAGGCATCGAAGGAAAGTTTACCCAATACAGCGGTAATGCCTACTACAGGGGGTCGGCTAGTGGGTGCCTATTGGAACCACCGTGGCCTCTGTGGCTGTAGTTAGGGATGCACGTTACCGGGCAGTGCAGGATTAGAACTCAATTCTTTCGAAAGGTTCCGTCCTTTGTCTAGCAAATCGGGTACTTGGTATCGCGAGGCATGGATGACATGATTGCTAGAACGCGTGTCATGTGGAGTACAGATGTCTGATCTCTGCAGAGATAAATAAACTAATCGATTAGCCGTGCTCACGGTCATGAGCAGCTTGGAAAGTACTATCAAGTATAGATTTTGGAGTGCAGGTTGATTTCGGAAAAATGGGTTTCGAGGTTGGATCGTGTTGGTTGGGTGTGTGTGTGTTTGAGTCTTGGGTTCAAAAGGTGCAGGTGAATGGCTGGTTTGGTGGAAGGAATGGTTGGAGTCTTTGGTTTGGTTAATCGCTGGTATATTGTTAATTGTTCGAAAAGTTTTCTTCACTCAATTTCTTTCGTAAAATGCGAATGTGAATCTATTATCATATTGTAAGCAAAATCCGCTTTGTGCTCAAAAAGACTAGTGTAGTAACCTGTTATTCATTGTTTCAACCTGCATTTTATATGTATACATTCCATACACTAAAGTCTTGCGAGTACATACGTGTACTCACCGCTTGCTCTAACGGATTTTGGTCGAAGGAGAAGAAGCGGTAATGACGCAGATGTTCCAGGCGAGTCACGGTTCGTGGATGGCCTTAACGATTCTGCTTTGGGGCTTAGCTGGGTTATCATCCACCCGATTGCCTGGGGTGGAGGCACACTGCGTGTTCTTCTTTTGGTGTTTCCCGGTCTTTGGTGTTTCTTTTGGACTTGTTCCTACTGTAAGCCGTGACTGTAAGTTAAACTATTGTAATAACGTTACCTTTTGGTGTAATATATTTACTCTTGCATAGTTGAGACTGTCTTGTATGACAACGCGTGGAGTACTGGAGCTCTTGATCCAGGGAACCAAGATACTATGCACGCGATTGCGGAAGCTTCGAGTTGGGATCAATCAGTTGGCAGGTATACTCCTCACGAGTCTTGCCGATTAATTGGCCCCAATCCGAGTACGGTTTTGGCTTAGCGGCCAGGAGACGTTGCGGGTTGCATTAATCTTCAGTCCGATGCAACAGTAATGACCTGATTCGCTAATCTAATTCCGGAGCCCCCACAGTGTTGGATCACATTAGCTTGTTGAGGCAGTAGTAGTCTCGTCCCAAGAGTATCCACACTAACAAGAAGAAGACTCCGCTTTCCGATCTACTAGAACCCCCACAGTACGACCCTCTTAGTTCTGACCAGCATTAGTCTTTTGACTTCGGTTCTCCCTATAGCTCTGGTGCTTCTTTATTTATAACCAAGGAGTCGAAATAAGATAAACCTGAAATGTTTCTGTTTCGTAACTGAATAGGATCCGAGATAACCTTTACCAATTCAAATTCTTATCGGAACTGACTCCCTATTTATTCATATTAAATTAATCCGAACCATATATGCTTTGAAAGACCATGTGGAGGTCTATCTAGTTTGGGATGAGTTATTGACTGTGTTTGAGTATGTGGTGCTCAAGGTTAAGTTTGATTTTAATTCAATTTTAAATTTGAAGCAATTTGAGCTGCTGTTTGTGTTGGGGTGGCACAACCGGCCTGGGATGGGGGGTAGTGCCGGCCTGTCGGAGCTACTGGCCATGGGGTAGTCTTTTTCTAGAGAGTAGTCTCTTAGGTGTTTCTAGGGCGAGCAGTACTACCGGCCATCTGGGAGCGGCACTACTAGCCCAGAAGCGCGGAAGTTATTTTTCAGAGATGGTCACTCGGGAATTTTATAGGCAGCGACATTACTGGCTACCTGGGAGCGATAGTACCGATGGTGTGGTACTACCGGCCCCAGATGGGCGGTAGTGCTGACTTTACTGTGAAGTTGGGTTTAAATGTTTAAATCTTATTGATTTAATTGCACTTATTGTGAGCAGTGCTATGTGATGTGTTTCTTGCCTGTGTGGTTGCATGACTTCGGAGCTAGATCATGGTGAGGCAAAGGTGAGACCAAGACTATGCTAGGAGAGGTGAGATCCAGAATGGTCGAGGGACGCCGGAAGATGATTGAGGTTGGAGGTGGTTGCAAGCTGGGAAGACAAGGAAGCTGAGCATGAAGCACTGGTGATGGACATGGCAAGCAATGGCATGAATCGGGACTAAGCTCAGGGAGGAGTCAAGGTCCATAACGATGAAGGTAGCAGATGCCGCCATGGTGAAGTGGAAAAGGACACGTGGTGTTGAAGTGAATTGGGCCCGTTTGCAAGCGAAGGACTGTTTGGAGGAGTCCAGATGCGTGAGAGGCTTGATGGCAAGTCATTGGGGCCACGTGGAAAGCATGAAGCATGGCGATGCTTCGAGGAGAAGGAAGACTGGTCATTGATGCAAAGTGGTCATTATACCGTTGTTAGAGCGATTTGGAAAATTGCGGTGGTGGCATAAGTGGTTTAGGTGACACCAGTGTAGGTTGTGGATGCAAATCCAGGATCGTGGAGCGAATTTGGCGTCAATGTAATGGCTGTTTTGAAAAGCGTGCTTGTGTGAGTTGAAAACCCGTTAAAGTTGTTGGGTTTTGGGTTAGCCCTTGTAATAGTGGATGGTATCCACTTGTTATGTTCAGGTTTAGGGTTAGGGTTGCCTCCTCTATATAAGACCTTGAGAGGCATAGAGGGAGGTAAGTCTCTAGACTCTAGATTAGGGCTTCCAAAATATTTTATGTTCTTGTGTTGTGTGTGTGTGTGTTACTTGGGAGCTTTGCTCTCAGCTGAGAGGTTGTGTAAAACCTTATGATCTGATTGCAAATCATGTTCCTGCTCAAATTTTTGTCTCAACTTTGATCTTCTACTTGCTTTGTTCTTGATTTTTCTTGTGGTTCCTTTCTTGTTTGATCTCGTGCTACCAAGGATGTGTGATTGCGAGATGTATCCTTTTTAGATCATCTTCTCAATCACCTTGGCAAGCTTCTTGATCAACCAAGTTTCTTCAAGAAACCGAGTTTTGAGTTGAGAAGGAGGTTCTTGAGCTAGATCTTGACCCTACTCGTTTGAGACATCTTTCTTGAGTGTTCTTGTTTGCTTTGGTGCGTGGGAGGCTATCCAAGATCATTTTGATCATTCAAACCCCATGTCAAGGCCCTAACTTCAAAAATTCTTGGAAATCCGGAGTATCCGGATTAAACATCTGGAATGTCCGGATTAAATGTCCGGAGTATCCGGATTAGCTCGCCCGAACACCCCAACCCGGAGTATCGGACTAATTGTCCGGAGTGTCCGGGTTAGTGCTACCGAAGACCCCAACCCGGAGTCTCCGGGTTAATTATCCGGAATGTCCGGACTTATCGGGGGTTGGGTACAAAACTCCGGTTGTCTTAGCTCCTCATTCACTCCCTCCGCACTATTGGCTCTCCTCCTCTCCCGTGAGCTCTCCTCCACCCCAAGCACGTCTCCGGCGACCTCCCGTGCTCCTCCCCGGTGACTCCTCCACTCCGGTGTCCTCAAGCTCTTCTCCAAGCCGGTGTCCTCCTTCCCCTACGTGATTTCCCCTCCCTCTCCTTCACCCCCCTTGAAGGTGAGACCTCTTCTTGGAGTCTATTCGTGGGTTCTTGGGCTCTAGGGCGTCCATGGGGTTGGATTTGGGGTTTGGTGTGTAGATTGGGGGTTTGGGGTTAGCTTAGGAATGTTAGGGTTTTTGGTGGGTGGTTAGATTTGGGGTGGTTTTGGCAATGTGGGTGTTGGGTGAGAGATCGGGGGTAGATGACGCCGTACCAAGTGTTCGATTAAGTTTTGGTTGGAGCTTTTAGAAGTAAGCGTCGTTTCCTCGTGTTTGGGCTAGCTCGGAGCCTCTCCGGCTTAGCCGCGTGTAGGATAGTTGTAGATCGGGTTTTCGCGGGATCGTAGAGCTTGGCGGCACTTCGATCCATCATGTTAGTTGGGCTAGTTGCGCCAGGTCCGGAGTGTCCGGACAAATGGTCCGGACTATCTGAGTTATCCGGACTATCCAGATTAAATATCCGGATTGTCCGGCTTTACCTAGTCTGTCTCGGTGGGGTTTGTAATTGTTTTTCAATTCAATTGCATTGCATGCATCTCATTCATGCTGTGACACCACGGAGTGTCGTAACCTTATAAAAAGTGAATAATGAGGTTAAAAACATTATGAAATATGGTATTGGAGGTTTTTAGCGCTTCCGGACCGTTTCCGGGGTTTTGGGCCTTCCCGGGGGAGTTTGGGCCTTAAAGAAGGGGTTGTGGGCTTTGGTGGGATGGAGTGGGAATCCATTTAGGATTAGGAAAGGGGCTTAGGGCTGGTAAAGGGGGGTTTCCCTGCCCCTTGGTGTGCCCACCCCCTTGTTGCCCTACCTTGCGCCCCACCACCTCTCCTCCTCCCTTGCCTAGCCGCCCCACCCTCTCCCTTGGCCGTGCGCCTCCCCCTCCCCTTGTCCCCTTGCCTCCCCACCTCTCCACCACCTCTCCTCCACCCCCTTGCTGCCCTAGGGTGGCCTCCCCACCCCTGCACCTCGTGGATCCATCCATTGGAGCGAGGAGCGTGGAGCGAGGAGCGATCCGGGAGGAGTTTCGTTGGGATTTCGGTCGTCGGGCGAAGGTATGGCCATGGGATTCCTTGGGGTTGGGCTAGGTACTGTTCTAATGGTGTTTATCATGATTTTAGATTAATTGGTGGTGCTGGACTTGAGTAGATTGGATTAGATATAGATGTTGCCACCTTTCTGTTTTGGGACAGCATGAGCAGTCGACCTAGGGTTAAGTTTTTCGCCAATTTAGAGTCCGAATATGGCCGTACGGATGTTGAAGAAGTTGTAGATAATTTCATTATCTTTCAGTGGATATAAAGAACGTTAAATTCCGCCCAGCTGTTTGAAAGTTATGGCTGTTTTACCGAGCGTGTTAAAATCTGTGACGTGATTGGAACAGATCACGGTAATCTGTAGATTAAACAACTTTAGAGTCCGAATCAGTCTTTCCATATACCTAGAAAAAGTTGGGAAATTTCCTAAGCTACGCGAGGATGTACTCGTTTAATTGATTCGGAGTCCCAGAACTCAAGTTATGCCTTGTTGAAGGCTGCTGTCCCGACGGGACAGAACCTCTGTTTTTGGTTATTGCGAGTACTTGGCAATGTCGGGGTAGATGAGGGTTTGCGTACTGTTTTGTGGGCGTGATTGTGAGTGTGTGGTACCTTTGTGCAGGTGGTGTGACACCGGGGGTACCTTCTACTTCCCGCCAATCCATCGCCTGTGGTTGAGGCAAGTGTATTGTAATGAATAGCGGTTTGTAGGTTGCTAGTTGAGACTAGATGAGATGGATTATATGAGATGATCACTTGCCATGCTTTAATGCTTTCCAATGATATGATGAGTATGTTTATCATGTTATGATGCCATGTGTTAATGTACGAGTTAATTATGATGTTGGCATAATAGCATACATGGCATGATTACATGGCCCGGGCGGTGAGAAAGTCATAACTAGTCCGGGAAGGTCGGTGAGAAAGTTATGACTAATCCGGAGAGTCAATGAGTAAGTCCTACATCGTGATTCCATTCACCGCGGTGAACGGAAGCGAGGAGTAGGCACCCTCCATCTTCGGGATGGAAGGGGGGAGAGGGTGCACACCGACGGGTGTGTACTCAACCATACCGGTATGAGTTTCCAAGGAGACATGAGCATAGCATCGCATTGCATACATATTGAGGATGAAAATGTTATGTGATTATGAATGAGATGGTTTACATGATATGAGTTATTATTGCCATGAAATTGTTCTTGTTGTATCATTGCAATATGCTTGCTGAGTTTTGAACTCACGCTTGTGTTTTCTTGATGTTTTAGGTACCATGAGATCGGCATGAGGGGAAGGGAAATAGTCACACGTCCGCACGTAGCTTCGCTCATTTTGATTCCACAAGTCATTCAATTAGCTTTAATAATAAACTGCGTGTGATTATTATTGTTTTAAGGTTTAGCGTTGCTATATGAGAGTTTTATTGTTCGTTCGACTCTTGGAGACATTAAGTGCTTGGTATTAGACTTATTTGGTCGTTAAGTCTTTAATTATTGTTGTTTTAGCCGTCTCACTTATTGCCTTATATTGTTTAACTGTGTTGCTCCTTCAATTCATGTTAAAACAAAGGAGATGCTGCCGAAATCTCGGTTTTTAGCATGTGCGCCTTTGCTGGAATTTATGTTTAATTGTGGTATTTAGATGTTGTTTAGCTTATGTTTGGTAGCATTCAGGCATATTAAATGCCGGGGTGTTACAGTTGGTATCAGAGCGGGCTGTAGGTCCTTGGAATGTGTATTTTTAGTGTCATACCTTAAGTTGCAACTAAAATATGATGTGGAATAACTTAGAAACATGGCTTAGGTTCTAACTAAAACTTTGTTATAGGATAGTAACATTAAAACTTGCAAAAGTGGTATAACTAATCTAAAATTTGACACACTTGGTTGCACAGTAGGATGGAGTTTTGGTTCATCATTGCATCACGCTTGATTATTTGATGAAGATTATGCCTATGATGATGGTTGATCGTTGTACTTGATTATTTGATGTTGTGCTTTTATTTATGTGGTTGGATGGTTGTCTGTTTGTAGCAACCATGCCGAGGGGTAGAGGCCGTGGTCGCCGTGGCTGTGGAGGCCAGGGGCGAGGTTCTTAGAGAGCTGCGGAGTCTGTTGCTGAGGGTAACGTTTCGCTCAATGCTCATGGGCCAGCTCAGGAGGAGCTTCCAGCGACACAGTCAGGGGCGCAGGTACCCGCCGCCAATGAGGATTTAGTTCAGGCTCTGCAGAGGGAGATCCAGGAGCTGCGCTTAGCTAGCGAGCGGGCAGCCCTATTTGTTGTGCCTCCCCCTGCAGCGGCCCCAGTTGTTGCCCCCGCTGTGCCGGAGCCGAGGATGAGTCTCCGGGAGTGGATGTCCCTCCGTCTTGACACTTTTGACGGAGCGGGCACGCCGATCCAATCCGCAGATTGGCTGCGGTACATGGAGAGGCAGTTTGAGGTCCTAGAGTTGACCTCGGTCCAGAGGGCTCGCTTTGTGGCCTTTCAGCTGAAAGGCCAAGCTGATATCTGGTGGGAGGGGGTTCTGCCTGCTAGAGCCCCCGATCTTGGTCGATCACACAGGAGGACTTTGTGGCTCGCTTCGAGCCAAGTTCTACCTGCAGTCTTTCCTTGAGCGGATGGAGCATACTCTGACGACTCTTTCCCAGGGAAAGAGGTCGGTGGCAGAGTATGAGGTGGAGTTCAACAGCGTGGTGCGCTTCGTGCCGGCTGTGGCAGATGACGACTGGGAGAAGGCAAGGAGGTTCCGTAGGGGCCTCAACCAGGAGTTCAGGGTTGTCATGAGGGCGACTGTCCCTCGTGACTTCTGCTCCGTGGTGGAGCAGGCAAAGGGCATGGAACTCGAGTTGGAGCTCTCCCGGGATAAGCAAAACCCGGGTGGTTCAGGGGTTCCTGCGGCAAAGCGGGGCCGAAGAGGACCTTTGGTGGAGGAGGTGGGTCTTCTCAGGGACCCACCTTCAAGAAGTTCAAGGGGGGACAGGGCTCCTCCTCAGGGGCTAAGATGAGGCCGCCCCAGTCGTCTTCCTCACGAGCAGCTGTTCGTCCTGTGCCTGGGCAGGGCATGATGTGTTTCAAGTGCGGTGGTGAGCACCGTGCTTCAGAGTGTGGTTGGTCCGGGAGTTGCAACCACTGTGGCAAGCCCGGCCACATGGGACGAGTTTGCCGGATGAATCCCGGTAGCATCATCAAGTGGGAGACGGTGCCTTCTCCTCCAACTCCAGCGGCGTCTTCCAGAGGTTCGATGCACATGATGGCTGCTCCTGCTTCTCAGCCGCCCTTTGCGTGGGCGCCACCAGCTGCGGTGCCCGCAGCGGCCGTCTGCTCCTCCGCGATTGCCTCCTCCGCCCCAGCCTTGTTGGGGCATCAGCTAGGAGTTGGGGCTCCCTCTTGTCCGGCGCCACCAGGAGTGTACGCTTTGCCGATCGGCCGAGTCACGGGCATCGAGAGGTGGTTTCGTGTACTCTGCTCGTGGATTCCGTTGATGCCCTTGTTTTGTTTGATTCGGAGCATCCTATTCCTTTGTGTAAATGCGAGTTTGCTAGTAGAGCTAAGCTGGGAGTTTAAGCGGATTTACGAGTCCGTGTTAGTCGGTTCTCCTGGGGTTTGATTGCTAGCTCTTTGGTTTGCCCGGTTGCACCATTGCCATTGATGATGAGGTTTTCTTTGCCAATCTTATGGTGATCGGTTGGCTCCTTTTGATGTCATTTTGGGCATGGACTGGCTGCATCGATCTGTGCCAAGATCTGTTGTTTCTGAAAGACGGTTGCCTTGCAGGCCCCGTCAGGGATAGAGTTGACCTTTCAGGGTGGTTTACCTTCCAGTTCCGTCTTTGCTTTGGCCAGTCTGTTTTCTGGTCGCCGTTTGAGGCAGTTGGGTTTCCTCATGACCTTGTCTGAGAAGCCATCCTCTTCAGTTTCCATTGAGGAGATTCCTGTAGTGAAGGAGTTTGTTGATGTGTTCCCTAATGAGTTGCCTGGTCTACCTCCCGTGAGGAATGTGGAGTTTCGTATTGATCTTGTTCCGGGCACTCGACCTATTTCTATCTCTCCATACCGCTTGGCTCGTCCTTTTCAAGACGAGTTGAAGAAGCAGTTGGAGGATTTGTTGGCCAAGGGCTTTATTCAGCGTAGCGTTTCGCCATGGAGAGCACCCGTTCTCTTCGTCTCGAAGAAGGATGGAAGATGGCGCATGTGCATTGATTATCGTGCTCTTAATCAAGTGACAGTCAAGAACATGTATCCTTTGCCTCGCATCGAGGATCTGTTTGACCAACTGAAGGGAGCAAAGGTGTTCTCCTGTCTTTGCCGGCCTTCGTGCCTTGCTGCTGTTGTTGTGGGTTGTGGTCTCTTTGTGCCGGGGTTTTGTTTGGTTGGTTTGGTTAGTCTTGCTTCCACACGTGTCTGGCTGTGGGGTCTTCGAGTTCGTTGCCCCCTTTATGCAAATTGATGTGATACAAGGTTGTAAACCGGTATGCGGGGATCCTGGGCGTGTTTCGGGTCGCATACCGGGGGAATACCGGGATTGTTGTCGAGTTATTCGAAAAGTCTCACTGTCGTCTCAGTTGGGCTTGGGTGCTAGCACCGCGAACGCCCTCGGCGTTCCGTTGTTAGCCTCCAAATCCGATGGGGTTGACCGAGTCTTCAAATAACCCGAGGATGGTCTGGGCGGCTCCTCACACCCCACGAGCAATCTTGGAGTGAATATTTTGTTTTGGTCCTCATTTTTATGCACTCTTACTTGAACCGAAAAAAGGATAGAATTTTGATGTCAATCCTTACAATTGAATATTGAAATATATTCCTGATACCATAGGAAGGTACCTACAAATTTTCATAGGGTTTGGATTAGCCAATCAAAAGTTACACGAATTTTTGGATCTTGAACTTGCGCTAATTCTCTATTTTTTACTGTAGCACCACACTACCACTACAGTAACCTAGTAGTACGAGGGTTACTACTCATTCCCGCACTATCAACCTCTGTAGTGCGGTAGTACCACCCTTGAGCTGATTTTTTAGAAGGCTTTCTTCTTCTACACTTCTAAGGTCATGGGTGGTTTTGGTAGGTTCTTTGGGGGAAATTTAATTTGAGATCATTCACTCCCTCTTATTGTCATTTAGATCCTTCATGCCTGTTGTTTTGGATTAAAATAATCCAAATCAAACTAGGACTTATTCCGTATTTAATAATTCTAATGTATTAATTACTAATGGGTTTCCATCCTTGAGTGTGACTCCATGGCCCATTGTGATGTTGGTTGTGTTCGAATCACCATTCAACGCACAAGTCATAAGCGGTTACTAGCAGAATATTATGACTACCCAAAAGACACGGATATCATTATCCGATAAGCCATCAAACAAATATATATTCGATCCTTTTATCACTTTCAGATATCGAGATTAAACACAAAACAAGATATGTGTCATCTTTGTGCTATTTAATTTATTGCACCTCGACCTACTCGAGCACAGCCATGCACATTCTTTAGTTTCTTCTTCGAGTGTCCTTAAGATATCTTTATCCTCGTATAATGAGGATAAAGTGTCATCTTGATCATACACATCCTTCCACATGTGTTAACACATTCTCGAGTGTAACTAATGTAGTTATCATGTCACGGACAACGATTAGTAACATAAAAAAAATATGATCCTCATGTTGGAATCCATGTTTGTCTCTCAGATCAGATCAATCATAAACATTGTATGAATCTAACCAATGACACACATGTAATGCTCACTGCAGTATTTCATAATCGGTCTATCCAATAACATGTTCACCAACACGTTATCCATATAATTGTTTTTATATTGCATATCCATGATCTGTACAACATGATCATCACACAGCCATATGCTTGTCTATATAAATAAGCAATTGATGCTCCAATCAATTAAACGACAAGGAACAATTTATAATAATATCATAAACGTACAGAGTTTTATGAGAAAATCACATACTTAATGATTTATAATATGATATTTATTATAAACCATAAAAAAACAAAAATATCTATTAATCATCTCTATCATTAATGACTATAGGATATTTTCAACACCAACTTCGGTTGGATGCGGGAAGTTCAACCTTCACATTTTGCTCAAGATGGATATGACATGACTTGCCTACCCTTCTCTACGCGCTGTCAACCTATTAACTATACCATTCCCATCAACACCTTTTTTAATATCCATGAATTTCTATTGACTTGCCGCTGATTGACACCCGCTGCTAACTCCCATAGGCGGCGGCCGGCACCATCGTCGCTTCGTTCTGCCGCCGCTCTCCACTGTAGTTTTGTCGCTGTCCAAAGATTCTAACGATACAACTAGCTCTGTAAATGAGTCAAAGTTGAGTGAGCTTGATTTTTTTAGCTTAAACTCAGCAAAAACATAAACTAAGTTTGAACGAACTTAAGTTAGAGTCTGAATCAAGACTTAGGCTCGAGCTCAACTTGAATAAGTTTGGTAACAATAAATAATTCATTTGGCATTATTTTTGAACAATAAAAAAATGTTTGAGCTCGACTCAAGTAAACTTAGTAAGAGTTAACATATAGTAATACTTAATAAGCGATCGGTATATTTACCAAGCTGGTGAGTATTCGATCTCAGTTCGATGAAGCTCGCGAGAATCTTAAGATTTTTTTTATAGTCCTAGATATAAATATTAGATCGAATGACATGATAGCAAACTTCCATCATCATTCTCGGATAAAAGTACACGATAATTATATAGTACATGCATGATGGTGGTCAAACCAAATTTCTAGATCATTTGTCATTGCTCACTGTGGATGACATAATTCGGGGATAGCTAAAGTATTAGCTAAAACAACTACAGTTACTACTACTATCAAAAGGACAGTGCATGCCATCAAAACTGTATCTAATTGGAGAGGCACGCATGCCCTATTAGGTACCCCTAACTAAAGACAAGGCATGTTAATGTTTTGACCAGTCAATGTGAAGTGAGGCCACATGTGTGAGAGTGAGACTACGTCGCGGCTCATCAGAATCACCAATCATGGCCACATGCTCGTGCCGCTCGGCCCCCTCCTTCCACCGTGACTAACTACACACGTGACTAGTAGAACTAATCATATATATATATTCAGCTCCGTGTATTTTTCACGATCTATATATATCTTTATTAAACTTTATACATCAACCAGTTTATTAAAAAATTTAAGCTGATAAGAAAAGATAGCGGTATACATCAACAGCTAATTCCGATGGTTTTTGAGACGAGACACAGGCAGATCGATGTAGTGCGACGAACTTAGTACAGTTAAGCAAGCATCCATATTTTCTTACAAAGTTTAATTGGCTGGTTGGAGTGCATGGATCGATTTCGCAGACGTACCATTCAAATCAATTCAATTTCCACATGAATCGAAGAACTTGCGTTTCAAACGAAACGTCAGATCGATGCTAGTTTTGCAGCACAGTACACTCCCTATGATTTTGTGTCATTTCAAAACATAAACCAAGTCTAGTCAGTTGTCCACTTGCTCAGCGTTAGCATATGCATATATGCTATTTTGAAGGTGTATAAATATCCAATGGGACGGCAACGCTGGTCTCCATCATGCTACCGCGACGTCGACAGATGAGAGGAAATCACCAAGCGGGGAGACAAGATGCCCGGCGCGTCTCGTGGGCTGCCTGGCAAGTTTACTGTATCAGCTGTATCCCTGCTCTGTCGTTTGTACTCAAGACAAACCCGTTATACATACTTTGCCTCTGACCATGCCTCCACCGTATGTTTCTACGTACTCATGACGAATATCATACATACTTCGACTAACTTGAGGCAGGACAGGAATCTATTCATGACAGAGACGGGACTACTACATATATATATATATATATATATATATATATATATATATATATATATATATATATATATATATATATATATATATAGTGGAAAAAAAGAGTGAACAACGCTCTAGCAAGCTCAATGAGTGTATCGCACTGCTCGTGACAACTTTTGGAACGCGTAGATGACACAACATCTTCGGCAAAAGGTATCGAGTAGATATTACACGCTCAGAGAAAGGAGAAGACAAAGTTGCAAATTGAAAAAAAAGTTACTTTATTGTTAAAGTATATTTGTCATAGTGCACATGAGAGGAATCAAGTATGCTCCGTATATTATATTCTATAGATTTCTCGGCTCCCCCACACTGCCATGTCATTTTTTGACGACGTGCTCGCTTGCGGCGCGGCCACGTCATCCTGATTTGCTCACCATCCGGTATGCCGCAAACAATTTATCACGCTGCTCGGTCGCAACCACTCGCGAAGCGCAGCGGGGAGTTTTGCCATTCTCGGCCGCGGTGCGCGTTCCACTTCCCACCCTGCACGCGGCCTGCCCACAGCGTCGGTTTTTTTTTTTTGCAAAAAAAAACTCCATATAAAACCCCTAAATTACATATAGATCCTTTATTTTGCTAAAAATCCCAAAAAAACCCAAATTTTGTTTTTTTCGCATACAGTCCCTCCGAAAATTCCAAAATTATGTCTTGATTCACTTTTTTTTGAGAATACCCCTTCAACAATTTTTTAAATTACATTTATATCCTTTTTTAAAATTATCTAAATTCGTTTCCTTTCCGCGCATGCCCTCCGGAAATTCCAAAATTACGTACGTGTCCGCTTTTCAAGAAAATCTTGGCTCTTTTTTTATGAGAATATCCTCAAAAAATCTAAAGTTTTTTGCCCAGACCGCGCGATTTTTACCATCGGACACGTGACGATTGACACGTTTCTTTTCAAAAAACCTGAAATTCTGTAAATTAGGTCTCTAAAAATTCCATATTTATTTTTCTTTCACAAAGATCACCCGATAATTATGAAATTACAATCTAGCCTCGATTTTTCACGAGAACCTTTCAAAATCTGAAATATGTTTTACGCGTAGACGCATGATGGCGTGCGGCATGCGCCGCGCCCGCGTGCACTACTACAGAAATAGCTTCCAGAAGCGGTTCAAAACCACTTCCAGAAGCGGTTCAAAACCGCTTCTAAGCAACCGCGAGTGATACCCCGAAGGGTATCACAAGCAACCGCTTGTGGTGGTACGACACCAAGCGATAAAAGACTACCAATAATATCGTGGGAATGGGATTCGAACCCACGACCAGCACTCCATCCTCGTGACCCGCTTCATCCATCTAGCCAACCCACCCACGCGTGCTCTCTGATAGAATAGGACACACATTCCTTTTATTATTTCTAAAACTGGGCTTCTACAAGCGGTTCGTGACACGAACCCCTTCTGAAGGGGGTCTTTAGAAGCGGTTCGTGTCACGAACCGCTTCTAAAGCCCCACCTTTAGAAGCGGTTCGTGACACGAACCCCTTCTAAAGCTTTAGAAGCGGTTGGAGACACGAACCGCTTGTAAAGATCTTTAGAAGGGGTTCGTGCCACGAACCCTTTCTAAAGGTGGGGCTTTAGAAGGGGTTCGTGCCACGAACCGCTTCTAGAGATCCCCTCCGGCCTGTTGCCATGAACCGCTTCTGGTGTGAACATTATAACCGGTTCACACCAAACCGTTTCTAATAGACCGCTTGTGATGCCCGGTTTTGTAGTAGTGGTGGCTAGTTATACATACACATGCAAGAGCAGAGACCTTCAGCACACTTTACACCTTTGGGAGATCTTGGTCTCACATGACTTCCACAAGATATGCGGGTTAAGTAGGCTTCATGTCTTCTGTCATTGTTCTTTCCTGTTTGTCCCTGTTGGGTGCAAAATCCTTATGCAGATCGCTCCGATGATGTATGATATCACGTACATCCATTTGTATTATTATAAGGTTCAGATCGAGTTAATTGGGAGAGATCGTTCGAGCAACGGCCAGGCGCGTATGTGTACGACATAAGACATCAACTGTGATCCCCTTTCATTCAGATATGCATCTTCTGTGAACTTTGGTGTGATTCTGTGGCTATGTGTAGTGCTTTTCGGGGTGCTAGTTACAGCAGCTTGTCAACTTCACCTGCAGCATCTCAAGTTGTGAGGGCAAGACGGTGTGGGTGTGCTACGGACAAGCACTCGTTTTTTATCCCAAAAAAAAAAATGTCAATTTCTTCACCAATTGTTCTTCATCGTCACTTCCACAGCGCCACCCCCAACATAAAAGCTAGACTAATTAAGCTGAAATACCTCGTTTTTATCTTCTGCTTCTGACTGTCTCACAATACCTTCTACAGCTTGTCCTGCAGCAGCAACTCCAGACCCAATAGAAACAAACCCAACTGTCAATCCAGCAGCGATATCGGAAGCAACAACAATTACTGGATTCATTGTGAGTTCCTCGTGCCAACCGCGCGCGCGCCGTCCACCGTGACACCGCTGCTTCCGTTGCTGCCATCACCGTGCCGCCATCGCACCTCTACCCCCTGCACCCATGGCGGTTGTCAGTACAGGTGAATGAGAAGAAAAAAAAGACGCAAATTCATTTCTTCACCGTTGCTTGAACATGTATTGACCCTGAGTCCATTTGTTCGCACGTTTCTCACCTAAAAGCTGAAACCTTCACCACATTATTGTCTGGCCAGCCGGGTACTTACACCACCTTACCCTCAAGCTTGGCACCACAGCAGCCGGCACATGCCAGGGAATGGCATGATGCACTACACCTTGCCTTTACAAATTGAGCCCTAGCTTTTGTTCGGCTTGGGCTGGGAACACCAAGGCATTCTTGCAGCATGCAGGCAAGCATCTATCACAATGTCACATGCACCATTCTACATGTCAAATTCTCAGCTTCAAGGCAAAGCAATGTCTATCCTGGGAGCTAGCACTTGGCCTTCTGTTTCTGTGATCCCAATTTCGCAGCAGCATGCATGCATCCGTCCATCATGGCTTCTCAGCTGGTCCAAAACTCTCTCTCTCTCTCTCTCTCTCTCTCTCTCTCTCTCTCTCTCTCTCTGTGACACACACAAGCACACAGGTAGGAGGCAAGTATAAGCACACACAAGCATGCAGGCATGTACAAAGGTTGGCTGATCAGAGCAAGAAGGCTTGCAAGCTTTGCCGATGCAGCGGTGTGATGCATCATTAGGTTAGACGCATTCGTCATCGCCTCTTCAAAACAATCATTTTGTCCACCTGATTGACACCTTTTTGCATCCTTTCCTTGCTCCACCACCTCGCGGACCAAAGAACTTTCTTTTAACTGGGATATTCTCAGCAATTAGATTTTTTAATATAAATTATTAACTTAAAAACCCCTAGTAGAAAAAGAACATGCGCATCATTTGCGTATGGTACCTGAGAAGCTCCGAGAACACAAACTCTATTGTAAGTTTGAAAAATACGAATTTTGGTTAAAAGAAGTCGTATTTCTTGGACATATCCTTTCTAAAGGTGGAATAACACTTGATCCCAATAAAATCCAAGCGGTTCAGAATTGGGAGCAACCAAAGTCTGGTCCTTAAATCTGAAGTTTTCTCGGTTTAGCAGGATATTATCATCGCTTTATCGAGAGCTTTTCCAAAATAGCCAGACCAATGACTCAAATCTTAAAGAAAGAAAAGAAGTTTGAATAGACCCCTGATTGTGAGGCAAGCTTTTAGGAATTAATGAGAAGGCTAACCATAGCTCCAGTGCTAGTATTACCAGATGTCCACAAAAACTTTGATGTCTATTGTGATGCATCATGCCACGGTCTTGGTTGTGTGTTGATGCAAGAAAGCAAAGTCATAGTTTATGTTTCTCGACAACTATGACCACGAGATGAACTATACAACTCATGATTTAGAATTAGCAGTAGTTGTTCATGCTCTAAAAATCTGGCATCATTACCTCATTAGTAATCGATGTAATATCTACACCGACCACAAAAGTCTGAAGTATTTCATCACTCAGCCAGATCTGAATTTAAGGCAAAGAAGATGGTTAGAGCTAATAAAAGATTATGACCTTAGCATTCATTATCATCCTAGTAAAGCTAATGCTGTAGCAGATGCTATAAGCCATAAGCTTCACTGTGTTTCTATATCAGTTCATACTAGTCAATCAGAATTGATAAAAGATTTCCAAAAGCTTAATTTGGATGTTGTTTAAGAAGAATTTGTTGCTACTCTTCAATTGCAACCAATTCTTAAATCCCAAATTAAAGTTGCTGAACTCAAGAATGGAGTTGTTGTCAAAATTTGAGAAGAGTTAAAGCAAGGAATTGAGTCTGATATTGTTGAAAGCTCAAATGAATTAATCATGCACAAGAATCAAGTCTATGTTCCTAATGATCCTAAACTTAAAGATCTGATTCTAAAAGAAGCTCATGAATCACTGCTGTCAATTCATCCAGGAAGTACAAAAATGTATCAAGACCTTCGAAAGGACTATTGGTGTCCTGGTATGAAAAAGGACATTGCTGCATATGTTGCAAGATGTGATGTGTGTCAGCGAGTCAAAGCCAAACATCAACATCCTGCTGGTCCTCTTCAACCTTTACATATTCCTGAATGGAAATGTGATGACATTGATATAGATTTTATTACTGGTCTACCTAGAAACAGAAAAGGGCATGATTCCATATGGTTCATCATTGATCGGTTAACCAAAGTTGCTCACTTTATACCGATCAAAATTACTCATTTGGGAGATAAACTCGCAGAGTTATATGTGGAGAATATTGTTCGCTTTCATGGTGTACGTAGGACCATTGTCTCTGATCAAGGTTCCCAGCTCACATCTCAATTTTGGGAAAGTTTGCATAGTCTGTTGGGGACTAAGTTAAACTTCAGTACAGCTTATCATCCTCAGACATATGGACAAACTGAAAGAACCAATCAAATCCTTGAAAACAAGTTGAGAGCCTATGTGCTATCATATGGCACCAATTGGAAGAAAAGTCTGTCTTTTGCTGAATTCTCCTATAACAACAGTTTTCAAGCCAGCCTTCAAATGTTACCATTTGAAGCATTATACGGGAGAAAATGCAGAACTCCTCTCTTCTGGTTTGAAGTCGGAGAAAAAAAATTTTGGCCCAGATTTGATCAGGAAGCTCAAGAACAATTCGATATGATCAGAAGCTGATTGAAAGAAGCTCAATCTTGTCAAAACGTTATGCTGATATATAACACCCCAAATTTTTATTTTCATAAATTTAATTGATATTTTGCTCTTTTGAGAATTTTTGGAATTTTCTAAGATTTATTTGGATTTATTTTGAATTTATTCCTTTCTGAGATAATTAAATAATTAAAAGTTTTAAATAAAATTTTGTTGGAAATATTTTATTTGAGTTCAAAATGTCTCAAAGTATTTTCCAGAATTTTTCTGATTATTTTGCTATTTTTCCAGAATTATTTGAATTTCTAGGAATTATTTTAAAATATTTAATCGCTGGAAAATCTCGAATGGGTTTTACTGTTCATCCGACCGAGTTAGACTAGAGTCTGACTCAAGTCCGACCCGAGCCAAACCCGAGCCGGACCAAACCCTAACCCGCGCGACCGTTGTATCTTGATCCAACGGCCAGCGTTGCGCCACGTCACCTGTGCCTGAACCGGATCGGATCCGTTCGCGCCCGGGCAATCCCGGCCGTTGACCGTAGACACGTGGACGGCCAGGATGCAGCCACGTCACCCAGTCCGAGTGCTCGCCGGATTCCGCCACCGCACGCGTGTGGGCCTCGGTTTCTGCGGTTTTCACGGACGTCGAGGGCCCTATGTAATTCATCGTCGCCACCAACGTGCTCTGCTCTTCCGTGCACACGTTTTGCCCTAGGCCGTCGAGCTCCAGCCGCCGTAATCTTGCCGCAAGTGCTCACCGAAGTTGAAGGAGAAGTCCGCCGTGGTTTTTGCCGTTTTCCACCGTCCTTCACTGTCGTGGTGCCCAGATCCGTGTTCCTCGCGTCGAGCCGCACCTGAAGGGACCATTCACTCCGCCGAAATTGCACCAAAACACCGCGGGCGTGGTCGTCATCTTCGTCTCCGGTAACCTAGCTCCGCCGTGGAACCGCGAGCTCCGTCAGCCGTTGGATCTACATCGCACAGCCCAGGTTCATCCACGTCATCCCCGTTCAATTCCTCATTACGGTTTTAGATATGTTATCAGCCGTTAGATCTAGATCCAATGCTTCGGATTGAGCCACGTAGCCCGTAACCGCACCGTGCTAGGATTAGATCTCAGCCGTTAGATCTAGATCGTACGGTTAGGGTTCACCAATGTTGTAGCGCTAGATGTAATCTCGGCCGTTCGATCGAAATCGAACGACGTAGATTGAGCCACGTGTCGCGCGCCGGGACATGCCACGCCACCCCCATGGTGAGGTGAAAACCCGATCCAATCCCGATCGCACGGTCTAGATTGAGCCACGTCACTCCACAGTAGCGAGATTAGATTCAATCCGGACCGTTGGATTTCAAACCAATAGCCCAGGTCGTGCCATGTGGCTGGTAGCCGAACCGGCACGGTCAGCGCAGCGTCGCCCGGTCATCGCTGACGTCACGCGTGACGTCAGCATGGGCCCGCGTGTCAGCGGCTCTGCCCACCATGCGGGTGACGTCATCTGTGACGTCACGTTGACGTCACGGTGGGCCCCAACTGTCAGAAGCCGTTCGACCGAGCCTCGCTGACATCAGCGATGGCGTCATCCAGTGGGTCCCATGTGTCGGCGACACGTGTACCCGTGGACCGCGTCCACGGTGAACCGAACCCGAACCGTGGACCGAGCCCATGGACCGGATGACGCAAGCATGATGTCATAATTCGATTTTTCTTTAGAAAAATAATTCGGTGGAAATTCAATTTCCGTGCCGACATCGGCTGACGCAATAAATCGATTTTTCAATAGAAAAATAAATGAATTAATTTGGTTTATTCTTTTATTTAATTTTTCAAACTTCAAACGATTATAACTTTTGTATTTTAACTCCGATTTGGGTGATTCCAATTTCTAACTTTTTATAAAATTGAGCTCTACTTAATGGTGATTTTTTTTTAATTTTTGGACATTAGTTTTCTCTGTTTGTAATTATTTAATTAATTTTTTTTCAAACTTTAAATGGGTATAACTTTTGCGTTTTAACTCCGATTTGTACGATTCAAATTTCCAAAAAATTTATAAAAATGTGCTATCTCCGTTTACGAATTTTATTTGAATTTTTGGACACTTTTTGTCCACTATTTGATTATTTATTTCTATTTGCACGCGTTACGAGTAGACGTTGAAGTGCTCGAAGGCTACGAAGGTGAAGTTTTGACCTAGGAGCTAGCTCAAGACCAAGAACAAATACTTTTTGAAGGCAAGTTATTCTTTGATCATATTGCTCCTATTTTTGGAAATTAATTTGATTTAAATTATTGCATGCTAGTTTAATTAGAAATTGTTTTAATTATTTCTGGGAATTAGATAAATGCCAAATTGCAGTATGACACCTTGATTAATTAATTATGTGCCATGAACCCTTGCCACCCTAGTGTGGATATTTAGTTGGACACTATTAAATTACCAACATTGGGTATTTAGACCGTTGTAGTATATTGCTTAGACCTGCTACGTGCACATGACATGATTTTGAACAATCAAATGTTAATATTGACTTAATGAGATATCGAACCTGCTTTTGAGAAGTATCATGTGTTGTGATGATGATGATGGCACGTGGTGCATGGTAATCAACTGGGTTTGATAAATAGATTTAGACCGGGGCAAGTGGCAAGAGTGATCTGGTGGGCCATGAGTGGCACCAGGGAAGTCGTTTTGGTTCTTGGGGTAGTCTTGCCCTGGTCACCCTAAGGACTTAACCTTGCAAGCCTTTGATCTGAGTCAAGCGTGTAACCACATGTCTGTAATGGGACGGACCTGGTTGAGTAAGTTACTAATAACTTGCATGTGGTACCTCGGGGTGTCAACTACACCTTTTGTGTAGCTTGAAGGGGGAGCGTACCAAGGCTATGGCATGGTACCCGTCCAACGGTATGTCGGTCCCATACTTCGCCTTCGCTGAGGGAAGGGATGGTGTATGGCAAAAATCGGGGAGGTTCACTTGTATAGTTTGCGGTTTCCGAAAGGCTTTGTTACGATCATTCGCCTTTGTGGTGTTTGACTGTATCTTGTGGGTAAAGTGCATAACCTCTGCAGAGTGTACAACCTATTCGAATAGCCCAGTCCACGGTACTGGACACTGCTCGGGGATTACAGTCAAGGGTTAGACTTTCATGAAAACAACTTGGACTAGAAAAATTTGGTTGGGTTTATTGATGACGTTGATGGAAATGTGGATTAAGAAAGGGAAAGTGTTTACTTAACTCCTGGAAAAGTTATTGACATTATATTTGCTTCTACCGCTTTCGAATCTACTTATACTACTTGTTAATTGCTGTTCTATTGCAAATGAACCATGAAACATTCCTTGTACTAAGCCATGCATGTAGAATATTAGTTTGCATTCTGTGCATGACTTGCTGAGTACCAAGTACTCACCCCATGCAACAATACAACACCAGTTGAAGAAGAAGCGATGCTAGCTTTGGAGGAAGAACTTCAGGAGGAGCCGTCTATCTAGGGAGGGAGCCCAGTCAGTTGCCTGTGGTATACTAGATGGCGCCACGTTGATGCTTTTATTCCGCTGCAATTTATTTCCTTTAATAAGTTTTCGCCCTGTGAGGCGTATCTTTGTAACTTGACCATAAGGTCGAGCAACCAGTTATATTACCTTTTTAAACAAAGTACTGTATTATTTCGTTGAGTATGATATATACCGATGTTGAGCCTGTGTGCACTAGCGTGATCCTGGACTAGTGCTGAATACACAGAGGGTTCGGATTTGCAAATTCGGGTCCCGACAGAGGTGGTATCAGAGCCATACTGACTGTAGGCCTACCCATAGTTAGAATGGTCATTGTAAGGATAAAATTATTTTCTAAAGAAGTTAAAATCTAACAAGATGATGAATGAACTCTCGACTTATCCCCTTCTCTCTTTTCATACCCCTTGCTGAATTCTTTTTGTCTCCACTTTGGTTTTAAAATGTTGCGCTCTCACGCGAGTATCTTTTGGCAGATGAAGATGATCAACAACTACGCTGAGCATGAGGAAGGCTACGCCGCTGAGTTATGGCGTATGCAACAGGTGCTTGGAGGTTTTGAGAGATGAAGTTCAGTCGTCCATCTCACTTCACGGCCAGGAGGTCTACATTTGAGATGGGAATCCAGGAGGTGTCGCGCCGAGCTATTAGTCACATCGCTCGCACCTACTCCAGAGAGCTGGAGGGCATAGTGTTTCGTCACAACCCAGCCGAGATAACAGGATTGAACTGGAGCCGATAGAAGATGAAGATGTCACCGCCACACACTTGGCGAGGTTCGTCGTTGCACAGGAGGATGCACTCGACGATACGGTGCAGGAGCTGCAGAAGGCCCGTGAGGAGGTCAAGAAAGAGAAGAAAAGTCTGCAGGAGGTTCAAGAGTATATGTCCCATCTTCTGCGAAGGATTGATGAGCTGGAAATGGCATTGTATGGACAGGGGCGAGAGCCAGTACTGGGGCTGCACGAGCCAGATCCCAAGGAGCCGCAGCCAGAGCCACAGCCATTGCTAGAGCCCGAGGAGGATGCCGTTTCTTCGGCTACAGTTGTTGTGGGGGCATGATGATTGCTTTGCGCCTATGCCACCGCACTTGCCACATGGAGGCAGTGGAGATTGGGTTGAGGAGTGAGCGTTCAGATTAGTGGTTGAGACTCCTTTGTCGAGTCGCGTATGAGAATAAAGAGTCACCCTTAGAGGCGTTAGACTCCAGTGTGTTAGTCGATTTGGATTTTCATTGTTTGCTGAGTGTGTAGTATGTGTTGCAAGGCCCTTAGGCATTGTAAACAACCATACCAAGTTATTACTGAATAAATAATAAAGTTGGGATTTTGTGTTACACCTTCCAACCCGCATAAGTTTCTCTATTACTTATCTATGCTTGTTTCCCTCTCATCTCTTAAAACCTTGGGGTAATTGACAGATGGTGAACATTCGCGGAAACCTTGGAGGCAACGGAAGTGGTTCTCGCCCCGCCGAAAACCCCAATGATGGAGCACCTGCACCCCAACCAGCACCAGCAGTGGACATGCAGAACTTTGGAGCGTTTTTGGCAGCACAGACTCAACTCATGCATGCTATGATGCAACAGATGCAGCAGGTCACTGCTCAGGCCGCTGCCAACCAGGATAATCAAGGACAGCGACAGAATTCTAGGATTTCGGAATTCATGAGGACTCATCCGCCCACCTTTTCCAGAAATGCCAATCCATTGGAGGCAGATGACTGGTTAAGGTCAATTGAAAGGAAGCTGTACATTACCCAATGTGTGGGAAATGAGAGGGTGCTTTACGCCTCTCATCAGCTAGAAGGGACTGCAACAGAATGGTGGGAATATTTCTGCGCTACACAAGAAAACCCACAAGATGTCACTTGGGAGGAGTTCACCGCCGCCTACCATCAGTATCACGTGCCGGAGGGAATAATGGACCTCAAGAAGGAAGAGTTCAGAGCTTTAAAGCAGGGCAGCCAGTCAGTGGCTGAATATCTTAATAAGTTTACTCAGCTAGCCCGCTACGCACCTGAAGACGTAGCAACAGACAAGGCCAGGTAGTCTCGCTTCTTAAAGGGACTAAATTCTGGACTACAGGTGGGACTCATTACCCACACCTTTCCTGACTTCCAAGAGCTTGTGAACAAGGCGCTCATCCTGGAAGACAAGCGTAAGAAATTGGATGTCAACTGGAAGCGCAGGATGACACAGCAGGGAGCACGCCAAGGAGGGCAACCCCTGAGAGTTGCACCAAATCAATTCTTCATATTCCAGCCGCAAAATGCTGCAAGAACACCGTCGCCAGCACCAAGACCTACCAACCAGTACTACCAGACACCAACTCCAGCCAGGAACGCCGCTGCAAGTAGCCAACAGGGCACAGTGAAGCGTTGTTATACATGCAATGAACCATGGCACTTCTATAACAACTGCCCCAAGAAAATAGCAGGAGTGACCACAGTTCGCTTCAACCTGGGCTCCACACCCGCCAGGACACCTGCACTAGGAACAAACCGCGGGACAGCACAGCCAAGAGCCGCGCCCCAGACCATGGTGAGAGGCCGAGTCAATCACGTAACCGCAGATGCACTTCAGAATGCCACGGACGTCGTACTGGGTAAGCTACTTGTCAACTCAGTACCTGTAACAGTTTTGTTTGATTCTGGAGCTTCGCATTCGTTTGTTTCTCGAGATTTTGTTTCTAAGAATGATTTGGAGATTGTGGATCTTAAATGCATGCTTATAGTTCAAACCCTTGGGTCAGAACTCCGATCTCAAGTAGGATGTTATGGGGTGAGATTACTAATAAATGGGGTAGAGTTCCTAACGAACCTTATTATATTGGGAACCCAAACCTTAGATGTCATTTTGGGAATGGATTGGTTGTCCAAGCACAAGGCCGTGCTCGACTATGGAAGAAGGATCATCTCTGTTGAGAGCCCATGTGGAAGGAAAGTGGAATTCCAAGCGACTGTCGTTCATGAAGGACAGTTGATGGTCAACAGTACGAAGGCAATCAGCATAGAGGATGTCTCAGTGGTGAATGAGTATCCCGATGTTTTTCCTGAAGATTTACCTGGTATGCTTCCAGACAGAGACATAGAATTTGTGATTGAGTTAGTACCTGGAACAGCACCGATAGCGAAGAGACCCTATCGGATGTCAACCGAATAATTGGTAGAGATGAAGAAACAGCTAGAAGAGTTGATGGAGAATGGATTCATCAGACTGACTTCGTCGCCACGGGGAGCGCCAGTTCTGTTTGTCAAGAAGAAGGATGGGATTTTCAGGATGTGCATAGATTATCGTGTACTCAATGAAGTCACCGTGAAGAACAAGTACTCGCTACCCAGGATCGATGACCTGTTTGACCAGCTAAGAGGAGCCGGAGTTTTCTCCAAGATTGACCTGAGGTCAGGATATCACTAGCTGAAGATCCGATTAGAGGATATTTCGAAGACTGCATTCTCGTCAAGATACGGGCATTACGAGTTTACCGTTATGTCCTTTGGACTGACGAATGCACCCGCATATTTCATGAACATGATGAACAAGGTTTTCATGGAGTATTTAGACAAATTCATAGTTGTATTCATAGATGATATCCTAGTCTACTCCAACACAAGGGAAGAACATGCAGAACACCTGAGGTTAGTGTTGGAGAAGCTAAGGGAACAGCAACTCTTCGCCAAATTCAGCAAGCGTGATTTCTGGAAAGACAAGGTGGAGTTTCTGGGACATGTAATGACAGCAGAAGGAGTCACCGTTGATCCAAGCAAAGTAGAAGCCGTGTTACATTGGGAACAGCCAAAGACAGTGACCCAGATCCGTAGTTTTCTGGGGATGGCTGGTTATTAGCGCCGCTTTATTGAGGGCTTTTCGACGATTACGAGACCCCTTACACAATTGTTGAAGAAAGAAAAGAAGTTTACTTGGACGCTGGAGTGCGAAAAGGGTTTTCAGGAGCTGAAGAAGCGATTGACATCTGCACCGGTGTTAGTCCTACCGGACGTGAACCAGAGTTTCGACATATACTATGACGCATCACTCCAGGGACTTGGATGCATGTTGATGCAGAACCGGAAAGTCGTTGCGTATGCATCAAGGAAGTTGAGGCCGCATGAGGAGAATTATTCGACGCATGACCTAGAGTTAGCAGCCGTAGCGCATGCCTTGAAGTTGTGACATCATTATTTGATGGGGAATAGATGCGAAGTGTATATGGACCATAAGAGTCTCAAATACATCTTCACCTAATCGGATCTGAACATGAGGCAAAGGAGATGGTTAGAGTTGATCAAGGACTACAATGTCACGATCCATTACCATCCCAGAAAGGCCAACGTGGTTGCCGACGCCTTGAGTCGGAAGAGCCACACTGTGAATATGATGATAGCAGGGAGTCAGGACGAGCTGTGCAAGGAGTTTCAGAAGCTGAAATTAGAAGTGATACCGGAAGGATTCCTAGCCGCGTTGGAAGTAAAGCCAACCTTAGATGACCAAATCCGAGAGGGACAAAATGATGAAGGCAAGGCTAAGGACTTCAAGCTGGATGAGCAGGGCACATTGTGGATTAAGGACCGCATCTGTGTGCCGTATAAGAAAGAGCTGAAGCAGTTGATTCTAGAGGAAGCTCATGATTCTAAGTATTCCATTCATCCGGGAAGTGCCAAGATGTACCAAGACCTGAAGGAGAGATTCTGGTGGCCAAGTATGAAGCGCGAAGTCGTCGAGCACGTCGCGTGTAACACCCCAAAATTTTGCTTTTCTTAAATTCATGTGTGATTTGGCACTTTGGTGAATTTTTGGAATTTTCTGGAATTTATTTGGATTTATTTGGAATTTATATGAATTTATTCCATTTTGAAATAATTAAAGAATTAAATTTTGCAAATAAAATTTTGTTGGAAATATTTTATTTGAGTCCCAAATACCCTAAAATATTTTCCAGAATTTTTCTGGAATTTTTCTGAGTCTTTTGCTATTTTTAATGAATTAAATGAATTACTGGAAATTATTTTAATTATTAAATCGCTGGAAAATCAAGTCGGGTCAAGTACTATTCATCCGACCGAGTCGGAACCCGAGTCGGACTCGAGTCCGACCCGAGCCACGTGACTCGACCGAACCAAATTCTAAAACCTAATCGATCCCAACCGTTGGATCAAGATCCAGCGGTCGGGATTTCCGTCAACTTCGATCGAATCCGGCCGGATCCGATCCCGACGCCGCATCGTGGGCGCTGATCGTGCCACATGGACGGTGTCCGTCGTCGTCTCCGCCCGAAGTCCGGCCGGACTCCGCCGCCCGCGCTGCCGCCGTGGGAACTAGGTTTCCGTTTTTAGCGAGCCGAGGCTATTTAATGCCCGGCTCACACCCTGAGGATCGCCTTGACCTTGCGCACCCGTAGCCCTAGACAACGTCGCCTGAGCCGCCGCCATTGAGCCGCAATCGCTCGCCGGAGTTGCCTCGTCCCTCCGCCGTGGTTCTTTGCCGATTGCGGCCATCTCCGTCGTCCTCCGCCCGTTGTGCCCGAATCCGGACTCCTCGCGTCGGCGCACGGCTACCTCTCACTTCGCGGAGGGCCCCGCAACGCCATTGCCGTGGTCGTTGTCTCCAACTCCGATAAGCCCGGCGCCCGTAGTGGGCCATCGGCGGACTTCAAGCTCCTCGGTAGTCGGATCTTCATCCAAGGGCCCAGATTGCGCCCACGTCATCTCACGGTGAGATTTTGTCCAAAATCCCGAGATCCAATCTCGGTAGTTAGATCTAGATCCAACGGTCGAGATCAAACGCGTTAACCCAAACGCGTGAGAGCGAGATCTAATCGGGCCGTTGATTTTCAAACCAACGGCCGAGATTGCGCCACGTGTCGGGAAGCGACCGCCGCGATCGGCCGCACCGTCGTGTGGCGATGACAGCGCCCGCGTGTCAGCGGCTTGGTCCAACTACACCATGACGTCACGCTGACGTCATGGCGGGCCGCATGTCGTGGTATCCCGGCCAAGCACGTCGGCAATGACGTCACGGCGGAGTCCCACCTGTCAATCTTGTGGGTTAAGCCCGCCGACGTCGGCGATGACATCACCCGAGGACCCACTGTCGATCTCACGTGGCGTGGACCGGGTCCACGGTAGACTCAAACCGAGCGTGGACCGAGTCCATAGACCGGCTGACGTCAGCCAACCAATCCAGTGCTGCCACGTGTCCAGGCTGACGCAATAAATGTTTTTCCGAAAAAGAAAATGATTTAATAATTCGGTTTAATAATTGATTTGAATTTCAAAACTTCAAACGCTTATAACTTTTGCGTTTCAACTCCGATTTGAGTGATTCAAATTTCTAAATTTGTATAAAATTGAGACCTACCTAAATATGAATTTTATTTAATTTTGGACTAAAGTTTTTCTCTGTAAAATTATTTAATTGATTATTTAAACTTTAAATAATCATAACTTTTGCATTTTAACTCCAAATTTGACTATTCCAGTTTCTAAAAATTCATAAAATTATGTTATCTCTGTTTATGGATTTTATTTGGATGTTTGGACACTTTTTGCCTATTGTTTATTTGTGTATTTGCTATTTGCACGCTTTACGAGTAGACGTTGAAGTCTTGGGAAGGATTCGAAGGAGAAGTATTGACTCAGATCCAACTCAAGACCAAGAGCAAGTACTTTTTGAAGGCAAGTTGTGCTTTGACCATGTTGATCCTATTTGAAATCTATTTTGATTTAAACTATTGCATGCTAGTTCAATTAGAAAAATACTTTATTTAAATATGGGGGTTAGATAAATACCAATTTCTTTGTATGACACCTTGATTACTTAAATATGTGCCATGACCCTTGTCACCCTAGTTGTGGTTTACTAGTTGGACATTATTAACTTGCCAACATGGGTTTTAGACCGTTGTAGTATACTGCTTAGACCTGCTACGTGCTCATGACATGATTTTGGATAATCAAATGTTAATATTGACTTAATGATATATTGAACCTGTTTTGGAAAGGTATCATGTGATGTTGATGGCACGTGGTGCATGGTAATCAACTGGGGTTTGATAAATAGTTTTTGACCGGGGCATGTGGCAAGAGTAATCAGGTGGGCCAGTTGTGGCATTGGGGATGTTGATTTGGTTCTTCGGGTAGTCTTGCCCTGGTCACCCTAAGGACTTAACCTTGCAAGCCTTTGAACTGGGTCTAACGTGCAACCACATGTCTGTAATGGGACGGACCTAGTTGACTAAGTTGCTAATAACGTACCTGTGGGACCTCGGAGGTCAACTACACCCTTTGTGTAAGTTATGCGGGGGGCGTCATGGTGAGGCCAGTACCCATCTAACAGTTGATTGGCCTAAACTTCGCCTTAGCTAAGGGAAGGGTTAGTGTGCAATAACCGGGAGGACCACTTGTATTGTTAGAGGTTTCCGAAAGACTTTATTCACGGAACTCGCCTTTGTGGTGTTTGTTGTATCTTGTGGGTAAAGTGCATAACCTCTGCAGAGTGTAGAATCTATTCGAATAGCCGTGTCCGCGGTATTGGACATCGCTGAATTACAGTCAAGGGGTAGATTTTCTCAAAAATAACTTGGATTTGAAAGGTTGGGTTGGATTAATAATGATGTTGATGGAAATGTGGATTAGGATGGGAAAGATGTTTATTAAACTCCTTGAAAAGTTATTTATGCTTTACTTGTTTCTCTTTGCTTTGAATCTACTTATGATATTTGTCAAATCTTTGTTTCTTTGCAAATATACCTTGAGCTACTCCTTTGTACCAAGCCATGCATATAGTATATTAGCTTTGCATTCTGTCATGACTTCTTGAGTACCAAGTACTCACCCTTGCCACAATACAACACCAGTTGAAGAGGAGACTACATCGGCTTTGGAGGAGGAACTCCAAGAGGAACCGTCTACTTAGGGAAGCGAGCCCGGTCGGTTGCCTGTGGTATCTTGGATGGCGCCACGAGTTATTTGATTTTCATTTGCTATTATCTCTCTCTGAATAAGTTTCGCCCTGCGAGGCATATATTTGTAACTTGACCATAAGGTCGAGTAACCCGTTTGGGTATTTAAATAAAAGTACTTTATTAGTATCGAGTGGTATGATTGTGATATTTACCGATGTTAAGACTGTGTGCACTAGCGTGTTCCTGGACTAGTGCTGAATACACAGAGGGTCCGGATTTGCAAATTCGGGGTCCCGACAGAGGTGGTATCAGAGCCATACTTGACCGTAGGCTCAACCCTAAGCTAGAATGGTCGTAGTGAGGATAAAACCTATTTTCTAAAGCTAAAAGTTTGTCAAGACAAGAAATGACATCTCGACTTATCCCCTTCTCTCTTTCCTTGTCTCTTGCTGAATATTCCCTTACCTTGTCACGATTTAAAATTCCGAGTTCTTACGTGAGCACTCTTGTGACAGATGGAGGGAGAGTTCAACTACGTTGATCTGGAGGTTGGTCACGCCGCAGAACTCTGGCATATGCTACAGATTCTCGGAGATTTTGAGAAGCCGCAATACCAAGTGGAAGTGATCAGACAAGCGGGATTGATCAAGGCTTGTGACGTGAAGATTGAGGTACCTGCTAGGAAGAAGGGCCCAGGCAATCGTCCGATACAGCTGCCTTTGCCAGAGGTCTACAATGCAAATGGGTATCCAAGAAGTATCACGACAAGCAATGCGGCACATTACCCGTATCTCGCCAGAGAGTTGGAAACACGGTGTTCCGTTATCACCAGCGCAGCAATAACCTTCTTGACCCGAAGGCGATTCGGGATGAGGATGCCATGGTTACCACAGTTGGCACGACTTGTTGTCGCCAGGAGGATGTACTCGATGATACAAGCAAAGAGCTACGAAGGCCCGCAAGGAGATCACGACAGAGAAGAACGAGATGGCGGGAAGCTCAAGAGTATGTGTCACCTTCTGCGAAGGATTGGCGAGTTGGAGATGACTTTATACGGACGAGAACCAGAGCCGATTACTCGAGCTACGAACCAGATCCGGAGGAGTCGGATCTCGATGAGGACACTACTTCTTCGACTACCACGGATGACACGATTCTTTGGACATGGCAATCGTTTCGCGCCTATGCCGCAGCATCCGTACCCAGGCCGTGGAGGTTTTCTCGATGAGTGAGCGTAGGTTCTATAGTGAGACTCCTTCGCTGAGTCGCGTCATAGAATAAAGAGTCACCCTTTAGGCGTTAGACTCCAGTGTTAGTTCGATTTGGATTTTCATTGTTTGCTGAGTGTGCAGTATGTGTTGCAAGGCCCTTAGGCATTGTAAGCAACCATACCAAGTTATTAATAATAAAGTTGGACCTTAAAGTTACACCTTTCGCCCCGCATAAGTTCCATATTACTTGTCTATTCTTGTTTCCCCCTCATCTCTAAAACTTAGAGCAAATCGATAGCTGGTGAATACCCGCGGAAACTTTGGAAACAATGGAAGTGGTTCTCGCCCAGCAGAAAACCCCAATGATGGAGCACCAGCACCGCCAGTTGACATGCAGAATTTTGGAGCATTTCTTGCTGCTCAGACTCAATTGATGCATGCTATGATGCAACAAATGCAACACGTCACTGCCCAGGCCACTGCTAATCAAGTTAATCAAGGACAACGCCAGAATACAAGACTATCAGAGTTCATGAGGACTCACCCACCCACTTTCTCCGGGAATGCCAATCCATTGGAGGCCGATGATTGGTTAAGGTCAATTGAGAGGAAGCTACACATAGCTCAATGCATAGGAAATGAGAAGGTACTCTACGCTTCTCATCAATTGGAAGGAACATTGGCCGAATGGTGGGAGAACTTCATGCCACGCAAGAGAACCCTCAAGATATCACTTGGGAAGAGTTCACGCATTTGCATTCCGTCGTTATCACGTGCGAGAAGGAATCATGGATCTTAAGAAGGAGGAGTTCGAGCATCAAGCAAGGTAATCGGCCCGGTGGCCGACTACTGAACAAGTTCACACAGCTAGCACGCTACGCACGAGGATGTAGCGACAGATAAAGCCAGGCAGTCTTGCTTCATGAAGGGACTTAACTCGGGATTGCAAGTAGGATTGATCACCCACACCTTTCCAGATTTCCAAGAATTGGTGAATAAGGCGCTTATTCTTGAGGACAAAGCGCAAGGAAGCTGGATGAGAACGAGAGCGCGAGAATGCAACAGGGGGATCACGCCAGGAACGCATAGCGGCGCTGAGAGTTGCACCAAATCAATTCTTGATTCCAGCCACAAAATGCAACAAGGACACCGTCATCGGCACCAAGACCCATCAATCAAAACTACGGACCCGGCCCCGCTTAGAAACGCCGCTCGAGGCGATCCAACAAGGAAACGATGAGAGCTGCTACAAGCTGCAACGAGCCAGGACACTTTGCCAACAGATTGTCGAAGAAGACAGCGAGAGTGACCCGATTCGCTTCAATCTAGGAACCACCCTAGCTAGGGCGCCAAAGCACCAGAACCACATCCTGCAGGCCGTGGTGAGAGGCCGAGTCAACCATGTCACCGCGGATGCACTGCGAGAATGCTACGGACGTTATCTTGGGTAAGTTACTTGTTAACTTCGATGCACCTGCTTGATTTTGTTTGACTCGAGCTTCGCATTCGTTTGTTTCGCAAGGCTTTGCTGCTAGAAGCGACTTGGGGATTGCAAAACTTAAGTGCATGCTTTTAGTTCAAACCCACGGTTAGAACTCCGAACGAAAGTAGGATGTTCCGGGGTGAGAATACTAATAGATGGAATAGAGTTCCTAGCAAACCTTATTATTTTGGAGACCCAGACCTTAGACGTTATTTTGGGAATGGACTGGTTATCCAAGCACAAGGCCGTATTGGATTGTGGACGAAGGACTATCACAGTTGAGAGCCCGTGTGGAAAGTGTGAAATCATGTGCTGAAAAATTGGCTTTGAACTGAAAAATTAACTTAGAATTGGATTTGCAAAATGTGCTTGTGCATGTGTTTGACAATTTGACAAGAAACAGTAAGTTTCGCTTTGGCGCCGGACCAAACTTAAAGAAAACAGTAAGTTTCCCATGTAGAACGGACCAACTTTCTTGGTCCTTTGTAAACATGCTTTTGACAACCTCATTCTCCCATGTACAACGGACCAACTTTCTTGGTCCTTTGTAAACATGCTGACAACCTCATTCTCCCATGTACAGCGGACCAACTTTCTTGGTCCTTTGTAAACATGCTTTGACAACCTCGTTTTCCCATGTACATGAGACCAACTTTTTTGGTGCATGCGTAAATGTGTTTTTGAAGGTTGTTGTGCCAAACCAAGTTATTGAAAAGCGATAAGTTTTACATGTCAGCGGACCAAATTTTTGGTCCGTCGTGAATGGGTTTTTGAGCGATTTTGAGATTGAAATTTGAATTTGATTTTGAGATTATGAAATTTGTGATAATTTCATGATACTTCTTTGAAGTGGACTTTATGCAATGCTCATGTGAGTAGTTGCATGGATTAATGTGAGTCAAGTCGTGGACTTGTGCTCGGAATTGTTTTGTGGTTTGTTCATGTGCGTGTATTGCTCGAAGACGAATGTGGTCGATGACGGGACCGGAACTAGGTTCATGGAAGAACCGAGGTTCGGGACTAGGTTCGAGGGAGGAACTGAGGTCTTGGTGGTCAAGGATGTCATGCGGGGCGTTCGGGCTAAGAGAATGGTGCACATGAAGAATGGTTAGTCACGTGAGAATGGCAGGAGGTCATTCGCGTGCAAAGTGTTAGTCACGTGAGTATGGCGGTGGCCATACGGCGTGCAAAGTGTTAGTCACGTGAGTATGGTAGGGTTGCCATACAGCGTGCAAGAGTTGTACTCGGCCAGGTTGGGCCAAATAGAATTGTGTTGAATCTGATTCCTTCTAGGAATAGGAATTGTATTCGTAACTCCTTGTGAGTTGGTCCTTTAAATAGGAGGGTTGTCTCCTGTTGAAGGGTATCCAACCAAGGAGAGCTGAGCGCATCAAGCCTTGAGCTTGGTTTTAGGGGTTGTACTCTTTTGATGAGAGTATTTTAGACAAGAAATAAAGATCAATTCTTCCAAGACTTTTTGCGTGCTCTGATAACCACGTCGCTCTGATGTTTTCTATTTTGGTTCTTGTTTGCATGCTTGTTCTAATTCTAGATTGGTTTTGATCGTTAAGTTTCATCTTGATTTGATCCATCAAAAACCTTTCTAGGGTATTGATCTAGTGTTTCTCAAAGTCTAGTTGTTTAATCTTTTGA
The DNA here is from genome assembly GCA_036346355.1 of Rhipidocladum racemiflorum. Lineage (NCBI taxonomy): Eukaryota > Viridiplantae > Streptophyta > Magnoliopsida > Poales > Poaceae > Rhipidocladum > Rhipidocladum racemiflorum. Next base: position 13,573,790 of record CM070584.1, read on the forward strand.
AGATCTTGTTTAATCTTGAAGTTTTGATTAGATTGATTCTCGTCAAGTTCTGGATCAGCAAGCTTGCGAAGCTCATAACTTTTGATCTGTAAGTCCGATCGAGCTGATTCTTTTTGGGTTCGATTCGTATTGGAATCTAGTTTCTCTTGTCCAAATTTCAGATCAATCTAATAGTTGGATCTCCGGGAATTCTCGTTTTACTAAACCTCTGTTATTCTGTTTTTATCAAAGCAGAAGCAATTTTTGGTTACATTTTGGGGTGATCTTTTAATAGATCAAGAATTTGGTTTTAGCTTCCGCACAATCATTCACCCCCCCTCTGATTGCTATATTCATATACTTCTATCCTACAGAAAGAAAGTGGAATTTCAAGCCACTGCAGTTAGAGATGGACAGATGATGGTTAACAGTACCAAGACAATCAGCATAGAGGATGTCTCAGTAGTGAATGAGTACCCAGATGTTTTTCCCGAAGATCTACAGTATGCCGCTTGACGAGGACATAGAGTTTGTGATAGAGCTTGTACAGTACAAGACCGATAGCAAAGAGACCCTATCGGATGTCCACCGAGGAGTTAGTAGAGATGAAGAAGCAGCTAGAGGAGTTAATGGAGAAAGGATTTATCGAGGCCGAGTTAGTCGCCGTGGGAGCACCAGTTTTGTTTGTCAAGAAGAAGGGCGGGAGTTTCGAGGATGTGCATCGACTACCGTGCACTCAATGAAGTCACCGTGAAGAATAAGTACCCGCTACCTAGGATTGATGATTTGTTCGATCGGTGAGAGGAGCCGGAGTTTTCTCAAGATTGATCGATATCGGGATACCATCGATTGAAGATCCGATCGAGAAGATATCCGAAAGCGCATTCTCGTCAAGATATGGACATTCTGAGTTTACTGATTATGTCTTTTGGGTAGCGAATGCGCCAAAGATATTTCATGAATATGATGAATAAGGTGTTCATGGAATATTTGGACAAGTTTGTTGTCGTGTTCATAGATGATATCCTAATCTACTCCAAGGCGAGAGGATGAACATCTTTGAACACTTGAGGCGAGTTTTGGAAAAGGCGAGGAGCGACAACTCTTCGCCAAGTTCAGCAAGTGTGATTTTTGGAAGGACAAGGTAGAGTTCCTCGGACATGTAATGACCGCATGAAGAAGTCGCCGTAGATCCAAGCAAAGTAGAAGTGTGTTACATTGGGAGCGGTAGAAGGCGTGACCCAGTTGGAGTTTCCTTGGAATGGCGGGGATACTACCGCCGTTTCATTGAAGGCTTTTAGACAATTGCGAAACCTCTTACGCAATTGCCGAAAAAGGAGAAGAAGTTTGCATGGGCGCTTGAGAATGTGAGAAAGGATTTCAGGAGCTAAAAAAGCGATTGACATCGGCCGGTATTAGTTCTCTGGGATGTTGCTCAAAGCTTTGATATTTATTGTGACGCATCGCGCCAAGGACTTGGATGTGTCTTGTCTGAGAATGGAAAGGTAAGTAAACTTATGCATCAAAGCGATTGAGGCCGCATGAGGAGAATTATCCGACACATGACCTAGAGTTAGGCTGCCGTAGTGCATGCCTTGAAGATATGGCGTCACTATCGATTGGAAAGCAGATGTGAAGTGTATACGGATCATAAGAGCCTTAAGTACATATTCACCTAGTCGATCTGAATATGAGGCGGAGGAGATGGTTAGAGTTGATCAAGGACTACAATGTTGGGATCCATTACCATCCGGGAAGGCCAGCGTAGTAGCCGATGCTCACGAGTCGGAAAAGCCATCTTGTGAGCACGTTGCTAGCCACAAGTCGAGGATGAGTTATGTGAGGATTTTCGAAAATGAAGATTGAGGTAGTACCTAGCGGATTCTTGGCCACATTAGAAGTAAAGCCTACCTAGAGGATCGGATCCGAGAAGGACGGAAGGATGATGACAAGCTCCGCGAGATTAAGTCCATCAAGGAAGAAGGCAAAGCGAGAGGACTTCAAGTTGGATGAGCAAGGCACGTTATGGATGAAGGATCGCATTTGTGTGCCTAACAAGAAGGAGTTAAAGCAAGCGATTTTGGAAGAAGCCCATGAATCCAAGTACTCAATTCATCCCGAAGCGCCAAGATGTATCGAGGATCTCAAGGAGAGATTACGGTGGCGAGTATGAAACGTGAAGTTGCCGAGCATGTTGCATTGTGCGGCGTATGCCGGAGAGTCAAGGCAATGCATCGAGAGACGGCGGGATTACTACGGCCGCTGAAAATACGAGTGGAAGTGGGAGGAAATCGGAATGGATTTCATTACCGGTTTGCCTAAGACTCAAGGTGGTTATGACTCCATATGGGTTATAGTGGATCGTTTGACCAAAGTAGCCCATTTCATCCCGTGAAGACCACTTACTCGGGAGATAAATTAGCGAGTTGTACATGAACAGGATAAATGCCTTGCACGGAGTGCCAAAGAGGATTGTATCGGACGAGGTACCCAATTTACCTCAAGGTTGGAATAAGTTGCACGAAGCCATGGGAACCCGTTTAAACTTCAAGATCTGACTTATCATCCTGAGGCGGATGGAGCGAGACCAAAAGAGTCAACCAGATTACGGAGGATATGTTAAGAGCTTGTGCTTTGGCTTATGCTACCTCTTGGGATAAGAGTTTGCCGTATGCCGAGTTTAGTTACAACAATAGTTACCAGGCTAGTTCTGAGATGTCACCTTTTGAGGCCTTTGTATGGTCAACCTGTCGGACGCCATTGAATTGGAATGAGATCGGCGGCGCCGTGTCTTCGGCCTGATATTCTTGAAGAGGTGAAGAAGCGGTGCCATGATTAGGGAAAGGTTGAAAATAGCCCAATCACGGCCAGTGACAACCGTCGCCGAGACTTGAGTTTTGAACGAGAAGACTTTGTATACCTCGAGTTCGCCTCTCGGGGAGTTAAGAGGTTCCATGCCAAAGGGAAACTTGCACCCGTTATGTTGGACCATTTAAAATTTTGAGTCGCGAGGCGAAGTTGCTTATCGGTGGAGTTGCCACGATCGTTAGCGAGGAGTGCATGGCGTATTCCATGTGTCCCGAGTTGAAGAAGTGTCTCCGAGTACGAGGAGCAGACACGCTAGAGTCAATTGAGTTGCAAGAAGATTTGACTTACAAGGAGCATCCGTCTGCATTTTGGACACTATGGATCGAGAGACCGAGAAATAAGTCAACCCGTTTCAGAGAATACGATTGGAGCAACCACACGGAGAGTGAAGCAACTTGGGAACGCGAAGAGGATTTTAGGAAAGAGTTTCCAAACCTATTCCTTTAGTAAGCCCTGAATCTCGGGGACGAGATTCTATTAAGGGGGGGAGGTTTGTAAGACCCCAAAATTTTGCTTTTCTTAAATTCATGTGTGATTTGGCACTTTGGTGAATTTTTGGAATTTTCTGGAATTTATTTGGATTTATTTGGAATTTATTTGAATTTATTCCATTTTGAAATAATTAAAGAATTAAATTTTGCAAATAAAATTTTGTTGGAAATATTTTATTTGAGTCCCAAATACCTAAAATATTTTCGAATTTTTCTGGAATTTTTACGAGTCTTTTGCTATTTTTAATGAATTAAATGAATTCTTGGAAATTATTTTAATTATTAAATCATTTGGAAAATCAAGTCGGGTCAAGTACTATTCATCCGACCAAGTCGGAACCCGAAGTCGGACTCGAGTCAGGCCGAGCCACGTGACTCGGCCAGAACCGACTCTAAAACCTAATCGATCCCAAGCGGTTGGATCAAGATCCAAGCGGTCGAGATTTCCGTCACGCTTCGATCGAATCCGCCCGGATCCGATCCAGCGCATCGTGGCGGATCGTGCCACGTGGGCGGCCGTCGTCGTCGTCTCCGCCCCGTCCGGCCAGGACTCACGCGCCCGCGCCCGCCGTGGGGAACTAGGTTTCCGTTTTCTGCGCGGAAGCCGAGGCTATTTAATGCCCGGCTCACACCCCGAGGATCGCCTTGACCTTGCGCACCCGTAGCCCTAGACAACGTCGCCTGAGCCGCCGCCGTTGAGCCGCAATCGCTCGCCGGAGTTGCCTCTTTCCTCCGCCGTGGTTCTTTGCCGATTGCGGCCATCTCCGTCGTCCTCCGCCGCCGTTGTGCCCAGATCCGGACTCCTCGCGTCGAGGCGCACCCGAAGCTACCTCTCACTTCGGCCGGAGGAGCCCCATAGCGCCATTGCCGTGGTCGCCGTCTCCAACTCCAGGCAAGCCGGCGCCCCGTGGGCCATCGGCGGACTTCAAGCTCCTCGGTAGTCGGATCTTCATCCAAGGGCCCAGATTGCGCCACGTCATCTCACGGTGAGATTTCGTCCAAAATCCCGAGATCCAATCTCGGTAGTTAGATCTAGATCCAACGGTCGAGATCAAACGCGTTAACCCAAACGCGTGAGAGCCGAGATCTAATATGGGCCATTGATTTTCAAACCAACGGCCGAGATTGTGCCACGTGTCGAAGCCTGTGCGCCAACGGCCAACGCCTGCGTGTGACGCCGACACGCCGTGCCCGTGTCGGCTAGCTTTGGTCAAACCGCACCATGACGCCACGCCGACGTCATGGCGGGCTGCAAGATGTCACGGCCGCCCAGCTGGCAAGCGCCGACGCAAGAATGACGTCCACAGCCGGTCCCACCTGCCGATCTTTGTGGGTTAAGCCCGTGACGTCGCCGATGGCGTCACCCGAGGGGACCCACCTGTCGATCTCACGTGGCCGTGGGCCGGGTCCACGGTAGACTCAACCGAGCGTGGACCGAGTCCATGGACCGGCCGACGTCGACCAACCAATCCAGTCTTTGCCACGTGTCGGTGACGCAATAAATGTTTTTCCGAAAGAAAATGATTTAATAATTCGGTTTAATAATTGATTTGAATTTCAAAACTTCAAACGCTTATAACTTTTTGCGTTTCAACTCCGATTTGAGTGATTCAAATTTCTAAATTTGTATAAAATTGAGACCTACCTAAATATGAATTTTATTTAATTTTTGGACTAAAGTTTTTCTCTGTAAAATTATTTAATTGATTATTTAAACTTTAAATAATCATAACTTTTGCATTTTAACTCCAAATTTGACGATTCCAGTTTCTAAAAATTCATAAAATTATGTTCTCTCTGTTTATGGATTTTATTTGGATGTTTGGACACTTTTTGCCTATTGTTTATTTGTGTATTTGCTATTTGCACGCTTTACGAGTAGACGTTGAAGTCTTGGGAAGGATTCGAAGGAGAAGTATTGACTCAGGATCCAACTCAAGACCAAGAGCAAGTACTTTTTGAAGGCAAGTTGTGCTTTGACCATGTTGATCCTATTTCGAAATCTATTTTGATTTAAACTATTGCATGCTAGTTCAATTAGAAAAATACTTTATTTAAATATGGGGGTTAGATAAATACCAATTTGCTGTATGACACCTTGATTACTTAAATATGTGCCATGACCCTTGTCACCCTAGTTGTGGTTTACTAGTTGGACATTATTAACTTGCCAACATGGGTTTTAGACCGTTGTAGTATACTGCTAGGACCTGCTACGTGCTCATGACATGATTTTGGATAATCAAATGTTAATATTGACTTAATGATATATTGAACCTGTTTTGGAAAGGTATCATGTGATGTTGATGGCACGTGGTGCATGGTAATCAAGCGGGGTTTGATAAATAGTTTTTGGCCAGGGCATGTGGCAAGAGTAATCAGGTGGGCCGGTTGTGGCATTGGGGATGTTGATTTGGTTCTTGGGTAGTCTTGCCCTGGTCACCCTAAGGACTTAACCTTGCAAGCCTTTGAACTGGGTCTAACGTGCAACCACATGTCCGTAATGGGACGGACCTAGTTGACTAAGTTGCTAATAACATTACTGTGGGACCTCGGGAGGTCAACTACACCCTTTGTGTAAGTTGTGCGGGGAGCGTCACGGAGCTGAGGCCAGGTACCCATCTAACGGTTGATTGGCCTAAACTTCGCCTTAGCTAAGGGAAGGGTTAGTGTGCAATAACCGGGGAGGACCACTTGTATTGTTAGAGGTTTCCGAAAGACTTTGTTACGGGAACTCGCTTTTGTGGTGTTTGACTGTATCTTGTGGGTAAAGTGCATAACCTCTGCAGAGTGTAGAATCTATTCGAATAGCCGTGTCCGCGGTATTGGACATCGCTCGGGAATTACAGTCAAGGGGTAGATTTTCTCAAAAATAACTTGGATTTGAAAGGTTGGGTTGGATTAATAATGATGTTGATGGAAATGTGGATTAGGATGGGAAAGATGTTTATTAAACTCCTTGAAAAGTTATTTATGCTTTACTTGTTTCTCGCTTTCGAATCTACTTATGATATTTGTCAAATCTTTGTTTTCTTGCAAATATACCTTGAGCTACTCCTTTGTACCAAGCCATGCATATAGTATATTAGCCTGCATTCTGTGCATGACTTGCTGAGTACCAAGTACTCACCCTTGCCACAATACAACACCAGTTGAAGAGGAGACTACACCAGCTTTGGAGGAGGAACTCCAAGAGGAACCGTCTACTTAGGGAAGCGAGCCCAGTCAGTTGCCTGTGGTATACTGGATGGCGCCACGAAGTTATTTGATTTTCCGCTGCTATTATCTCTCTCTGAATAAGTTTCGCCCTGCGAGGCATATATTTGTAACTTGACCATAAGGTCGAGTAACCCGTTTGGGTATTTAAATAAAAGTACTTTATTAGTATCGAGTGGTATGATTGTGATATTTACCGATGTTAAGACTGTGTGCACTAGCGTGTTCCTGGACTAGTGCTGAATACACAGAGGGTCCGGATTTGCAAATTCGGGGTCCCGACATCGCGTTGTGTGATATATGTCAGAGAGTCAAGGCAATGCATCAGAGGATAGCAGGATTGCTGCAGCCACTAAAAATACCTGAGTGGAAGTGGGAGGAAATCGGAATGGATTTCATTACCGGATTACCTAAAACTCAAGGAGGGTATGACTCCATATGGGTTATAGTGAATCGCTTGACTAAGGTCGCTCATTTTATCCCTATAAAGACCACTTACTCGAGAGATAAGTTAGCGGAGTTGTATATGACCAAGATCGTTTGTTTGCACGGAGTGCCAAAGAAGATCGTGTCGGATAGAGGCACCCAATTTACCTCAAGATTCTGGAATAAGCTGCATGAAGCCATGGGGACCCGTTTGAACTTCAGTACCGCTTACCATCCGTAGACAGATGGACAGACAGAAAGAGTTAATCAGATTCTAGAGGATATGCTAAGAGGTTCACTACATCAGGATGGGCCTATAGTAACACGCATATGTGCTACTATAGCTCAAAAAAAGTGTTACTAAGTCCTATTGCAACATATTTGTTTAGTGTTACTGTAGCCTATGTTGCTATAGAAGAGTCTATTGTAACATGTAAGAAGTGTTCTTGTATATGAAAAAAGATATTGCAACCATGCTACGGCAACATGTATCAAATGTGTTGCTATAGACTGCAGTAACACATTTTTTAGCAAGAGCAACATAGTAGCGCGTGTTGCCATAGACCCTAGTAACACCTTTTTTTTTTTGCTAAAGCAACATAGTAGCATGTGTTTCCATAGACCCTAGTAACACATTTTTAGATATAATAATTGAACTTAGTAACACCCTTTTTGAACGATAACGACACAATGTTGAGCTCCTAAAACAAATTTAAATATCTTTATTATTTTCTTATATTTTGTGAATGTACAAATTAAAATTGTTTCATATAATATCTTTTGATAAGCACAACACATTGTACAATATAAAACACAAATGACCATAAGTGCAACAATCAAAACATATTGCATTGCATCAAACAAAAAAAATATTTCACATCATTCAATAGAATACATAACGATTTGATTTCTAGAGAAGGCAAGTCTTTAGCCTAAGAGTCTGAAATACATTGTTCTAAATAGAAAGAATATAAAATATATCTAATATTGCCTAATCTTCATGAAATTCTTTGCTTATAGATCCCTTCATGTGGTAAGCAACCAAATGTATGAATTTCAACCATTGATTTTTTCCACCTGCACAACAGAAAGTATATATTAACCTTTATGATTGCAATTACAACATATGATATATACACTTCATCACAATTGAAGCAAGAAACAATTAACATACACATAAGGAAGGGCAAGCAATTGGTCTTGCTTCCACATGGGCATCACCAATTGTCTCGCAACGCTTGATTGGCCTTACTAACTCCTCTTTTTGCACAACAAGATAATTGATATGGTAACTGTTCCATCGTACAGCCATGTAAATCATCTATTTGTAGTGCCTTTATAAAATGAGTAATAGCAATATCAAGCACTGGCAGCATCATTACCAAGCATAAGTTCTACACATCTGCGATAGCAAGTTCAAATATGGTTTTGTGTATACATTTGCCTACAAAGGACTGTATGTACATGATATATGTTCAGCAGTACATATCTACCACATGTAAAACATGAAGGGAAGGCCTACGAAAAGGAGCTACAGTTCCTTATCTTAGCAAGGATCTTTACATTCTGGTGACGCCTAAGCCGGAGCAGGAGACGTCTTGTCACGCAACACCGTAGGGATCAGCGTTACCGGCTGACCAACTAAATAACTGTGACAGGTTGTTTTAGGAGGTGTATAAGTGCAGAGATTGTCTAGAGGCAGAGTAGCATAATCCGAAGTATTAATCACACACAAGTAAAGAAAAAATAAATTATAACATCGCAAGAGGAGGAAACCTCAAATAAACAAATATACTTTGGCAAAATATAGATATGTAATAGAAATGAACATAAAGCTTGGATTTTCGTGCATGCTGGTCTGGTATGCGTAGCAACTCAAATAAGAAATATACTTTAGCAAGACATAGATCTGTAACATAAATGAACACAAAGCTTGGATTTTTATGCATCATGGCTTGGGATGCATGTGAAGTTGGTCTGCATAAGACAAAAGGATTAGCTATAGAGGCCAGCTGCTTCTGAAATCAAAGTAATATGCACTCATCTAGACATGTACATGTGGTGATGTAACATTGGGTGTCCCGATCTTTCGATGAAAAAAAGATAAGGACTATGTTTTAAAGCACTATGCTCTGTTGTAAAGCAGAATAACCCTAATAAAAGCAGTAGAGCAGTTTTCTTTTCAAATTCAGGCTGTTTTATTAAAGTTTGTGTTCCAGTTGATAATCGAAGGATATCAATGGTTGTACAGATAATAAACAGGGATTCCAGTATATCTCAGGTTTAAAAAGAAGATCAAGGTAAAAAAGATCTAATTTGACATATATATGATGCTTGAACTATTGGTAGAAAAGGAAAAGGTGTATTACAAAAAAGCAGGCGGCCAAGGACGGTGAGCAAGCTGAAACGATGAAGGAAAGCGACAAAGGATCTTTGGAGAATATCGATGTCTTACAATCCCTGCGACAGAAACAATGAAGCTTATGGAAAATTTTCCAATCCAAACTATAAGGATGCAACCATAAAGAAATTATACAGTACTTATGGTTGCAGCAGAACCAGCAAAGATCACTGTAGAAACCTCTAGAGTGATGGACATTAAAAATCACCATTTGTTCTTCTGTAGGTACAAGCCACTGTAGATCAGAGCAATGACAAGTACACATCCAAAAGAATAAATCAAAACAGAAGGGGAAAAAATTCAGCAAATGGGGAGCACAGTGCTGTCTATAATGCTATAGTGAGTGACTTTCAAAAACAGGGATGGTTGCATAATCTTCTGTGTTAATAAAATTCAAAACGCAACATAGATTGTCAATTCGTCTGCATAAAAGATGGTAACTACATTTGATCGGAACTAAGCAAGTCTAAAATAACAAAAGAGGCAAGTACCTTGCCAATGCACCTAAATACCCATGGACACTAACGGTCAAACTGCTCAACATAGCGATGACATGTACATCAATGTTTTGAACGAATAGGTGTGACAATCTGTAGAATGACAATAAGTTTGAAAATCAGAGACCTAAGAATATCAATCTAAGGAAAAGGTAACAAAATTGCTGGATGCTGTAGTACTTACTTTGCGGGTTATCGAAAACTGCAAGCACTTACTAGACAGAAGCGTGGACTATCTAACTCCATCTTCAGCAATGGTGTAACACCCCGACATTTAATATGCCTGAATGCTACCAAACATAAGCTAAACAACATCTAAATACCACAATTAAACATAAATTCCAGCAAAGGCGCTCAAGCTAAAAACCGAGATTTCGGCAGCATCTCCATTGTTTTAACATGAATTGAAGGAGCAACAACAGTAACACAAGTTATATCATAATGGAAAGCATCTAAAACAACAATAATTAACGACTTAGCAACAATGTAAGTCTAGTTCCAAACATATAATGTCTCCAAGAGTCAAACGAACGAAAAGATTCTCATTTAGCAAAGCTAAGCCTTAAAGCAATGATCATCACACGCAATTTATTATCAACACTAATTGAATGACTTGTGAAATCAAAAGAGTGAAGCTACGTGTGGAAGTGTGACTATTTCCCTTCCCCGCTTGCCGGATTCATGGTACCTAAAAGAAAACAACATAAACACAAGCGTGAGTTCATCACTCAGCAAGCATATTGCAATGGACAACAAGAACAATAACATGGCAATAATGTCTCACATCATGTATATCATCTCATTCATGAACACATAACATTATCATCATCATTACGTATGCAATGCAATGCAATGCTCATGTCTCCTTGGAAACTCATACCGGTATGGTTAAGTACACACCCGTCGGTGTGCACCCTCTCCCCCCTTCCATCCCGAAGATGGAGGGTGCCTACTCCTCGCTTCCAAACACCACGTGGATGGAATCACGATGTAGGACTTACTCAATGGCTCTCTGGATTAGTCATAACTTTCTCACCGACCTTCCCCGGACTAGTTATGACTTTCTCACCGCCCGGGCCATGTAACATGCCATGTATGCAATTATGCCAACATCATAATTAACTCGTACATTAACACATGGCATCATAACATAATAAACATGCTCATCATATCATTGGCAATCATTAAAGCATGGCAAGTGATCATATATCATGTAGTCCATTCCATCTATTCTCAACAAGCAACCTACAAATTGGTATCCATTACAACACACTTGCCTCAACCACGGGCAACGGATTGGCGGGAAGTAGAAGGCACTCCCGGGGTCGCACCACCTGCACATAGGTATCACACACTCACAATCATGTCCACAAAACAGTACGCAAACCCTCATCTACCGCGACATTGCCAACTACTCGCAAAACCTAATAACAGAGGTTCTGTCCCGTCGGGACAGCAGCCTTCCAAAAGGCATAACTCAGGTTCTAAGACTCCGAATCAATTAAACGAGTACATCCTCGCGTAGCTTAGGAAATTTCCCAACTTTTTCTAGGTATAGGGAAAGACTGATTCGGAATCTGAAGTTGTTTAATCTACAAAATACCGTGATCTGTTCCAATCACGTCACAGATTTTAACACGCTCGGTAAAACAGCCATAACTTTCAAACGGCTGGGCGGAATTTAACGTTTTTTATATCCACGGAAAGATAACAAAATTATCTACAACTTCTTCAACGTCGGTACGACCAGATTCCGAATCTAATTTGGCGAAAAACCGAACCCTAGGTCGACTGCTCATGCTGCCTGAAACAGAGAACGTGGCAACTTCTAGATCTAATCCAATCTACTCAATTCCAGTACCACCAATTGATCTAAAAACTTGATAAACACCCTTAGAACAGTACCTAGACCAACCCCAAGGATTCCCATGGCCATAACTTTTCCCAGTATACGAAACCCAATAGATCTCCTCCTGGTTCGCGCGATCTCCTTCCTCGCTCCAATCCCGCGGATCTCCTCGTCGCGGGCTCTCAGCGGATGGATATTTGAGGTGTGGAGGTGGAGAACTCCCCTAGGGGCAGCAAGGGAGGAGGAGAGGTGGTGGAGCAATGGGGAGCAATGGGGGAGGTGGAGGCGCCACAAGGAGGAGGTGGGGAGGTGTGGGGGGACGGCTAGGACTTGTGGGGGCGCAAGGGCAGGGGGGTGAATGCCTAAAGGGGCTGGGGGAGGCCCCCAACCAGGTCTCCTACTCCTATTAGGACTCCAACTCCATCCCACCAAAGCCCACGACCCTTTCCTTTAGGCCAAAACTCCCCCGGAAAGGCCCAAAACCCCAGAAACGGCCCGAAAACGGCCCGGAAACGCTATTAAGCCTGCTATCATATAGTTTTAGCCTCCAATACCATATTTCATGAAGTTTTTTGACCTTAATATTCACGTTAAATAATGTCACACCATTCCGTAGTGTCACATTCTCCCCCCCTTCAACAGGATTCGACCCCGAATCCGAGACACGCCACTTCGCAAACAATCAAATCAAAGGGAGTTATGGTCCACACCTCAGAACCCGCTTAGAAGCCCCTACGACTTGCACCAGCCAGCACTCAGAGGCAAGGAGCTAAGGATCAAAGACTGACAGCTCTAAAGATGACTCACAATCAAAAACTTGCGAGAACTTTACTCAACATTGAAACACAGAGCACTCAAATAAGGCCTCGGCATGACCCAAGCGATAGGATAAAATCCCAAATAGACCACGCAGGAAAACGGTCTCATACTCCTCATTCTAAGCATTCCTTGGCACTAAAGTGCCCGATCCCTTTAACTCAGGCTACTCTCCAGAAAAACACGGTACCAACCTCCCTTCTGTGGTTCCTTGTACTCAAGGCAGCCTTGAAGCGAGGAGACCTGGCAACGCTCTAAGATTACCACAGAATGAACAACCTACTTTAACCAGGATCCGTAAGACTCGCGTAATAGAAACGATCGAACTTTCCCCTGCGGTTTGACACAACTCGCTTCTTGCCCAACGACAAAAGCACCAATACACTTCAAAAGGAAAAACGATCACTAGCAACCACCAAGTGGTCCACTCAAAATGTAATCAACCCTACTGAGGAACACCTCAACGACACAATTCTCCACGAAGGTTTGCATTGAGTCATACACAACCTTGCACTCAAAGGACCACGATAAAGAGCACAATCATTGAGTGAGCTCAACCATAACATGAACCCAAGTGGCCCTCATCCAACAACTCAAACCCCAAAGCGTTAAAACCACTTTGGAAAGGATTCGATAACAACCAGAGAGTATTCATTTTAATTTCCTAAGCCAAAACGCAAAGGAAACACACATCCCTTCACCACAATCAACACCATAAATTATAAATTCTTTTCTTTTCATACTAGAAAGCAAAGGAAATCTCGTTTCATGACATGAATGCACATACTTCAAGAGCACTCCAGAATAGTCATATCTCCATATATGACTTTCTCACCGACCTGGCTCAACGACTCTTTTATCATTTAACATCTATACACGATGTCTTGTTTACTTTTCACCATTCATTCATCATATAACAACAATACCGAAAAGTCATTCACAAAAAGACTTCTTCCTCGGTATCACATAATTGAAATACACATAACACTGACAGTTGCGCTAAATCATATAGACTATGACGGCAACAACGTTAACAACAAAACACCACATCGTGTGAAAACCCATCATCCATTTAAAACTAACCTTGCAACACCTCGCAAAAACAAACTCAACCTTTTGGAACAGAACATCGACTCCAAAGTCAAACATCTGCACACACAACCGCCATAAATTTTATCAAAAGAGAGGGAAACTCAATCCCCAAAGAAAACTCCTCACTAACCAAATTCACTTATGAAACTTTCATAAAAACCAGACTTGTGAAACATCCGCACACCAGACACATTTTCCAAATGACTCCAACTCTAGCCAAACAGAGTTACACATCAAGGGCTTAACTCAAAAGTTTCCAACACAACCCTTTATGACCATCTGCTTCCTTTTAAAATTAATTCCAAAGATAATTCGGTCTGACGAAAGGGCGCGATCGACTCAAAAACTTTTGGGGTGTAAATCCATACTCATAGCACCAACTAAACAAATTAGCCAAAACCAAATATTTGCACCAATTTCTCTGAGTTTTAGGAAACTCAAAACACGACATATGAAACATCTTGACCGAAAACCCTTCAACCAAAAGGGCAAACAACCGACCAGTCCAAAAGCTTTTGAACACAAGCTCAGCATAAAAAGAACCATCTCTAGTACTCACTACCTTTCCATTAAAGACTTCAATAATCACTATTTACTCCCTGAGAAGCCCCAACACAATTAAACCAAAAGCTTCACAACGAATTCTTCCTCTAGTTACCATTCCTAACACTTTTAATTAGGGTTTATGATGCTTATCAAAAATGCACCCAACCAATACTATATTGACATGATCCCCACAGATCACTGAATCATAATACTTCTTATTCTCTATTGGAGCATAGTACTTCAACAAATCTTTCAGCAAGATCAACATATAAATTTCATACTTCCTATATATTCACGTCTCGACAACCGAACCTTATTCAGTTAAACAACGACTTCAACATGTAAATATTATCTCCATAGGGAAGAATTCGTAAGTGAGACTCTAAGTTATACTTTCATTAAAGATAAGACAATTTATCATATTAATTATCCAAAGCTCACTCCATCGCAACATGTTAACATTTTCCTCTATTTAACCATGATTTTCCAACGAGTAATCTAAACAGTTACCACCACTACTTAGTCATCAATAACAACAAATGGGCATGTTCATCAACCAACAACATTTCTTTTAGCTACTCTATTCAAAGGTGATAACAAAAACTACCACCACACAACATACTCCAACTATTTAAAATAGATTGAATACTAACATTAACACTGCCCTTAACAACATCATTAACAAAAAGTCTTATGTCTTCTCAATTGATATCAATACTAGCATTGTAGAGACACAACAGCATACTTCCAAATATACTAGTATTTTGCAACAACGTAAATAGCAACTCTAATCAACTTCCAAATTAAAGTCACTAGGAAACACGATTAAATTTCTCTATTAATCCAATAGATTAGAGCATCTTTAAACAACCAGCAAAGTTTCTTTAACAATAACAGCAGTCTACATCATCTTAATGTTTCAACTATGCAACAGGGTTTAAAACTTTAAACATTATCAAGGGTCATAAGCACTTTTAAAGCAAAGCAACAGATTCTAAGCATGTACTTTAGCACATTCAATCATTCTCGCTAAGAGTAAACTACAACACTAATAGTCTATTTATTCTCAAGCTAGAGATAACAACCGCATTGAATTGTTTCAACTCAAAAATTCACTTAACAATGCATCATCCCATAAACCACATTGGTACATGCTACATAATATGCTAAACAGCAATTCTTACTAGGGACAAACGATTTCGGTCAAAAGATTACTTACTTTGTTTGCAACATTTTAGTTTTAAAGCTCATCCCGAGTTCATAAGGAAACTTGACTCTCAAAATTGCAATGAGACAAACCCAAACTTGGTCATGCAAAAGGAATTTTCCAAAACACTTTTCATTCTCAAAGACTCCCATAAAGGAAAATGGTTGAAAGATAATTTTCTTAACGGAAACCAAGCGACCAAGTAATCCATTTCAAATAAAACATTAATCTCAAACCCCAAACTTTCACGAAACAAGAAGGATTTTTCAAAGATGATTTCTCAAACCAGTAAAATGACGAAATCAAACACCACTTACTCCTACAAAGCCACAGAACTTCAGCCCTGACAGCCAGGTCTGGCACAACTCCGCAAAAACTCTTTTAACCTCGGAGAAAGACAAACACAGGAATAAATTGAATGCTTCTTCCCTATAAAACAATCAACAAACTAGGCATTAAAACTGGAAAGGCGCCCAAAAGAAGCGCAACACTAGACTCCTCTTCTTCGTCTTCAACCAAGGAAGACAAACCCACACACCACATACGGAACCAAACACTTTTCTTTTGGTTTCCATCAACTAAAACCAAGAAAACCAACCAAGAACGACCATAGAACGATAAAGAACATACGAAGGAATCCACCACCAAACTCTTCTACTTGACTCCAGTCAACTACCCGATCTACGACAGAAAGGGTAAGCACTCTTCTCCTACAGGGGTTAATAGTTTTTCGGTGATGGCGCTAACCGGCCACACCGTCAAACCTCACCCTTACTATGAACAAAAAGACGTGACCGAAATCCTTCGGCACCACAACCCACTATATCACAAATAACAAGAACAATTCAATCATTTATCTCATAGACATAGCAACATGCTTTATCAAATGAAGCATTCAACATTATAGCTTAAATACAACATTTAAGTGTAAAGGAATGATACCCATACCCTTTCCTACTGTGCATCCAGTGTGTGTCAAATTTTAGATTAGTTATACCACTTTTGCAAGTTTTAATGTTGCTATCCTATGACAAAATTTTAGTTAAGACCTAAGCCATGTTTCTAAGTTATTCCACATCACATTTTAGTTGTACCCTATAGCATGACACTAAAAAAAATACGCATTCCAAGGACCTACAGCCCGCTCTGATACAAACTGTAACACCCCGACATTTAATATGCCTGAATACTACCAAACATAAGCTAAACAACATCTAAATACCACAATTAAACATAAATTCCAGCAAAGGCGCACATGCTAAAAACCGAGATTTCGGCAGCATCTCCTTTGTTTTAACATGAATTGAAGGAGCAACAACAGTAACACAAGTTATATCATAATGGAAAGCATCTAAAACAACAATAATTAACGACTTAGCAACAATGTAAGTCTAGTTCCAAACATATAATGTCTCCAAGAGTCAAACGAACGAAAAGATTCTCATTTAGCAAAGCTAAGCCTTAAAGTAATGATCATCACACGTAATTTATTATCAACACTAATTGAATGACTTGAGAAATCAAAAGAGTGAAACTACGTGTGGAAGTGTGACTATTTCCCTTCCCCGCATGCCGGATTCATGGTACCTAAAAGAAAACAACATAAACACAAGCGTGAGTTCATCACTCAGCAAGCATATTGCAATGGACAACAAGAACAATAACATGGCAATAATGTCTCACATCATGTATATCATCTCATTCATGAACACATAACATTATCATCATCATTACGTATGCAATGCAATGCAATGCTCATGTCTCCTTGGAAACTCATACCGGTATGGTTGAGTACACACCCGTCGGTGTGCACCCTCTCCCCCCTTCCATCCCGAAGATGGAGGGTGCCTACTCCTCGCTTCCAAACACCACGTGGATGGAATCACGATGTAGGACTTACTCAATGGCTCTCTGGATTAGTCATAACTTTCTCACCGACCTTCCCCGGACTAGTTATGACTTTCTCACCGCCCAGGCCATGTAACATGCCATGTATGCAATTATGCCAACATCATATTTAACTCGTACATTAACACATGGCATCATAACATAATAAACATGCTCATCATATCATTGGCAATCATTAAAGCATGGCAAGTGATCATATATCATGTAGTCCATTCCATCTATTCTCAACAAGCAACCTACAAATCGGTATCCATTACAACACACTTGCCTCAACCACGGGCAACGGATTGGCGGGAAGTAGAAGGCACTCCCGGGGTCGCACCACCTGCACATAGGTATCACACACTCACAATCATGTCCACAAAACAGTACGCAAACCCTCATCTACCCCGACATTGCCAACTACTCGCAAAACCTAATACAGAGGTTCTGTCCCGTCGGGACAGCAGCCTTCCAAAAGGCATAACTCGGGTTCTAAGACTCCGAATCAATTAAACGAGTACATCCTCGGGTATCTTAGGAAATTTCCCAACTTTTTCTAGGTATAGGGAAAGACTGATTCGGACTCTAAAGTTTTTTAATCTACAAAATACCGTGATCTGTTCCAATCACGTCACAGATTTTAACACGCTCGGTAAAACAGCCATAACTTTCAAACGGCTGGGCGGAATTTAACGTTCTTTAT
The DNA here is from genome assembly GCA_036346355.1 of Rhipidocladum racemiflorum. Lineage (NCBI taxonomy): Eukaryota > Viridiplantae > Streptophyta > Magnoliopsida > Poales > Poaceae > Rhipidocladum > Rhipidocladum racemiflorum. The sequence continues at coordinate 13,591,771 of CM070584.1, forward strand.
ATCCACGGAAAGATAACGAAATTATCTACAACTTCTTCAAAGTTGATATGACCAGATTCCAAATCTAATTTGGCGAAAAACCGAACCCTAGGTCGACTGCTCATGCTGCCTGAAACAGAGAACGTGGCAACTTCTAGATCTAATCCAATCTACTCAATTCCAGTACCACCAATTGATCTAAAAACTTGATAAACACCCTTAGAACAGTACCTAGACCAACCCCAAGGATTCCCATGGCCATAACTTTTCCCAACGCACGAAAACCCAATAGATCTCCTCCCGGTTCGCGCGATCTCCTTCCTCGCTCCAATCCCGCCGGATCTCCTCGTCGCGGAGCGCTCCAACGGATGGATATTTGAGGTGTGGAGGTGGAGAACTCCCCTAGGGGCAGCAAGGGAGGAGGAGAGGTGGTGGAGAGGTGGTGGAGCAATGGGGAGCAATGGGGGAGGTGGAGGCGCCACAAGGAGGAGGTGGGGAGGTGTGGGGGGGCGGCTAGGACTTGTGGGGGCGCAAGGGCAGGGGGGTGAACGCCTAAAGGGGCTGGGGGAGGCCCCCAACCAGGTCTCCTACTCCTATTAGGACTCAAACTCCATCCCACCAAAGCCCACGACCCTTTCCTTTAGGCTCAAACTCCCCCGGAAAGGCGCAAAACCCCGGAAACGGCCCGAAAACGGCCCGGAAACGCTATTAATCCTCCTATCATATAGTTTTAACCTCCAATACCATATTTTATGAAGTTTTTTGACCTTAGCATTCACGTTAAATAATGTCACACCATTCCGTAGTGTCACAAATGGTGCCTAAAGGTACAAATTGTAACGATTAAGATCACAAAATTCGAGATTATGGTTTCGCTTTAAGTCTGAAAATGCAATCCAGAATCACTGAAGTATAAACAGAAGATAAAAGCGCTTGCAGAAAGCCAAAAACTACATTAAGCCTGCTGATATTTCAAACTTACATCACCCCTCTGATTTTTTTTATGAGTCTCGTATGTTCTTTATGATGTAGCCAGGATCTTTCCTACAGAAAGTAGAAGCCAATGTCACGGTGCTGTTGAATGATAATCAACAAAGGCTACATATCTCTATTCGAGGGATAGCAAGAAAGTAACATGATATTTGCACATAATAAAAATTTGAATAGATAACATAGCAAGAACAGAAGAGTAAAATGGTCTAAATAATTTACAATGCACCTAACACATATAAGAGTTGGGATAACCAGGATGGCATGAACATGGAGGCTAAATTTCTGTACATACCATAAAGATTTCTTGGGCTTTAGATGTATTCTGATTTGATCTGCACGAACAGAAAGATAGTATGATTACTGCACGCAATATAAAACTATATCCAAAAAGAAATATTGAACTTTGCATAGCTGCATTGAACTCTACAATTCTAAATGAAGAACATTGTTTGCTCACCTTTTCCTTCTCCACAGCAGGCTGCCGCTTCAAGTGGGAGGCCTCGATGGCCGGCATGAGCGGTGCCACTCCCACATCTCTGGTGAGCGCGTAGACCTAGATCCCCACAGACATTAGCACCGGCCAGAACAACCAAACACGCAGCATCGAGGAGTAGGAAGAGGGAAGGTGATGAAGGGCGGTACCTCGCGTGAGGGGCCATTGGGCTTCCGGTGCGGCTACTTAGGCGGTCGCGGCTTCTTCTCCTGGACGGACGGGAAGGGGGTCTTGGGAAGGCCGAGGATGTCCTTGGCATCCATGTAGATGGCTGGGGGCGGAGGAGGAAGTGGAGTTAGGGTTTTGATCCTAGCCCAGGCTGATCTCGTTGCGAAAGACAGCCTCACTGCCGGATCTGAGAGGGCAGGCCACAGCGAGAAGAAGAGGGGCACACTGGCCGAGGGCAGCAGGGATGGCAGCGAAGGGTGGTAGGGGCGGTTGAGCCAGCGAGGGCGCGCGAGAGAGAGGCGAGCGAGAGGGCGCTGGGATTGGGTCGCGCGAGGAGCGGCCGCGGGGGGAAAGAACATGAACGAAGATGAATCGGGAAGGAAGCAAGGTGGCACGGGAAGCGGAGCGAGCGGATTCGGTATTTCATCGGAGCAGGCAAAAAGGCAGCGTACCGAGGAGCGACACGCAGACGCTCTCGGAGCCAGGAAACCTCCAGATTGTAATATAGGTATAATATATGATAAATTCATATGTCATTCTAGTTAGGACAACTAGCATATATATGTTTACGTTTTTATATAATTGAAGTAAAGCGTAGGTGAAAAACAAATTTGGTTATGAATAGTGAGGTTGATAGGTCATATATATGTTTTAATGTATTACAATTAAGTCATGTGTTACAATCTGCCTCTAAATATGTTACTGTAGTATTATTATTCACATCTTACTACCATGTGTTACAATGTTCCTTTGTAACATATATTATGTGCTACTGCTATAGTTTCCTGTAACACTTTTCACATCTCATTAAGTATGTCTCACAACATGCCTTTGTAACACAAATTATATGTTACTACAATATCTCTTTGTAACACATTGTTCAATATGTTACAGGAATGTGTTACAGAAGATATGTTTTGTAGTAGTGGTTGTGCATTGGCTTACGCTACCTCTTGGGACAAGAGCCTACCATATGCTGAGTTCAGCTACAATAACAGCTATCAGGCCAGCCTACAGATGACACCTTTTGAAGCACTGTATGGTCGACCCTGTTGAACGCCATTGAATTGGAATGAGATGGGTGAATGACATGTATTTGGACCGGATATCCTTCAAGAAGCTGAAGAATAGATTGCCATGATCCAGGAAAGACTGAAGATATCTCAGTCAAGACAGAAAAGTTACGCTGATAACCGTCGTTGAGACTTGAGTTTTGAACCGGAAGATTTCGTATATCTCAGGGTTACACCTCAAGGGAGTTAAGAGGTTCCATGCCAAAGGGAAACTCACACCGCGTTACGTTGGACCATTTACGATCTTGAGCCGCAAAGGCGAAGTTGCCTACCAGTTGGAGTTACCGCAGTCTTTAGCGGGAGTGCACGATGTGTTCCATGTGTCACAACTGAAGAAGTGTCTCCGAGTGCCGGATGAGCAGATGCCATTAGAGTCAATAGAGCTGCAAGAAGATCTGGCTTACAAGGAGCACCCGGTAAAGATTATGGACACGATGGATCGAGAGACCAGGAATAAGTCAACCCGCTTCTGCAGAGTCCAGTGGAGCAACCACTCCGAGAGTGAAGCGACTTGGGAGCCCAAAGAGGATTAGAAGAAAGAGTTTCCGAACCTATTCCTTAGTCAGCCCTGAATCTCGGGGACGAGATTCTGTTAAGGGGGGAGGTTTGTAACACCCAAAATTTTGCTTTTCATAAATTTTATTGATATTTTGCACTTTTGAGAATTTTTGGAATTTTCTGGGATTTATTTGGATTTAATTTGAATTTATTCCTTTATGAGATAATTAAATAATTAAAATTTTTAAATAAAATTTTGTTAGAAATATTTTATTTGAGTTCAAAATGTCTCAAATTATTTTCCAGAATTTTACTGGATTTTTTCTGATTATTTTGCTATTTTTCTTGAATTATTTGATTTTCTAATAATTATTTTAAAATATTTAATCGCTGGAAAATCGCGAACGAGTTTTACTGTTCATCCGACCGAGTCTGACTCGAGTCCGACCCAAGCCAGACCCGAGCCGGACCAAACCCTAACTCGCGCGACCATTGGATCTTGATCCAACGGCTAGCGTTGCGCCACGTCACCCGAGCCCGAATCGAATCGGATCGGATCCGTTCGCGCCTGGGCAATCCCGACTGTTGACCGTAGACACGTGGACAGCCAGGATGCAGCCACGTCACCCAGTTGGAGTGTTTGCCGGATTCCAGCGCCGCACGCGTGTGGGCCTCGGTTTCTGCTGTTTTCACAGACATCGAGGGCCCTATTTAATGCGTCGCCACCACCAACGTGCTCTCCTCTTCCGTGCACACATTTTGTCCTAGGCCGTCGAGCTCCAGCCGCCGTAGTCTTGCCGCAATTGCTCGCCGAAGTTGAAGGAGAAGTCCGCCGCGGGTTTTGCTATTTTCCGTCGTCCTTCGCCGTCGTGGTGCCCAGATCCGTGTTCCTCGTGTCGAGCGGCACCCGAAGGGACCATTCACTCCGTCGGAACTACGCCAAAACACCGCAGGCGTGGTCGTCGTCTTCGTCTCCGGTAACCTAGCTCCGCCGTGGACATTGCCGGAACCACGAGCTCCGTCAGTCGTTGGATCTTCATCTCACGGCCCAGGTTCATCCACGTCATCCCCGTTCGATTCCTCGTTATGGTTTTAGATCTGTTATCAGCAGTTAGATCTAGATCCAACGCTTTGGATTGAGCCATGTAGCCCGTAACCGCACTGTGCTAGGATTAGATCTCAGCCGGTAGATCTAGATCGTACGGTTAGGGTTCACCCGCGTTGTAGTGCTAGATGTAATCTCGGTCGTTCGATCGAAATCGAACAACGTAGATTGAGCCATGTGTCGCGTGTTGGGACATGCCACACCACCCCCACGGTGAGGCGAAAACCCGATCCAATCCCGACCGTTCGATCCCGATCGCACGGTCCAGATTGAGCCATGTCACTCCACAGTAGCTAGATTAGATCCAATCCGGACCATTGATTTCAAACCAATGGCCCAGATCGTGCGACGTGGCCGGTAGCCGAACCGGCGTGGTCAGCGCAGCGTCGCACGGTCGTCGCTGACGTCACGGTGGGGCCCAGCTGTCAGAAGCCGTTCAGCCGAGCCTCGCTGACGTCAGCGATGTCGTCATCCAGTGGGTCCCACGTGTCAACGACATGTGTACCCGTGGACCGGGTCCACGGTGAACCGAACCCGAACCGTGGACCGAGCCCATGGACCGGATGACGCAAGCATGATGTCATAATTCGATTTTTCTTTAGAAAAATAATTCGGTGGAAATTCAATTTCCGTGCCGACATCAATTGACGCAATAAATCGATTTTTCAATAGAAAAATAAATGAATTAATTCGGTTTATTCTTTTATTTAATTTTTCAAACTTCAAACGCTTATAACTTTTGCATTTTAACTCCGATTTGGGTGATTCCAATTTCTAAATTTTTATAAAATTGAGCTCTACTTAATGGTGATTTTTTTTTTAATTTTTGGACATTAGTTTTCCCTGTTTATAATTATTTAATTAATTTTTTTTCATACTTTAAACGGGTATAACTTTTGCGTTTTAACTCCGATTTGGACGATTCAAATTTCCAAAAAATTTATAAAAATGTGCTATCTCCGTTTACGAATTTTATTTGAATTTTTGGACACTTTTTGTCCACTGTTTGATTATTTATTGCTATTTGCACACGTTACGAGTAGACGTTGAAGTGCCCGAAGGCTACGAAGGTGAAGTTTTGACCCAGGAGTTAGCTCAAGACCAAGAACAAATACTTTTTTAAGGCAAGTTATTCTTTGATCATATTGCTCCTATTTTTGGAAATTAATTTGATTTAAATTATTGCATGCTAGTTTAATTAGAAATTGTTTTAATTATTTCTGGGAATTAGATAAATGCAAATTGCAGTATGACACCTTGATTAATTAATTATGTGCCATGAACCCTTGCCACCCTAGTGTGGATATTTAGTTGGACACTATTAAATTGCCAACATGGGGTATTTAGACCGTTGTAGTATATTGCTTAGACTTGCTACGTGCACATGACATGATTTTGAACAATCAAATGTTAATATTGACTTAATGAGATATCGAACCTGCTTTTGAGAAGTATCATGTGTTGTGATGATGATGATGGCACGTGGTGCATGGTAATCAACTGGGTTTGATAAATAGATTGAGACCGGGGCAAGTGGCAAGAGTGATCTGGTGGGCCATGAGTGGCACTAGGGAAGTCGTTTTGGTTCTTGGGGTAGTCTTGCCCTGGTCATCCTAAGGACTTAACCTTGCAAGCCTTTGATCTGAGTCAAGTGTGCAACCACATGTCTGTAATGGGACGGACCTGGTTGAGTAAGTTACTAATAACTTGCATGTGGTACCTCGGGGTGTCAACTACACCTTTTGTGTAGCTTGAAGGGGGAGCGTACCAGGGCTATGGCATGGTACCCATCCAACGGTATGTCGGTCCCATACTTTGCCTCCGCTGAGGGAAGGGATAGTGTATGGCAAAAATTGGGGAGGTTCACTTGTATAGCTTGTGGTTTCCGAAAGGCTTTGTTACGATCATTCGCCTTGTGGTGTTTGACTGTATCTTGTGGGTAAAGTGCATAACCTCTGCAGAGTGTACAACCTATTCGAATAGCCCAGTCCACGGTACTGGACATTGCTCGGGGATTACAGTCAAAGGTTAGACTTTCATGAAAACAACTTGGACTAGAAAAGTTTGGTTGGGTTTATTGATGACGTTGATGGAAATGTGGATTAAGAAAGGGAAAGTGTTTACTTAACTCCTGGAAAAGTTATTGACATTATATTTGCTTCTACCGCTTTCGAATCTACTTATACTACTTGTTAATTGCTGTTCTATTTGTGAGACCCTGGATCAGCTATCCGAAATGTCCTGTGTATTTCTGTACTAGTCCCAGATCAGTAGCTAGTACACACAGTCACAGTGATACTTCATTGCCGAACATAATGAAAATTGTAACATAAATATTAAAGTATGGGCCACATGGCCGCTTATTACAATACTCGGTCAACAGATCGGAGACACGACAGCGGAAAACGAAAACAAAAAACAAGCGAACACCAAACGCCACAGGCGACGACTAGAAACACAACTAGTTATCTTGGCAACCCTCCTCGAACTCCTCGGGGTAGAAGCCCTCCTCAGCTGCGTCTTGATAATTTTCTGATGATGAAAAGTTGATGTAGCACGTGAGTACAAAAGTACTCAGCAAGTCGGGGAAAGTATGATTATGTAGGGCTTTCCAAGGGAAGCTTAACCGGGTTCATTTGCATAAAGCCAAATTTTATTAAACCATACTTAAGTAATAAATTTCACAAAGCATCTTTTACAATTCTTTTTAATAATTGAATTATTTAATATTGCAGTGAGGTTCTATCCACCATCACTAATATAAAGGCTCTAACCGCCAACTTTTAAAAGATCCAAGGTTAATCATATGACTCCATCCGTCAAATTACAAAACAGGTTCTATCCACCTTGTTGGCTCAATCCGCCAGTCAACATCCGAGAGTTCTAACCACTCCCGAATCCCAAAACAAAGCATAATTTAATTTTAAAACCAAAACCAAAGTCTACCAATATGAAAGCATTCTTCGCTTTGCCCTTGACCGTAGGCACGGCTATTCGAATAGTTTAAACTCTGCAGAGGTGTACAGCTTTACCCACAAGACAAGATATTCCCTTGATGCCATGCAATTAACACACTTCCTTAGGTGTGCCGGCAGGGATATCCTGACAAGGCCGTTACAATGTATCCACCTAACCCGACCCACCTGCTGAGGTTTCACCGCTGTTAGGGTTCCAGCCACCCAGTACAGAAGCCCCCTCTTGCGCCTTGTGAGAAAAACGACATTGCCTCTATCCGGCACTCACATTCCACCGAGTGGTGAGTCTAAATTAGGTTTCTACAAATTAGTTGGCCAGGTCGTACCATTATAGACATGTGGTAGTACGGTTATGCTTAGAATGGACAATCACAAGCGTCGGTCCTTAAATGACTTGGGGCGGTACTTGCACAAGACAACTAGTGCTCCATCCGCATCCACCCGACAATCCAATCCGCCCAAGTCTAAACCATTTTTCCTTTTCTTTTTATTTTAGAAAAACAGTACTAAAATCATATAATCAATTCCAAATCGTATTTGAAATCAATAATTTTGAGTAATCCCACCCATGGGTTATTTTCATCGATAAAGGTCCTAAGCAACTCTACCGTACTATGTCACAAAGGATACCATATAAGCATAAGCATGGTATAAACAATGTCCTAGGGTTACAAGTAACATGGATGTCGATAACAAAGGAGTCATTCACAATTCGGATTAACTACACCCTTATATTTGACATACGATATTAAACATAGCATGCAAGTTTGTAAAACAATTAAAACATGTTTATAAACGTAGGTTCAATATGCGTCAAGGAGACTTGCCTTCAGTCGCGGGAAGGTCGTCGAACGTTGGAAGTCCGGCGGCGGGGTCGGTGGTCGCGTCGGGGTCCTCGGCTACGCGCAAATCGAGGCAATAAATAAATACCAGAAAATAAATAAAATCCGAAAATTACAAAAGTAGTACTGGCAGGTAGATCTTGATTTTAGATGAATTTAGAAATTTCAATGGAGTCAATCGGAGTTCGGACGGAGAAGATATGAGCATCCGAAGTTTGAATTTCGAAAAATTGGAAAACGAGGAATATTCCCTGGAATATTCTTTTTCTATTTTCTGAATTTTTGGATTAATTGTGAGTCTCTTACAAGGGGGCCCCACATGTCATACTAATGTGTCATCTTCAAGCTTTGCTCATGTCATGGGAGAGGTGAGGGAGCTTGGAAGGGGTGGGCTTGGGGCCATGGCCGTCGAGGCGAGGCGGCGGGGACGGCGGCGGCGGCGGCGGCGTCGAAGCGGGCGGCAGCGGCGACATCGGCCGGCGGCAGCGGGGCAGCGGCGCGACATCGGCCGGCGGGCCGAAGCGGCGAGCGCGTGTGGGGGCTCCGGTCTTAGATTAGCGATAAAGACTCTTAATGTTGCATCGGTCTGGATAATGATACAACTCGAAAGAAATCCAATCGCTTATCTGAAACCGTACTCGGATTGAGATCAACCAATCGGCGCAACACTCGTGCTCTTGCCAACCGGTTGGAATCAATCCAAGCTTCCCGCATATGTGTTCAGTGCTAGTTCCCAAGATCAACGCCTAGCACACACATACTTTGCACATCGAGCTGATACATCACACATACAAATATGTAAAAGACATAAAGGTAGTCTAGAAACTATTACATCTACTAGATATTGCACAAAGAGTAAAGAGCAGCGAAAATGACCTTAAGTCCAAAAGAGGGACAGCGGTGTGCCAACCATAACCCATAGGCAACCGACTGGGGAAATAACCCAGTTCATCCAACCAAGAAATCGCTTGACCCCGGTTCGAAGTAAGCGCCGTCAGGAGCGTTGTCATTACCTTCCTCTAAGCATTTTTAAGTAGAGCAAACGGTGAGTACACGTATGTACTCACAAGACTTTAGTGTATGGAAGAAATTATACATGCAAGGCTATTCAATGAATGAAAGCTTCTACTCTAAGTTTGAATTTCAACATAAAGCAACTTTTATTTGTAACCATGCAATTTGCTAAACAACGCTAACATTTGAAATGAGCATTTGATAAAACTACAAGTAGCATATAAGTATTTGAACAATCATTCATGACCCTCCATGGCCATAAACAATATCCGAAACATAACCAACCCACCATAACTTACACCAACACAATAACACCATTTTCCAAGTCATTTTGCAAAACCAAAACCAAAACACTATACTTGACATTATGTTTCCAAGTCGCTCATGACCGTGAGCACGGCTAATCGATTAGATTTAAATCTCTGCAGAGAGTGTACACTTTACCCACATGACATATTCTAGCAATCATGTCAACCATGCCACGCGATACACACGTATCCGTTTTGCTAGACTATGACAAAACTTTTCAACTAGCTAAAGCCTATCCTTGCACTAGCCCGAGTATGACCTGTCCTTACTATGGCGGCAGAATTTCAACAGTTACGATGGTCTCGCTAGCCATCGCCCTCGTTCTCCCCATAGCAAGGCATACTCGTTGTATCGGGTCACTCACTCCCAACACCTCGGTGAAGGGAGCGCCCTCGAACGACACCACTCACTTGGTTCATCCTACTCTTCTGCCTACCGACGTGCAAGATTAAAACTTCATCTAGCTTACTAAGTTAAGGCCATCCCATACTAGCACATGTGGTTGCACCAATTAACTCAGTTAATAGTATCAAGTTCGGTCCTTAGGTTGACTCAGGCGAGTACTTCCCCCTATCTACGTGCAATTGCCAGTTTCCATACAACACCAATCCATTTCCTTGTACCGTACAAGTGGCCGCTTGTACGGTGCAAGACATCCCATTGCACTTTCAGATATACATAACTCGCCCGTGTCTAAAACATACTTTCATTTCCATTTTTAACCACATACCAGTATCCTTTACTGCCATTTTCAACATTTGCAAAGTTTCATAAAGACTCAAGCCTAACATTCTACCCAACTAAAGCATGGCTAAGCATAGTGCTATGTATCGAGTATAACCAACTTTCATTTCATAGCATGAATAATCCCTAGCCTAGGTTTTAGCAAGTTTTCATGGCAACGTAATTAAGGTAAACCCACAAGTTAGGAATATAACTACCATGACCCACAATATAGCAACTTTACAGAAATTAAACGCATGCATAATAGTTTGATTAAAACAAATTAGACTTGTAAAGTATGGGATCAACATGTTCAAGGGATGGTGCTTGCCTGTTTGCTCTTCTTCTGGATTATTCTCAGGAATATAATCAGGGTCGTCGGCAACAGATTCCGACGCGTCGTCAGCTACGCGTTCGAACGATAAAACCCACAACAAAAGCAAATAACCACGAATCAAAATGGGGCAAAAGGAAATCAGATGGAAATAACAAATTAAGCTGTAACACCCTAGTTTTCGCGTTCTGGAGAAAAACCTAATTTAAATAAAGTAAATTCAAAGTTTGGATTTTCCTTGGTGTGGCATCCGTTCCCCTCCAAAATCGGGATTTAATTCCCCTCCGATCGAAAAATCGGTTTTCCAGTTTCCGCCGGTACCCGAAATTTCACCCGCGTCCAAAAATGCTCCAAAAATCCCCAAACCACTTCAATTGTGTTCCAAATATTCCAAAATGATTTTAGGAATCATTCCCCGGATTTTTGGACCTCCGTTCCTATTTTATCTCGCGCGGCTTTTGTTTAATGCCTGCGATCCGCGCTCGAATATTCAATTCCACAAAAATCATCCGAATTCAGCAGAACCAATTTTATTGGGTCCCAAATATTCTAAAATGGTTCTAGGAATTTTTTCGGAATTTTTAGACCATTTTTCCTAATTTTCTCTTGGGCGAATCATTTGCGTAAAGGCGGACCAATGAGACGTTGCCACGTGGCAAGGGAATAGTGGTCATCTTCAACCTCCAGCCAAGCCAATTACCAGAGAAGAGCTTCAACGTGTTCATGGCTAGGGCTTGATTCCAATGCTGATAACTCCTTCAATTCAACTCCAAAATGCGAACGGCTGGTTCCGTTGGATTCATAGCGTCGATCTCTTGCCATTCCCCACCTTCCCTCGCCGCCAATCTCACCGGAAACGGCCCCATTCAAGAGAAACCGAAATCCACTAAAATGGCTTTAACTCATCCGTCTCTTGTCAAAACGCCGCACCACCACCTCCATTCACTCCGTATAAGTACCCCCGTTCCGGGAGTGTGCTCCCCTTTCCCTCTACTCCACTCGTGTGCCCGGGAGATCAAGAAAACCAAAGCCGTGTCACACTTTTTCGGTGTTCTTCAAGTTCATGCTTGTAGATTCTTCTCCGGTGAGCTATTCTTCATGCCACTTGGTTCTTTGTGACCGTGGATGAGTCTAGATTCTAACCCAATCATCAATTTTAGGTTTGATCAAGAGTTGGCGACGAATTTCGAGTTTTTCTCTTTTCGGCCGAACCTCCGTTCTTCGTCGATTGCTCCGATTCCGGCGAGGTTTGGTTCAATTCCTCTCTTCCCTAGGTCCCTAAGTATGTAATCTAGTGATCCTAGGTTTTTATTTGACTCAATTCCATGCGAAAATGAGGCCAAAATCGATTTTTTTTGGGGGCAAAGTGTTCTCTGTAGTTTTGGTTCTGTTCTGGAAGAACACCTCTCATGATTCTTGTAGCAAACAGTAACTTTTCTCTTTTTCTTGATTTTCCATCATTTTCCAACTTCGAACGCTTATAACTTTTGCGTCCGAACTCCGATTGACTCCGTTCAAGTTTCTAAATTCATCTAAAATCAAGATCTACCTGTTAGTACTAATTTTGTAATTTTTAGATTTTATTTATTTTCTTTTATTTATTTATTTATTTATTGCATCGTTTTGCGTGTAGTCGACGATCCCGCCGCGACCGCCGATTCCGCCGTCGAACTTCCTGCATACGAAGACCTACCCGGGACAGAAGGCAAGTCTCCTTGACGCATTTTGCTCCTATGTTTGCGAAATGATTTAAATGATTTATAAAGTGCATGGCTATGTTTAATGAAATATGTCAAATATAAGTGTTAGTTATACCGAACTTGTTGATTCCTCCTTGACATTGTTAATCATATCCATTGTAACCCTAGAACCTTGTTTATACCATGCTTAGGCTTATATGGTATCCGTTGCTATGTAGTACGGTAGAATGGCTTAGGATCTTTTCCGATGAAAACAACCCATGGGTGGGATTATTCAAAAAGAATGTTATCAAATGTGATTTGAAGGTTATTACTATGATTTTAGTACTGGTTTACAAAATAAAAATAAAATGAAAAATGATTTCGACTTGGGCGGCATGGAATGTCGGGTGGAAGCGGACCAAGCCTTGGTTCTTTTGTGCAAGTACCGCCCCAAGTCAATTAAGGACCGACGCTTATGACTGTCTCCATTCTAAGCATTACCGTACAACCACATGTCAAAGTGGGCACGACCTGGCTGAATAATTTGTAGAAACCTAACTTAGACTCACCACTCGGTGGTTGTGTGAGAGCCGGAAAGAGGCATTATTGTTGTTGTTGTTGTTTTCCTCACACGGCGCAAGAGGGGGCTTCTGTACTGGGTGGAAAGAACCCTAACAGCGGTGAAACCTCAGCGGGTGAGTTGGGTTAGGCGTATACATTGTAAAAGCCTTGTCATGATATCCCTGCCGGCACACCCAAGGAAGTGTGCTAATAGCTTGGCATCAAGGGAATATCATGTCTTGTGGGTAAAGTTGTACACCTCTGCAGAGTTAAAACTATTCGAATAGCCGTGCCTATGGTCAAAGGCAAAGCTTGCTGAATGCTTTCATACTGGTAGACTTTGGTTTTTGGTTTCAAACTAAACAATATTTCGTTTTGGGATCCGGGAGCGGTTAGAACTCTCGGGTGTGCTTCTGGCGGCTAAAGCCAGGTAAGTGGAAGGAACCTGATTTTGTGAACCGTGGCGGACAAAGCCATGTGATTGGATGGAACCCTGATTTTGTTGGAATGTGGCGGATAGAGCCTGTATATTAGCGAGTGGTGGTTAGAACCTTCACTACAATATTACATAATTCAATTATTAAAAAGAATTGCTCAATTATGCTTTGTGAAAATTATTAACAAGTATGATTTGATGAAGCTTGGCTTTATGCAAAAGAACCATATTAAGCCATCTTTGGATAGCCTACATTATGCATAATTTCCCAGACTTGCTGAGTACTTTATGTACTCACGTGCTACATTCCAATCCTCTCTCAGAAGTGAAAGAAGTTGTTCAAGATTTCAACGACTAGGGCGCGCTCCCCACTCGATTGCCTGTGGGCATTTGGATGGGTCGCTTGGTGTTTTCGTCTTCATTGCAGCTTGTTCAAGTTGTTCGACTGTTCAGCCGTAATGGTAAACCTTGACCTTAAGGTCTTTGCTTTTATTTGGTATTATTCTTATTTAGTTATTTGTACTCGTGATATGGTTGTTGATTCATCACTTTTGGTATGTGTACTAGCTCTTGATCAGGACTAGTACAGAAATACACAGAGGGCTCCGCATAGCCGATCCGGGGGCCTACAAAGGTGGTAACAGAGCCATATCGACTGTAGGACGTGCCCTTAGTAGAATGGTCGTTTTAGGAAGCTTCAAAACTTATTTTCTAACAAGAAAAATCAAATAAAGTGCTAGTCTCGTCTTTTCTCTCTCGTTCTATTCCTATTTTCCTCGAATCAATTGCTTCTTCACCTTTTTGGGAATGAAAATTGGACTATCCCTCCCTTAAACCTTCTGTATTAAGGTAAGCGAGTTCCCGCTTTTGATTTCAAGACTTGAAGACTAAAGAAGAGCCAGTCGGAAAATTTCTACTGAAGTGTGCATCTTCATGGTGAGGATCCAACCGTTGATCGTCGAAGACCAAAGAAGCGAGGTTGATCTTAGACTAACCCTATAGGTTAAGTGTTCCAAATCTGTCTGTGTTGAAGTCGCCTTGTTCTGTTAGAGTGCGTAGTTTGATCGAGTAGACGAGTTGATTTGCTTGGTGTTAAAAATGTTTTGATTTTCGTGTGTGGGGTTGTCCTTTGCCGGGGTAGTTTGTTTCTGGTGTAGTTAGAACCTCCCCTTTCTCGCTCGTCTGTGCGGTTCCCTCTCACCTGGAAGCCGTGTTCTGCCGTCAGATGGAGAAGAATTGCAGTGCTAACCTCAACAAAGAAGCTAATGCATCAAATCCCAATGCTATGGTCAATGGCAACCCCAGTGAAGTTCCGGTTATCAACGTCAGGGCTGCTACCGAGCTCAACCAGCAACCATTCGAGGTGATAACAGCATTTTTTCAGAATATGAATCAGTTCATGGTGACTCAAACTCAACTCATGCAATTAATGATACAACAACTGGACAATCAAGCCTCTGTGGTCCCTCCAACTACAACTCCTCAGCAGCACCCTTTTGATGAATTACTAAGGGCCAAGCCTCCTGAAGTACTAGGTGACGATGGCATTAGCAATACCCCTTTGGTGGACCTTCACCCAGGGGAATTTGTCATCTGTTATCGATGTGGTGAAAAAGGACATGTTGCCTCTGAATGTCCCCAAAAGGGGAAGATCAAAGAAGATACCTATTGTAGGCACTGCAACAGAAATGGACACCAATTCCGCAGGTGCCCTCGAAGGAAGAAGATTCAGCACAAGATTTGCAACTTTTGTGGCGAGGAAGGGCATTATGTGAAACAATGTCCCGTGGGAAAACCAAAATTCTTATCACCACAACCAGTTCCAGCATCAGAAGTCAGTATGGAAATACCTCCTGAGCTATACCAAGTAACGCAGATTACTCGCGCTAGCAAAGGCAAGGCACTGTCCCTGGAGGACAACTCTCGTCAACCGGACTCTCGTAAAAGGAAGATAGTAAGTCAAGAGCAGCAGATAGCCAGTAGTTCTCGGCTTCGTGTGGACCAATTTCAACTTAATCAAGCACCGGAAGTAGCCTTAATCAAGACCCCAGGATCAGAAGTGCAACCAGTGATGCAAGGACGCCATGCATCTATTTCCAATCCCAACATTCCGGATGCTGTTCTTCTTCTGACCATAACCCTAGAAGCAGGTGGGAGGCGCAATCGGAAACTTCTGTCACAGGTTCTGCGATATAGGACATCAGGTCTGCCTATGATCGCTGAAGTTGAAGAAGGGACACCTGAAACTTGATGTTATCAGTAAAGGACAATGTATGATACATCTAGTAGCACCATACCTCTTCTAAGGAATAAAATAAAAGAGTTGTGTAATGATCAGTCTGTAAGATGTAATCGTCAGTATTGTTATCAATAAAGGTTTGGAAGAATTATAGTTGTGGATGTGGATTTCTGTTGATAGTTCGGGAAACATAATTGTATTTGGGCACCAGTACTGAGAGGTTTACAGGATGCCCGTAGAGCCATAGTTCTCATCCGAACCATGGGAAAAAAAATAAGAAGAAAATGAAGGGTACCAGTGAACTCCTTGGAACTAAGTCCGGATATGATTTTTTTTCTAAGGGGGGTAGTGGGGACAGGTTGACCAAAGTTGCACACTTTGCTCCGTGGAAGATAACCCCTATTTGGTGATAAACTTTTGGAACGTTGCGTGGCTAAAGCAGTGCATTTTCAGTGTGCGCCCAAGGAGGACGTGCCAAATCGAGGTTCTCAGTTCCCCTCGCGGTTTTGACAGAAGTGGTATACAGTTTTGGGGTACGAATGGGAATTCCAGTGTTGCTTACCATCCCCCGACCGATGGCCAGACGGAAAGAATCAATCAGATCTTAGAAGATGTGTTGAGAGCGTGTGCGCTGACAGGTCAAGGTTCGTGGGATCAGAATTTACCCTAGGCAGAATTTTCCTATAACAACAGCCCCGTTGAGTTGGACGATGGCGCTTTTGAAGCTCTGTATGCAAGAAAAGGCATAATACCCTTGTTTTGGAAAGAGACCGATAATGGACAAATCAGTAGACCAGATATTCTAAAAGAAGCCGAAGAGCAAATCAGACATATCCGTGTAAAGCTGAAGACTGCCCCGTCAAGATAGACGAGCTATGCTGATAACTGCCATCAGGAATCAAGTGCAGCGCAGTGCCTGAGCATCAGAGCCTGTTTAAAAATATGGAACCAGAAAGAGACCTATCATGTCTGGAGTATCCCGCCAGGATGGTGGATGAAGCCGAGCGTCGAACAAGAAGTCGGGTGGTCAAGTTTTGCAATGTTCCGTGAAACAATCGTTCAGAGAAGAAAGTTACCTGGGAGCAAGAACAAGATCTTCGAGCAGAGTTTCCCGATCTTTCTCTTTTTCCGTCCGAATCTCGGGGACGAGATTCTTTCTAAGGGGGGTAGGTTTGTAACACCCTAGTTTTCGCGTTCTGGAGAAAAACCTAATTTAAATAAAGTAAATTCAAAGTTTGGATTTTCCTTGGTGTTTATATTAACCTGGCATCCGTTCCCCTCCAAAATCGGGATTTAATTCCCCTCCGATCGAAAAATCGGTTTTCCAGTTTCCACCGGTACCCGAAATTTCACCTGCGTCCAAAAATGCTCCAAAAATCCCCAAACCACTTCAATTGTGTTCCAAATATTCCAAAATGATTTTAGGAATCATTCCCCGGATTTTTGGACCTCCGTTCCTATTTTATCTCGCGCGGCTTTTGTTTAATGCCTGCGATCCGCGCCCGAATATTCAATTCCACAAAAATCATCCAAATTCAGCGGAATCAATTTTATTGGGTCCCAAATATTCTAAAATGGTTCTAGGAATTTTTTCGGAATTTTTAGACCATTTTTCCTAATTTTCTCTAGGGCGAATCATTTGCGTAAAGGCGGACCAATGAGACGTTGCCACGTGGCAAGGGAATAGTGGTCATCTTCAACCTCCAGGCAAGCCAATTACCAGAGAAGAGCTTCAATGTGTTCATGGCTAGGGCTTGATTCCAATGCTCATAACTCCTTCAATTCAACTCCAAAATGCGAACGGCCGGTTCCGTTGGATTCGTAGCGTCGATCTCTTGCTATTCCCCACCTTCCCTCGCCGCCAATCTCAGCGGAAACGGCCCCATTCAAGAGAAACCGAAATCCACTAAAATGGCTTTAACTCATCCGTTTCTCGTCCAAACGCCGCACCACCACCTCCATTCACTCCGTATAAGTACCCCCGTTCCGGCAGTGTGCTCCCCTTTCCCTCTACTCCACTCGTGTGCCCGGGAGATCAAGAAAACCAAAGCCGTGTCACACTTTTTCGGTGTTCTTCAAGTTCATGCTTGTAGATTCTTCTCTGGTGAGCTATTCTTCATGCCACTTGGTTCTTTGTGACCGTGGATGAGTCTAGATTCTAACCCAATCATCAATTTTAGGTTTGATCAAGAGTTGGCGACGAATTTCGAGTTTTTCTCTTTTCGGCCGAACCTCCGTTCTTCGTCGATTGCTCCGATTCCGGCGAGGTTTGGTTCAATTCCTCTCTTCCCTAGGTCCCTAAGTATGTAATCTAGTGATCCTAGGTTTTTATTTGACTCAATTCCATGCGAAAATGAGGCCAAAATCGATTTTTTTTGGGGGCAAAGTGTTCTCTGTAGTTTTGGTTCTGTTCTGGAAGAACACCTCTCGCGAGTTACTGTAGCAAACAGTAACTTTTCTCTTTTTCTTGATTTTCCATCATTTTTCAACTTCGAACGCTTATAACTTTTGCGTCCGAACTCCGATTGACTCCGTTCAAGTTTCTAAATTCATCTAAAATCAAGATCTACCTGCCAGTACTAATTTTGTAATTTTTAGATTTTATTTATTTTCTTTTATTTATTTATTGCCTCGTTTTGCGTGTAGTCGACGATCCCGCCGCGACCGCCGATTCCGCCGCCGAACTTCCCGCGTACGAAGACCTACCCGGGACAGAAGGCAAGTCTCCTTGACGCATTTTGCTCCTATGTTTGCGAAATGATTTAAATGATTTATAAAGTGCATGGCTATGTTTAATGAAATATATCAAATATAAGTGTTAGTTATACCGAACTTGTTGATTCCTCCTTGACATTGTTAATCATATCCATTGTAACCCTAGAACCTTGTTTATACCATGCTTAGGCTTATATGGTATCCGTTGCTATGTAGTACGGTAGAATGGCTTAGGATCTTTTCCGATGAAAACAACCCATGGGTGGGATTATTCAAAAAGAATGTTATCAAATGTGATTTGAAGGTTATTACTATGATTTTAGTACTGGTTTACAAAATAAAAATAAAATGAAAAATGATTTCGACTTGGGCGGCATGGAATGTCGGGTGGAAGCGGACCAAGCCTTGGTTCTTTTGTGCAAGTACCGCCCCAAGTCAATTAAGGACCGACGCTTATGACTGTCTCCATTCTAAGCATTACCGTACAACCACATGTCAAAGTGGGCACGACCTGGCTGAATAATTTGTAGAAACCTAACTTAGACTCACCACTCGGTGGTTGTGTGAGAGCCGGAAAGAGGCATTATTGTTGTTGTTGTTGTTGTTTTCCTCACACGGCGCAAGAGGGGGCTTCTGTACTGGGTGGAAAGAACCCTAACAGCGGTGAAACCTCAGCGGGTGAGTCGGGTTAGGCGTATACATTGTAAAAGCCTTGTCATGATAACCCTGCCGACACACCCAAGGAAGTGTGCTAATAGCTTGGCATCAAGGGAATATCATGTCTTGTGGGTAAAGTTGTACACCTCTGCAGAGTTAAAACTATTCGAATAGCCGTGCCTATGGTCAAAGGCAAAGCTTGCTGAATGCTTTCATACTGGTAGACTTTGGTTTTTGGTTTCAAACTAAACAATGTTTCCTTTTGGGATCCGGGAGCGGTTAGAACTCTCGGGTGTGCTTCTGGCGGCTAAAGCCAGGTAAGTGGAAGGAACCTGATTTTGTGAACCGTGGCGGACAGAGCCATGTGATTGGATGGAACCCTGATTTTGTTGGAATGTGGCGGATAGAGCCTGTATATTAGCGAGTGGTGGTTAGAACCTTCACTACAATATTACATAATTCAATTATTAAAAAGAATTGCTCAATTATGCTTTGTGAAAATTATTAACAAGTATGATTTGATGAAACTTGGCTTTATGCAAAAGAACCATATTAAGCCATCTTTGGATAGCCTACATTATGCATAATTTCCCAGACTTGCTGAGTACTTAATGTACTCACGTGCTACATTCCAATCCTCTCTCAGAAGTGAAAGAAGCTATTCAAGATTTCAACGACTAGGGCGCGCTCCCCACTCGATTGCCTGTGGGCATTTGGATGGGTCGCTTGGTGTTTTCGTCTTCCGCTGCAGTTGTTCAAGTTGTTCAGCCTGTTCAGGCCGTAATGGTAAACCTTGACCTTAAGGTCTTTGCTTTTATTTGGTATTATTCTTATTTAGTTATTTGTACTCGTGATATGGTTGTTGATTCATCACTTTTGACTGTGTGTACTAGCTACTGATCTGGGACTAGTACAGAAATACACAGAGGACTCCGCATAGCCGATCCGGGTGCCTACAAAAGCTCAACAAAAGAACAAGCAGTTCCAGGAAGGATTCAATCAAATGCTAGCATACTAGTTCCACACACAGCTGGTTAATTACATGTATCTTAGTGTTTAAACAATCGAATTCAGGAAGCTAAGATTGTTTGGATTAAAAGAAATTCAAGACTAGCTACTTAAGCAATGTACCTTCTAACCATGAAACTTAGACCTATTGTGCTAATAGGATTCAGATGCAAAGCAAGTTATTAATGAAATGTTTTTCCATAACATGGTAGTACACATAATGTAGAGTGATTTGGAGCTATTCTCCCTAATTTTTGCATTTAGACGAGTATTTTAACGGAGGACTGAAAAGGTCTAAAAGAGCACAGTTGCACATGCGTAAGGTTATGACCTACATGATAATATTGTGATGGCAACATAATAAACTTATCTAACTAACCCTGAGGGTTATTAAGAAGTGCATAAGGAGGTGACTTAAGGTTGGGTTTAACATGTCATGGAGTCTATTGCAAGGTTAAAAGTTTAATTGAGCAAGTAAGCCTTATTGTCATTTTCATTTTCCTAATAAGCATGTATATGGAGTCAAGTTCACAAGCATGTAAAAACAGTGTGTAATCCTAAGTAAAGTCTTACAACAGCATGAGCATACTAATTTAAGGACACAGGAACAAGCACTAATGTATTTGCATCTTTATTGAATTAGTTGATAACATCCTAACCTATTCAAGCATTGAAACAAAGCGATCATCACAACATTACAAAGTAAGTCTAAATTCAAATATGATCACAAATTCAGCAAGTTTACAGACCAAGGATTACAATGGAATTGATTTCATTCATTTTGGAGTTGAAAAGAGCAATTAGTACATTAAGCAATTTATTAACCCTAAGCATTTAATTGAGCTCCTAATCTTCACAATAGTTCTAACTGAAATATTTTTGCATAATCATGAAGTTCATGATTTTACAAAATTTTTGGAAGTGGTTTCATCCAATTTGGAGCTGTGTAGCAAAAGATATGAATTTTTGAAGTTAAATCGGCTGATTAAATCAAATGTGAAAAATGGGAAAATGGGAGAATACGTTTCCCTGAAGAGAAAGCGTATTCCCAACTCGCGCACGAGCCAAAAGGCTCTTAGCTGCCTGACAGCGCGACCCCACTGGTCAGTGGCTCACACGCGAGCGCCACTGACCGGCCGGGCCCACGTGTCATTGGCCCAGAGCAGAGCCGCACGGGGGCGGCCTCTCCGGTGAGGTCCCAGCGACGAGGAGGGTGCGGCGTACGCACGGTGAGGGTGAGGAGGTCAAGGTGCACCTGTTGGTGAAGTCGACTCAGGCCGAGAGACGGTGAGGAAGGCCCGCGGCGGAGTAGGGCGGAGCTCGGCGGGGCGGCTGTCGGCAGTGGAGAAGGAGAGAGGTTAGGCCCGGGCGAGGGGGAAATAACGATGAGGGGGAAGAGGAGAACCTCAAGGTGTGCTTGGTTCGCTCGGGGGTGGCTCGGTGCGGGCTGGCACCGTGCGACCGGAGGCGGAGAAGATGAAGTCCGTGGCGGCGGTGCTCCAAGCGGTGAGAGCTGAAATTGAAGGGAGGAAGACGATCAGCGATGCTCCAAGACGCTTGAAACCCAGTTGAATTAGAGCATTGCACCACCAATCGCTCAATTTACGATTCCCCCAATTCGGCACTCCAGCGAAGGAAATGGCGGAGCAAGAGAGGAATGGTGCACAGGAGGAGTTGGCAAAGCGAGCAAAAGCAAGGGGCGGACGCGGATTTGTAGAGGCTGAGGCGGAGGAAGCGAGGTAATAGTGTGCGGCATGGGTGGAGCAACGGAGCTCGGCGCAGCAGCCGCGTGGCGCGAGCTTCCAGCGCGAGGTATGGCCGGGAGAGAGAGAAGGGCGAGGGGCGCGACGACGCCGTGAGCTAGGGAAACGCCGAGGTGCGACCGGCGTACGGGCGGAGGAGGCGAGGTGAGCAACAGCGACGAACGGCAGTAAACGGTCGAGCAGTCCCATTCCTTCAATCGACTGTTACACTATTCATCCGAGTCAGGTTTTGCAGTGAAGGATCTGGTTCAGTGAGTTGCCACTTCAAGCTCTTGAGTTGCTAGAATACAACCATCTGATTGGCAACCAAAGGTACGAAGATCTTGAGCCAGAAAGCTTCCAAATGAATGCATTAGCTCCAGCCCAGGAATATGATGCCAGGTTTGGATTTTGAGTGAAAGAAAATGGGAATTCACTATATTGGTGAGGTTCCAAAGGATGCTATGGTTGATTGCTATAGTGCAGGTTCAGACAAGTACAGTAACTAAAGTTGCTGTGTTGAGTTGTCGATCTCAGGCAATGCATGAAGTGGAGATTAGAGAATTGCCGAGACTTCAGACTTCTAGTCATTGCACTGTTCAATCAACTTAGATGATGTGGTGGCTTTTCGGGAAGTTTTGAATGCATCCGAGCTTGCACAAAGACAGTGAAATGATCAATTATGAATTACCTGAGAGTACCCTTTATTAGCTTAACGTAGTTTCTGATAATGTAATACTCAATTGCCACCTTGAGTTGTCAGACTTCGAGCATAAGATTGGCCAAAGGATTGCTGATTCAGGGAATTGCATTGCTAATTTCTTGCTCCTGGTTCGGTCTTGCCCAGGTTTAGTGATGGAAGGTTTGAATCTAGAGATGACTGAATTGAGTGCTGGAAGTTCAATGAGTTTTGCATTGTTAGGTAAAGTTCTGCCTATTCGATTTAGGGTTGCAGTATTCAAACAATGCGTTGCTCACTCGATCTGGCATTGAAGAGAAAGTTATTGGATCAAAGAGCTGTGGATCCAGAAGCATGTATTGACAAGTTCCTACATTGGATTGGTCCAACAGGACTAGTCGATAGGATGGGAAAGGGAGCTCCGGGAACAAACATCCATTGCTCAAAATGAAATCGAAATGCTTTGATCTGGATGCTTGGAATGAAGGGGAATAGGAGCTTTATTTGGGTATCAAGGTATTGAATGCAAGCATTTTCTTAGAGTCACGTTGCTGAAGTAAGGATCACTTGGGAATAGAATGATATGAAACTTTATTTCATAAAGCAAAGTTTCGGACAGTGCATTACTCGATGTCCTGCTGCATTAGTTATTTCATGCCTTGAACTGCCCCAACGGATTGGAAATCTTGAGCTAACTGAATTGGAAATCAACTCCTAGAAGCATTCATTCCTTGCTCAAGAACAACAATGCAATGCTATGAGTAAGGAAAGCCTAATTGGGAAGGCATGAAATGAAGCTTTATTAGGATAACTAAGTTTCGGGTGTTACACACAGTGGGTGGCCTTGGCGCAGTGGCGCGCGCCGGCGGCGGGCGCCCGGGCCCACGCACGCACGAGCCCATGCATAGGGAGCTCCAACCAAAATAACAGAGAGCCAACTTTGCCCAAAAATCCGAATTTTGCACCCATTTTTGCATGGAATTGAACCAAATAAAAGCATAGAATCTCTAGATAACATCCTTAGGGACCTAGAGGAGGAAGGAATCGTATTGATTCTCACCAGAGACGACGAATTTGGTGATGAACGGAGCTCCGGCCGAACCGCCGAACCGACAAAAACGCGAAATTCGTCTCCAAAACTTGATGAAACCTAAAATCGGTTCTTGAGTGAGATTCTAGACTCCCTCACGGTCACAAAGAATTAAGTAACATGAAGAATGACCCACCGGGGAGAGATCTATGGCCAAGAACACGAAGAACACCAAAACGGCGACCCGGCGTTGGTTTTCTTGATCTCACGGGCGCAAGAGTGGAAGAGGCTAAAGGAGACTCATACCACCAGGACGGGGATTCTTATACGGAGAGAATGGAAGTGGAATCACGCGGAACGAAGTTGAAACGGCCGAGTTATGAGCGTTTAAGTGCATTTTGGTTTTTCCTTAATGTGACGGTTTCCGGCGAGATTAGCGGCTAATCAAGGTGGGGAATGGCAAGAGGGCGTCGATACGGATCCAACGGAACTGGCCGTGATTGATTTGGAGTTGCGTGGAGGAAGCTATAGTGATTTGAAGTCAACCCTAGCCATGGAAGCTTGTTTGAAGCTTCTCTGTTCTTCCATGGCATGAGGTTGAAGACAACACTGTTCATGCCACGTGGCGAGCTCTGATTGGCCGAGAATTACGTAAATGATCCGCCCTAGAGAAAAATTAGGAAAAATGGTCTACAAATTCCGAAAAAATTCCTAGAGCCATTTTAGAATATTTGGGACCCAATAAAATTAGTTTCGCGGAATTTCGATGAAATTTGGGGAATTAAATACTCAGGTGCGGATTGCGGGCATTAAATAAAAGCCACGCGAGATAAAATAGGAACGAAGGTCCAAAAATCCGGGAATTGTTCCTAAAATCATTTTGGAATATTTGGAACACAATTGAAGTGGTTTTGGGATTTTTGGAGCATTTTTGGACTCGGGTGAAATTTCGGGTACTGGCGGGAATCTGAAAATTCGATTTTTCGACCGGAATGGAATTGAATCCCGATTTTGGATTGGAATGGATTCCAGGTTAATATAAACACCATGGAAACTCAAAATTTTGAATTTAATTTATTTAAATTAGATTTTTCTCAGAAAGCAAAACTGAGGATGTTACACTATTGCAAATGAACCATGAAAAATTTCTTGTACTAAGCCATGCATGTAGAATATTAGTTTGCATTCTGTGCATGACTTGCTGAGTACCAAGTACTCACCCCTTGCAACAATACAACACCAGTTGAAGAAGAAGCGACGCCAACTTTGGAGGAAGAACTTCAGGAGGAGCCGTCTATCTAGGGAGCGAGCCCAGTCAGTTGCCTGTGGTATACTGGATGGCGCCACGTTGATGCTTTTATTCCGCTGCAATTTATTTCCTTTAATAAGTTTTCGCCCTGTGAGGCGTATCTTTGTAACTTGACCATAAGGTCGAGCAACCAGTTATATTACCTTTTTAAATAAAGTACTCTATTATTTCGTTGAGTATGATTGTGATATATACCGATGTTGAGTCTGTGTGCACTAGCGTGATCCTGGACTAGTGTTGAATACACAGAGGGTCCGAATTTGCAAATTCGGTCATGAAACGATATCCGTCAACGCGAACTCAACTTTGAAATTGGTGATCATGTGTACTTGAAAGTCTCATGGAGTTTGTCGCTTCCAAATCCACAAAAATTGGCTCCTCGATGCATTGGGTTGTATCAAATTCTCGAAAAGCTCCGAGTCACCGCCATGTCCTCCGGATGCTGCCCGACGACGGCCAAACTTTGGAGCCACGTCCCGGGCAACTCGTTGACTCGTTTTGAAATCCGTCTTCTACACATTGTGCTCCTAGGTACCATATATTTACCCTCCAAATTGCATCCAATTTGACCCAAGGAATCAAACGTTAAGGCTGTTTCAATCTCGAATCTTGCCGAGGCCATAACTCCGTCAATTTTTCGAGTTAGGTGCTGGAATTTTTTGTGTAGACTCCTGGGGATGTCCTCTACATGACGCACATCTTGCCTCATGGTTTTTCTCTATGAATTTTGCGCAGAAAAATATGTTCTCCGATCAGACTACGATCAGACTGCGTTCCAGACAGCGACAATCATCCTCGCGCGTTCCCCGCTATTCCAGAAGGTAATTCTTCGAGCCACCTACGTCATAGTGTGCCTCTTGGTCCCATCTAGCTCTCGGTCAAATTTCGTTAAGTTCCGATAATTATTCTAGAAGTTATGGCTGTCCAAAGTTTAGATCCGAAACCCGTTAATCGGCAGTTTATGATCAATCCGGAGGGGCGCCGCAAAATCCGCCTATACCGTTGAGTTCGTCTCGCCGCGTTCTACATGGTAGTATTCCCTCTTTGCCATCCCATCCTCCGGAATTTTTTTTATATATTTAGGCCGTCGTTTAGCCATCGCCGCGCGTCGCCTTTTGACGCCGGCTATTTTAGCTCGCTCCGGCCGTGTTGTCGCGTCCGGTGGATCATCATGTATTATTTTGTATCATCCTTAGAATTCTTTTTGTCTCCGTTTTCCGTCGGAGCCCGATTCCAGCCTAAAACTGTCGTCTTTGACCTAGCCGTTGCCGCCGGTTCGCGTATCGGTTAGCCATCCTTGGTAGCGTTTTATCACGGCCTTGTCGTTGCACCAACGATCGCTACCTTGTTTCATGAGTATCCTATCATTGTTTGACCTCCGCCGTTAACGTTCGCCGTTAACAATCCACCGTTAACGTTTCCCCGTTAACGTTCCGTTAACGTTCCTCCGTTAACGTTTTGCCATTAACGTTTCCCCATTAACGCTCTGTCGTTAACGCTTCGCCGTTAACGTTTCGTCGTTAACGTTTCACCGTTAACGCTCCACCGTTAACGTTTCGTCGTTAACATTCCTCCATTAATGTTTCCCCGTTAACGCTCCGCCGTTAACGTTCCGCCGTTAACGCTTCATCGTTAACACTTGGCTCTCATCGCTTTGTTGTCATCGCATGCGTGCATTCATGCAAGAGCCCTAGTGCGATGTCCTCATCTTTTCTATCATCACAACGTGAGCCTAGCCTCATCTTCATGTCATCTTCAAAGCCGAATCAAAACCCTAACCTAAGACCGGTTCGATGAACTAAGTTAATCGTGAGCCACATTGTTATCTTTGCAATCTTTCCCGTTGTTTCAATCGTGGTAAGACACTAGTCTTGTCTTATCCCTAAAAACCTAACCTACCATTAACCTAGACTTCGTTCGTGGACTTGGTCGATAGACCATTGGCCATGTGTCATACCCCTGTGCCCGATCTATCCGTCTCTCTTTTGTTTGACTGTGTCCGTTCGGTCAACAAAAGTTAACTTCGAGCTCCAATTTAGTTCATTGCGAACTAACATATCTTTATGGACTCGGTCTACAGATTGAGCGCCCATATGTCCTTGTTTGTCCAATCAAGATAATAACTTCAGAAGAAATATTCTTCGGAATATTATTCTTTCTTCCCCAGTTATTAATCTTTCCCTCTTCGGTGTTTTCCCGAAAGCCTATTTTACTTGTCTTTTGAATTGGTTTGTATTTGCTTCTTTTTTAATCGTTAGACGCGTCGTCCGGAAATCGTTCTACGGGCTGAAGATCAAGGAAGTGAAGATCGAAGATCGAGGATCAAGAATCAAGGATAAAGACTAAAGAACAGTAAATGTTGCAATGGCCAGGCAAGTTGTGCTTTGACCATGTTGATCCCCTTTTCGAAAATTATGTTGTTTCAAATTATTGCATGCTAGTTGGATATAAACTGATTTCAATTAATTTGGGATTAGATATTTAACATACTTGTTATTGCCACCTTGTCTATAATAACTGTACGACAAGATTCATTTGTCACCCTAGGTTTGTTGATTAATAGTTGGTAGCTAAATACTTTGCCAACAAGGGTTATTTAGACCGTCAACAATTTGCTTAGCCATGCAACGTACCTTTGACATCATTTTGGAAATACAAAAGCTCAATATTGACTAATGGAATATGCAATGTATTTTGGAACGGTGTGACGTGTTGCCGACACGATGAAGTTGATATGTGGAGGTCTTCGTACTTCTTCAAGGATGTTGAGTTGTTGTTGGCATTGTGTTGCGCAATAATCAACTGGGGTGATAAAATGATTTAGACCGGGGCAAGTGGCAAGATTATGATCAGGTGGGCCAGGTGTGGCACTAGGAAGGTTGATTTGGTTCTTCTGGTAGTCTTGCCCTGGTCGCCCTAAGGACTTAACCTTGCAAGCCTTTGAACTGAGTCAACCATACAACCACATGACTGGAGTGGGACGGTCCTAGTTGAGTAAGTTACTAATAACTTGTTGTGGTACCTCGAGATGTCAACTACATCTTTTGTATAGCTTGAAGGGGGAGCGTACCAGGGCTGCGGCATGGTACCCATCCAACGGTATGTCGGTCCCATACTTCGCCTTTGTTAAGGGAAGGGATGGTGTATGGCAAAAACCGGAGAGGTTCACTTGTGTAGTTAGAAGTTTCCGAAAGGCTTTGTTATGATCACTCATTCGCATACTCTTGTATGGTGATTCACGGCTGACGTGGTGAGTTGATTGTATCTTGTGGGTAAAGTGTATAACCTCTGCAGAGTGTAAAATATATTCGAATAGCCGTGTCCGCAGTACTGGACAATGCTCGGGGATTTCAGTCAAGGGTTAGCTTTTCTTAAAAGTAAACTTGGGTTTGGAGGCAGTTTGCCTATGGAAAAGAGATAACTGGTTAAGGATGTGGAATGTTTTACTTGTGAAACAATTGTGAAATTATTACTATTGTTATCTGTTTTACCGCTTTACAATCTATTATGATTATTTGTGTCGGGGATTGACTATCTGACAGAAGACCGTTGTACCCCGGGAAGATCTTGAAGCTACCGACCATACAGCTCCAGCAGGAGATGCTCAGAAGACCATCTGGGCAACATAACTCCTGAGCATGTGTATCTACCCATCCGCCTACGACCATACCGGACGAACATGAGCAACCTTGCTCGTGAAGGCCACGACGTGACCCGGGTGAATGGTCGGGGGACCCGGTCGTGATACCAGAAAGGAAGTTGGCTATTAATCAGCCATAAATCAAGGGCATTTGCACCGGAAATTCAAGTTAATTGCGCGGATCAAGGGCCCCAGATCGTGGGCGCTACGGTTATGGAAGTGTGGCGCCAATTTAGGGGGGTGGTTACCTTATGTACAGCGTAAGGATCTGTATTTAATCCCCCAGAAAACATCTGTAAGGGGACGCCCCATTTTTGACCAATCATAAACACAATACACTGGAGTAGGGCTGTTATCTTGATAGTGAGAGGCCCGAACCAGGATAAACACCACGTGTCTCCCATATGGGCATTGCTCGGACGTTTCCCCCTGCTCATATGAGGGGGCCCCTGTTGATCCCTCATTCAACAAGTAAGCTCGGCGGAGAGCCCGTTCTCCAATCGTCGACAATTTGTGAATGCTGTTTATTGCAAAATAACCCCTTCAGCCTGTCATTTGGAGTAAGCCATGCATATAGTTATTAGACTTGCATTCTATGCATGACTTGCTGAGTGCTTTATGTACTCACCCCTTGCAAACAAACAATCACCAGTGAGCAGAAGTCTACATCGTCGAAGAAGAAGAAGTTCCATGAGAAGGCGATTATCTAGGAGTCAAACCCTGTCAGTTGCCTGTGGCGTATTGATGGGATTCACCGATGTTCTTCATTCCGCTGCTGCTTATTTGGAGTTGAAGCCGTCAAGACTTCGCAAGTGTAAGGTTGACCTTAAGGTCGTTCAAGTTTATATTCTATAATTGGGTTATTTTTATTATTCCATTGTGTATGATTGTGATATTCATCTATGTTGAGACTGTGTGCACTAGCGTTATCGTGGACTAGTGCTGAATACACAGAGGGTCCGGATTTGCAAATTCTGGTCCCGACAATTACCGACCCCTTTTCGACCACTCCCTGCTTCCACAAATTGATGCTCCGGGATCCGCACTACCCCCTCAAGCTCCCTGGATGATCACCTAAGTGATTCCGGCACCGCCTCACCGTTGGCAACCTCTGCAGCACCCCTGTTTTCCCTCGCCGATGAGTGGAACCCCACGATCAGTGACTGCGTGTCATGCGAACCTCTCTCTCTCTCTCTCTCTCTCGTCTCACGGCACGCAGGCCCCACATGTTAGTATGACCAATTTTGGAAACTTGCCGAAAACGGATAGTCGCTTTCAAAGCTAGAAAATATACTTTCTGTATTTGGACTATTTCAAAACCTAAACATTCAAACTCTTATAACTTCTACATTTTATATCCAAAATTATGAAATAAATTTCTAAGTTCATGTGTATCCCTGTACTTCCTCAGTATGCAAAAATATTATATGTGTCTCCTTTGTTTAAATTCTAAATTTGAATTTAAAGAATAGGATTAAAGTATACTACATGTAAAATTTGAAAAAATGTATTCCAGATTTTATGAAACTAATTTTGTTAGAATCCTTAGGCTATGAACAACTCAAATGTGTAAAAATATTTAAATTTCTACTTGTTATAGATCATCTTGCTAGTATGAATCTGTTTCAATATGCTTAATATTCAAATATGTATAACATGAACACGTGAGCTTTAAATAAATGTAATCACTCCCTAAATGTCCTAAAAATAGTAGGAACCTAGTTGTGTTGAATATATGGGATAACTTATTTGTTTATCTATTATGTCATCCAGTAGCTTAATATCACACTACAAGTGCATAAAATCTTAACCCTAAAAGCCATGCTTGTTGTTTGTAGTGAGTTGTTATTTGATTTTCTATCTGTATTCTTTTTGCCTTATTGGAGTTTATTTTTTGCCATGTTCGGTACGACGAATAGAAACCGACGTAACCGACGCTACCGTTAACGAATCCGAATTTGTTCTCAACAACAACGAACAGCAAGGCAAGCCCCTTTGATCATATTGATCCCAGTGTTTATAAATATTTTTATAATTATTTTCATGCATGCTGTATATTCTTACAATGCTATATTGTGGGATGTGGTAGCTAAAACCTTCATTATGGGATTTCCTTAATTAATTTTTCCATATGAACCTTGATAACCCTAGACAATGGTCATACACATGAAAGTGTGAAAAGGGAATGTTCGTTTAATAGCTGCAAATGCTTAGTTGTGCTTAGAATGAAAGGATGGGGTTTTTAATAAATTTAAAAGATTGGATATGACAGTAAAGAATACTGATATGTTGGTAAAAATGAAAAATAAAACTATGATTTTGACACGGGTTAATATTGGCAATAGCCGAATGTGTGAGGGTATATTTGCATGTAGATAAGGGGAGATTCATCACCCAGTCAATATAAGCACCAAACTATTGTGTTATTTCCAGGTCAAGATAATCATACAACCATAAGGGCTGGTATAGGATGGCTATAACTAATTAAGTTGCTTAAAACTAGCTTTGCACATTGGTAAGCCGTAGTAGCACGAGCTTCTAGATGGAAGTTGCTCATAGGGGTGTCCACACAGAGGTGTGGAACAAACATATACCAATGCAATGGTGTACGCTTTGCTATGGAGAGAAACGGGTGTGGCAGGGATGGACTACCTGTGTGAATGAAAAAGATGATTTGTTTTGTTTTGGGTGAGTGTTTCGCCGCCATAGCAAAGGTTTGATGTCACTGGGCTGATGCAAAGTTAGGATTAAGTAATGTAAAAGTTATATATGATTTCTCCGCGGCACACGAAAGGAAGTGTGTTAAATATGCATTACAAAAAGAGACAATTATTCCTTGCGGGTAGAGCTGTATACCTCTGTAGAGTTAAAACTAATCGATTAGCCACACTCGCGATCATGAGCACTTGGTAACGTCATCACATAGTTAGAATTATGATATTTTCATAAAATGGAATGAGAAGGTAAAATGTGATAATAGAGAAATTACCCTCCAGATGATTCAATACTTGCCATGTGTTGGCAAGGTTTAGTTAAGCTGTTGTGACATGTGTTGGCAATATAGTGGATTTGTGCCATGTGTTGGCAAAAAAATTAGTTTATGCCTTGTGTTGGCATTGGACGATTTGATTGTCACATTCATGGAGAAACTGTGAGATGTTACTTGTATGTTTACATGCTCATTATTTTACATACTGATCAAATTATTTTTACTAAATTTTGCTTTCAACCTATTATTCAGTATTTACATTTAATTCAGCTTTATGCAAATAATCTTAGAAACCTCCTGTGAATCAGCTTGCATATAATTAGATTTTGCAAACACTTTAATTCTTGCTGAGTACATAATGTACTCAACCTTATTATTGTTGTTATTTTTAGGAGAAGGAATAGAATACTTCGAGGATACTTATGTTGATGCAGAATATGAGGATAACGATCATGTTTCTACCTAG
The DNA here is from genome assembly GCA_036346355.1 of Rhipidocladum racemiflorum. Classification (NCBI taxonomy): domain Eukaryota; kingdom Viridiplantae; phylum Streptophyta; class Magnoliopsida; order Poales; family Poaceae; genus Rhipidocladum; species Rhipidocladum racemiflorum. The sequence continues at coordinate 13,623,430 of CM070584.1, forward strand.
AGTTTTACCTTGTCAGTTGCCTGTGGAAAAAATGGGTAGTTGGCATACTGCAAGATAATGTCATCTTAGCGTTTTGCTGTAATATATATTTGTAAGAACTCCTTCCGCTATAATTGTAATAAATTGTGTTGTATGGATGTGATCACAATTTGTGTACTTAGGTGCTAGCGACTAATCACGGGATTAGCACAGAAAGCATATTTAGAACATATCTTTTATAATGCACAGTATCATAAATGAGATGGTCTTCACAATATCCCGAGGGATTTGTATTTTATTTTAGTGAACTGTGGAATGTTAGATAATTGCAGATCAACTAAAACTTTCATTGATAGTAACATACTTGTACATTAGGGTAGCTTTTTTCTAAGAAAAAAAAGAGTTGAGCATCTTAAGGTAGCTTTTTTTAAGGTGTTTATATGCATTTTCTCTCAATACAAATTATAAAATCTTAAAGTAAACAAATGGGTAAGTAATCACTATCTACCATTCATTAATATTTTAATATTTGTGTAACATTTAAAAAGAGATGCACAGAAAAACGTCTCACCATTTTTTTTAAGGAAGCGTCTTAAGTATCTAGGATTTGTCTCCCAACCGTTGGGCCTGGTCGTTACCTATTTTGTGTAATGCGGCTTCTAAATCAATCATGGACTGAGAGGTTGGGTCGTTCGGCCGGTTTATGTGTAATCAAATTGGCCGCTTTATTGTGGATTCACTACTACAGAATGATACATCACTATCGCTTCATTTGTGTCGGTTCCAAACTTTTGACTAAAAAACCGATTGTGATTCGTGTATCTCATTTGTAAATTTTGGAAACAGGTTATCACAATCGGTTCTTAGAAGTAACCGATTGTGATAAGGGTCCTCATTACAATCGGTTCTTACAAAGAACCGATAGTGATAAGGAAAAGGGTCATCACAATCGGTTCTTTCTAAGAACCGATTGTGATAAGGCTCACTCATTACAATCGGTTCTTCTAAGAACCGATTGTGATGATGGCCCACTTATCACAATCGGTTCTTTGTAAGAACCGATTGTGATAGTCCCTCATCACAATCGATTCTTACAAAGAAGCGATTGTGATGAGTATATTATCACAATCGGTTCTTTCTAAGAACCGATTGTGATGAGCCTCGTTAGGTTTTATATATATCCTCTCGGGATGAACTCTCCTCTGTTGGTGTTCTATAGCCAAAAAAACCCGTCGCCATCTCAAAAAACAGAACATACTCTCATTGAGACTTAGGCTTGGGGGAGAAAATCTGAAATCCTTGAGGATGTGTGTTGAGAGGGTAAGTTAAAGCCCTAGCTTGAGGAGATTTATTTCCCCTCTATTTGCCCTCATTTGAGGTTTTCTTCAAAAGGTGAGCATTCCTTCAAATCCCTTCGATTTTGCATTAAGAAATTCGATTTTGATTTGGTGAATGTGTTATATGTCATTAATGCTATTATGGTTGAAACAATATTGGTGAGAAATTATAAAATCCTGAAGGAGAGATGGTGGTTAGGGGCTAAAGTTGAAACCCTTGCTTGAGTATATTTCCACTCATTTGTGGTTAATTTTCTTCAAAAGGAGAGCATGTGAATGACTTACATGTCATTATTGTTGCTATAATGTGATCTAGTTTAGGTTGCGTAACCTATGTGTCTCCCGTTCGAGGGTGCTTGTTTATAAATATGCTAAAATGGCATATTTATAGATAAGCAGTCTCGAATTGTCCACGTTTTTTGGACAATTCGAGGATATGTGGTTTCAGGCAAGTTCCTGAGCAATTGTACAACTCTAGAGAGTTTCGGTAGCATGCATCTCCCTGGTGTTCTCCAGATACACACCCTCTTGACCTGTTGTCGAGACATGTATTTGGAGAACAGCGGGGAGATGCTGCGAAATTTTCTTTAGAGTTGTACAACAGCTTAGGAACTTGCTCGAACCACATATCCTCGAATGGGATTAGGACCTGACCTAATTGAAATTAGGCGTCATAGTTGGTACGTACTCAATTCCTCGACTTTGTTAATTCTTCAACCCTTATTTTCTTTCATTGATTAGTGCATGTCTCTCTATTGTGCGAAGGTCAATAAATAATATATTGGTATTTGACCTACATGCTAGTTGTCGCTCGTTGGCATTATTAATTTGTTGTTTATGGTTTAATTGTAGATGGACCGTGAAGAATGGATGTATCAAAAAAGCCGTGTGAGTGCCGAATTTGAGAGGGAGTTAAGGAGTTCATAAGAATTGCGTATAGATATGGTTATGAGGTGTAAAGTTCATATATTGTCCTTGCATTGATTGCACCAATCTCAGGAGATTTAACAACTCACCAAATCGAAGGCCACTTGATTCAACGTGGCTTCGTGAGGAATTACACGTGTTGGATCCATCATGGGGAGACAAGTAGTACCCCTCCATTACGCAACGAAGACATGCTTCAAGCCGATCACGAGTTGGAGCGTGATATTTTTGATGAGGATAATTTAGATCAAATGTTGCGAGATGTGGAGGGAAATTACACGAAAAGAGAGTTCGAAAAATTTAAAAGCTTGATGGAAGACGATGCCAAACCGTTGTTTTCGGGTTGCAAAGCAGAATACAGCAAGTTGGGTTCGGTCCTTGCATTGTTTGAACTGAAGACAAAACACCGTTGGATAGATACAAGTTTCAATGCACTTTTAGTTCTTCTATCGGATATGCTTCCAGAGGGAAACGAGTTGCCAACAAGTATTTATGAAGCGAAGAAGCTACTATGTCCCATGGGAATGGAAATAGAAAGGATACATGCATGTCCAAATGATTGCATATTATACCGCAACATGCATAAGGAACTGTGCATTTGTCCAGTTTGTGGTGTACCCCGGTACAAACAAAGGGAGAAGCGTAATGACAAGAAGCGTAAGAGCCGAACCGACGACGGTGAAGATGTGAACAAAGGGGCACCAGCCAAGGTATTGTGGTATTTGCCCATCATTCCTCGTTTAGAGAGGTTGTTTGCAAATCCCAAAGAGGCAAAATTGTTGCGTTGGCATTATGAATCTCGAAAGGAAGATGGCAAGTTGAGACACCCCGCTGATTCAGCTCAATGGAGAAACATTGATTGGCAACATGAGGAGTTTGGTGCCGAGATGAGAAACATAAGATTTGGATTGAGTACAGATGGAATGAATCCGTTTGGTAATATGAGCAGTCGTCACAGCACTTGGCCAGTTTTGTTGTGTATCTACAATCTCCCTCCTTGGTTATGCATGAAGCGGAAGTATATCATGATGTCGTTGCTAATCTCTGGACCCAAATAGCCGGGTAATGATATCGATGTGTACCTAGCACCACTAATTGAGGATTTGGTAAAATTGTGGAATGAGGGGGTCGAGGTGTGGGATGCATACAAAAGAGAGAACTTCACCCTTCGGGCTATGATATCTTGCACCATAAATGATTTCCCAGCCCTTGGTAATTTGGCGGGCTACAAAGACGAAGGAGCCAAAGCTTGTCCAATTTGTGAAGAGGAGACTGACACTTGTGGTCGCGAATTCCAGAAAACTGCGTGTACATGGGTCACCGTAGATTTCTACCTCGAAGTCATCGATATCGTAAGATGGATGACAAATTTGATGGAAAGAGGGAAATTCGTGCGGCCCCCCAGCCTATGAGTGGAAGGCAAGTATATTCACGCGTGTCAGATATCGATGTTCAGTACGGTAAGAGCCGTAAATCTGTTCGTCCCAGGACCATTTGGAAGAAGAGGTCAATATTTTGGGACTTACCATACTGGAAGGAGTTAGATGTCCATCATTGTATTGATGTCATGCACGTTGAGAAAAATGTCTGTGATAATTTGGTTGGTATCCTGCTGAACATACCTGGGAAGACCAAGGATGGTGTGAATGCTCGTCGCGATATGACCTACATGGGAATCAGGCCCAAGCTTGCAGTGATAGAGGAGGATGGAAAAGGACCGTACATCCCCGCTGCATGCTACACCTTATCCAAGAAGGAGAAAGAAGACCTCTGCAAGTGTCTCCATGATATTAAAGTTCCATCGGGTTACTCCGTAAACATTAAGAAGCTTGTGTCTATGGATGATTTGAAGTTGCTTGGTATGAAGTCCCACGACTGTCATGTGTTGATGACCCAAATGCTCCCTGTTGCAATCAGAAATATTCTGCCAGAGGATGTCAGGTTGGCAATCACGAAGCTATGTTATTTCTTCAATGCGATTTCATGCAAGGTTATTGATCCCGATATACTAAACAACTTACAGAGTGAGGTGGTGCAGACTCTTTGTCAGCTTGAGATGCATTTCCCCCCGTCGTTCTTCGACGTTATGGTCCACCTCGTTGTTCACCTTGTTAGAGAGATTAAGATATGTGGACCCGCATTCCTGCGTTACATGTATCCATTCGAGAGGTACATGGGTATATTAAAGTCATATGTGAGGAATAGGTCGAAGCCTGAGGGTAGTATTATTGAAGGTTATGGTACTGAAGAGGTTATTGAGTTCTGCGTGGACTATCTAGGTAAAAGACAACCGATTAGTGTTCCTGTATCTCGTCCTGAGGGCAGACTTGGTGGCAAAGGAACCATTGGGTTCAATCTAACGAGTCCACAGTTTGAAATGTACTGTAAAGCGCATTTTGCAGTCCTGCAACACAAAGACAGGTTCATCCATACATCCAGCACAAGTTGATATTACGGGAAGAGAATCCACATATGAATGAGCTTTCCATCACACGAGAACACAACAATCAATTCCTCACATGGTTCAAAGAAAAGGCGAAGGTCTCTGTCAGTACTGAGGCTGTCAAATGGTTGGCTGACGGACCAAGATTTAATGTACAGACATGGCAGGGGTACGATATTAATGGGTACACCTTTTACACTGAAAGTCAGGATGCGAAGAGTACTGTTCAAAACAGTGGTGTAAGCATAGATGCTTTGTCCGATGAACATCACTCGAAAGGAGGATCCTCAATGGCAATGAACTCTTACTACGGGGTGATCGAAGAAATTTGGGAGCTCGATTACGGAATATACCAAGTTCCATTGTTCCGATGTAAGTGGGTGAGACTTCCTCACGGAGTGAAGGTTGACAAAAGAGGTTTTACTCTTGTGGATCTCAATAGACTCGCCTACAGAGATGAACCGTTCATCCTCGCCAAGCAAGCAACTCAAGTTTTCTACGTGCGTGATCCGGCCAATCCGAGGTTGCACGTCGTCCTTCATGGCAAGAGGCGGATTGTTGGAGTTGAAAATGTCGTAGATGAGGAAGAGTACAACCAATTCGATGAAATACCTTTGTTTGCAGATGGAGCATGTCTTAGCGGTGAAGACGACACACATGGAACAAATTACATGCGTGTAGATCATCAAGAAGGGTTGTATTGTAAATAAAGGGACTACGTATGCTTCTCAATGCCACTTGATCTGTTAATTCATCCAATAATTGTTGACAATCTCATAGTTCCATTTTGTATGTCCAAATTATACTGCGTTAATAGCTAGTTCATACAATGAGCTCAGTTCATTTGCTTGGAATACACGAAGTATAAGGTACTATTCTTGGAATACATGAAGTGCAACCTGCATGTACACTACATCCCCTCCCCCCGCGCCTTCCCCTCCCATCTCCCATCGCCGTCACCTCCCCTCCCCCCGCGCCTTCCCCTCCCCCCTCCCCTACCCTGCCGTCCTCGCAAACAAGCTTGGAGTTTCTACCATTGTGCCTTTTGTCAGCGGTGAAGTATGATGTGTTGTGCTTATTCAATTCGATCCTTGGCTGATGCAAATACTAGATAATTTTTTAACACATTTTGGTGCATGCAGTTAAACCGATTCGAGACTAGTTCATATACTATTTTATTGTGTTTGAGGTCATTGAAGTGCAGGTTTAAAGGGACATGCATATTGCTACACATCTGTAATTAAAATACAAACTGTAATTAAAATACAAATTGTATTGGTTCAAATACAAACTGTAAAGGTTCAAATAAAGGTTCAAATACAAACTGTAACGGTTCAAATAAAGGTTGAAATACAAACTGTAAAGGTTCAAATAAAGGTTCAAAATACAACCTGTATTGGTTCAAATACAAATCGAAAAGAGTGTAGTTACACATCTGTATTGGTTCCAACTGAAAAACCGATTGTAATACTACATCTGTGTCGGTTCCAGTTTTGAAATGATTGAAATACTATTAATATCTGTGTCGGTTTTTATTGAAAACCGATTGAAATAATGTTTGTATCTCTGTCGGTTTTTATTGAGAACCAATTGTAATAACATATGTTATGTGTATCGGTTCCAGAGGGAAACTGATAGTAATATGTTATTCGTATCGATTTTAACAGAAACCGATAGTAATATATTATTTGTATCGGTTTGAATAGAAACCGATAGTAATAGTATATTTGTATCGGGTTTTATGGAAACCGATAGAAAATATGCTGTATTTGTATCGATTTATACAGAAACCGACAGCAATAGTCTAGACCATATACGACCACGACTCCGTCATGACTCGGTCTGTTCATCCAAAACCTAGACGTACTCCACTCTCCTCCCGAGCTCCCTCCGCGCCGCCGGCCGCCATTGCGCCTCCTCCTGAGCTCCCTCAGTGCTGCCTCACCTCAGCCTCCTCCTTGCCGCCTCCACCCCGGGCGCCGCCTTCTCCCCGGGCCGCCTCCACCACGAGCCGCCTCCTCCCCGGGCGCCGCCTTCTCCACGAGCCGCCTCCACCCCGGGCGCCGCCTTCTCCCTGAGACGCCTCCTCCCTGGGCCGCCTCCACCACGAACCGCCTTCCCCCCGAGACGCCTCCTCCTCGGTGCCGCTTGCACCCCGAGTGCCTCCTCCACCGGCCACCCTCCTCGCTTGAGGTATCAGTTATTCCCATCCCCCTTTTGTTTTTCTTGATGATTAGATGCTTTTTAGAATGGATGCTTGGTGGATGATGCTCTCTTTGGCTCGACAAAATGGGAGTAGTTTTGCACCCCTGGTTTGCACCTTTGGATGATGCGATGTGCACCCAATTTCGTCTTTATTACAGAACAAAACTCTACATTTGGTCAGACATTGTTGAAGATGATAGTCCTGTTCTTATGTTGGTCTTACCCCTTTCGTACAGGAGTTACTTGCATTTTTGTTGGATGGTATGCATGAAGATCTCAACCACGTGAACCATACATTGAAGCAAAGGATGTTGATGGTCGACCTGATGAAGAATTTGCTGAAGAATGCTTGAATTACCACAAAGCTCAAAATGACTCCATAATTGTAGATAAGATCTAGGTCAGTAATCTTTCAAAATTTCATAGTTGATTATGCATGTGTACAGTATGGAAAAAATAATGTGAATCTCAAATTATTTTTGAGCCTTTTCTTTTTAAATGGCTACATACCCTTGGTGTTGTTTATGTATCTTATAATAAAAGGAAAATGAGCTTAGTATATGTTTAATATGGTATCACTAACCTTAGTATATGTTTAATTTGGTCTGTTATATTTCCTTGTTGCGTATTCCTCATAGTTTATAAAAGTTTTAGTGCACCAACAACCACTGTATAAATCGCATTGCATTATTTTATCTTGGGTCTGATTGTACTATTACATTTGAAAAGTTTCATGACATGTATATTGCAATAATAACGTCTGGGTAGTTCTGTATTGTTTGATTCCGTAACACAGTACTGCCTGTTTATCCTTTTAAAGAGCATATGCTTTTCTACGCCAGCGAGAAATATCGTATAGAAAACAGTTACTCAAAGTACATCACAGAGGTGTATATTCTACCAGGGTCAACTCTATTCTTTTTTTCCTGCTTCTATTCATTTAAAATGGGATCTCAGCAACTGATCTTGATATTGTTATGGTAGTAATTTTTTGGATTGACCTGACAATGATTTGGAAACTTAGTGACAATGCTTAAAACAACTGGGAGGTCCAGAAGGGTAGTTGCTGAACTGTAAAAATAGTACAATCCTAGCAAAATATTTAGTCTATGCCCAATCACTTGGCAAGGAGTTGACACTTATACCGCATTTGAGGGTGCTTGGATGCTACCTATTATACCAATTAATTTTCACTTGTTTAATTATACATTTTTAGTCCTTCAGAAGCAAAGTGCTTTAGAATAGTTCAGTATATGGACAACTAATCTAGTTTATGTCCTTGAAACTTTGCCCATTAATATATGTAAAATATATAGATTGACTACATGAAAATAATGTCAGTGGATTTGAATTGCGAAATACTTTTGTAATGTATAAATCAGTTTTGATCTAGGTCGCCATCATCTATATATATTCCTTCATGTGTTTTGCACATCGTTATTCTAACAATTAAGTTGATCCTATTATTTTCATAAAATTGCTCTTATTATCAATGCTAGAGTTTAGGTTGCGTAACCTATGTGTCTCCCGTTCGAGAGTGCTTGTTTATAAATATGCTGAAATGTCATATTTATAAATTAGCAGTCTCGAATTGTCCACTTTTTTGGACAGTTTGAGGATACGTGGTCTGGGCAAGTTCTTGAGCTGTTGTTCAACTCTACAAAAAGTTTCGGCAGCATCTCCCTGGTGTTCTTCGAATACACACCCTCTTGACCTGTTGTCGAGACGTGTATTTGGAGAACAAATGAGATGTCGCCGAAATTTTCTATAGAGTTGTACAACAGCTTAGGAACGTGCCTGAATCACATATCCTCGAATGGGATTAGGGCCTAACCTAATTAGAGAATAGGAGTCATCGCTTATGTGAAATATAATCATGTCAGATATATGAATTGCTTTCTCTCATGAAATTTAGGTTTGACATATATATATTCAAAATGTCGCAAAGAGAGAGCACCGGCTCAATGCCAGAGAGAGAAGGAGATGCTCCCTCCGCGCCACCGAGTAAGGTCAGAAAGGGCCGAGGACCGAGTAAAGGGGCCACATGGAGAACTCCGCAGGTTCTCCAGTTTAATGCCACGGGAGTTTGCACTGGTCCTGGCAAGTGTAAGGGGCGCTACTCCTCTTTTCTCGGCCAATTGGTGAGGGAGAGAGTGTCGATAACAGTGAAGGACTGGAGGATGGAAGTCAGCGCCGAGCAAAAGAACCGACTGTGGGACGAAGTTAAGGGGAAATGGATTATACGAGAGGAAGATGAAATCAATGCGAGACGGTACGCTTTGAAGAGAATGGGTGTGGCTTTGAGGCATTTCAGGGTTATCATGTATGCTGAGTACGTGTTGAAAAGCCGTACTCCCTTCCAAAGGTATCCGTTTGTTACTCCCGAGGTTTGGGAGGAGTTCACAAGGATGAGGCATTTGCCCGAGGCGGAGGAGCTGAGAGAGAGGAACACCGCTATACAGAGGCATAACACACACGCGCATCACCTCGGTTCCGGCGGCTATGTAGGGAAGAAGGCAGAGTGGACACGACAAGCCGAGGAGTGTGCAAACTCTGGGACAACGATGCCTTACTTCCACATATGTGAGGAGCGGGCACGCGACTGGGTATTAGCGAGGACAAAGAAAACCGCCGACGGTCAGATTGTGGTTCCAAACCCTGCGACCGCACAGATCGTCTCCGCCATCGTAAGACATCTAACATAGTACATTGCAGCTGACTCTTCCTATTGTATTGTAGCACTAACTTATATTCGCTTCCTGTAGGAGGAGGTAAGCCAGCAAAAAGAGCAAGGAACGTTTCAAAGCCAAGGGTCAAGAGACATCCTGTCTTCGGCAATCGGGAAGGCCGATCATAAGGGTCGGGTGCTTGCCGCAGGTGCGGGGCATACGAAGAGCTCCTTCTTCCAAGAGGAGAGCGCTTCAGCTGCCGATCAAGATCATGGGAAGCACGTGAGGCGCGCCTAAGGGCCCAGGTGAAGGAGGAGATGAGGCAGGAGATGGAGGAGGCATGGACTATACGTGAGGAGCGCCTAAAGGCTGAGATGATGGCGATGATCTCCCAGAGTCAGGGTCATGTAGCCTCGCCTGTGATACACCCTAGCAGCGGCGTTTCCAGAAGTTATCAGCCCGGTACCCACTGTCAGGTAGTAAGTGTTTCTGAGTAAAAAGTACATGAGTAAGCTAACAAAGATTATGATCAAGTTGCGCACATCAAAGATTATGATCAAGTTGCACACTTCTTGTAGGATCCTGCCAAGTGCCAGTTAATCCTGATCGAAGACGGATTATGCGTTGAGGTTGGACGCGGGGTTGCATTTCCAAGCAAAGAGGATGACACGGTGCATGGTACACCTTTGGGGAAGGGCTACACGAGGGTGCAGGTGGACTATGTCCATGATGATTTCCTGTCTCGTGCGCTGGAATTCCCCCCGAACGAAGATATCACCACTCTCGAGCAAGCACGGATGTCGTTCATCAAGTGGCCCACGACGGGTGTCGTAGTGCAGAAGGTATAAAACTACGCATCTTGTCCATCATTTCAATAATGTAGCACATGGTGTTACATATATGCATGTGCTTTACAGGTTCCTACTCATGCACCTGCTCCTACACTTGCTGCTACACCTGCTACTACGCTTGCTCCCGCTCCTGTTGCTGCACCTGCTCCTGCTGCTGCACCTACTCCTGCTCCTGCACCTTCTCCTAATGCACCTGCTCTTGCTACTGCACTCGCCTCCCGCTGGCCGCTGCACTCGCTCCTCGCCCTCAAGCATCGCACTCCGCTCCTCCACCTGCACCTACAACTTCTCCGGCTCCTAAACGGAGTGCAATTTGGTGCACAAAAGGTCTACTAGCACGCTGACGATAGATCCACAGAGAGCTCTCGTGAGAATCCCTCTGTGAAGAAGTCCAAGTTGTCAGAGACCACAGAGTCCCCTCATGATTCTAAGCTGTTCGTACATGGAAAGCCTTTTCTCCCAAGTAGTGAATTGAATGCTTTAGGCTTGTGCACTCGCTTGCTACATGGATGGTACATCGACAAGTCACATGAGGTCGAGCCTCGCGTCGATTTCAATGTGAAGTATCGAGGGGGACACTTCCACCGCCAGGAGGATGGGATCTTCCCAGTGAGTTTTGAGGATCTGTTCTTTTTGTACAGCTTGAAAGCCATCGATATTTCTACTATACGATGTTGGACGTTGTGAGTATCGCACCATACTCATCCCTATGACTATTTATTGATTTTGTATTATGTTTTTATCACAATTGACATGACTTGTAGGATAATGAGGCAGCGAGCCGTGACGGGTCGACACCTTGTCGGGTTTGTCGACCCCGAGATGGTGTCTGCGACCATGGCTAGGTTGCAATCGGAGTTCCTTGTAGGATACATCAAGCATGCATTGCGTGTTGAGGCGAAAAAGGACTTCATTCTCTTCCCGTACCACCAGGAGTATGTATTACTATAAAATTCAATAACTTGTACACACTTAAACCGTATTTGAACTTATTTTCTTGCATTGTGTACCGTTTAATAAGCAACCATTGGGTTCTACTTGTGGTTGTTCCGAGTGCAAACAAAGTCTACACATTTAACTCGCTCGAAAATAGACCGATGGACTACGCGATCCGGCCTATTTTGGAGAAGTAAGTACATTCCTCTAACACTGTACATATTGAACTACATTAGATATTTTTTACCTCAATGGCATCTCTCCAATGTATGTAGGGCTTTCTTGTCTTACATTGCGGAAGGTGGCCGGTACAATGATAAACAAGGCAACAAATTGGAGTGGAAGCGCTTCAAGGTACAAGTGTCTATCGTAGAATTTCTTTCTACCTATTATTCGTCTCCTAATTTAAGTTTCTTTGTTCACAGTGTCATCAACAGGGGTGTGACGACCTGTGCGGCTTTTATGTGATGCATCACATGCTGATTCTGGTCGGCGGGTCAAATCTTTTCCCTAAGGTATAGAACTGATTATTGCAGTACTATCAATCTTTTAAAATAAAATTTTAAAATTTAAATATATTAGTGCACTACTTTCTTGCAGGACCTTGATATCCCCCGGAAGAGCCTAAGCAACAAGGATCTCAAGAAATTACGAGACCACATATGCGGTGGTAATGGAAGTTATAGTGGAGGATGGTAGATTTAAAGACCCGACAGGCTCTTACTAGTCAATATGTAATGCAAACAATATTAATGGGAATGTGATGTACTGTACTGAATGCGATATGTTTGGATGTTTATGTGAATGTTCTGTGAGAATGTATTAGAGATTGTGATGTATGTTATGTGTCATATTGTGAATGTTATGTGTCTTATTGTGAATGTTCTGTGATAATGTTATGTTATGTGATATTGTGAAGAATGTGATATGGTCAGCACCATCACAATCGGTTCTTTGTTGGAACCAATTGTGATAATATTCTCTTCACCATCGGTTCTCAACAAAACCCGATTGTGATAATCTCATCATTACAATCGGTTTCTAACCAAAACCGATTGTAATAATAGCATCATCACTATCGGTTTCGAACAAAAACCGATTGTAATAATGGCTCATCACAATCGGTTTCCAACAAGAACCGATTGTGATAATGTCCTCATCACAATCGGTTTCGAACCAAAACCGATTGTAATAATATCATCATCACTATCGGTTTCTTACCAAAACCGATTGTAATAATATCATCATCACTATCGGTTTCGAACAAAAACCGATTGTAATAATGGCTCATCACAATCGGTTTCCAACAAGAACCGATTGTAATAATGACCTCATCACAATCGGTTCCGAACCAAAACCGATTGTAATAATAGCCTCATTACAATCGGTTTCTAACAAGAACCGACAGATAATGTCTCATCACAATCGGTTTCCAACAAGAACCGATTGTGATAATGGCCTCATCACAATCGGTTTCCAACAAAGAACCGATTGTGATGACTAATAATTACTATCGTTCCAAAACCGACTGTGATAAGGCTTCGTCATCTCTATCGTTGGACTTTCTATCGCTACTAGAACCGATTGTGATGACGAAAAAGAACCGATTCTGATGTACATTTCTGTAGTAGTGGTTGTCTTTACCAAGTGGTACATGTATGAGATGGTTCAAGAAAAAAGTTATTCATGCGTTTGGTTGTTTGAATGAAACCATTCTATCCTGGATAAAGTGATACAAATTTAAAGAATATTCCTTATAGATGCTGAACCATCTCATTCACCTAAAATAATAGAACCAAATGGTATAGGACCATCCTATTACATTCAATCTCATCCTATGAACCAAATACACCCTTAGAATGTGTTTGGTTGATGGGATGAAGTTGAATAGGATATGATAGTTTTGTACCATTTGGTTCTATTATTTTGGATGAATGGAATGGTTCAACATCTGGAGGGAATATTTCTCAAATTTGATCACTTGATCTAGGATGGGATGGTTCCATTCAAGCAACCAAACAAATAGATAATTTTTTTGAACCATCTCATATATGTACCACTTAGTACAGGCAATCAAACATACCCTTAGTACTTGAATGTCCTGAGAAGAAAATACCGGTTTGGGCTATATTTCATTTGGCCCAAACAAAGTACCTAATGAACCCTAGTTTTTTTATGGCCTACAACGTGACCGGGTAATTAAGGCCCTGTTTAGCAGAGCTCTAGATCCCAGCTCCACCTCGGAGCTGAAACTTGTAGACTAAAATAAAGTGAGTTAAGTTTATAATTTTATTCTAAAATGTGAATAAAATGACTCACCTAAACACTCTTAATATATCCACAACTCCAGCTCCACGAATCTGGTAAAGCTAAGAATACCTAGCTCCACCAACTCCACGAATTTGGTGGAGCTGGAGCTTTGCCAAACACCCCCTAAGTACAACGTAGAAGATCAGCTCTCCAGCTAGGAGATTAATTACAATTCATGGCATTTATTTTTTGTATGGAATGACAAATGTTCTCATAGCTAGCTAGTTATCCTGTGAAAAATGGAAACTATTGAGTGCGTGTACGTATGCAATTCAAAGAAATAAATGTAGGTCTAATGTGGACTTGTTCGATTTTGAATGGCTATATAGCTAGGACAGATTCATTTGCATTCACTATAATCTTCATTATAGAGAGATCGAGCAGAGCTACATTTGAAACAGAAGTCATGACCGGTCGTCGAGGAAGGAAGCCAGCGATAGAAGCAGAAAATTTACCCAAAGGCTGGATTGTTCAAGAACGAAGACGACCATCTGGACACGTTGATAAGGTTTCTTCTTCCTAAACTTCTTCTGTTATATATCTAAGAATATTTGAATCTAACCTGTATGGTACGTACGTCAAATATCTTATTTGCTCTTCAGAAAAATTATTGTAAGCATTTTTTTCTTGATATGGTTTCGAGAAGCATGTAAAAGCAAACCGATTTCTTAACTGCAGAGGACCGAAACAAAGTTCATCTATCATTGTGTAGAATAAGTTCACCTATGATTTGACTTTCTTCAAATAATATTCTATGTAAAATGTCCTAATAAGAGACTTGCAAGGTATGATATATATTTCCTCTATTTTCCAACATACAATTGACGAATCTTTCAATTTTCACAAAAAATAGCGCTTAAAACTTTTTTACAATATTGTCAGTATCCTACTGATACATCAACTGGGAGGAAATTCAGATCCATGATTGAAGTGAAAAGATATCTGGGACTTGATGGCATACCTCGTCCAGTACCTCTAAATATCATACAGCTGCAGGTTAGATAACTAGATTTGCGTTGAATAATTTCTTGTGTATCCATGGTTGAAACCTTTCCTCATATTTTTTAAACAAATTAACTACAGGGAACAATATCATTTTCTTATAAACTCGATTTCCCTAATCCATTCTCTAGGAAGAAAGCTCTGGATCAGTAGGGACGACAAAACAAACAATTAGCCCTGGTGATCTATCTTACCATTAATCCGTGACTGTATGATACTATTTAAGATGATGGTGGAATTTATAGCATGCATTTCCTCATTTTATTCATTATTATGCTTTAATTAGGCCCGGTGATCAATGCTGAAGCCAATGTAAACGACATCGTTTGTGAGGAAGACATGTCCGAAATAGCCCGTGCTTCAAAGAAGCCAAGAGGCGCATCAGATGAGATAATTCGTGAGTACTAATATACCTTCGTGACACATTTGCTGATACCCTAGAAATTTCAGTAGATGTGTGCATGCCGGTATTAATGTCAATTCGATATAGATGTTGCAAAAGATGCTTATAAATCTGGCAGTTTTATAAGGAAAAAAAGAGGAAAATAAAAAATAAAATATTGCGCAAGTAGCGAAATACCCCTGGTGGAA
This sequence comes from Rhipidocladum racemiflorum, assembly GCA_036346355.1. NCBI lineage: Eukaryota > Viridiplantae > Streptophyta > Magnoliopsida > Poales > Poaceae > Rhipidocladum > Rhipidocladum racemiflorum. The sequence continues at coordinate 13,638,680 of CM070584.1, forward strand.
TTTATCTCAAACATGTTATAGCGTTTGCTAATGACTTCCTCAAGTAATGGATAAAGAAATCAATTAATATTCTTAGTGGACATGTTGCAAGCAGCACACAAGAAAGTACTAACACAGAATATTTCTTATTGCTTCAGTAGGTGGTTTGCTTAATTAATTAATTAATTGCTTTGCTAGTACTTTTTCCAATTTTTTGTTTGCTTAGCCTAACGAGATGGATGTTCCTTGTAAATATGTCGCAAGCATCAAGAAGGACGTCACATGAGATATATAGATAATTTTTTGGAGTAATTTATTCTGATTAAGTACCTTTTGATTTTACTGATCACTTCTTTTCTCAATTGTTGCAGCTGATGTAAATAATCAGGAAGATGCTTAGATACAAGATTGTTGCTCAACATGGCATCCGCTTCCTTTGAATAAGATTTATTTGTTTGATAAGATTGTTGCTCAGACTGTTTACATTGTTTGCTTTCACATAAAATGTCAGCATTGGTGTTTCACCAATTAATTATGTTGTTTCACTGTCCAGGACAATTATTTAAGTTAGAGCATTATGTTATTGCTTGCATGTGTCATCTATTCTTTCTCTATTTCTAATTCGGCTCTACTAAACAATTGTACAACATTATCTTAATTTACAGTCTGGTGCTCCAAAATACTAATATTTATTGTGGCTGGATCAAAAATTCTGACAAGCACTATTGTCCATTTAAACATTTTTTTTTTGTTTTTTCAATTAAATGAGGATATAAATAAGGTCAGGAATTTTAGAAAATTTTTGTGAAGATTTTTTATGGACTAAGTGATCTTCAGTAAAAAATTTACATTTACATCTTGAATATTATTTTTTTAATAATTCTGGTATTGAAATTTCTAAATGTTCTACTTTTTAGTTTTTAAATTATAAAAGGCACTAAATTTAGATATTAATTTTTTATATTTTTATTAGAGATTAACATTACTTTGGAGAACATATGGTACAAATTTTGGCTTGAGATAAACTTTGTGGGTTTTTACAAAATTCTGACATTCCACTGTTTACATTCAAAACCCATCAATTTCTCACTTCTTGTCATTAATTATGTGAATTTTGATTACAGTAAATAAGCTCTAGAGACTTCTAATATTTTAATATAATTTTGTAGATTTTTACTGATATTTTTTACCTTTTTATTTTACCTTATTACTAATTCAATATAAATGATTTTTCTTTTAGGGAAAAATCCAAAAAGAATAAGAAAAGCCATAAAAATTCAGAATCAAACTCATTCAAAATTTTAAATTGCCATTCTATTTTTCTTCAAATTTGGGATGTTACAATAATAAGATTATTTTGAACCTTGAATAAATATCATTAGTGTCGATCAACAAGTATGTGCTTCTTCGTGAAACTCTTGGTTTATGTTTAGATATTATTCTGAATTATCCTTGACCTTATATTATCATATAGGACAATTGTGATTTATAGGTTAGCACATGTATTGATTGATGATCATATTTCACAGATCATGGATATAGGTATGTCAAATCAATAATGTGGACACATATGGGAGAACATGATGCTGGAGTGACCCACCACGAGATAATGTGGGAATTATTATATTCTTAAGTGTCATCAGTTGATCTCATACATAATGTATGTGGAATCCTTAGACCTGAGATCGTTATGGTTTCCTACATGTGTAATGGTATACTTATGGGTTGCCAATCGCTACTCCGTAACTGGTTAGTCATGAAGGTAGCTTTCGAGTTTACTATGAAACATGAGGAGGAATGTGAGCGATCAAGATGGAATTTGCCCCTCCTATATAACGGGAGAGATATCTCTCGGGCTCTCAATGTGGTTGGATTAAGAAAGTGCATGGCAGTACTGCCGAATGTGATTGAGTAGTCAATTAAGTAATCCACTACAAAACGATTAAAGGATCGAGCTATCATAGGGTGGCACATTTCTCGCCTTGATTTCAATCTGACATCATGAGGCAAAGGGATCAGTACATGACATCTTTGTGTGTATTTGGAAGTCGCTATGTCCTGCTAGGGGCCGCTATCGACTTATGTGCCAAAAAAGAGTTTAGGCCCATGACCGAATAGGCATGACCTTGTAGGGTCACACACTACTACAGAACAGGACATCACTATCGCTTCATCTGTGTCGGTTCCTAACTTTTGCGAAAACATCGATTGTGATATGTCACAAATTTGCATGACAGAGTTATCATAATCGGTTCCACACAAGAACCGATTGTGATGAAAACTCTCATCACAGTCAGTTATCACTAGAACCGATTGTGATATATAGCACACTAATCACTATCGGTTTATTTGTAGAACTGACACAGATAAAACAATGTTATTTGTGTCAGTTAGGGATAAAAATCGACTGTGATAATGATACACTCCTCACAATCGGTTTTTATGCCTAACCGACACAGATAATATTATTATCTATGTCAGTCCTTTGAAGAACCGACAGTGATGTATCGAATGTTATGTGGTTTTGTGAATGTTCTGTGTGTATTGTCAAATTGTGTAAGGTTTGTTTTTTCGAATGATGAACAGTAATGTTCCTCAAAAGGATCAGTATCTCTGCTCCAATCCACTCTCAGACAATGTATATAGACATGTAGTGATGCAAATTATATATATTTTATATATAACATTATAGTAGCAGCAGATAATAATAATATATATACCATTTTCCACACATTACACTTCATTGCAATATATAACATTAATTGTTTATAATTTGTAGGACCGAATATAGCAATCAGAGGGGGGGGTGAATGATTGTGCGGAAGCTAAAACCAAATTCTTGATCTACTAAAAGTTTACCCTAAAATAGAACCATATAATTGCCTCGTTTTTGAAAAAAAAAATAGAATGATAGAGGTTTGGTAAAACGCGAATTCCCGGAGATCCAACCGTCCGATAGATCTGAAATTTCGACACAAGAAACTAGATTCCAATATGAATCAAACCCAAAAAGAATCAGCTCAATCGGACTTACGGATCAAAAGTTATGACCTTTGCAAGCTTACTGTTCCAGAAGATGGCGAGAATAAATCTAACTAGAATTGTAGCTAGCTCGCCGAAAGATTTGATGAACTTGATCTTTATTTCTCCTTTCTTTTGTCTAAAATACTCCAAACAAAAGAGTACAACCCTAAAGCTTGCTCAAAGCTTGATTGCCTTCAACAGGAGGCAACCCCTCTATTTAAAGAAGGCAAACACACCTAATCCTAGAAGGAGTCCTAATCCTAGAAGAATTCCTAATCCTAAAAGGATTCCCACTCCTAATCCTAGAAAGAGCATGTATTCAACACAACTCCACTTGGCCCAACCTGGCCCAGTACAACTCTTGCACGCGTATGGCAACCCTACCATACTCACGTGACTAACACTTTGCACGCGAATGACCTCATGCCATTCTCACGTGACTAACCATTCTTCATGTGCACCATTCTCTTAGCCCGAACATCCCGCATGACATCCTTGACCACCAAGACCTCGGGCCTCTCGAACCTAGTCCCGAACCTCAGTTCCTCCATGAACCTAGTTCCAGTCCCGTCATCGACCACATTCGCCCTCGAGCAATACCTGCACATGAACAAACCACAAAACGATTCCGAGCACAAGTCCGCGACTTGACTCACATTAAACCATGCAACCACTCACAGGAGTGCATTGCATTAAATATTCTAAGAACACGATTTCAAAACACTAACAAAAACCTTTGCAAAAATCAAAAAGCTTTTCAAATAATCAAACTGATTTCAGATCTTTTCAAATAAAGAAACCAAAAAATAAATCTTGTCGAAATATCAAACTGGTTTCAAATCTTTTTCAAATACTCATCATCAAAATCAACTGGATCAAAAATAACGATCCTTTATAATTATATAAACATATTAACACTACATTGTAATTAATATTACATTACCACTCGCGGCTCTCGCCCGAGGGTAAGGAGTCACTCGAGTCGCCGAAGTCGCTGTCACTAGAGTCGTCATCGCTGGAGGCGACGCCGCATGGTTCATCCTCCGATGATGAACCAGACGAGGCGCCGGTCCCCCAAGGGGTGGTGACCCACTCGTCCTCCTCCTCCTCATCCTTGTCCTCGTCCTCGTCCTCCTCCTCTTCGTTGTCCTCTCTGGGGCGCTTCCTGGTGGCGTTGGAGGCGCCCGACCGGGGTGAGGCGTCGGGAGAGACGTCGAGAAACAGCGGGGGCGGCGCCCGGCTGGAGTGAGGTGCTGGGGGTTGAGGCGGCGCTGCCGGCGGCGGTGATGACGATGGAGGATGGAAGTAAGGTGACTCCACAGAGGAGTTATAGCTTACCGGAGACGGAGGCGCTGCCATTGCTGCGGTCGAAGAGGCAGAGAAGACAGGAGCTATATGGAAGACTACCGATGGACCAGGAGGCGCTGCCATTGCTGCGTACTTTCATATATAGGCTTCTTATTGATCGGGGAACGTGATGGTGTGATCAATGGTATGTTTGAACGGTTAAATTGGTGGGGAAGACGAAGGGGTGGATCAATATCAGTGTCGGTTCTAATACAAATCGACTGTGATAACTTAGCCTATTACAGTTGGTTCTTTTTTAGAACCGATTGTGATATATTATCTGTGTCAGTTCTATAAAGGAACCGATAGTGTTAAGGATCCAAATTATCACAGTCGGTTCTATATAGAACCAACTGTGATAACCATTAATCACAAATGGTTCTTGTATAGAACCGATTGTGATGAGGTTCGCTAAGTTTTATATATACCGTCGGGACTCGGGATGAACTTATAACTCTCCTGGAGTTGGTGTTCTGGAGCCAAAAAGAATACCGTCGTTGCCTCAAAAAACGAATACTCTGGTTTGAACTTATATTTGGATGAGAAAATATGAAAGTCTTGAGGATGTGTGTGAAGACGGTAATTTGATACATTGAGGAGATTTCTCTATTTTCCTGCCTAGCTTATTTGTGACTTTCTTCAAAAGGTGGGCATTCCTTCAAATCCCTTCAATTTTGTATTAATGTACATTATTGGATTTTGAGTCAATTTTGATTTGGTCAATGTGTTATCTGTCATTAGCCCATATGGTTAAACCAATATGGTTGAGAAATTAAATCGTGGAGGAGATCAGTGGGTTGAGGGTTAAAGTTAATTGAAACCCTAGCTAGCCTGACAGGAGCTAGATTTCCCCTCATTTCCGGTTTTCTTCAAAAGGTGATCAGCATTAATTCCTACAAATCCCTTCAATATTGCAGTAGGACTTAAATTAATTTTTTATTTGGTGAATGTGTACATTACATGTCATTATTGTTTCAATATAATTAATATGATCAATGATAGAGTAGTTTAGGTTGCGTAACCTATGCGTCTCCCGTTCGAGGGTGCTTGTTTATAAATATGCTAAAATGGCATATTTATAAATAAGCAGTCTCGAATTGTCCACGTTTTTTGGACAGTTCGAAGATATGTGGCTCGGGCAAGTTCTTAAGCTGTTGTACAAACTATAGAGAAAGTTTCGGCAGCATCTCCCTGGTGTTCTCCGAATACACATCCTCTTGACCTGTTGTCGAGACGTGTATTGGGAGAACAGCGGGGAGATGCTGCCGAAATTTTCTCTAGAGTTGTACAACAACTTAGGAACTTGCTCGAACCACATATCCTCGAATGGGATTAAGACCTAACCTAATTAGAAATTAGGAGTCATCGTTGATACGTACGTACTTAGTTGGTCAACAGATAGACGTTTCTTTAAGATCATTCAATTTCTCAACTTTGTTAATGCTTCAACCCTTCTTTTATTTCATTTATTAGGGCATTATTAATTTATTGTTTGTGGTTTAATTGTAGATGAACCGTGAAGAATGAATGTATCAAAAAAATCGTGAGTGCTGAATTTCAGAGGGGAGTTAAGGAGTTCATAAGAATTGTAGAAGCAGATATGGTTATGAGGGGTGTAAAGTTCATATATTGTCCTTGTATTGATTGCACCAATCTCAGGAGATTTAACAACTCAGCTCAAATTGAAGGCCATTTGATTCGACGTGGCTTCATGAGGAATTACACGTGTTGGATTCATCATGGGGAGACAGGTAGTACCCTTGTGATATGCAACGAAGACATGCTGGAAGCCGATCATGAGTTGGAGCGTGATATGTGTGATGAGGATTATTTAGATCAAATGTTGCGGGATGTGGAGGGAAATTACACGAAAAGAGAGTTCAAAAAATTTAAAAGCTTGATGGATGATGATGCCAAACCGTTGTTTTCGGGTTGCGAAGGGGAATACACCAAGTTGGGTTCGGTCCTTGCGTTGTTTGAACTAAAGGCAAAACACCATTGGACATATACAAGTTTCAATGCACTTTTAGTACTTCTATCGTATATGCTTTCAGAGGGAAACGAGTTGCCAACAAGTATTTATGAAGCGAAGAAGCTATTATGTCCCATGGGAATGGAAATAGAAAGGATACATGCATGTCCAAATGATTGCTGTGGAGAACATAGCTACCGGGTATGCTCAAGAGGGTTAAAAAGGGCCCGGTAATAAGAGACCAATGGGGCCAGGTGAGTGGATTGGAAGTTGCCCAAGTCATCCCGCTGGAACCCGCGAAGGAATAACGGAAGGGAATCGTCCCCTTATAGATAATGTTGTAACCGAAAAGGATACCGTCCTAGATAAGAAAGGACATGATCTGCAAGCTTGTAACCAACTCGGACTCCTCCCTATTGTAACCGAGTTGGACTCTACTATCTCTTCGTTTATATAAGAGAGATAGGGAGGCATAGAGGAGGAGAGAGAAGAGCAACACACAATCCCAGAACACATGACTAGGGTATTACCTCCACCGCAGAGGGCCCGAACCTGTCTAAACCTTTGTCTTGTGTTACCATCGAGTTCCTGATCTAGCAACTAACCCCGCACACATATATCCCCACATTCATTGCCGATACCAAACATCGACAATTGGCGCGCCAGGTAGGGGTGCGCGAAGATCAACGCAGGCAACTTCGATGGCTTTCAATAGTGACATCACCTTCGTCCCGGGGCAAGTTTTTTTGCTTTGGGAGTCTTCACTTCATCACCAACGACCTCGGCTTCCTTGTCTCTGCCGAAGCATATTAGATCCAATCTGAAGATCCGCTCGGCTTTCGCTCGATGTTTGTGATCGGGAAGGACATGCTCGAATCACATAATCGAGGGGGAGCCGAGGAGGGAAACACGGAGCCCTTCCGGGACGAGGAGCGAGACGCGCGCGCCCGGTCACTTCAAAATCGAGCGCGCGCCGTCAATGACGACATTCTGCATACGAAGATGGGAAACTAGTTGGTTTTCCGTACATTGCAGCAAAACATCGTGGCCACCAAGACCCTCTTGGACATGCTGGGCCCAATTATCGAGCCGAACAGTTCGGCTGCGCCGATCATGGCCCAAGTCAAGGCCATGGTGACAACCACCGCGATCCAGCAGAACCAGCATGGCCAGACGACCAAGGCCTCTTGGGGAGAGGCATACACACCTGACAGCCAGACTAGTCACAGTAGGATGGGAAGCAGTCAGTATAGGGCTCTTCGCGACAAAGACGTCCGCTCCACCATCCCCCGCGATCTTCGTCAAAACCTGGATGCCAGGAGGCAAGAACGGGAGGAGGATGAGCAGCGTCGGCATGAAGATGAGTACGAACGTTTTGGCATCAATCATAGCCAAGACAGGAGACGCCATCGAGAACCAGAGGCTGGGCATGATGATCACATAAACCGACGAAGCCCGCGGCGGAGTGGTGAAAGCCGAGCGGTTTCCCCACCGCGCCGCCACCTTAGGCGCGATGAGGAACCCATAGATGGAATTAAGGCCTTCACGGCGCGCCTCCGCCGAGTGCAGTGGCCTGATGGATTCAATCCAAAGGTCATCACCAAGTTCGATGGAGAAAGAGATCCGGAGGCTTGGTTACAAGTTTACTCCCTTGCGGTAAAAGAAGCAGGAGGCGACCGCAATGTAATGGCAAATTACTTGCCGGTCATGCTTGTCCCTTCAGCACAGGCATGGCTCACAGGGCTTCCAAGAGACTCCATCGACTCCTGGGGTGACCTCTGTGACCAGTTCATTGCGAACTTTTAGGGCACTTTTGAGAAGCTTGGAACTCCTTGGGACCTATACCAGCTTCATCAAAAGAAGAACGAGTCTCTGAGAGATTTCATCCGGATATTCACACAGAAGAAGAACACCGTCTGGGACGTCTCCGATGCGGTCGTCATTGCTGCCTTCCAGAAGGGGTCAGTGATCCTGACCTCATCAAAAAGATGTCCCGAAAGCCACCCACCACGGCTCGCGAGATGTTCGCTCTAGACGACCGCTATGTGACCGCCTCGGACGCGCTGGTGGAACGCCGAGAGGACCGACCCCCGCAGAAGGATAGAAGGGATCATGCTGAGTCCTCAAGGTTGAAAGACAAGAAGCGGAAGGGCGAGGAGCTAGTTGCGGCGACCGAGCGCGGAAAAGCCAAGGCTCCGCAAGGCAAAGACTACTATGACGAGGTGATGAACACACCATGTCCTTTCCACCCGAAGGGGAGGCTTGCGACGAAAGATTGCTACACCTTGAAAATATTCGCGCGAGAAAACCGCAGTCAGTCGGATCCAAAAGAGAAGAAGGAAGTTGGGAAGAAAGACGACCCCCCATCAGGGGAAGAATTCCCAGAGATTGAGCAAGAGCTCAATTTCATATTCGGGGGCTCGGGCACATATGAGTCCAAGTGGAAGCAGAAGCTTACCGCTCGGGACATCATTGCAATCACGCCCACTACTCCGCAGTATCTAAGATGGTCGGAAACCTCCATCACCTTTGATCGCTCAGATCATCCCGACCACATACCTTTCCCCGGCAGGTACCCCTGGTGCTAGACCCGGTAATCCGCAGCGTGAAGCTCAAGAGGGTGCTAATCGACAGGGGAAGTGGGCTCAACATTCTGTTCGCCAAAACCCTCGATGACATGAAGATACCGCGGTCAGAGCTCAAGCAGAGTTCATCACCCTTCCACGGCGTGATTCTAGGGATCTCCTCTATGCCACTCGGACAGATCGTCCTGCCCATCACATTCGGCACAAAGGATAACTACTCGTGGGGCCAGCTCCATCAGGGGCTGGCTCGTGGGCTCATGAATGGTGGGGCCACCGCGCGGAGCGACCAAGGGGACCTAGGCTTCTGGCGACCTCTGCTCGGCCACCTCCTTCCCCTTCGAGGCGAATGCCGCAGTGGGGAGTTCTTCACCCGCGACCGCGGTGGCAACGGGGGGACTCACGGAACGCTGAGCCGGTGCCCCTTTACTTCTTTTGGCACTCGACGCTGCGGTAGAGGCAGGGGCCGGCCGCTTTGAACCCACCTTGGGATGGGCGGCGGCATCTGGAGGCGCGACAGGACTTCGGGAGCCTGGAGACTCAGGTGACGACGTCCCCAAATCTACATCAGCCTCGACAAAGGATTCGAGATCGTCACCTTTTCTTGGCCTTTCTTTCGGGAACATTGGATACCCGGGAACAAGGGCGTCGGAAAAATAACCATCTCGGTCCTGAAGTGGAAAGAACCAGTCGGCCACAGCAAGAAGGATAAAAGGAAAAGCCCAGCTGGGAGACAAAAGGATACCTGAGGAGGAGGCCACTTCAAGCTATATGACCTGGGGCACCCGCTGCAATCCATCATGGTGTCGGGGGCAAAAAAATCGTTCAGCCGACTGTCAAGAGCCCCCGTCGGGATCTTGTCAGGTGTCTCCCAAGTAGGGTCTGACCTCCCTTGGAACTCATACCACGGGTGATTCTGGTCCTTCAATGGTTGGATGCGACAAATGGCGAAGCTGGTGGCGATCCCAACCGCATGCCGGCCGTCCTTCTTCAGTTGCTGAATAATGGCTATAAGTTCCTCGACTTCACGCTTATCATGGTCGGGTGGAGGTTTGGTCCAGGAAACAGCAACGATGGGCCCCTGCTCAGAGATTGGAGCAATAAAACCATTCTCAGTGCCATCCTTTGTTCGAAGAACAGAAGGGGATGGTCAAATAGGACTTCTTCAACCCATCTCAGAGCTGAAGGCCAGCTGTCGGCGTTTTTTACAACAGGATCCACCAGCGAGGGAGGTTTTAGTTCGGTTTGGGGGTGTGCTTAGCAGAGACTTAACCCGGTCACTCTCTCCCTGCCGCCCCGGAGAAGATAAACAGTGGACACACCGGATTTTCCCAGGTTCGGGCCCCCAAGGTGGGTAATAGCCCTACGTCCTGCCTAAAGTCTTTGTTGCCTTGCCTTCTTCTACCACTCCCCTTTCCTCTCACATCCCGCCCCCCTTTCCCATGCACCAAACCGCCCTTATATACCCCCGGCCCAGTGGTGTATCCAGGATTTTAGGTATGGGTGGTCCAACTTGACAGTGGGGCCAGTAGAGTCGAACCAACGCCATTCACGGGGGAGTTTTTTCTTCTTCTTTTTCCTTTCCAATCATGAGCCTTGGGCTGAGGGTTTTTTGGGTGGGCCACGGTCCACCGGGACCACCCTCTAGATACGCCATTGCCCCGGCCGGTTTGGGCAAGTGGGGGGACAAAATTATGCCGCTGCGCGGCTCATTAATTACATTTCATTAATGCCATCCTATCTTGGGACCTCCTTCTTTGTGCCGCTACACCACGAGCCGTCAGGACTGTGCGCTTCCTATGACGGGCCAGGCGTGGTACGTCAGGGAAAGGGCCTATCGCCACATCCCGCATTAAATGCCCCGACACCACACCCCATGGGAGGCTTCTGTGCGAAGCCTTCTTTAGCTTTATGTCCTGTGATGCCACGTGGGCCTCCTCGCCCCACGAGGAGGGCTTGAGAGCGCTGGTCGCCACGTAGCCACGCGGGCCTCCTTGCCCCGCGAGGAGGGCTTGGGAGCACTGATCACCACGTAGCCACGAGGGCCTCCTCGCCCCGCAAGGAGGGCTTGGGAGCGCTGATCGCCACGTAGCCACGTGGGCCTCCTCGCCCCGTGAGGAGGGCTTGGGAGCACTGATCGCCACGTAGCCACGTGGGCCTCCTCGCCCCTTTTCTTTCTTTCTTTAAGGGCGGAGAGAGTACCCCGGTGTAGAATACGCCAACAGTAGCCCCCGGGCCCTTTCTGGGACGCACCAGTCTTTAACTTGCATCAGTAAATGTCTGGATGTCGCAGGAGGGGTCCACCACTATACTATGGTACCGAACCTCCTCCGACTTCTCCACTTCGGCCGCATTCTTTGCGGTCTCCAAAGCGACGCTCATAATTACCTTCCATCACGAACCATTGGGGGAGAGGGTATAAATATGCCTTCACATATCCTGGGGTCTCCCACGCTTCCTTTTGAGCTTTAACCTTCTTGCTCGAGACTTCCCTTCTTTCCTTCTTGCAATGGCGATTCTTCCTCAATCCCAGGCTAACGACGACAGGGCAAGGGCCCTATCGCAGATGGCGCTGGAGGGGGCCCTCCAGCTGCGCCGCGGAACGCGATCTCCCAAGCCCGAGCCCGGGGAGATCGTGCTCTTCGGGTGGGTGCTCATGGCGGGCCTTGTCCCGCCGTTCTCCGAGTTCTTCCTCATGGTCCTCCATTTCTATGGAGTGCACCATCTTCATCTCTCCCCCAACTCCATCATCATCCTCGCCGTCTTCGCACACCTGTGCGAGATGTTCGTGGGGGTGAAGCCCAGCCTCCCCCTCTTCTGGTATTTCTACTCCCTCCACACCGCCGGCGACGGGGAAGTTACTGGGAGTTGCCACTTCCGGCTCCGCGACGGGATGGTCCCCCATTACATTGCCTTCCAGCAGAAGTCGAATTGGAAGGCATCGAGGGAGGACTGGCTGTACGTCGCCGACGATAGTGGTGCGGACGTCCTCGCCATTCCGTCCGCCGCGGCGGAGGGGAATGAGGACTGGAATGCGAATATCGAAGAGACAGTCGAGCTCCGAGCCATGGCGGACCGCATTCAACACCTGCGAGACGCTGGCCTGACTGGGGTGCTGGTAGTTCGGGATTATGTGTCCCGAAGAATCAGCCCCCTGCACCTCCGTGTTCGCCCGACGTGGCAGTACACGGGCGACAACGATCTAACCAGGACGTACCCGGGCAGTAAGTCTTTGTCCTCTTCTGCATGCACGATTTCTTTTCGCAACCTTCGTCTTCTGACCCCCCCTTTTTTTGTTAGGCAATGGGAATCTGACCAGCTCCCTCCTCATGCAATGGGCGAGGGAGTTGCTCCCAGTCCCTGCCGGCGATCTGGTGATCTCCGACGGGGTCCGGGCTCTAGCCGATATGGATCCCGTGGAGTGGAACCAGATCACCAGGAGGTTTCCACCAATGGACCCCACCGGTCTTGCGGTGGTGCCACCCAGGGGTCCTTTGGTGATTGGGGGTTCTGCAGCCTCTGCCGATCGCGCCGCCGGGAAACGTCTAGTCACCGACGATCCCCCGGCCACGGATCCGAAGAGACCCCGCACCTTGGGCGACGCTTCCAGCAGCGCCATGCCTGCTACTCCTTCTGCGACGCTGGGGGGAGTAGGTTTCTCCTCCGGGGCACCGATGACCACTGTCCCGGAGACAGCGCTGGCCCCACTGGCGCCGAGTGCCTCTGCACCGCTACCGCCGGCACCAGCAGCTTCGATGCCACCTCCTGCGGCATCTTCTTCTTCAACCCCAGCGCCCATGGACTTGGGTGACACGACGCCCGCGCCCTCGCCTGGTCGCCCTCCCGGCGTCAGGGTTCGCCTTCCAGTCGCCTCCCAGGGCGGCTGTCCAGCCGGTTCCAGTCCCAGTGGTGCCTCCTACGCCTACCGGGACGGGAACATCTTCCTCGGGCGGCCCAAGTGACGCCCCTGCTGCTCTCGCGGCGATTGCCCCTCCGGCCCAGGGTTCGGACCATGCCCGGGTGCTCGCCGAACTCCAGTGAGTGCACACGGGCATCGGTACCCTTCTCGTCACAACCGAGGCACAACTGGCATGGTACCCCCAGCAGCTGGCCGCTTTGCGGGAGGAGAAGGAGAGAACCGAGGCGGCGCTGGCTCGGGAGAACGCTACCTCGCTTGTCCGGGCCTGGGAAGCCAAGGCGATGCGGGATAGGGCTGCGGCGGAGCACCGCCGGGAGCTCCACAACGTCATCGTCATGCTCCGCGACGCCTACGGGAGCATGAGGGTAAGCTTGGCACCCCTCGGCGTGGTTCTTGCGCCTCCGTAGGAGTCCACCGCCCCGCAGTACGCTGCGGGGGTGAACCGAGCTGCGGAGGCCATCCAGAATCTGCCCGCTGCCCTCGCCGAGCGTTCGGTCGTCGAGGGGCGAGCAGTGGCCATCGGGGCAGCTTCCTACGTGCTGTCGTGTTGTGCTAGCCGCGATGCCTCCTTCAATTGCATGGCAACGGTGGGGGCATCGAAGGAGACGAGGCGGAGGCACGAACACGCGTGCAGGAGGCTGCGGAGTTCGTCGCAGGGCTGATGCAGGTCCAACCCCCGGCGGGCCTCGCCCCAGTAGCCGGAGACGCCGGGGAGGACGAGGGGGCGAACGCCGGAGACGCCGGGGAGAACGAGGGGGCGAACGCCGGGGACGCAGCAGCAGACGGCGCCGACAACCAGTATCCTCTCCAAGGCTACTTGCTTCAACCTTTTTTTTTGCTTCTTCTTTTCTTTTGTAGTCTGTTATCATGAAATTTATCAGTACTTTTGGGTACCATCTAAAGCATTTCATGTTACCTTCTTGTTTGCCAACAATGCTTGCGCATATCGCCTAATTTCGATGAAGGGCGACCAGTTCCCGATCTGCTCGACGAAGGTAAGTTCGTTCACCGAAATATGCTCGGGGTACCTTGTTGTCTTAGCGAAATGGCTTGCTGCAAACAATGCCACCCATTAGGTAGCGCCCATAAGGGATGCCCTCCAAAAAGTCGGAGATTTTGGGCACGGAGTCGCCGTAACTTCTTTCCTTTGCATGCACTTTCTTCTGAGGGGACTTAGACCTCTTTTTTTGTGCTTCGGATTTAGGCTTCTTAGGGCTACGTGTAAGGAAACGGGGGAACCAGGGGCGGGGGACTTAGCGGTGTCGGTGGAGCTGGCCGTCTTACGAGACCAGGCCGCGCGCAACCCCTGGTCGCCCGACCTTGTACGACTTAGGCACCGGAAGCAATCGTTCTCCACAAAAAAGGAAACTTCGCGCTAAGTCCCCGCGCGTGGTACGCTGTGTGTAACACCCCAATTTTTGCTTTTCATGAGTTTAAATGAAATTTGGCACTTTTGTGAATTTTTGGAATTTTTTGGGACTTATTTGGATTTATTTGAATTTATTCCCTTTTGAAATAATTAAAGAATTAAAAGTTGCAAATAAAATTTTGTTGGAAATATTTTATTTGAGTCCCAAATGCCCTAAAATATTTTCTAGAATTTTTCTGGAATTTTTCTGAGTATTTTGCTATTTTTAATGAATTAAATGAATTTTTGAAAATTATTTTGATTATTTAATCGCTTCGGGTTGGTACTGTTCCTCGGGTCCTAATCGGACTCGAGTCCGACCCGAACCCGACCGTGCCAGCCGTCTCGGTCGAACCACGTCACTCGAGCCCAACCCTAACCCTAATCGCGTGACCGTTGGATCGAGATCCAACGGCCACAAAAGCGCCACGTCGCCCGAGCCAGGCTCCGACCGAGCAAGCCAAGTCATCGAGTTGGACCCGAGCCAAACCCCGTGCCAATTGGATCTTGATCCAACGGTTCACGTTGAGCCACGTCACCCAATCTGAATTGGATTCGGATTCCGCCGCCGCAACCGGGTGGACCTCGGTCTCCGCGCGATACACGGAAGCCGAGGCCCCTATTTATACCGCCGCCGCCGCCACCGTGTAGCCCACCTCCGCGCGCACCCGTAGCCCTAACCCACAGTGCCTGAGCCGCCGTGTGTGCGCCGCTAGAGCTCGCCGTAGTAGCTCGTGCGTTCCGCCGCGGATTCTTGTAGTTTCCGCCGCCGTCCGTCGTCCTCCGCCGCCGTTGTGCCCAGATCCGGACTCCTCGCGTCGAGGCGCACCCGGAGCTACCACTCACCTCGCCGGAGCATGCCCTGAACGCCATCGAGCTCGTCATCATCCCCAGCGCCGGTGCCTCTGCTCCGCCGCGGGCATTGCCGGAATCGCGAGCTCCACCAATCGTCCGATCAAGATCCGAAGGCCAGGATTCGTCCACGTCACCACGGTAAAATTTCACGTGTTAACTTTTAGATCTATTCTCAGCCGTCGGATCTAGATCCAACGGTTTAGATCACGCCACGTAGCCGTAACTGCACCGTGCTTGGATAGATATCAGCCGTTAGATCCAGATCGTACGAGTAGGTTTAACCCACGTTGTAGCTTTAGGTCGGATCTTGACCATCCGATCAAGATCGAACGATCCAGATCGACCGTATAGTTTCCTAACGCGTGAAACCTAGATCCGATCTGGGCCGTTGATTTTCAAATCAACGGCCGAGATCTAGCCACGTGTAGGGGTGGAAACGAGCCGAGCCGAGCCCGGCTCGGCTCGGCTCTGGCTCGTGGCGAGCCGAGCCGGCTCTCGGCCCCGAGGCGAGCCCAAAACCGGCTCGGCTCGGCTCGGCTCGCTCGCATGAGCCGGCTCGTTGGCTCGCCGAGCCGTAACATTTTCTCGTAAAATTAAGTATTTATACAATAATTCATATATTTGCAAAGTGAATAATATTAACTTACTAGTTACTACTAAATAATAGTAGTTGCTTAGTTGCTCTATATCACACTTGTAGGATATGGAATTGTCTCAACATCATCTTTTTCCTAAAAATATAAGTCATTAATCATACTAAATTCATCAGATGGGTGGGCCACCGAGCCAATTTGGCTCATGAGGCCGCTCATGAAAGCCGAGCCGAGCTCGGTGTTTTTGCGAGCCTGAAAAGTAGGCTCGGCTCGAGCCCGAGCCGAGCCACGAGCCTGTCGCGAAAGCCGAGCCAGGTCGGCGAGCCCGAGCCGAGCCACGAGCCACGAGCTTTTTTTCCAGCCCTAGCCACGTGGCTGGAAGACTAGTCGTCATGGCCACGGGTCACGCTGCCGCCGACGCCACGCTGTGACGCCGCTAGGGACCCGCGAAGTCGCTGCCGCCGGACCGCACCATGACGTCATGTTGACATCACGGTGGGGCCCAGCTGTCAGCCGTCCTCAGCCGAGCGTGATGACGTCACCGCTGATGTCATCCGATGGAGCCCACATGTTAGTGAGACATGCACTCGTGGACCGGGTCCACGGTGGACCCAAACCGAACCGTGGACCACGTCCATGGACCGGCTGACGCAATAAATCGATTTTTCAATAGAAAAATAATTCGGTGGAAAACCGAAATCTGTGCTGACGTCATGCTGACGTCATTAATCGATTTTTCAATATAAGAATAGATGGATTAATTCGGTTTAATGTTTAATTTGAATTTTGAAACTTCAAACGCTTATAACTTTTGCATTTTAATTCCGATTTGAGTGATTCAAATTTCTAAATTTTTATAAAATTGAGATCTACCTAATGGTGAATTTTATTTAATTTTTGTACAAAAGTTTTTCTCTGTAATATTATTTAATTGATTATTTAAACTTTAAACGCTTGTAACTTTTGCGTTTTAACTCCGATTTTGCCGATTCAAATTCCTAAAAATTCATAAAATTATGCTCTCTCTGTTTATGGACTTTATTTGTATGTTTGGATACTTTTTGTGCACTGTTTTATTTATTGGTTGCTATTTGCACGCCTTACGAGTAGACGTTGAGGTACCCGAGGGCTTCGAAGGTGAAGTGTTGACCTAGGAGCCAGCCCAAGACCAAGAACAAGTACTCTTTGAAGGCAAGTTGTGCTTTGACCATGTTGATCCCATTTTGAGATTATTTTGATTTAATTTATTGCATGTTAGTTTAATTAGAAAATGCTTTAATTAATTTTGGGAAATTAGTTAAATGCCAACTTTGCTCTATGACACCTTGATTATTATTTATGTGCCATGACCCCTTGTCACCCTAGTTGTGGATTATTAGTTTGGCATTACTAAATTGCCAATATGGGTAATTAGACCGATGTAGTATGCTTAGCCTTGCCACGTAACATGTTTTTGACAATTACATGATAACATTGACTTAATGAGATATAGAACCTATTTTGAGAAGTGTCATGTGTTATTGATGATGATATTGATGGCACGTGGTGCGTGGTAAACAACTGGGGGTTTGATAAATAGTTTTCGACCGGGGCATGTGGCAAGAATGATCAAGTGGGCCAATTGTGGCACTAGGAGCGATGATTTGGTTCTTCGGGTAGTCTTGCCCTGGTCACCCTAAGGACTTAACCTTGCAAGCCTTTGAACTGAGTCAAACGTGCAACCACATGTCTGTAATGGGACAGACCTAGTTGATTAAGTTGCTAATAACGTACCTGTGGGACCTCGGGGTGTCAATTGTACCTTTTGTGTAGTTGTACGGGGGAGCGTACCGGGGCTGCAGCCAGGTACCCATCTAACGGTGGATTGGCCTAAACTTCGCCTTCGCTAAGGGAAGGGTTAGTGTGCAATAACCGGGGAGGCCCACTTGTGTTGTTAGAAGTTTCCAAAAGACTTTGTTACGGACACTCGCCTTTGTGGTGTTTGGCTGTATCTTGTGGGTAAAGTGCATAACCTCTGCAGAGTGTAAAATCTATTCGAATAGCCGTATCCGCGGCATTGGACATTGCTCGGGAATTACAGTCAAGGGTTAGACTTTCTTGAAAATAACTTGGACTTAAAGGTTTGGTTTGGTTTAATAATGACGTTGATGGAAATGTGGATTAGGAATGGGAAAGATGTTTGAAAAGTTATTGATCTTATACTTGTTTCTACTGCTTTCGAATCTACTTATGTTACTTGTCAAATGTTGTTTCACTGTAATTATACCCTGAGCTATTCCTTTGAAATAGACCATGCATGTAGTATATTAGTTTGCATTCTGTGCATGACTTGCTGAGTACCAAGTACTCACCCTTGCCACAATACAACATCAGTTGAAGAAGAGTCTACACCAGCTCTGGAGGAGGAGCTCCAAGAGGAATCGTCTATCTAGGGAGCGAGCCCACTGGGTTGCACTGTGGTATCGGATGGCGCCACGAAGTTATCTTATTTTTCGCTGCTGTTATTTCTCTTTTAATAAGTTTTCGCCCTGCGTGGCGTATATTTGTAACTTGACCTTAATGTTGAGCAACCAGTTTTGGTTAACTAATTAAAGTACCTTATTATTCGTTGAGTATGACTGTGATATTTACCAATGTTGAGACTGTGTGCACTAGCGTATTCCTGGACTAGTGCGAAATACACAGAGGGTCTGGATTTGCAAATTCGGGTCCCGACACTGTGGTTCTAAAGTTAACTGGGCTTACGCTCGAAGTGACCTGGAATTACGCTTCGTCGGGCTGCGTGTAAGGAAATGGGGGAGCCAGGGGCGGGTGACTTAGTAGTGTCGGCGGAGCTGGCCATCTTACAACACCGGGCCGCACGCAACCCCTGGTCGCCTGATCTTGTATGACTTAGGCGCCAGAAGCCACCGTTTGTCAAGTAGGGAACAGCCAATACAGCCCAGAACCAGAGGCGACCACGGCAACAAAAATCCTTCTTGGTATGTGCAGGAAAGGAATGAAAAGATCAAAGCAAAGATGCTTTTGAAGCCAAACACTCCCCTGTTGGACGACAGCCGCTGAAAGGGCTGGCTTTCGACCGCCTAGTATTTACATCTTCAGGGGTAGAATTTTCGCAGCAACTCGATGTTCTGGGAGTTCGCCAACTCTTGGCCTTCTTTAGTCGCCAACCGGACGGCGCCCGGTCGCGACACTGAGATTACCTTAAAGGGCCCGTCCCAGCTGGGAGACAGCTTGTTGCGACCGGCGTGCGTTTGAATTCTTTGCAGCACCAGGTCTCCCACCACCAATGTCCTCTTGTTGACTCGAGAGGCGTGGTAGCGTCGAAGGCTTTGTTGATACCGGGCGGCCCAAACTCCCTTGCCTCTTCCAATAAGTTGACATCTTCGCGCCGAAGATCCTCTTGGCCTTCTTCTGTGAAGGCCGCCACCCGCGGGGATCCGAACGCCAGTTCGGAGGGAAGAACGGCTTCGGCACCGTAGACCAGAAAGAACGGTGTCTCGCCGATCGCCCGGCTTGGTGTGGTACGAAGTGACCACAACACAGCGGGGAGTTCTTCTGTCCACGATGCCCCTCGCTTCTGGAGCCTGTCGAACGCTCTTGTCTTGAGGCCCTTAAGCACCAGCGCATTAGCACACTCCACCTGACCATTGCTCCTGGGATGTGCCACTGACGCAAAGCATACCTTGGTGCCCACTTCTTCGTAGAAGCTCAAGAAGATTGCGCTGGTAAATTGTGAGCCGTTGTCGGTGATAATTCGATTGGCGACCCCGAAGCTGTTGAAGATTCCGCGCATGAACTTGACGGCAGCGGGGGCCGTGATGGCGCGCACTGCTACGGCTTCAATCCACTTGGTGAACATGTCGATGGCGACGAACAGGTGGGTGAAGCCTCCTGAGGCTCGTGGGAACGGACCCAGAATATCCAAGCCCCAAACCGCGAACGGCCACGAGGGGTATCGTCTGGAGGGCCTGGGCGGGGTGATGTGTGCGCTTGGCATGAAATTGAAATGCATCACATCATCTTACCAGCTCGCAGGCATCCTGCAGGGCTGTGGGCCAGTAGAATCCCTGACGGAATGCTTTGCCGACGAGCGTCCGCCCGGACAGATGGCTCCCGCACACGCCTCCGTGGATCTCAGAGAGTAGAGAACTCCCCGCTTCCCGAGTGATGCATTTCAGCAGAAGTCCATTTCTACTCTGGCGATATAGGTCCCCACCTACCAGAGTATAGCACTTAGCCCTTCGTGCGATCTTCTTGGCTGCGGCATCATTGTCCGGGAGCACTTGGTCTTGCAGGAAGGCCAGGATAGGGGCCATCCATACTTCTTCCCTGCCAAGTGTGGTGACCAGATGGCCGCACAGGTACTCCGCTTGGGTGAGCGTTTCCCATGGCGCCGCCGTAGCGGGGCCGGTGCTCTCTGTCCCGGAAAGGTGGGCCCCAGACCACTCGCCACCTTCGGAAGCAAAACGCCACTCGCCGATGCCGGGGGCTGCCTGCCACACTTCGACATCAGGGGCTAAGACACCAGCACCAATGTCCCCATCAAACCCGGGGGCGACAATGGACGATCGAGGTGGGCACCGGTTGCAGCCCTCGACTGGAAGTACACCTTCGCCGCGGCCCCCGGGGACAGGGGCGGCGTCGGACAATCGCGTGGGTCCTCCTCCGAGGGCTCCGACCAAAAAAACACTATCGTTCCTATCATGTTCAGGGGCTGCAGTGGACGGTTGAGGGGACTTCCCTTCGAAGGCTTCAACCGGACTCTCGGCGTCATTCCCGCCCTCGTCGGGGGTTGCAACAGATGGCTGAGATAGTCTTTCTTCAAAGACTCCGGTCGAAACGAACAATCTGAACGAAGCAAGCTGAGACAGCTCATCCGCCAGATGGTTGTATCATCGAGGGATATGGGTAAAACCCAATCCCGTCGAAGCGACTCTCCAATCTCCGAACTTCTGACAGGTAGGCAGCCATGATCGGGTCGGAGCATTGGAACTCCTTGAGCACTTGGTTGATCACCAGTAGAGAATCTCCTTTGACTTGACGGCATCGAATTCCCAAAGCTGCAGCGGCGCGCAGTCCTGCCAGCAGCCCTTCGTACTCTACAATATTGTTAGTGGCCTTGAAGTCGAGGATGATTACGTACCGAAGGACATCACCAGTTGGGGCGATCAGGACCACCCTAGCCCCCGCGCCTTCGAGCCTGAAGGAGCCGTCGAAGAATAGCGTCCAGGGGGAAGGGGTGAGGTCTTCTTTATTCTCCAAAGCGGCGGGAGTCCATTCAACAACGAACTCTGCCAGCTTTTGACTCTTGATGGCGGTGCGGGGGACAAACTTGAGGCAAAACTCTCCAAGTTCCACCGACCACTTGGCGATACGGCCCTCCGCTTCCCGGTTGTGGAGGATCTCCCTCAACGGGTAGGCCGTAACGACCACTACTTCTCGCCCCTGAAAGTAATGCCGCAGCTTCCTGGATGCCACCAGGACGGCATATAGCATCTTCTGGGACTGCGGATATCGATTTTCCGCATCATGCAGCACCTTGCTGACGAAGTAAACTGGTTTCTAGACATTGTCCCTCTCCGCCACCAGCACCGCGCTCACCACTGCAGGGGTGGAGGCTATGTACAAAAGCAACTGCTCGCCGGGCTGAGGGGCGACCAATACCGGTGGTGAGGAGAGGTACTGCTTTAAGTCTTCAAAGGCCAGTTGAGCTTCCTCTGTCCACTCAAAACAGTTAGTCTTCTTGAGCAGCTTGAACAGAGGCAGGCTTCTTTCTCCCAACTGGGCGATGAAACGCCCGAGGGAGGCCAGTCGACCCGCCAGGCATTGAGCTTGTTTGAGTCGAGCGGGCGGTTTCATATGTTCGATCGTCGCTATCTTGTCGGGGTTAACCTCGATGCCACGGCTGGATACAAGGAACCTCAACAACTTCCCGGAAGGCACTCCGAACACACATTTCTCGGGGTTGAGTTTCAGCCCGTTCTTTCGAAGATTGGCAAAGGTTTCCTCCAAGTCCTCAATGATTCCTTCGCCCTTCTTGGTCTTCACTACCAGGTCGTCCACATACACCTCTAGGTTGCGCCCAATTTGGGGACGGAACGTGGCGTGCATGGCACGCTGGTAGGTTGAACCCGCATTCTTCAACCCAAATGGCATTTTGATGTAGCAATACACGCCCATAGGGGTGATGAATGCGGTCTTTTCTTCGTCTTCAGGGGCCATGCTAATCTAATGGTACCCAGAGTACGCATCCAGAAAGCACAGCAGTTCGCAACCTGCGGTCGAGTCGATAATGAGATCAACTCGAGGCAGGGGGTAAGGGTCCTTCGGGCAGGCTTTGTTAAGGTTGGTGAAGTCGATGCACATTCGCCACTTCCCGTTGGACTTCCTTACGAGTACAGGGTTGGCGAGCCACTCAGGGTGAGAGACCTCACGAATGATCCCTGCACTCAGCAATTTCACTACCTCCTGCCGGATGGCATCTTGCCGCTCGGGGGCCTGTCTCCGGATTTTCTGCCGGATAGGCCGCACGCCGGGCAGCGTCGCCAACTGGTGCTCGATCACCTCCCTGGGGACCCCGGTCATATTGTACGGGTGCCAAGCAAACACGTCGGAATTAGACCGGAGGAAGGTGTCGAGCGCGTCTTCCTATTTGGCGCTGAGGCTGGTGCCGATGGAGACGCTCTTCCCGGTCTCGCTCTCCCTCAGGGACACCGCTCGTAGGTCACCGACCGAGGCTGGTGAGGTGCGGTTCTCCGCCCGAGGGGCACCAGGGGATGCTACCTTATCACGGCCAGAGCAGGTGCCGCCGACCACATCCATATCCATCAAATCCTTGTGGCAGCGTAAGGCTTCCGCCTTATCCACCTGAATGGTGATGGGACCAGCAGGCCCCGGAATCTTCACCACCATGTAGCTGTAATGGGTTACCGCCATGAACTTGGCCAAAGCAGGTCGGCCAAGTAAGGCGTTAAATGGGAGGTCGAAGGCGACGACCTCGAGGTCTACCATCTCTGTGCGGTAGTTGCTTTCCTTCCCGAAGGTGATGGGAAGGCGCACTCGTCCCAGGGGCATCAAGCCAACCCCCGGGGCGATGCCGAAGACGGGCAAAGCAGGCTCCATCTCCTAGAGAGGGATCTGGAGCTTGCTAAAGGCCCGCTCAGACAGGAGGTTAATTGAACTTCCTCCGTCCAGCAGTACCCGACCCAGCCTCACATTCCGGACCGTGGGCGAGACCACGAGCGGAAGGCGACCCAGGCCGGCAGTACTCTCAGGATGATCGGCCTGACTGAAGGTGATCGGCTCCTCCGACCACTTCAGCGTTCGGCACACTCCTGAGCTCGTCCCTGTGGTGTACACCTCCCTCCACTGTCGTTTGAATGCCGTGTTGGAGGGATAGGTGACGGATCCACCATTGATGTACGCCACAGCACGGTCCGCCCTCTGGAATCCCAAAGGGGTGGAGTCTTCGTCTTTGTCTTGCCGGGGGTAGCGATCCTTCAGCCGCTGCTCCACAATCTTGCTCACGACTGGACAACGTGCCAAGTCGTGCGAGCGGGTTTGGTGGATTGGGCAGAAGGGTCTGCCCCCGTCGTCTTCACGGCCGTCGGGGTGGCGAACACGGCGGTCATCCCGCCAGTTAGGGCAGTCATCCCGCCAGTTAGGGCAGTCATCCCGTCGGTCAGGGCGATCGCGCCCCTGGCCAGGACGGTCATCCCGCCGGTTAGGGCAGTCGCGTCTCTTGGGCCGGTTTTCCCGACGGGGGCGCTCGACGGCCAAGACCCGCCTGGTCTCGTCCGTGTCGCGCTTCTTCTTCTTCTTGGTCGTGGGGCTGGGGTCCCGCAAAGGGCCAGCTTCGTCCTTATCTCGGGGCGCCGCGGGGACTGGCGTGGGTCCCCTAGCCTCTACTGCTCTCGCACATCGGTGTGCGAGAGAGAAGAGCTCCGAGGTAGTGGTGACGTCGCGAGTAGCCAACTTCTCCCGCATCTTGGTGTCCCGCACGCCCCTTCGAAATGCGATGACGATCGACAGTTCTGAAATTCGGGGAATCATATTGCGACAGTGGCTAAAGCGCTGGACGAAGTCACGCAACGATTCCCCTCTTTTTTGTTCAAGGGCGTGGAGGTTGTCCTCCACGCCCGGCTGTATGTAGGACCCCTGGAAGTTGGCGACGAAAACGTCGCACAACTCTTCCCACGAGGAGATTGAACCTCACGGAAGGTTCAACAACCAGGATCGGGCGGATCCAATTAGGGCCGTGAGAAAGTAATTCGCCATGACCCTACCGGACCCGCCCGCAGCACGCACCACCGTGGTGTAAATTTGCAGGAACTCCTCCGGATTGGTGGTGCCGTCATACTTCTCGAGGGACGCTAGGCGGAACCTGCTGGGCCACGCCACATGATGTAGCTGTTGGGTGAATGCCTGGCATCCCGTGCTGTAAGGGGAGTCGTCCTCAGCTTCGGCGTCTCGACGCAGAATGCGCGGAGGTCCGCTGAAGATGGGTCCCCGGGGAGCGGGAGGAATGAACTTCCTCCGAGCTACGGGCGGGGGGATCCCGGGAGGGAGTCCGGCTCCCGGAGACTGTATGCAAAGTGCGCTCAAAATCTTTGGAACGATGACCACGCGAGCGGCTGTGAGAATCGCCGTTGCGCCGTCG
The DNA here is from genome assembly GCA_036346355.1 of Rhipidocladum racemiflorum. Classification (NCBI taxonomy): domain Eukaryota; kingdom Viridiplantae; phylum Streptophyta; class Magnoliopsida; order Poales; family Poaceae; genus Rhipidocladum; species Rhipidocladum racemiflorum. The sequence goes on from CM070584.1 coordinate 13,663,021, forward strand.
CTGGAGCCCCCTGGGATGATCCCCCGAAACCCTGCTGCCCCAAACGGGGCCGGGGTGCCTGCTTGGGCCCTCCTGGCCAACACGCCTCTCGCCCGGGCGGCTTGAGGTGTGGAAAGAGTGACCGTGCCCCTTCTGGGTGGAAGTCCCGTTGGTCGGAGACCGATCAGAAGCCCCCACTCGAAGCTGGGTCGCCTCCACAAGGTGGACCACATCCCGGAGCCAGGGTGTAGCAGGGTTGTCTCCAGCGAGCTCCACAGGTGGATGACTCAGTAGGAGACGCGGCGCGCGTAAGTTATGGGCCGGGGGGGCCTCTTCCCACGCCAGTCGACGGCGAACCGAGGGCCCGGCGGCCCCTCGAGAGGCCTCGGCGCCCCCAGTAGGAAGTGGCGTAGAATCGCCCTTCGCCCGGGGAGAGCGAGGGGGTGCTACCGAAGCGCTGACAGCTCCGATCGCTGGTGGTGGTGTCGTGTGCGAACCCGCCATCCTCCTGATGGGCGGACCTTCGAGGGAGTTCGCAGAGAATGCCTGGAGTCAGACCGAGGTAAGCCAACTGTGCACCCCTACCTGGCGCGCCCCTGTCGGTGTTTTTTACAATAGGATCCTCCCGCGAGGGAGGTTTTAGTTCGGTTTGGGGGTGTACTTAGCAGAGACTTAACCCGGTCACTCTCTCCCTGCCATCCCGGAGAAGATAAACAGTGGACACACTGGATTTTCCCAGGTTCGGGCCCCCAAGGTGGGTAATAGCCCTACGTCCTGCCTGAAGTCTTTGTTACCTTGCCTTCTACCACTCCCCTTTCCTCTCACATCCCGCCCCCCTTTCCCATGCACCAAACCGCCCTTATATACCCCCGGCCGGTTTGGGCAAGTGGGGGGACAAAATTATGCTGCTGCGCGTCTCATTAATTACATTTCATTAATGCCATCCCATCTTGGGGCCTCCTTCTTTGTGCCGCTACACCACGAGCCGTCAGGACTGTGCGCTTCCCATGCCGGGCCTCCTTGCCCCGCGAGGAGGGCTTGGGAGCACTGATCGCCACACAGCCATGCGGGCCTCCTCGCCCCGCGAAGAGGGAAAGGGCCTGTCGCCACGTCCCACATTAAATGCCCTGACACCACACCCCATAGGAGGCTTCTGGGCGAAGCCTTCTTCAGCTTTATGTCCTGTGACGCCACGTGGGCCTCCTCGCCCCGCGAGGGCTTGAGAGCGCTGGTCGCCACGTAGCCACGTGGGCCTCCTTGCCCCGCGAGGAGGGCTTGGGAGCACTGATCGCCACACAGCCACGCGGGCCTCCTCGCCCCGCGAAGAAGGCTTGGGAGCGCTGATCGCCACGTAGCCACGTGGGCCTCCTCGCCCCACAAGGAGGGCTTGGGAGCGCTGGTCGCCACGTTGCCGCGTGGGCCTCCTCAACCCGCGAGGAGGGCTTGGGAGCATTGATCGCCACGTAGCCACGTGGGTCTCCTCGCCCCTTTTCTTTCTTTCTTTAAGGGCGGAGAGAGTACCCCGGTGTAGAATACACCGACACCAGCACCCCCAACAAGTTTGGGGGCCTTCTTATTCGGGAAGGGCTTAAGAAGGAAAAGATGGCAAAAAAGGCTGAAGTGAGGGCGAATGCCCATAAATGCTTCGCAAAGATGGACGAAGACGGCGATTTGAAGAATGGAATTCGAGTTAAGGTGAGTCAATTCAATTCCATAATAAAAGAGAAGACCGCGGAGAAAAGCGCTAGCAAGCAAGCCGAATCTGCGCCGGAAAAAGGACTTGAAAACGACGACTTCCTCTTGCCGAGGAGTAGGGAAAGATTCACCTACCGCCGCGCGAGCTCCGATTAACTCCAATGGAGGCATGACCCCAGCGGAGACCATCGCCTCGAGACGCACCTCCGTTGTTATCGAAGTGGCCCAATCCTGGGATGTGGAAGGCGCGTCGGGGGTAACCGCAGCAGAGGACGCCATATCCAAAGGTGGAAGGAAGTAACGACAAAAGGTAGAGGCAGAAGAGCTTCGAGAAGACGAGCGAGAAAAAAGAGGCGGCGGCCAAGAAGCAAGAGGAGATCGAAACAGATTTTCTCTGAAAAGCACATTAAATGCGTCGCGCATTATTAGGGTTTCGCCTCTTGACGGGAAGAAATGCAAAAAGGTAGTACGGACTCCACGGAGCGCTCTTGGTTTGGATTTATCCGAGAATCTCGGGCCCGGACCAGGTCAAAAGCTTCGGGGAAGTGCCATTGGCTAGACCGCGCGAAAACCACTCGGCCAATGTCCTAATGGACATGCCTTAGGTGCGCCCCAAATGGGGATGATCACCAGCATCCGACCGGATGCTCCTCAGGTGCACCCTAAATGGGGATGATCACCGGCGTCCGACCGGATGCTCCTCAGGTGCGCCCTAAACGGTGATGATCACCGGCATCCGACTGGATGCACCCTAGGTGCGCCCTAAAATGTGGATGATCACCGGTGTCCTACTGGATGCTCTTTAGGTGCGCCCCAAGAATGGGCCGATCACCATCGTCCTCTAGGACACAAACTCGTAGAGTTCCAAGCTGAGAGGAGCCGCCCAGACCGTCCTCGGGTTATTTGAAGGTTTAGTCATCCTAATCGGATTTGGAGGCTAACTACGGATCGCCGAAAGCGCTCGCAGTGTTAGCACCCAAGCCCAATTGAGACAACGTTGTAACCCTTCGAATAACTCAACAACAATCCCGGTATTCCCCCGGTATGCGACCCAAAACTCGCCCAGGATCCCCGCATACCGGTTTCCAATGCCATATCACTTCAATTTGCATAAAGGGGCAACGAACTCGGAAACCCCACAACCAAACATGCACGCAGAAGCAAGACTAACCAACACAACGAGGCCACCACGGCACAAAGACAACACCCCACGACCACAACCAACACAACAAGAACAAAGGCCAACGAATACAAAAAAAAACACAAATATGAGGTGGGTAACCACATTCATCAAGTGTTCACTACATAAGAAACCAAGTATCCAAGGATAGAAAAGACACAATGGTGAAACTAACTGTACAACAAAAGAACACCCAACTATAAAACTAAACCCAAAAGCAGTGCATCTCCGGAAGTGTTCTGCCTCTGAACACTCCCGGGCGTGTACGACGGCGTAGATGGCCTCTACTCGGTGCCCCGCCCGGTCACCGAGAGGCAGTACGGACAGAACTCACATCCGTCCGGATCCTCACCTGAAAATCCACAAAGCAAAAGCATGAGTACAGAAGGTACTCGCAAGACTTACCCGTGGTCCACATATGACCGACTCGAAAGAATATGCATTTGGATGTAGCAAGGAATCAAGCTTAATGTACAAGTGCGGAAAGGCTTAACTTTGTTGTTTAATTACATTCCACTACTCAATTCACCAATTTCTTTAGCATTTAAGGACAACCCCTATTACTAGAGTGAACTCTGAAACCTTGCAGTTAAAGTAAACAAGTGCCAACATAAACAAGTACCACCACCACCACCAACCATCATTAAGTTCAAGTTATTACTACGTTGAAGTGTGCTAAGATCAAGTGTGCTCATATCCGAGAACGCGGCAATTCAAATCGCTTATTCACCCTGCAGGGGATCATCAATCGCACGACATATGCCACAAAGAACCTCATATCAACCCTCCTCCCATCCATACCAACCCGTTGGGGACATCTTCATGCGGTCCAAGCACCTAGCACCCCCTCGAGCGGCCCAAACCCGGCTTGGCCCTCGAGGGTCAGCCTAAGCCTTGCCCTCAACCATGCCCAACCGCATGAGGGCATGCCCCATCGAATGGCATGCGATGAAAGAATAGCTTTACCGTCCCATTTCGGCATGCGACTGACAAGGTGTGCTCGATCAAAGGGCAAACAACAGATCGGTCCTCAATCGACACAGGCGAGACTACCACACTTGAGTCTCCACACCTAAGTGAACCAACCTCTCGCCCTGTCTCATGTCAATTCCCATTTCTCCTCATAACCATAACCATTACAACCAATTGATTGTGAAGTAAAAACTCACAAGCGGCGGAACCATCCACCACTTGGCCCATACCCGACACCTAAGCAAACTAAGCATGGACACAATATAATTACCCATATTGGCTCCAAGGTAGGTGTTCATCAAGTACGAATGAGTGTATGTGCAACAATTAGGATCTAGTACCATCCCACAATTAAACTCCTAATGCATACTTAAACATCCAATAAGCAGTTCATTCACAAAAATAGAATTACAACTAGGGTTGAACATGCTTAGGTGCTTGCCTTGTGCTTCTGCTTGCGGATCAACCACGACTTGCTCTTTGGCAGTCCCCTCGACCACGGTCACGTCAGTCACCGCGGTCTCGTTTTCCACACGAGTACAATGCATAAATGAGATGCATGCAAATGCAAACGAAATGAAATACACTGCAATTCCCCCAACGAACAGACCAGCCAAACCCGGATAGTTCAGACGTTTAATATCCGGACATTCCAGATAATTCATCCGGACACTCCGGACGACCCAGGACTTGGAAATCGACGAGCGACATTGGAGTGCTCCCAAGCCCTACGACTTCGCGAATGCCCGATCTACAACTTTCCTACACTCGACAAAGTCGGGGAAGCTTCGAGCTAGCACAACACACACTAAAATGACGCCTGACCATGTAGCCCCAACCAAACTTAATCCAAATCCTCGGGATGGCATCACCACTACCCGATCTACAACCCTAACACCCAACATTCCCCAATCCAACCCCCAAACCCAAACTACACACCCAAAACCCTAACATTCCCAACATTGGCCCCCCAAAACCCCGATCTACTATACCTAGCCTCCAAAAGCTCCTAGAACCCAAGAACTAAGGACCCAACTCCAAGATGAGACCTTACCTTCAAGGAGGAGGGAGGAGATGGAGGGAAATCACGTAGGGGAAGAAGGACATCGGCTTGGGGAGGATCTTGAGGACACTGGAGTGGAGGAGTCGCCGGGGAGGAGCCACAGGAGGACGCTGGAGTGGGGAGCTCACCAGAGACGGGGTTGGGGTGGAGGAGACGCACGGGAGAGGCGGGGAGCAAGAGGTAGGAAAAGAAATGAGGGAGAAGCCACGAAATGGGACTTTTATATTCAACCCCCGCACAGTCCGGACACTCCGGATGTTCAACCCGGAGACTTCGGGTTGGGGTCTTCGGTAGGGTTAACTCGGACACTCCGGACAATTAGTCCGGATACTCCGGGTTGAGGTGTTTGAGCGAGTTAATCCGGATACTCCGGACATTCAATCCGGACATTCCGGGTTATATCCGGACATTCCAGATGTTTAACTCGGATACACCGGATTTCCCAGAATTTTTGAAAGTGGGGCCTTGACAAACCCTCCCCCCTTAAAGGAATCTCACCCCGAGATTCAGAACAAACGCTTAGGCAGAATAGAACGTAGATGGATAGCGCGGTCGCGCACTAATCGATAATCCTTGAATTTCGAAGAACTGTACACTGGTACTTACATGGCATGGAAGAATTCGGGATACTCGGCCTTCAAACGATCTTCGGGCTCCCAAGTAGCTTCGTCTTCAGTGTGATTGCTCCACTGAACTTTGTAGAACTTGAGAGTCCGTCGACGGGTCTTGCGTTCAGCTTCATCCAAAACCCGAATAGGATGCTCTTGGTAGGACAGATCAGGTTCAGGCTAAACTTCGAATTCATCCACCTCCAGTGACTCGAAAGGAGTATGGAGGCACTTCTTCAATTGAGATATGTGGAAGACGTCATGGACCATTGCTAGAGAGGGAGGAAGCTCCAGCTGATATGCCACTTGACCACGCCTCGCTAGGATCCGGAAAGGTCCGACGTACCGAGGTGCAAGCTTTCCCATAACTCCGAAACGATGGGTGCCCCGGAGAGGAGACACCTTCAGATAGACAAAATCACCAACCTCGAAGGAGAGAGGTCTCCTGCGGCGATCAGCATAGCTCTTCTGCTGCGATTGCGCTACCCTCAGATTCTCTTGAATTGTTTTCACTTTCTCTTCCGCAGCTTTAACCACGTCAGGTCCAAAGAATGGTCGTTCTCCACTCTCGGACAAGTTCAGAGGTGTCCGACAGTTACGACCATAGAGTGCTTCGAAAGGAGACATTTTGATGCTGGTTTGGTAGCTGTTGTTGTAAGCAAACTCAGCATAAGGAAGGTACTCGTCCCATTTTTTCCCATAAGACAGAACACAAGCCCTCAACATGTCCTCAAGGATCTGATTGACCCTCTCGGTTTGGCCGTCAGTTTGCGGATGATACGCTGAGCTGTGGAGCAGCTTGGTGCCCAATGCTGCATGCAAACTTCTCCAGAATCGGGAGACAAACTGAGAGCCTCGATCTGAAACTATTCGCTTCGGTACTCCATGAAGGCACACAATCCGGGATATGTACAGCTCCGCATATTTGATGGCTCGGTAGGTGGTGCGAACGGCTAGGAAATGCGCGGACTTCGTCAACCGGTCGACTATAACCCAGATGGAGTCATGACCCGAAGAAGTCGTTGGCAGCCCGGTGATGAAATCCATGCCTATGTATTCCCACTTCCAACTCGGAATGGGCAGCGGCTGAAGAGTACCGGCTGGCTTAAGATGTTCCGCCTTCACCCTTTTGCATACGTCGCATTCGGCCGCATAGCGAGCAATCTCACGCTTCATGCGAGTCCACCAAAACCGTTTCTTCAGGTCTTGGTACATTTTGTTACTGCCCGGATGGATCGCGAGCAAGGAGTTGTGGGCTTCATCAAGAACCTTTCTTCGCAATTCTTGGTTTTCAGGGACGACCATGCGCTCACCGAACCATAAAGTTCCACGGTCATCCAGATGGAAGTCAGGGGCTTGGCCGAACTCAGTTTGCTGCATATTTCGGCAACGTCACTGTCCCCCTTTTGTGCTTCCCTAATCTGATCCAACAGCGTGGAATTTAACTCCAGATTTGCCAAGGACCCTTTTTCAACCATCTCTAAGCCGAGTTTCTGGAATTCGGCACAGAGGGTGGCACTTTGGGGTTGAAGAGTGATGCAATTGCATCGAGCCTTGCGACTCAACGCATCAGCCACCACATTGGCTTTCCCCGGGTGGTAATGCACTTCCAGGCTGTAATCTTTGATCAACTCAAGCCACCTTCGTTGCCTCATATTCAGATCTGCCTGAGTGAAGATGTACTTGAGACTCTTGTGATCGGTGTGGATATTGCACTTGTTCCCAAGGAGATAGTGGCGCTAAATTTTCAAGGCGTGGACCACTGCTGCAAGCTCCAAGTCATGAGTTGGGTAGTGCTCTTCATGATGCTTCAATTGCCGAGATGCATAGGCAACAACCCGGCCTTCTTGCATAAGCACACAACCAAGGCCGATACCCGATGCATCGCAATACACATCGAACGGCTTGTGGACATCAGGTTGGGTAAGGATAGGAGCTGTAGTCAGGCACTGCATCAGAGTCTGGAACGCTCGCTCACCGCCCATTGACCATTTGAATTCCACACCTTTCTTCAGTAGTTCCGTCATAGGCTTGGCAATCTTTGAGAAGTCCTGAATGAATCGGCGATAATAGCCCGCAAGCCCAAGAAAACTGCGGACCTCTGTGACAGTGTTGGGCTTCTCCCACTTGAGAACATCTTGTACCTTACTTGGGTCAACATCGACACCTTGCTCAGAGAGGACGTGTCCCAAGAAAGATACCTCCTTCAGCCAAAATTCGCACTTGCTGAAGTTGGCATAAAGGCGATGTTCCCGGAGTCGCCCGAGAACGACATGAAGATGCCTCGCATGCTCTTCTTTGCTTTTCGAGTAGATGAGGATGTCATCGACAAATACGACTACAAAAGAGTCGAGCTCCTCCATGAAGATGGAGTTCATAAGGTACATGAAGTACGTCGGTGCATTTGTCAGACCGAACGGCATGACAGTGTACTCATATAAGCCGTATCGAGTAGAGAAGGCTGTTTTTGGGATGTCCTCGGCCCGAATTTTGATTTGATGGTACCCGAGCCTCAAGTCAATCTTGGATAACACTCGTGCGCCAGCAAGATGATCGAACAGGACATCGATTCGAGGCAGAGGGTACTTGTTCTTGACAGTGACTGCATTCAGCGGTCGATAATCCACACAAAGTCGAAGGGAGCCGTCCTTCTTGGTCACAAAGAGAGCCGAGCAGCCCCAAGGTGAGGAGCTCGGGCGAATGAATCCCTTGTCCATCAGTTCCTTCAGCCGAGTCTTCAGTTCAGCCAATTTATTTGGTGGCATCCTATACGACCGCTTGGACACAGGGGCAGTCCCGGGCGGAAGCTCCACTACGAACTCAATGTCCCGATCGGGCGGCATCCCTGGCAGTTCCGCTGGGAACACATCCGGGTACTCCGAAACCACGGGAATGGATTCTAATTCCTCAACTTCAGTGCCATTCAAGGAGTAAAGAGCGGTCTTGCCATCATCCAGGAGTAGAGTCAGCAAGTCACCCTTCGGTCCCTTTAGCGAAATGGAGCGATGAGAGCAATCGAGGATAGCCTGCTGCCGTGTGAGCCAGTTCATACCCAAGATGACATCTATTCCACGAAGATCGAGGAGCAGCAGGTTGACAAGGAAAAGAACACCTTGGATTTGCATAGTGGCCTTCTGGACCACTTGATTTGCAACAATCTTAGAACCCGGTGCTTCGATTAGGAACGAGGCACGGCCACAACTCACTTTCATCTGATGTTGCATGACAAAATCTTTGGCGACAAGTCTAGCCTTATATCTTTCAATGTTGCCTTTTGAGTCGTGTTTGGTCTTAAAGACTCATTTACACCCGACTTGTTTTGAACTTTGTGACAACTCGACTAGTTTCGATACTTTATTGTCATTCATTGATTTCAACTCTTCTTTCATAGCATCAAACCGCTTTTCAAAATTATCACATTCTATGGTTTACTTAAATGAGACTGAGTCATGTTTGATACTTAAGTCGCATTCATGTTCAAGTGAATAAACCCACATAATCATCTGAAATAGCTGGGTTTTTTTTCCCCGTACAGACCTTTGCACTATCCTTTCATGTGGAATTTCCTTTTCAGTTTTGACTTGCACATTAGTAGCTGGTTCAATAGTTGTATTTTTCCGCAGTGTTGTGTAACGGTGATACAACAATACTAGGAGTAGGGTTGGACTGGATTTCCTTGATATCCGCAACTCCCACTGATTTCACCATTCTGAATGAACCGAGCATTTCCAAACTCAACTATTCTTGTACTATGGTTAGGATAGTAAAATATGTACCCTTTTCATTTTTAGAATAGCCAATGAAACAACCACTAATGGTCCTTGCATCGAGCTTCCTTTATGTGGATTGTATATTCTTACTTCTGCTGGGCAGCCCCAAACATGCAGTTGCCTCATGCTAGGTTTCCTTCCTGTCCACAGTTCACAAAGAGTCTTAGGAAGTTAACAAGCTCACAACAGTCCAGAATGCGTGCATCCACAAAGATAACGGTACATCATTGTAACTTAACAAGCTCCTAACCATTTCCATGAGAGTACGATTCCGCCTTTCAGCCACCCCAGTTTGTTGAGGTGTTCTGGGCATTGTATATTATGCACAAATGACTTGGCTTTCAAGAAACTTTTGCAGATGGATTTGGACAATGTCTACTTTTATCGAACTTTTCAAAATATTCACCACCTCTATCCGACCTCACCGCCTTGATTTTCCTATCGAGCTGCCTTTCCACCTCATGAACGAACACCTCTAGGATGCTCGCAGCTTGAGACTTTTCATGCAGCAAGTATAGGTAAGAACAACGTGAGAAATTATCAATAAAGGTGATAAAATAGTTTTCACCATTCCAAGAAGAAACATCAAATGAACCACAAATATCGGTGTGTATTAACTGTAACAGTTCACTACTTGTAGATTGGTGCTTTGATATATGTGAGATTTGCTTGCCCTTGATGCAATCCACACACACATTCCAGTCAACAAAATCCAACTCGGATAAAATTTCACTTTTCACTAATCTCAAAACTTTTTCTTTGGATATATGACCTAATCTTTTATGTCATAAGAAAGCAAAATATTCATTATGTGCACTACGTTTGTTATCAATAATATGTTCAATATGAAATAGGGATTCAGAAAAATCAGCATTAAGATTGAAGCAGTATAAACCATAAATTAAAGTAGCAGAACTATAATAGCACTTATTTTTATATAACAAAAACATGATGTCTCCAACCAAAAACTTAAATCTTATTATATCCAACTTTTCCGTATATACTAAATTTCTACTACATTAGGGAACATAATGACACTCTTTTAGATCTAAGTGTAGACTGGTATCAATGATTATTCTAATAGTCCTGACCTCTTCATTCGTGTCTTCATTCCATTCCCCATGTAAAATCCCGACCTCTTCATTCGTGTCTTCATTCCATTCCCTATGTAAAAATTTATTTAGATCCGCTTATGGGTCGAATTGTAAGGTATCCTCGTGTAACATGTGAAACATGTGAAACATGAGTAGTAGCACCAGAATCTAACCACCAGTTATGGCTAGAAACTTCAACAAGATTTGATTCAAAGCATACAAAAACATAATGTATACCTTTTTGTTCAAACCATTTCTTTCTCTTATGGCAATCCTTCTTGAGATGACCAACCTTCTTGCAGAAGTGGCATTTCAACTTCCTATGGATGTGACCCTCGCTAACTTGATGTGGAGCCTTATCCTTCATTTTATCCTTCTTTCCTGGCTTTTCCTTCCTGCTACTTGCACCATTGTACATTGTGAGATGGACAGAGTGATCCATCACTTTCTGTAGTCTCCCTTCTTCCCGAACCAATTAGGCTTTGCATTATTGAATGTTCCACTTTCTTTCATGGTGTTATAATGAACCTGGAACGAGCCGAATTCAGGAGGTATGGAGTTCATAATGAATTGGATCAAAAATAATTCACTTACGTCAATTCCCTTGGATGTTAACTTTGCCGCAATATTTGCCACACAAATCACATGATTATGTATGGGAATAGACCAATTGAATTTTTTGGTCATTAATTCACTCATAAGACTCCCAACTACAAACTTGTCTATAATGTCTTACGGGAAATATTCTTTTAGCTTCGTCACGAATTTCTTTGCATTATCAATTTTAGGTAATGATGGCTTGACGTTTTTAGTAATCATTAAGCGCATCAAGTTCAAGCTTAGCCTATTAGACCGTTCCCAAGCTTCATAAAAGGAATGATCCTCACATTACTTTTATCTGTAATGGCTGCAGTCTTTTCATCAAAAACTAATGCTAGATCTAAGTCAATGACACCTAGCTGAAATCAGATCTATTCGGACCAGCCAACATAGTTCAGCCCGTTAAACTTGACAAGCCCAAAACCCTAACTCATTAAGTTAATAGATGCAGCAAATTTTAAACATATTCACAAATTAATACTTTGAGTAAACAAAATAGATTCATGTAAGAACAAACTTTGAGTGTGCATCTAAAAACATCATTGGATGAAATTTAGATACATGGCTGGAATCAATAATGATGCTGAAATAAATATTTTTAATAGATAATCAACTATACTCAAGCCAATGCACACGCTATCTTTGGATAAACTAACAAATTGATTAAGTATGTCAATTAACCTCTTTCATATCATCAATTGTAAGCAATGGTCTATCTTTGGGTGAACTCCTAGCGTTACAATTTGTGAACTCAATTGTCTATTATATTTTCCAATTAATAGTATCAAATAAAATATGAACAATTGAAATGTTCAACTAACATGCTTTCGTCAATATAAATATTTAATTGGCATATCACTTTTAATTATGCCCAAAAGAATAAACTGTGATCTTATGAACAAAAGAAAATTCTGTCTTTTAACATATTACAAACAGACGCAAACATATTTCTTGCATATTATCCAAATAACAATATTGGAAAAGTAAATAAAATTTTACTGCTCTAAATAACATTACTACGATGAATCGCGAAATTGCAAATGCAATTTCACTTATGCATGTTGATAAAAAATACAGCAATATATTTAGCATAGTACTATATGCAATAATATATCATGAAAAGAAGTTTAATCAACCACAAAAGAACAACTATAATGGTGAATGAAAAATGCTAACACCTTGCTCTAATACCAAATTTAAGAAAAATCGCAAAAGCTATAAGATCATTTAGCACAATTTGATTCAACCAAAAAGGAACCTTTATATGTGCAAAATCACAAATCAATCTTTATATATGTAAAAGCACAAACCCACCTTGAGACATGTTAGCAATGCCTTGCATATTGAGTTTTTTCTCTACTCTCGTCCTTCCACTAATACAGTTCTTTTGACGATTAAAGAACCGAGATTTCTTTTATATGTGTGCTATTCTTTTCAGTTCTTTGTTCATTTACATACATTTAATGTACAAGAGGAGGCTTCTTTTATAGCCAAGGAGAAACCAGAGGAAGTCAGTTTCCATACACTAACCACTAGCACTTTAATTCTCCATGCACTAATTTGAAAGTCAATAACAGTGCACTTTAATTGCAACTAAAAGCAAGCAATTTTCAGCACTTAAAACAAGCAGTTTCATCACTTAAAACTTGTCAGTAACTCGTACTAACTCAATGAAACTGGCAACTGTAACTCAGCACTTTAACACATGCAGGTAGCCAGCAATTCATCACGTATTATTATTGCAATAATACATGCATAGAAACTGATGCTTAGAAATAATTCATCCTATACATCATGCTTAATAACATTAATTACTACACAACTAAATATTTAGAAGAGAGGAGAGGGATTGTAAACCCCATAATTCTTAATCTTTTAGTATAGCAACCATCACATTTAGACATTTTTATTATAAAAATCATTCTGTAATTTACTTGGACCACATTACGTTAAAATAATTTAACACATAAAACTAGCATATTTCATTTTATTTGCTTCAATTTAATATGCTCTAAACAAGCTAGCTACCTAACAGAGGGACAGCAAATAATTCATGGCTGAGTTGTTAATGCAAAGCAGTCACAGATTATATCATCAGTTAACAAATTAGATGCAAACTTATGCATGCCCTAAATGAAAAATTGGTGGTTTCAACATTACGAATTTTATGAACTCAAGTTCATATGCACCCATTATGATTTGGTAACACCCTAAATTTTGGTTTTTTTTAGTTTGAATTGGCTATTTTGAATTTCTTTAGAATTTATTTCATAATCAAAGCTTAATTAGTAATTTAATTGATTTAAAAAGGATTTAATATGATTCAATTAAAAGTGAACATTTGTTGGAATTATTGTATTTGAGTTCTAAATGTCTTAAAATATTTTTTAAAATTTTTTTATGGAATTTCTAGGTGTTTATTTTATTTATTTGGAGCAATATGTATTTTCTATATTTATTTAAATAGGAAAAGATTTAAAATCCCAGATTTTGATTGTGGGCCGAAACCCTAGCCGCGGCCCAAGTCCCTCCGTTCCCGGCCTATTTCCCCGTGTGCCTCGGCCAAGTTGTTCAAGATCGCCTCGGCCAAGTTGCTCTCAAGATCGCCTCGGCCCACCCTGCTTGGCTTGTGATATGCGCTCAAACCGACAGCAGTGGCCCACTCACAATCGATCTCATCATCTCCGCACAAGACATAGAGCGCGCCTCCGTGTCCGCCTTAGAGCAAGTACAATAGTAAAGCCCACTGCAGTCTAATAGTAAGCTAAAAGCCAGCTTATACAATAACTGTCTCTAAAAGTTGTCTCTAGATGTTGTGCAATAACTACCTCTTCTCTCTTGTACATAAATGATTTACCTATGCATCTGTGCAAAGCTGGCTACTAAATAAGAGCTAGCTATCTTCTCTCTCATCGTTTCTCACTCTTCCACATAGACTAATACTGACATGTACAGGCTAAGAGCCAGCTGATGTGGCCTTATTGTACTTGCTCTTAGGCATGAAGTCCGTACCATAAAGAGCACGGATGCCATCATCATAAAAGCCGCGCCCCACGATCGCTAGGTCATCCCGAACCAAACCCCAGAGCCAATTGGATCAAGTTGCTGACGTTTCTCCAAATTTTGAGGATTAGCTCATGTGCTGCCGTAGAGGTTTTCTCATCGATTAGAAGCCGGCGAAGCTCCTCGGGACCCGTGCCCAATCTCGGTGAGTTTGTAGTCGCCCATTCCAAGGTTTAAAATCTCGTTTTGAGTCAAATCCCGGAGGTTCCCGAAATCCGAAATTTCGGCGAGATTCGGAAATTTCGGACAAAATCCAGACGAATTGCAAAAACCAAATTTCAAATCCGGTTTTTTTTCAACCGGGAAATCCGAGATCTGGGCCGAAATCACCGAGATCTCGGCCAAATTGAACCCGCCGAAAAATGGTCCAAAATACGTCAAAAAAATTTGAAATTTTTTTTTGGTTGGTCTTGACACATTGCTAATGTTTCCATAACAATTTGAGATGATGATCAATCATGAGGAATTTTTAAAAAATGTAACAGTGGTAAAGTCATCGTAAAAACCGTATGTAAAATCAGTTTTTGATTTTTCAAATGTAACAAATGAACTTCAAGTCATTTAAAAAGTTTTATACATGTTGTTGCTTCAAGCCAAATACTTGTGAGGTAATTGCTTATTTGCATGAGGTGTCCAAATTCCAAAACAAATCACATACAATGTTCAAATCACATCTTACCTAGCTATATTCTATATTCAGCATGCTAGTTACAATGAATCATATCTAATTTGGTAATAGAATCAAATCAATTCAAATTTGATATTATAAGAATCATTCGGACCAAAAAATTTGCTTGCGAAATCTCGCTTAATCTGCCGAGATCTCGCTCTCCACGGCCGAGATGCGCCACAGACCGCTTCGGTGGCCGAAGATGGCCGGAGATTGTGTCTAGGCGACTCAGCTCTACTCGGTGAGTGAGAACAAAGTGATGGTTTGCTGTATGAGCCCTTGAGCCGTCGCCAATTATTGCTTTTGTGAATAACATAAGACCCAATCTATAAATACAGGCCTTCATTACTTCAAAACAGGAAACAAGGCTTGGTGCAGCTGGTTAGTGGCGTTGGATAAGACTTAATTTTATGTGTGTTCAACCTTTTCTTTGGAAATGAAAAATAGTTCAAACTACTTTAGAAAATTTTGAAATTTTTTGTGAATAGTCCTAACACATTCATAATATTCCCATAAAATTTTCAGATGATGATCAATCTTGAGAAATTTTAAAAAATTCGGACAGTGCAAACCGACAAATTGAACTGACCAAAAAATGATCAAAAACACATCAAAAATTTTAGAAATTTTTTGTGGATGACCTTGACCCTGAATACAATCAAATACAGTGCACAAAAATCAAAATTCGGTAAAAAAAAACCCGAGATCTCGCCCGAGATGCCCGAGATCTCGTCGAGAAATTCGAAATCTGAATTTTTTTTGAATTTTTTGAATTTTCCGAAATTTTGAATCTCGGAGGGGTCCGAAATCTCGGACAATCTGAATTTTTTTTGAATTTTTTGAATTTTCCGAAATTTTGAATCTCGGAGGGGTCCGAAATCCGAAATCTCGATTTCGGTCCAAAATTTCAATCCTTGGCCCATTCTACCCCATGCTTGCCCTATTCTGGCTGGAGGATCGTTGAGCCACCGTTGAGCCGCCAGCCAAGATTACTACGTCACCAGATCTGTCTTGTCAAGCTCTCGCTGGAGGTGCCCTTCTCTGCTGCCGCCATCGACCATAAGTTCACGCGCCGCAATGAGCCAATGTGGCCCCATACCAGGTCTGTCACGTGCTCTATGACGTCTAACATGTGGGGCCCACATGTCAGCCTGTGGAGCCCTTTTTCTTTTGAAAGAAATAAAGCGTCCAAAAATCAAAAATAGCCAGCTTCACCGGCATAACACAATAATTCGATTTCAAAAATTACAGAAAATTCTTTTCATCTTTTTGCTTTGTTTTTAATCTTATGAGAGTCTGTTCTCCTTCATACACTTCGATTGAAGCATTCAAATTTCTAAATTCAAAATCTTTATTTTGGTGTATTTATTTGAATTTTTTGAGTTGTTTGGTATTTGGTTTGAATTTATTTTGATTCTCGCTATTCGTTTCGCTTAAACGTTGCAGTGCCGAGAGCGTTCAAGAGTGAGGAGCTGACTAAAGACCAAGACCAAAAGTTTTTTTAAGGCAAGTTGTGCTTTGATTATGTTGAGCCCAATTTTGCAAATACTGTTTTATTTTAATTTATTGCATGTTATTTCAAATTATACAAGTTTTCTCATTTGGGAATTAGCTATTCAACCCATCTGAATTATACATACCATTTCGTTTGCTATTCCATGATTATTTGTCATCATAAGATGGATTATTACTTGATTGCTAATATAATGCCAACGTGGGTTGATTAAATCGTATTTAGTTTGCTTAGCCATGCTATGAATAACTGATATCATTTAAAAGTGCAAAAAAATTTTTGACTAATTGTGTACGGAATATCTTTTAAAAAATGGTGTCGTGTGTTGTCATACAATAATGTTGATGTTGTTGACAACATGTGTTGCACAATAATCAATTAAAGTAGTAAATGCTTTAGATTGAGACAAGTGGCAAGAGACCGTGTGCTTGGGTAAGTCTGTGATATTTGGGATGAAGATTCTATGTGAATCGTTTGATATGTTTCTAAGATTATTTCAAATTATTAGCTCGATCAATTAAGAAATTGATATGTAAGCCATTAAACTGGGCTAATCATACAACCACATGTCTCTTATGAGCCAAATCTAGCTCACTAAATTACCAAGTTTTGACATATGATATCTCATGAGGATAACCAAACTGTTTGTGCAATTGGAGAAGGTGTATGTTGCGGTGGCTCCACATCTTGAATAGTGATTGTCACTGGTACAACGATGAGTCCCTCTTATTCTTCTACTCTGTGTGAGGGAGGGATAATGAGACTACACTTATCGAAAGTGTCTATGTTTAGATAGAATTTCCAAAATATATTATCTTCTTAGTCGCACGTCGATAGGTACGTGTAATGACTGACATTATAAGATTGATCGTATCTTGTGGGTAAAGTACATAATCTCTGTAGAGTGTCAAATCTATTCAAGTAGCTCTGTCCTTGGTATAGGACAGTGCTCTAGAATTTCAGTCAGGGGAAAGATTTTATAAAATAAAATTTGAGAAGAGAGGCTGTGTGCCAAAAAAAAAGTAATGGAATTTGGTTTAGGCTGTGTGCTATAATTTACTTTAAGAAATATCTACTAAATTTACTATTATTGATATTTGTTTTGCTATTATTTCAATCTATTTATTGTATTCAACTAAAAATATCGCTAAATTGCAAAATAGCCATGTTAGCCATTCTTTTGGAATAAACCTTAAATGTGGTTATAATATACTTGTATTCTGTGCACAACTTATTGAGTACTTTATGTACTCACCCTTGCCATAATAAATTCATCAGTTGAAAAAAGTCTACACCTGCTTTGGAATAAGAGCTCTACGAAGTGGCAAATATTTAGGAGTCGAACATTGTTAGATGTATATGACATGTTGATAAGATTCATAAGTTTTTTCGTTCCGCAGCTGTTTTATTAAAAATCAAACCTTGTAAGGCTTAATAAGTGTAAAGCTAACCTTAAAATCTTTCAACAATCTTTTATTCAATAAATATAGTTTTTTATTATGTTTCCGTTATATATTATTATAATATTACATCTATGTTGTCACTGTGGGCACTAATATGATCCTAAACTAGTGCAGTATACACAAATAGTCTAGATTTGCATATTTGGGTCTTGACAGGTTTGTACACTTTGTGCAAATAAAAAAAAATCATTGATGTACAACATGCTAGAACATGTGTACTTGCAAAAATTTGTGCCAAAATATGACCATATGTGCGCTGCACAAAAAAGACAAGGCAAAATAAAGTCAAATTACAAAAGATACATGTTTCAAATCCAGTTCTGTTATCTTAAATTTCATTCGGGAAGCTACGATATTATAAATCCAATAGCTCTTCAGAACTAACTGCTCATCCATCAGAAAAAAGGAAACAACAAAACTTACAAAAGCTACAGACAAAAGATCCAGGCGGATGCAACCCCTTACCCTCATTCCTGTCTGGGTGGCTCGTCGGCCTCGGTCTGTTTGACAAAGAGTGCTCGTCTCAAGCGCCACAGTCCACAAAATCTTGGCTTGCTTGCTCTTCTTGTATGTATACTCCCAGAAGTGAGTGTCAACATGTGATCTACATTTGGTACACAGCAAACTGCTATTATTTTAACTAGATGCCAACGGAAAAGAATTACAATATGATCACAAATCAAAGATAATTAAGCACCTTCAAAAACCTCTTGTTATGCAGGCAACATCGTGCAAAAATTCCAGCCTACAGCGTACCAGTACCAATGAATGTTCATTTACAGTTTTCCTAATTAATTACTATCATGTTTGACAACAGAGCATGGAATGAACAAAGCCCTTGTCAGAAACCTGTTCCTTCTGGTACTATTTGCCTTCACCAACGTTTCCTCAACATTTAAGCTTTGTGACTTTCCATTTGAGAGTACCAATGCGAACGGTAGCCATATCATCTTCCTACAATGCTCAGTTCATCCAAGGCAATGGATAGTGGATATAGTACTCTTGCAGCAGCACCATCGACAACCAATAACTCTTCCAGTAGCTCAGGTGGTTATGAAATTCAATTATCCAGTATCCAAAATCTTGATTGTGCTGCTGCCAGCAGGATCAGCAACCGTATATATAGGCATATGTATAAACTTCGAGGATCTGCTATTGCGCATAGTCTTGTACGTCATGAGCATTAAGAACTCAAGAAAAAGGCACTTATCAATGTCCGCTTTGTTAGCCTGAGAGTCATCCTCCATCTCCCTGTATGCCCAGTCAAGTATATTCCTTGTAGCATCATCAAAAGCAATGGAATCTTCTTTAAGCTTCTCAGCCCACACAACAGCCCGCTTTCCAAAACCTTGCTTGCAGAAATGAGAAAGGAAAACGTTAACCGTGACAGTGTTGGGTTGAAAAGCCATCTTAATCAGTCTGCCAGTCAGAATCATAGCTCGATCAAGAACATCACTGCAAATGCCATCCATCAATGTGTTGTATGTAACTGAATTAGGAGTATAACCCATAGCAACAAGCTCATCCAACACCTTCACTGCTCGATTCAATAAATGGTTGTTACAAAGACTGTGCATCCAGATATTATATGTGAAAATATCTGGTTCACAGCCATCTGCAAGCATCTTATTCATGAAAATCATGGCACTGTTCATATCTTGAGCCCCACAATATGCATTGATTATTGTATTGTATGTCACTATATCTGGAGTTAAACCATTACTGTACATTTCTAAGAAACGGTTATTAACCATCTTCATCCTTCCTTCTCTGCAAAAACCATCAATTAGAATGTTGCTCGTGAAAACATCAGGAACAAGGCCACTCTGCCTCATCTTCTGCTCTAGTTTCAATGCTTCGGCCACATTGCCAACCCTACAAAATGCAGAAACGAGGGAGTTGTAAGTAATATTATTAGGGACAAGTCCACGCCCTGTCATTTCATCGAATGCCTGATAAGCCTCATTTACATAATCTAATCTGCACAGACCACTGATATATGCAGAGAAGGCGATAAAATCAGGCTGCACGCCAACTTTCTTCATATCATCCCAGCATTTCAAGGCAACTACTACATTACCAGATCTGAAGCATGCATCCAAGTAGATGGTAAATGATGTACTCACACAATATCCCTTACTAATCATATGCTCAAGGAGCATCTGTGCATCATTGAGTTTTCCTTGATTGCACAGTCCCATTATCAAGTAATTCAAAGTGGACGATGACGGTGCAAGGCCAATCTTGTTCATAATTCTATATAGCTCAAAAGCTTCTTCCTCAAATCCCTCCTTGCTATACGCAGCGATCAAAGCATTAAATCCTGCAACACTCATCGGAACACCCTGCTCAATTGCACTACACAGGAGCTCCCAGGCATCATCCAATTGCCCATCCCAACAAAGCCTACAGACCAACATGTCAAAACCATCTGCCGACATCTGCGAACCAAACATTTCATGCAACTCCTGGTGCTCATGCGCTAACTGCACAGCCTTCCCAAACTTGTATGCTCCAGCAGCAAGAATGTTGAAGGTGCAGCAATCTGGCACTAATCCCCTCGCCTTCATCTCCCTGCAGGCGGCATTAGCCTCATCCATCCGTCCAGCCTTTGCATATCCATCAATCAAAACATTGAAGGTGATTGTATTTGCTTCAATCCCCGCCTTCACCATCTCATCGAACAGCTTCCTAGCCTCCACCATATTCCCATCACGGCACAGCACATTCACCAATATGTTATACGTCACGACCGTTGGCTTGCACTCAGACTTGAACATTTCGTCAAACAGCTTGAAAGCATCCTCTGCCCGCCCAAACACACAATGCCCCTTCATCAAAATGTTATAGCTGCACGCGTCCGGGACAATGTGGAACCTCCTCATGACTGCAAGCAGCCCGGCCCCGACGCGGACGAGCCCCCTGTGGCAGAAGCCAAGGATCATGGCGTTGAAGGTGGCGAGGCTCGGCCGCGGACCCCTTGCGGCCATTTCCTCGAACACTTTCCATGCGGAGCGGACCTCCCCGCTGCGGAACAGCAGGCGCAGTAGTGCCGCCAGCGCAGATAGGCTGGGTGTCTTCCCGCCACGGCGGACGCGGGCGAGCACGTCGAGCGCCTCGGGTGCCATGCCGGCGGCGAGAAAGGCGTGGAGCGCGAGGCGGAGCGCGGCGTACCTCCCGCTGCCCCCACGGGAGCAGCACCAGGCGAGGAGGTTCGAGGAGGCGCCCGGAAGGAGGGCCGCGAGGAGGATGGAGGTGAAGGGGCGGAGCGCCGGGGAGGACGCGGCGAGGCGAGAGGCAGCGGCGAAGCGGACGGGGTGCTGGGAGTCGGAGGTGAGAGCGTCGAGCGCAAGGTGGCATTGCGGGGAGGTCTTGAGGAGGCGCGCGAGCGCGAGGAGGGCATCGCGGCGGAGGGAGGCCGGGAGGGAGAGGACGCGGTGGTGGTGGGAGTGGGAGGGGAGGAACTGCGCGGTGGGGTCGTAGGAGGAGCAGGGGTGGGAGGAGGAGGTGGAAGTGGTCGCGGTAGTGGAGGAGAGGTGGTAGGGGGGAGGGAAATAGCGGGTTGTACGGAGTGGTTTCGCCGCCGCCGCGAGGAGGCGCATCGGACGGGGGGCTGGGGGGCGGCGGCGGCGGGGAGGAGATGGGGAGAGGGAAACGGAGGCAACGGGTGCATTTTAAGCGAAGTAGTTGGCGGCGGCGAGCCTGCGTGGAGAGGTGCCACGTTGGACTACTCGGGCCGGGCTTTCGTGAATGGTGAACAAGTTGGGCCAACTCGATCATCTGGGCCCAGAAAAATGATTGATGAAGGCCATACTAACGCTCAATATCAGCCCATTGGGAGGAGCATTTTCCAGTCCGGTTCATTCGTTGCTATCCAAATCGTATTTAAAATATTTAAAAATCCATTCCCAAATACGAATTTCAACCACAAACTAAAACCGTTTAAAATACAACCATGAGCAACCGGAAGGAATTTCTAATTAACAAAAAAGATTATAAATGGAATGTACCTTTTCTCATCCTTGCTTTATAGATCTCGCTGCCGCCCTCTGTTGTGAATCGCGATACCCTTCTCATCCTATCCTTGTATGCGAGTGTGCGATGCACCATCGTGGAAAATGGTGTTAGGAAACCGGATTCGTATCCGATATGGACTCTTCCTTATCTCTAAGCAGAACCGCTATATATATAGGAGGCAGGGGGTCACCCCATTGTACACAAGCATACAAGAATAATAAAGCAGGCCTGGTTCCTCCTCATATTGTGTCTCTCTTTCTCCCTGTCTATTCTCCACTTGAGATTTATTAGGCAACCCCGGACTATTCGATAGCGAGGTTGTCTAACACGTTATCAACCAGCTCTGCGGTGAATAGATTGAAAGGTGAGAAAGGTGAGAATCGAGGATTGGTCTAATCGCTCGTTGAATCTATATTTGCATCTATTCTATGTGGCTCGCTGCGACTACTTAAGAACTTTATGTTACGTGACATGAAAGCTCTGATATATAAAGTTATAAAGATTGCACGAAGCCACCGCGATTACACGCACGCCGATAGCCTTAACACGCATGCGCGACTCGCACGTTAGCGCCTGAAATCATGCGCATCCGGCGCCGACCAACGGAAACGCGCATACGCCGTCTTTGTGCGTAGAGTACATGCACGTGAAGTCTTGCTAGAGTGTGCATGCATGCATGCCTGGAAATCTAGGAGGAAGTCTAGCACCGATGCATGTTAAAGCACGGAGGAAGTCCATGCGGAAGCTCGCTAGCGTGTATGCATGCATCACGGTGGACCACGTAAGTCTAGAAGTATATACATTGCTTGCTTGTGCCCTTCCACGCTCATTGCCGCCACGGCTCTCCGTAGCGTGATGTCCGAAAGCTCGCCCGGCTTGAAGCCTGGCTGCCCAGCGTCTGGGCGACCAGCCTCAAAGGCCTTGAAGACTACATATTTTGCCGACCACGCCGCTCGGCTCGCCATCCTGCGCCGCACGCGTAGTCACCGCCTTGGCGCAAACCGCAAGCACAAACCGCGACGTCCGCGTCGCCGCTTCGATCCCCAGCGCCACGAGCTTAAGCGCCTTGCGCATACAACCCGCAGCGGCGGGACGGGCCGTCGTCGCCGCGAAAAATAGCAAGCATCCACGTGCATTGCACCGCCGCATCATCGCCATCGCTTCGGTAACTCCACCACCCGTCGGCGAATCACGTCCATGTCGTCGGCTCCTCGCTGACGTCCGACCTGCCCCGAAGCGATGTCCCGGCCTCCTCGCCGTCCGCGTGACCACCCAAAGCAAGACCCGACTCGTGATCGCCTCACCGCACCCATCGCCTCCGGTGTGCCACCATTGAATGGAATTCAAACTCACGGACAAGGAGTCCAAGAAACTAGCTCCTGGACATGAAGTCCAAATAGCACTTGGACATCAAATCCAAAATGGTATGGATCAAGTCTCTGTTTGGAAACCGAATAGAAACCAACGTGAAGTCAATGAATAATGGACTTGATGTCCATTGTTTCAATCGGTAATGAAACCGAAAGCCAGGACCACGGGAATTAAAAACCGGATTGGATCGGGTAGTCACTTGCGGGCAAGGGAAATTACCCTTGCCCCCCTTTTATTTATTCCTTTTGCATTATTATTTTCCTGAAAATGCATTAGAAATCGAAAATTTAAAATTGCCAGGAAAATATGAAAATATCTAGAAAAATCGGAAAATTTATTGGCTCTGTTTTAATTTGCATAGCCTTATTTTCGCATTTATGAATTTTGCATGAATTTTGCAATAATTGCTCTATTTAGAGTATCGAAAATTCACGAGAATTTATTTTCCGAATTTATGAATTTATAAATTATGTCATGTTGATATTTCTTTGAAATTCAATTTCACATTGTAAAGTAATTCTAAAATTGCTTGGAAATTAGCGAGAAATTATGAAAAGTGTTAGGAAGATTCGAGAATTCTCTCCTTGGCTTTATGAGAACATGAGTGGTTGGGATTTGATTTTGGTAATGAATAAACAGATATGAGACAATTGGTGTCTAGGAAAACACACATGAGGCTTGGTTCTTTAATTGGCACACGGAAGCGAGGAAGTGCTCCTCTCCTCATGTGAGCCCTAGGGGCGAGTTGACCTGGCCAAGAGTCAGAATTGTGAGATATTCATTACCTATTTTAGTTTCGACCAACAAGAATTATATAAGTTGTAATTAGACTTATGCCATGTTTAATTCATGTTGCAATTTATTTTCCATTATCAAGTGATCTTTGGAAAATTCTTTGTATAATTAACGAGAAAATTGCCAATGCTAAGAAAAAATTCGAAATTTACGAGAATTTATTTCCGCATTTATGAATTTATGAATTGTGCAATTATTGTTTATTCTGAATATTTATGAATCTGTGTATATATGAATTTTGCAGTTATGAATAATGTATTTATGAACCTTGTATTTATAAATCTTGCACTTATGAATCTTGCATTTATGAATTCGTACTTATGAATCTTGTACTTATGAATTTTGCATTTATCTTTGTATATATGAATCTTGATATTATTGCTTTCTTTTAGTTTGCTGGAAACTCATGAGAATTCAATTATGCATTTTATTGAATCTAGCAGCCATTTCCTATTAGATTGCACGTAGTAATCTAATGGAATAACCTTATGAATGTGCAAAGGTGTGGCATTATCTAACGTGAGTTTTTGAAGAACTGACATGAATTGTCAGAATTATCTCACATAGACATCAGATTGCATAATGAATAGTAAGCTCTCGAAGAGCATACTTTTCTCATGAATAGAATTGCAATTTACTCTTTATTCCAGTATTCTTTATTTGTAAGCAATATTTGAATCACTTTGCCACTATATGATTAGAATTATTTTTCTTTTTCATCTAGAAATCGTGTAGCGCCCAATGGAGGAAATATGCATTGTTGATAGTGGCACAACAAATACCATCTTAAGAGAGTCGAAATACTTCCAGACGATCACGAAGAACGCTGGAAGGATTACGACTATCGCAGAAGCGATCTTTGATATAATAGGCTCGGGAAGAGCCACAATTATATTGCCAATGGGTACAACTTTGGTAATTGAAGAAGCCCTCTTGTACCACTGAATCAACCGCACTCTCTTAAAGTTTCAAGGATATCCGCAATGGGTTTCACGTAGAAACCAATGAAGAAAAATGGCAAATAACATTTGTGCATTATGAAGCATCGCGGAGTATGAAAAATGGTATTATTGAAAATATCCTCGTATGAATCGGCTATACTACCACGAAAATCAATGCACACGATGTATACTTCTTTGAAGACCTCTTTAGAAAGCTCGAATTATTTGCTTTATGGCATTGTAGATTAGGTCATCACTGGTCTTAGATTGATGAGAAATATAGTTAACAACTCACAAGGTCATGGCATTAATGTTAAAATTTCTCGAATCACGAAGATTTTGTGTGCCATGCATGTGCCACGGAAAGTAATAACTAGACCTACTGTTATGAAAGTGCAACATGAAATCCTGCATTCTGGAGCATTCAGATATTTGCGGACCGATTCAGCCATAGTTAGGGCGTTCGATCCTTTATGGTGCTCATTGATGCTTCACGAAATACGCATACATGTTTCTTTGTCAACAAGGAATCATGCATTCGCAAGGCGATCTCGCAGATCATCGAATTAAGAATG
The DNA here is from genome assembly GCA_036346355.1 of Rhipidocladum racemiflorum. Taxonomy (NCBI): domain Eukaryota; kingdom Viridiplantae; phylum Streptophyta; class Magnoliopsida; order Poales; family Poaceae; genus Rhipidocladum; species Rhipidocladum racemiflorum. Next base: position 13,688,390 of record CM070584.1, read on the forward strand.
CTTTTCACGATCATCGCGTGAAGTCCATTCGAATGGACAATGCCGGTGAATTCACTTCAAGGCATTTGATGATTATTGCACAGCGGGAATAAGCTGTTGAGCACTCAGATCGCCGTCCATACGCAAAATGGGCTAGTGAAGCACTAATAAAGAGATTAAGTTCATTGCCGGACCAGCTCTTGCGAGTCAGTAACTTGTCCAACAATTGTTGGGGACCGCAGATCTGTATGCAAGGCCTCATCAATTATAGACAATCGGCCTACAACATCCATTCAACCATGCAAACTAGTGCATTGGGTCAACTGAAAGAATTGAATGTATGGTATATGTACCTATACCACCCCAGCAAAGCGAAGGGTCCTCTCCGCAAGTCTGGGATATACATTGGTTATGAAAGTGCATCCATAACCGGTGTATTTGGAACCCATGATCGGGGATTTGAATACTGGCTCGGCTGGATTGCATCTTTGAGCGAGGATCGCTTCCGTCATTAGGGAGGAAATGAACCATTGGATGAAAAATGCCGGAAATAATATGGCATTCCTTGGGATCCCCGCATGACCCTCGCACTAATGAAGCAAATCAAGAAGTCTAGAAGATAATTGATTTTGAGAATTTAGCAAATGAACTGCTCGATCATTTTTGTGATGCGAAGAGCGTGGTTAAAGTCGCATGTACCTGACCAAGAAATGCACCAGAGAGGGTGGAAATACCAAAGAAAGCGAAGGTATCCTCATCCTGTTCCAGAGGCCTCAAAGAAAAGAACGAGATCTCGGCTTCTCAAACCCAAAGTACCGGGAGGCGTCTGGGAAAAGCGGGCAAGAGGACTTACCCGACCAATCACAAAAGTGCCCAAAGCAAGAAGGGGAGCCAGTTGAGACCTGGCACTTTGAAAGAAGCACTGTGAAAAGGCAATTCCAGATCTGAACCTTCCATTGGAAGAAAACCGCGGAAATAATGTGTGCACACATTGGCGGAGAAAAACTAAAGGAACTTGCTCACTGGAATGGGAAATAGCAATGAAGAGCAAGTAGAAGTGCACGAAGCACCCCATGATGAAATGGCCATAAACTTTGTAATAACGGGAGAATCGATGGAATAGAGCAACACAATGTCGATGCATACTTTGCAAAGAAGATTGCCACGATCATTAATCATGATCCCGAGTTCGCATCTTCTCGCAGAGTGCAAGAAAAGGCTCGATTGGGAAGATTGGAAGAAGGCAATCACTGCAGAGTTAGTTCTCTAAACAAAGAGAGGTGTTTGGGCACGTGTGCCTGACGCCCCCATATAAACCGTGGGGCACAAATGGGTTTTTTGTTGAAGAGGAATGAAAACAATGAAGTTATAAGGTACAAGGCAAGGCTTGTCGCTCAAGGTTTCCTCACTCAATTCCTGGGGTTGATTATGAAGAAACTTATTCCCGGTCATGGGTGGAATTACCTTTAGATACTTGATCTCAATGGCGATCAACTTGAAGTTGAAAATGAAGCTAATGGATGTTGTCATAGCATATTTGTATGGAAACTTGGATTCGGAGATATACATGAAAGTACCTGAAGGTATCCTATCCCGAACCAAGACAGAGCAAACGAGAAACCTATACAATGTGAAATTGGAGAAATCATTTGTATGGGCTAAAAGCAGTTAGGAAGAATGTGGTACAATCGTTTGAGTGACTTTCTCGCAGAAAGGCTACACGAGCGAAGATTGTCCATGTGTATTTATACAACGATCCACTTAATGGATTTTGTATAATCTCCGTCTATGTAGATGACTTGAACATCATTGGGACCGGTGATGAGGAAATTGAAGAAGCATGCACATACTTGAAATCGAGTTTGAAATGAAAGACTTGGGTAAAACCAAGTTACGTTTGAGGCTGCAGCTTGAACATGTCCAAGGCGGAATCTTGGTACACCAAGCATCCTACACGAGAGAAAGTGTTGGAGAGATTTGGCTTTGAAAAGGCATACCCAAAGACCCCAATGGCCTGGAAGGTCACTCCAAGCGCACTCAGACCGTGCAGGCCTAAAAGAAGAGGGGGAGGAAGTCCTGGAGCGGAATTCCCATACTTGAGTGCAATTGGAGCGCTCATGTACCTTCTTGAATAGCACTAGGCCGGACATTGCATTCAGCGTGAATTTGCTAGCGCTGATGCAGTCGCGTAACCCACCAAAAGGCATTGGAAAGGGGTGAAGGACATCTTCCGTTACCTTCAAGGAAGCAAAGACCTCGGCTTGTTTTCTGAAGAAACAATGAATTGAATTTAGTTAGCTACGCGTCGGTACCTACTCGGACGCTATCGCGGCAAGTCAATGGGTATGTTTTCCTTTACGGTGGAACGACAATTTCTTGGAAGTCGTCTAAGCGGACTCTTGTCTCGGCGTCGACTAACCACTCGAAATCATTGCATTGTATGAAGCCTCTCGGAATGTGCATGGCTTGAAGAATGGTTCACCACATCCGAAGTCATGTGGTCCGAACATGGAACAAACCCCCACTATTATCTATGAAGATAATGCAAAGCTTGTGTTGCACAAGTACAAATGGGATATGTGAAGAGTAACCTTACAAAGCATATCAACCCCAAGTTCTTTTATGCTCATGAAATGCATAAGATGACGAGATAAAGATCTTTGCATACTAAATTAAAGTGTGAAAATCTCGCATTTATTCACTAAGTCACTCGATCTTCCTTTGAAAGATGTATTAGAGGAATCGGGATGATGAGGCTTAGAAGTGCGATTTCGTGGGGGATTTTCACATACTCTATATAAATCTCAAACATGAAGTTTGAGTACCCAACGTAAATCTTGAAGATTAACATTGAAGTTTGGGTGGATTGTACTCTTTTCCTTAAGTAAGTTTTCATTGAAGTTTTCTTCATAAGGTTTTGATGAGAGCAATCCGTGCAACACAACAGCGTGTGCTATGGTGTACTCTTTCTCCAATTATTTTTCCCACCGGTTTTTATGGAGTTTTAATGAGGCGTATGCATCTCGCATGAAGAGTCCAAGAGTGTTAGGAAACCGGATTCGTATCAGATATGGACTCTTCCTTATCTCTAAAGCGAGACAGCTATATATATAGGAGGCGGAGTCACCCATTGTACACAAGCATACAAGAATAATAAAGCAGGCCTGGTTCCTCCTCATATTGTGTCTCTCTTTCTCCCTGTCTATTCTCCACTTGAGATTTATTAGGCAACCCCGGACTATTCGATAGCGAGGTTGTCTAACAAATGGAATGTATAATGTATAGCTTCGTGCCCATGTGTGGTTTGTGTGTGTGTTTCGGAAATGGCGAATTCCCGTGCTTGTCGGTGCAACGTAGGTGCCCAATACTCGAGCCAAAAATGCGTCCTAATTATGGGCAAGCTAACTGTAACTGTAGACCTTTCCAGGTATGTCGTACAGTCAACTTCCATTACTTAAAACAAGCGAAAAATACCTCAAATGGTCTAGTTATTTTTCATGTCTAAGTCCAAATGGACTGTAAATAACTATCGTTATCTACGTCCTGCACTAATGCAAAACGTGGTTATATATATACGTCGAAACCACTTCAGCGGACACAAGCAACAGGAGTGCCGGTTGCGGTGGAGCCCGAAAATTTTTAGAGCCTGGAAAACTATAAACCTAACTATGGTGAACGTTTGTTCGGAGATATTAGCGGAACCATGAAATCGAGATATCCGAGACAAATAACTTTTAATGTAAACATAAGAGCATACTGCATCATTCAATGTAATCAAACTTTTAACATAAAGTCTCGTGTTAAATGCATCATCCAAAATGAGATAAATTACCCTGTGCCATGATTGTTCTTGTAAAGAATGTATGAAACTCGGAATATGGAGTACATTCTCATTTCATTATTTCCACCTATATTTAAATATAGTGAGATAATTCCTTGTGATTTGGGGATCAACAATTTTTTTTTTTGAAACTAAACATAAGCCTCCGAAGAGGAGTTTACATAGAAACCGACTAGTATCCCCAACCGGGAGACACCAACAGCATAGTAAGAGCCTCAAAACCTGGAAACTCCCCTAAAAACACCAAATACACCAACACAGACCACATGTTTCAAAAAAAATGGCAGAACATATTCTGATCTAATCATGAAACTTATTTTCTAACAAACAGCGTCTATTTCTGTTCTACAAATCGTCCTCATTCTACGAACAAGCAAACGATAGAACGCACATGAACATATTTTCTTTCTCTTCCTGACATCCCACCTCGCCTCACTTCCCATCCCACTCCCATTCTGCTTCACTCCTCACAGGTCGCAACACTCTCCATGCCCTCCTACTGGAGCAGGCCAATCTTTATTTTTTTTCTCATATTACTAGTCCTTGGCCGGTGGCCACCGCTTCTTGCATACAGTTGAAGCGGCATTGCGCGATCGAGAAGGAGAGGAAGCAGGGGTTCTTTGCCGCACTGAAGGGGGAGGTGGTGTGGGGGCTGTACGAGGTCCCAGGAGAAGTCCCCGGCGACGAGCACGTCGTCGGCCAGAATGCAGATCTCGTGCTACCGCAAGATGCCGCCGCGCCGGAGAAGCTGTTGCAGCAGTAACAACCGAGTAGATAATCGGCGCTCTGGCAGCCTGCGCCCCAGCGGGGAGGCACTTGAGCCGCTCATTGAGGGGGCTGAGCCCAACTACCTCATTGCCGGTGAGCCCGAGCAGCCGCCCAGGCTCGTTGGAAGGTGGCTCCACCACTGACTGCCGGCAAAGTCAGAGCTTGTCATGCAGAGAGGAAGGAAGATTAACAAAGCCGATTATTTAGTACTCCAATGGTCCAAATGTATCTATCATATCCCCTCTTAGTACGTAGACTAAAAAGATATTAAATATGCATAAACTATCTTTAATTATTATCTCGAAGTGCTACACACTAATTTTAAAGCAACTCCAAGAACAAGAAGAGGGGAAGGGGAGGATAATACTAAGCAGGAGTGACCTTCCCTTATTTTTATTCTATTCCATGTTTTTGTTTTAACATCTTAGCTAGCTGTTTACTTGTACTTTCTTTACCCTCTTTCAGCGTACAATTATAAAGCAATATGGACAGGGTTCCATGTAGTCTTTAAATGACTACAACTTAAATAGTTGTGTGTGAGCTATTGGATTGAAAAGAGACGTCTCAGATGGATAAAATCATAAAAAAATACGGTTTATATTTTTGGACGAATTGAGTGGTAGATGTAACATTGGGTGTCCCGATCTTTCGATGAGAATGATAACCTTCGATTTGGGTGGAGACGACTTTGACGATCCGACTACAACGTACAACGACGATGCGCCTTAGCAATCGCTAAACCAACTCCAGATGGTTATTGATCTTGCCGTGGACACGATCAGCCTGATCACGAAGATCAATTCCTGCAAGCAATTGAAGAACAAGCAAGAACAAGGCAAAAGAAATCTAAAATTGCAAATATAGATGAAGTATAGAAAAAGTTGGGGTTCCGATACAAGGAGCTTGTTAGGCGGTCATTGAGCACGTCTAAAAGACTCAAATAGTAGCAAAAGGCTAAACTATCAAATAACCAAAACCCAAGTTATTTTGGAGGACTCCCTAGCTATATATAGGAGAAATAGGAGGCCAAAACCAGGATAGGGGCGTCCAAACCACATCCATGGCCAAGTAGGACTCCTATTCCTAGTTTGACTCGGATTTCGAAAGATGACCGAACTTGTTTTGCAGACCGTTGACTCGTAATGAATTTGGAGGTGGGGCCAGATCCGTTGGAAAGAGGACGTCGAAACCTTTCAAACCGGTACTCATAGACCTCAAACACCCTTGTGGATCAAAAGTTATGGTCATTTTAAGTTGGTGCTGTCACGGAGGCCGAATCCGAGTTGAAGTTGTGCACCGGAAGAATTGGCTTCATGCTTGACTTTTGGGAGTCCTTCTCCTTGGTTCCTAAGGACAATAAAATCATCACAAGGATTAAATAGCATTCTATTCATTAAATTATTTGTATGCAACCCGAGGAACGCATTCACCTAGCAATTGAATTGACGTGCGCGAGCTCGAGTAATTGGCCCTTGTATTACATTGTTGGTTTCAATTGGGTTTGTAGACATTGCCGTATCCAAGGTAGTGATGTCCTCATCATCCTCCCCTTCTTGCATTTGAGTCATCCTCGACTCATTCTCATCATCTTCTCCCAAGTATGGTTTCAAATCGGCGATGTTGAATGTGGGACTAACCCCAAAATCTGCAGGCAATTCAAGCTTATATGCATTATCATTAATCTTTGCCAATACTTTGAAAGGACCATCAGCTCGCGGCATCAACTTAGATTTTCTTAATTCTGGGAATCGATCTTTTCGCAAATGCAACCAAACTAAATCCCTAGGTTCACAAGTTACATGCTTTCTTCCCTTACTACTAGCAAGTTTATATTTAGCATTCATGCGTTCTATGTTTTCTTTAGTTGTCTCATGCATTTTCATAATCAAATCAGCACGTTGTTTTGCATCAAGATTCAATTTTTCCGAAGATGGAAGAGGTAACAAATCAATTGGAGCATGAGGTACCAATCCATATACAATCTCAAAAGGTCACATCTTAGTAGTAGAATGCATAGAACGATTATAAGCAAACTCAATATGAGGCAAGCATTCTTCCCACAATTTAATGTTCTTTTTCAAAACAGCCCTAAGCATGGTAGATAAAGTTTGATTAACGACCTCAGTTTGTCCATCAGTTTGGGGATGACAAGTAGTAGAAAATAAAAGTTTAGTCCCCAATTTAGCCCACAAAGTTCTCCAAAAGTGGCTTAAAAATTTTGTGTCTCAATCCGAAACTATTGTGTTTGGCACACCATGCAAGCGAACAATTTCACGACAGAATAAATCAGCAATGTTGGTAGCATCATCGCTTTTGTGACAAGGAATAAAGTGTGCCATCTTAGAAAATCTATCCACAACAGCAAAGATACTATCCCTCCCCTTCTTTGTTCTAGGAAGTCCTAAAACAAAGTCCATAGAAATATCTTCCCATGGCACGCTAGGAACAGGCAGAGGCATGTATAAACCATGTGGATTAAGTCGTGACTTAGCTTTTTGACATGTAGAGCAGCAAGCGACGAAACGTTCCATGTCTCGTCTCATCTTGGGCCAAAAGAAATGGCTAGCGAGTATGTCCTCCGTCTTCTTCACACCAAAGTGTCCCATCAACCCTCCTCCATGCGCTTCCTGTAGCAATAACAAACGAAACGTAACTAGCTGGAATGCATAGTTTGTTTGCTCTAAACACAAACCCATTATTGAGGACAAATTTGTTCCATGTTTTTCCCTCTTTACAATTGAGCAACACATCTTTAAAATCATTATCATGCACATATTGCTCTTTAATCGTTTCCAAACCAAAAATTTTGAAGTCAAATTGTGAGAGCATGGTATATCTCCTAGACAAGGCATCAGTAATGACATTATCATTTCCCTTTTTGTGTTTGATGACATAAGGAAATGACTCAATGAATTCAACCCACTTTGCATGTCTACGGTTCAGTTTATCTTGACTTCTAATATGTTTTAACGATTCATGATCAGAATGTATAACAAATTCTTTGGGCCATAAATAATGTTGCCATGTTTCTAAAGTTCGAACTAGCGCATATAACTCTTTATCATACGTAGAATAGTTCAAACTAGGCCCACTCAACTTCTCACTAAAATAAGCAACAAGTTTTCCTTCTTGTAACAGAACACCACCCAAACCAATTCCACTAGCATCACATTCTAGTTCAAAAGTCTTAGAAAAGTCTGGAAGTTGGAGTAAGGGTGTGTTAACTTAGCTTTCAGAACATTGAAAGTATCTTCCTGTGACTTGCCCCAAACAAAAGGCACACCCTTCATGGTGAGTTCATTCAAAGGTGCGGCGATTGTGCTGAAGTCCTTCACAAAACGACGATAGAATCCAGCAAGTCCTAGGAAACTCCGCACCTGTGTGACCGTGTTAGGATTCGGCCAACTCTGTATCGCTTCAACCTTAGCTTGATCAACTTCAATTCCCTGTGGAGTAACAACATAGACAAGAAAAGAGACTCGATCAAGGTTACCAAATGAACGTGCATCGCGTAAAGCATTAAAAACAGCATGTAAATGTTCAAGATGGTCTTCTAAAGATTTGCTGTAGATCAAGATATCATCAAAGTAAACCACCACAAATTTTCCAATGAAAGCACGTAAAACCTCGTTCATCAATCGCATAAAAGTGATAGGTGCATTAGTTAATCCAAACGGCATAACTAACCACTCATATAAACTGAACTTAGTTTTAAATGCTGTTTTCCATTCATCTCCTAACTTCATGCGAATCTGGTGGTACCCACTACGCAAATCAACTTTAGAGAACATAGTAGAGCCACTTAATTCATCAAGCATATCGTCTAACCTAGGAATAGGATGGCGATATCTAATGGTGATATTATTAATTGCTCTACAATCCACACACATGCGCCATGTTCCATCTTTCTTAGGTACTAAAATGACTGGAACAGCACAAGGACTAAGAGATTCACGTACATACCCTTTATCAAGTAATTCTTGAACTTGGCGTTGTATCTCTTTAGTCTCTTCAGGGTTGGTTCTGTATGGCGCTCGGTTGGGCAAGGATGCCCCTGGAATGTGGTCAATTTGGTGCTCAATCCCTCTAATTGGCCGCAGCCCTGAGGGGATGTCCTTTGAAAAGATGTCAGCGTATTCCTGCAAAAGGTTAACGACGAAAGGAGGCAAAGAAAGAGACATCTCCTCTAGTGAAAACAAAGTTTGTTTGCAAACCAGAGCATAGCAAGAATAACTACTTGTATCCAACTCATTCACATCAGATTTTGTTGCAAGAAAATATGCACCTTTCAACTTAATATCATTTTTCTTATCACCATCCGAGTTAGATTCTTTCTTTTGATGTTGTTCGAACTCCTTTGCGACAATCTGATTTTCACTCTTAGTTCTCTCTCAATTTTTCTTTTTGCTACCTCTAGTGAAAAAAAAGTTTGTTTGCAAACCAGAGCATAGCAAGAATAACTACTTGTATCCAACTCATTCACATCAGATTTCGTTGCAAGAAAACATGCACCTTTCAACTTAATCTCATTTTTCTTATCACCATCCGAGTTAGATTCTTTCTTTTGATGTTGTTCAAACTCCTTTGCGACAATCTAATTTTCACTCTTAGTTCTCTCTCGATTTTTCTCTTTGCTAGCTCTAGCAATCTCATCTTTTACAATGGCATCAGGCGATATTGGATGTAACACAATCTTCTTTTCTTTATGCATAAAAGAGTATTGATTGGTTTTACCATGATGTAAATAATTCTTATCATATTGCCAAGGTCTACCTAATAACATAGAGCATGCTTGCATAGGTACGACATCGCAGTCAACATAATCATGATAAGAACCAAAAGCGAAATGTACTCTTACCAGGCGTGTTACCTTGAGCTTGCCGCTATTGTTGAACCATTGAATGTAGTAGGGCTTAGGGTGTGGTCTAGTGGATAGTGCTAGCTTCTCCACCATGTCCATGCTTGCTAGATTATTGCAACTCCCACCATCAATGATTATTCAAATGGATCTTTCTTTGAAGACGCCTTTAGTGTAAAACAAATTGTGGCGTTGATTTGGCTCGGTACGAGCAATTTGAGCACTAAGAACACGGTGCGCAATAATACTCAAATATTGATCAGCATCAGCAGCGCTCACGTGCTCTTCTTCATGTTTTGAGTTTGGATCACCGTTTTCATGTTCCACAAGCAAATGCATATGTTTCTTCATCAAGATCACTTGCAGAATCGTACTCGCCATCTTCGCGGGTTATTAGCACGCGCTTGTTTGGACACTCCTTCATCATGTGGCCAAAACCCTTGCAGCGATGGCACTGAATATCTTTTGTGCGTCCCGTTGAGGTGACAGATGCTGACGAGCTTTTGGTAGGAGCTTGTGTGGCACTCCTCGTCGGCGTTGATCGGGGTGCTGAATTTGAAGTGGAGTGCGCCATTTTGTTGTTGAAGGGGGTCGGGGTAGTGGTACGACTAGATGGGGCAGCAGGGGCGTGCGGTGCCCATGTAGTAGCTCGACCTGTAGAAAAGTTAGCTTTTGCCCTCGATTGTCGACCCTGCACTTCACGTTCAGCTTTACAAGCAAGATGGAATAAATGAGTCATCGAATTGAATGTCCTAGATTTCTCGATTTAACCCACCTAGAAAACGAGCCATAGAAGCTTCCTCATTCTCAATTAAGCCACAACGCAACATGCCAATTTGCAATTCTTGGTAATATTCTTCCACTGAATTCTTACCTTGGTGTAGGCGCTGCAATTTATTCAATAAATCTCTTGCACAGTATGAAGGAACAAATCTGTGCCTCATTAGCAATTTTAATGCTTCCCAAGTGGTGGGTATATTATTTGGATGAGCGCGACAATGTTCTCTCCACCAAATAGACACAAAATCAGAGAATTCACTAGTGGCAGCCCTAACTCTTCTATTCTCAGGAAAATCATGGCATGCAAATTTTTGATCAATAAGTAATTCCCAACTAAGGTAACCATCAGGATCATATTTACCTTCGAAAGGTAGCATATTGAAATTTACCTTATGGAAAACATCATCTCGTTCTCGTTCCCTGGGTCGTGGAGGATCATGTCGCATACCTTGCTGATTGAAGCGCAACCGACGATGGTCACGGTTATTATTGTAATTGACGGTGTTATCTTCCTCCAAATCAGTGGTGTCGTCATATTGGTTGTCTTTGTTTTGTTCTTCTAAGTCTGCTGGATGCCCCTCCCGTGGAGTTGAAGTGTTGTTTGGACGACGCGGTGGCGATTGGAAGCCCCAAAGGCAGCAGCTTCAAAAGTATCAAGTCTAGCCAAAATAGTAGCAAGAGCAGTGTTAGCAATACCAATTGATGCATCCCTCCCGGGTGCGCACCGTGCCCTTCGCGGCCCAGCCGTATGGCGCACGTGCCTCGCCCGGCGAGCGGACTGCCCAACTGACCTAGGGGTGTGGGCCTTGGACCACGAGAGAAATAGACACCTTGGCTGCCATAGCCAGGCCATAAGAGTCTCATATGGCCCCCAAAAGACTAGCCTGATGGGGGGAGGGTTGCTCTCCCTTTTAAGGTGGTATACTCTTCCCTCCACAAGCAAGGTGGTACTATAATTCTCACCCTCTTGTTTCGGGACCTAGCTCTGATACCAACTGATGCATCCCTCCCGGGTGCGCACCGTGCCCTTCGCGGCCCAGCCGTATGGCGCACGTGCCTCACCCCGCGAGCGGACTGCCCAACTGACCCAGGGGTGTGGGCCTTGGACCACGAGAGAAATAGACACCTTGGCTGCCATAGCCAGGCATAAGAGTCCCATGTGGCCCCCAAAGGACTAGTGATGAGGACATCACTACCATGCATACGGCCATGCCTACAAACCCAATTGAAGCCAACAATGTAATACAAGGGCCAATTACTCGAGCTCGCGCACGTCAATTCAATTACCAGGTGAATGCGTTCCTCGGGTTGCATACAAATAATTTAATGAATGGAATGCTATTTAATCCTTGTGATGATTTTATTGTCCTTAGGAACCAAGGAGAAGGACTCCCAAACGTCAAGCATGAAGCCAATTCTTCCGGTGCACAAGTTCAACTCGGATTCGGCCTCCGGGACAGCACAAACTTCAAACGACCATAACTTTTGATCCACAAGGGTGTTTGAGGTCTATGAGTACTGGTTTGAAAGGTTTCAACGTCCTCTTTCCAACGGATCCGGCCCCACCTCCAAATTCCTTACGAGTCAACGGGAATCTGCAAAACAAGTTCGGTCATCTTTCCAAATCCGAGTCAAACTAGGAATAGGAGTCCTATTCGGCCATGGAAGTGTTTTGGACGCCCCAAGCCTGGTTTTGGCCTCCTATTTCTCCTACAAATAGCTAGGGAGTCCCCCAAAATAACTTGGGTTTTGGTTATTTGATAGTTTAGCCTTTTGCTACTATTCTGAGTCTTTTAGACGTGCTCAACGGCCGCCTAACAAGCTCCTTGTATCGGAACCCCAACTTTTCAATACTTCATCTATATTTGCAATTTTAGATTGCTTTTGCCTTGTTCTTGCTTGTTCTTCGATTGCTTGCAGGAATTGATCTTCGTGATCAGGTTGATCGTGCCCACGGCAAGATCAATAACCATCTGGAGTTGGTTCAGCGATTGCTAAGGCGCATCGTCGTTGTACGTTGTAGTCGGATCGTCAAAGTCGTCTCCACCCAAATCGAAGGTTATCATTCTCATCGAAAGATCGGGACACCCAGTGTTACATCAAGTGGTATCAGAGCTTCAGGTTGATCGGTGAGAATATCAGTGCCTTAGGTTAGTTTTTTATTTCTGTCCTAAATTGAAAACTACTCCACAAAAATTCAACCTTTAGTTTCAATCTATTATTTTAGTGAGTTTTGTTAGGTTTTGATCCATTAGAGTCCATGTTTTAGTTGCTGATCTTCCTTTCCTTCGCGTAGCTTCAATTCTTCAATTCTGTCCAGTTTGGAATTTCGAGCATAACTTTCACATACGATCTCGGATTTTTGTGTTCTTGCACTCTATTGAAAGCTGAGGATATAAGCTTCAATTCCTTCCATAATCAACCAATCAAAATCGGTGATCTTCAAACATTAATCTAGGCGACAAGTTTGTTGCCCTAGAAAAACATCAGTACACCTACCTTTGGGAACCAATTCATCCTTTGTGAACACTTTGATCCTATTTGAGACTAGCTTGTTGATATTGCTTAGGGCTGCTCTACTTGATACATTGCACAATCTTCAGTTATCATATCATATTATCTTGTGACACCGAGTTAGGGATTCCAAAACTTTGTTCATACTAGTGTTGGCTGAAAGTCACCAAAACAAAGAAAAGAGAAAGAGCCAAAAGGCTATATAAAAAAAAGGAAAAGAAAAAGAAAATTGTGGCCGGTCACACTACATTGAGCAAAACTCTAATTTGTGTTTGTTACTTTTTATATTGTGCAATTTATTAATTAGTGTGCAATCTTGTGCCCTTTTTACTTTCTTAAAGCAATAAGTTAACGTCTCTCTACGACTTGTGCAATAGAGCTTTTGGTGCATCACTTATATTTTATAGCTCATTCCTTGATTGCACAAGTGCCATTATCTTTGTGTGTGTGTTGCCTTCAAATTCACTTATATCTTTGAGATCGGCAACTAGGGCTTGTGAATTCTAGTATGGATCATTATTTATCATTACAATAACTAGAATTATCAGATTGCATAGGAAATAAATTTTGCCTATCCAAGCTCCACACCCAACCTCGTATATTTGTTCGGTCCCTTGGCAATCGCTTTATCCAAGCTTCGGAGAACTTTTGACCACGCCAACGGCCGTCAACACCTGCTGCATGTAAGAACATGTAAGAGCTTTGGTTATAGGCTTGAATGTTGAGAGAATTGCCAACACCTCCTTGTAGTTGATAGGAACATTATACTTGTTATATTGTTTTCTTGTCTTCTACTAACCATGTTAGGTGATGAGGATTCGATGCATCACTCTCCACGCGCAAAGGGAATTGTTGCTAGAATGTCACTGCAAGAAGACCGCCTCCGGTCTATCGAGACCGCTCAGAGAGTTGCTAACACTAATCTTGCTACTATTTTGTCAAGACTTGATACGCTTGCAGTCGCCCGGAACTTCAATCCTCTACCTCATCTTCTAAGCAACAAAAATGGCATATTACATGCTCAGGTACTGTTGATGATGATTCCCTAGATAAGGTTAAATTCGCCATTCCACCTTTTAATGGTCATTATGATCCTGATGCCTATATTAATTGGGAGATAGCGATGAGACCAAGAATTTGGCAAGTATGATTTGTCTGACAATGAAAAGATTAGGATTGCTGCTAGTGTGCTAAATGAATATGCATTAACATGGTGGAAACATATTTGTAGAAAAGAGAGAACCAGAAAATTGGAAGGCCATGAAAAGACTTATGAGAATTGATTATGTTCCTGAATATCATTCTGAATTTTTGTATACTAGACTCCAATGCTTGAAACAAGGAAATAAGTGCGTTAAGGAATACTATGAACGATTGCAAAATCATTTGTTGCGTTGTGGTTTAGTTGAAGGTGAAGAAGCAACAGAGCTTAGGTTCATACGTGGACTTAATCAAGAAATTCAGGATGCTCTTATTGATGAAACATATAGTTCTCTTTCAGAATTGGTTGTATGTGCTTGTAGAGTTGAAAATATGATTGCTGAATCCTTGAAAGAATCATTAGCTTCATTTGAGGCGCCCATTGTTGCACCTTCTTTTGTAGCTAACATTTTGCATAAAAATGATCACCAACGAGAGAATGATGTAGAAGTGCATATGGAGAAAGAACTGATCAAGACTACCCCATGTGTAAGTGAAGAGATAATAGTTGAAGAAACACCTACAACAGCTAATGAGAACTTACAAGGTAATATAACAGGTATGGACTTTACACATGGAGAAAATAATTTTGAAGAGCTAAAACTATCCACAAATCATGCTATCGTAGAGCAACTAATAGTGGAACCAATTGCTGATTTTGCTTTGTTACAAGATGATTTGCTTGCTATTTCTTGTGATAAAGAAGAGTTGTGTGATAATACTTCACTTATATCCATGACACAACTAGCAAATGGACATGTCACTTTTGTTAACACACTAGACACTTATGCTGAAAACAAACATGTCATTCACATCACAAGCGAAAATGATGAGTTGAAATTGATGTCTTCTTTATATACATTAGGCTACATTGAATTTGATGTTCCGTGTGATCTTAATTATTTAGAGGAGAGCCTTTTTGTACATTCTGATTTGTCATGGTTATCACGAAATATCTTTTATGTTATTGGCAAAAATAGTGAGAAAGGAGAGTATAAAGCACATCAAGTTTACATTTGTTCAGATTTTAAACCTCCGTTTGCAATGCAACAATGTCATCAATTTAATAATTGCCATATCACTAATCATGTCAGACCAAGTACATTTGGTTCCATTCACAAGTCACATGATAGTTTTCAAGAAAGGGAGTATATGGTTGATAGAAATTCTCAATCCACTGATTTGATTGCAAATGTGCGTATTGCTTTGTTTCCTATCGTTACTAACATTTTGCAAGACAATATGATGGAGTCGAGGACGACTCCACTTCAAGAAAGGGAGGATGATGAGACCATGCTCATCATGGACAGAACTAACAATGCATACATATGGTCATTACCAAGTGTTGCTGCAATTATATCAACTACATGGCTTCATCGACCCCCACCTTGGCCAGGACCATTAAGTTTGCGTCACTTCACGGCATCCTCTACTTCGTATGCATCTACTATGACGGCTCCAACTGCATGGTTTCATCGACCCCCACCATGGCCAGGACCATTAAGTTGGCGACACTTCACGGGATCCTCTACTTCGTATACATCTACTACGATGTCTCCATCTACATGGCTTTATCGACCCCCACCTTGGCCATCCTTCTACATCTCCGTCGGTTCAAGGACCATTGACTCGAGCTCGAGCCCGTCAACTCAATTATCAGATCTAAAGCCATACTTGGGAAAAGATGATGAACTTGAGTCGAGGACGACTCAAATGCAAGAAGGGGAGGATGATGAACTTGAGTCGAGGACGACTCAAATGCAAGAAGGGGAGGATGATGAGGACATCACTACCATGCATACGGCCATGCCTACAAACCCAATTGAAGCCAACAATGTAATACAAGGGCCAATTACTCGAGCTCGCGCACGTCAATTCAATTACCAGGTGAATGCGTTCCTCGGGTTGCATACAAATAATTTAATGAATGGAATGCTATTTAATCCTTGTGATGATTTTATTGTCCTTAGGAACCAAGGAGAAGGACTCCCAAACATCAAGCATGAAGCCAATTCTTCCGGTGCACAAGTTCAACTCGGATTCGGCCTCCGGGACAGCACAAACTTCAAACGACCATAACTTTTGATCCACAAGGGTGTTTGAGGTCTATGAGTACTGGTTTGAAAGGTTTCGACGCCCTCTTTCCAACGGATCCGGCCCCACCTCCAAATTCCTTACGAGTCAACGGGAATCTGCAAAACAAGTTCGGTCATCTTTCCAAATCCGAGTCAAACTAGGAATAGGAGTCCTATTCGGCCATGGAAGTGTTTTGGACGCCCCAAGCCTGGTTTTGGCCTCCTATTTCTCCTACAAATAGCTAGGGAGTCCCCCAAAATAACTTGGGTTTTGGTTATTTGATAGTTTAGCCTTTTGCTACTATTCTGAGTCTTTTAGACGTGCTCAACGGCCGCCTAACAAGCTCCTTGTATCGGAACCCCAACTTTTCAATACTTCATCTATATTTGCAATTTTAGATTGCTTTTGCCTTGTTCTTGCTTGTTCTTCGATTGCTTGCAGGAATTGATCT
The DNA here is from genome assembly GCA_036346355.1 of Rhipidocladum racemiflorum. NCBI lineage: Eukaryota > Viridiplantae > Streptophyta > Magnoliopsida > Poales > Poaceae > Rhipidocladum > Rhipidocladum racemiflorum. The sequence continues at coordinate 13,704,857 of CM070584.1, forward strand.
TCGTGATCAGGTTGATCGTGCCCACGGCAAGATCAATAACCATCTGGAGTTGGTTCAGCGATTGCTAAGGCGCATCGTCGTTGTACGTTGTAGTCGGATCGTCAAAGTCGTCTCCACCCAAATCGAAGGTTATCATTCTCATCGAAAGATCGGGACACCCAATGTTACATCAACTAGCCTGATGGGGGAGGGCTGCTCTCCCTTTTAAGGTGGTATTCTCTCCCCTCCAGAAGCAAGGTGGTAATATCATTCTCACCCTCTTGTTTCGGGATCTAGCTCTGATACCAACTGATGCATCCCTCCCGGGTGCGCACCATGCCCTTCGCGGCCCAGCCGTATGGCGCACGTGCCTCGCCCGGCGAGCGGACTGCCCAACTGGCCCAGGGGTGTGGGCCTTGGACCACGAGAGAAATACACACCTTGGCTGCCATAGCCAGGCCATAAGGGTCCCATGTGGCCCCCAAAAGTCTAGCCTAAATAGTAGCAAAAGTAGTGTTAGCAATCCCTTGCGCGTCCTCGATGGATCTGAGACAGTCCTCTTGCATCGACATACGCTCGTTAGTGAGTCATACATCCTCGCTAAGACTCTCAGTGGTCTCCCTCGTCATCCTCTCAAAGTGAGCAATGATGCCCTTTGTTCGTGGAGAGTGGTGCAGCGATCTCTCGTCACGTGACATGGTTACACTACTACAAAATCGGGCATCACAACCGGCCTATTAGAAACGGTTTGGTGCGAACCGGTTGTAATGCTCGCACCAGAAGCGGTTCGTGGCAACAGGCCGGAGGGGATCTCTAGAAGCGGTTCGTGGCACGAACCCCTTCTAAAGCCCCACCTTTAGAAGCTTTAGAAGGGGTTCGTGCCACGAACCCCTTCTAAAGATCTTTACAAGCGGTTCGTGTCCCCAACCCCTTCTAAAGACCCCCTTCAGAAGGGGTTCGTGCCACGAACCCCTTCTAAAGATCTTTACAAGCGGTTCGTGTCCCCAACCCCTTCTAAAGACCCCCTTCAGAAGGGGTTCGTGTCACGAACCGCTTGTAGAAGCCCAGTTTTAGAAATAATAAAAGGAATGCTTGCCCTACTCTATCAGAGAGCACGCGTGGGTGGGTTGGCTAGATGGATGAGGCGAGTCACGAGGATGGAGTGCTGGTCATGGGTTCGAATCCCGTTCTCACGATATTATTACTGCCTTTTACCGCTTGGTGTCGCACCACCACAAGCGGTTCCTAGAACCGCTTATGATACCCTTCGAGGTATCACAACCGGTTGCCTAGAAGCGGTTGTAAAACTGTCGGAACCACTTCTAGAAGCTGGTTCTGTAGTAGTGTTAGTAGAAGACAAGGAAACAAAAATCACAATTAAAATGTTCCTATCAACTACTAGGAGGTGGTGGCAAGTCTCTCAACACTCAAGCCTATGACCAAAGCTCTTACAAGTTCTTACCATGCAGCAGGTGTTGCCGGCCGTTGGCGTGGTCAAAAGTTCTCCGAAGCTTGGATAAAGCGATTGCCAAGGGACCGAACAAAAGTACGAGGTTGGATGTGGAGCTTGGATAGGCAATATTTATTTCCTATGCAATCTGATAATTCTAGTTATTGTAATGATAAGTAATGATCCAAACTAGAATTCACAAGCCCTAGTTGCCGATCTCAAAGATATAAGTGAATTTGAAGGCAACACACACGCAAAGATAATGACACTTATGCAATCAAGGAATGAGCTATAAAATATAAGTGATGCACCAAAAGCTCTATTTCATAAGTCGTAGAGAGACGCTAACTTATTGCTTTGAGAATGTAAAAAGGGCACAAGATTGCTCACTAATTAATAAATTGCATAATATAAAAAGTAACGAACACAAATTAGGGTTTTGCTCAAAGTAGTGCGACCGACCACAATTTCCTTTTTCTTTTCCTTTTTTTTTTGGCTTTTTGGCTTTTTGGCTCTTTCTCTTTTCTTTCTTTTGGTGACTTTCGGCCAACACTAGTATGAACAAAGTTTTTGAATTCCTAACTCGGTGTCACAAGATAATATGATATGATAACTGAAGATTATGCAATGTATCAAGTAGAGCAGCCCTAAGCAATATCAACAAGCTAGTCTCAAATAGGATCAAAGTTTTCACAAAGGATGAATTGGTTCCCAAAGGTAGGTGTACTTATGTTTTTCTAGGGCAGCAGACTTGTCGCCTAGATTATTGTTTGAAGATCACCGAATTTGATTGGTTGACTATGGAAGGAATTGAAGCTTATATCCTCAGCTTTCAAATAGAGTGCAAGAACACAAAAATCCGAGTTCGTATGTGAAAGTTATGCTCGAAATACCAAACTGGACAGAATTGAAGGATTGAAGCTACGCGAAGGAAAAGAAAGATCAGCAACTAAAACATGGACTCTAATGGATCAAAACCTAACAAAACTCACTAAAATAACAGATTGAAACTAAAGGTTGAATTTTTGTGGAGTAGTTTTCAATTTAGGACAGAAATAAAAAACTAACCTAAGGCACTGATATTCTCACCGATCAACTAAAGCTCTGATACCACTTGATGTAACATTGGGTGTCCCGATCTTTCGATGAGAATGATAACTTTCGATTTGGGTGGAGACGACTTTGACGATCCGACTACAACGTACAATGACGATGCGCCTTAGCAATCGCTAAACCAACTCCAGATGGTTATTGATCTTGCCGTGGACACGATCAGCCTGATCACGAAGATCAATTCCTGCAAGCAATTGAAGAACAAGCAAGAACAAGGCAAAAGCAATCTAAAATTGCAAATATAGATGAAGTATAGAAAAAGTTGGGGTTCCGATACAAGGACCTTGTTAGACGGCCGTTGAGCACGTTTAAAAGACTCAAATAGTAGCAAAAGGTTAAACTATCAAATAACCAAAATCCAAGTTATTTTGAGGGACTCCCTAGCTATATATAGGAGAAATAGGAGGCCAAAACCAGGATAGGGGCGTCCAAACCACATCCATGGCCGAGTAGGACTCATATTCCTAGTTTGACTCGGATTTGAAAAGATGACCGAACTTGTTTTGCAGATTCCCGTTGACTCGTAAGGAATTTGGAGGTGGGGCCGGATCCATTGGAAAGAGGACGTCGAAACCTTTCAAACCAGTACTCATAGACCTCAAACACCCTTGTGGATCAAAAGTTATGGTCCTTTTAAGTTAGTGCTGTCCCGGAGGCCGAATCCGAGTTGAAGTTGTGCGCCGGAAGAATTGGCTTCATGCTTGATTTTTGGGAGTACTTCTCATTGGTTCCTAAGGACAATAAAATCATTACAATGATTAAATAGCATTCCATTCATTAAATTATTTGTATGCAACCCGAGGAACGCATTCACCTGGCAATTGAATTGACGTGCGCGAGCTTGAGTAATTGGCCCTTGTATTTCATTGTTGGTTTCAATTGGGTTTGTAGACATTGCCGTATCCATGGTAGTGATGTCCTCATCAGTGGTTAACTGAAGCTTGATCTATTTCTTTTCCAATTAATCACTTGCAATAATTCCACTAGCACATGATTTTGTTGTACCGGTAAAGCACGACAAAGAATGAACCAATCATCCGTTCGTCACCGCCTAAGAAATTAAAGAAACTAGAAATTACCCCCAAAAGAGAAGATTGAAATAGAAGACAGAAGCAAATCAACAAGTCCATCTAGTTACATCCTAATTAAACTACAATATAATCCCCATCTTGTCCTCTCCAATCTTCTTCACTATGCAGTCACTCGGTTAGCATTGCCTTCCTCCGTTCGTCAATGGGGCCCACGGTTCTGTGGCAGGCAGACTGGTCAGTGCTACTCAGTACTCAGTAGGTCGACGCCGATGGGCTCAGAGGAGTGACGAGAGAGGAGTGACGAGAGAGCGGCCGCGGCGGAAATAAGAAAGTTGGACGCGACGAGGGCAGCGGCGGCGGCGCTGGGCTGTGCGTCGGCTCCGTCGTCGCCGAAGTAGACCATGCTGTCGTTCATCAGCTGCGGCAGCCCGGCGGCCTGCGGGTTCTGTTCCGGCGACTTGACGCTGTTGCCAAATGCCAAGTTAAAAAATCGCAGACAGGTCGTTACTCGTTAGCAAGCAGCAGTGTACGGTTGTACACTCGTACTAATAAGCATTTAACGGACAGGATATAATTCACTACCGTAATTGTCACTGACACGTGGGGACGCACAGCCAAGGGCGACTTAATTAGAGAGGGCCCACATAACAGTCAACCAGTGACCATCGAAATTCCGTAAAATGAATTGTTCGTACACGCTGTTGAGATGCTGAAGCAATCTACTCCCTCTAGTTTCATAATACTTGTCGTTTTAAATTTGTTCTAAATCAAAGTTTTGAAACTTTATCCACAAAAATCTTTTAAACTATATGGATTGGGTATATGCAAACTGTATATATAAATTTGTCTTGGAAACTATTTTCACAATATTATATTTTTTGCGGATTTTATAAATAAATTTCGTTAGTAATTGATGGTCAAAGTTGCATTTCGAAGACCGTACCAATGTCCAAAACGACAAGTATTATGAAACCGAGTGAGTATTTACTTGGGACCATGCATGCTAGTAAATTGCTAGTAAGAGACAGTTGCCAGGACATGAAGGTAACAAACAATGTGATGCACAACTGAACCATATATAAAATATATTCTGTCATAAATTAAGAAAACAAAGACAAACATGGCCAGAGGAAGAGTAATGTCAAGCAGTTCATATTCATATCTTACGTAGTCATTTTTTTACTTGAGATCAATAGTTTATATATATAACACATTTGTTTAAGTGGTATATTAAAAGTGGCAGGAGGTACTCTCATGAGCAGGTACTCCCAGGAGTAGGGATTGAGGTTTTGAATTTCGTTTTTGGTATACATCTTGAAGGTGGTCGAAATTTTGGCTAGATCTCAGAATTTCGAACAAAATTCAGACGAAATTCAAAAACCAAATTTCAAATCCGATTTTTTTTTCAACCAGGATTTCCGAGATTTGGGCCAAAATACCGAGATCTCGGCCTAAAATCACTAAGATTTCAAAAAAAAAAATATTTATGATAGTTTTTTAGAAAAATCATCACTGATAATATTATATGTGACGGTTTTAATAAAAAATCATCACTGGTCATATTATCTGTAGCAGTTTTTAAGAAAACCGCCACTGATAATATTAAATGTGACGGTTTTAGCCAAAAACTACCACTGATAATATTATCTATGATGGTTTTAATTAAAAACCGCCGGTAATAATATTTTAAATTGTTTCCTGAAATCCAAAATCTCTGTCAAAATGTCCTAAATTTCGCAGGGATTCTGAAGATGTCTAGCGATTGGCTGACTGACCTGGTTGGCGCATCGGGGCAGAAGATGAGGGCGTAGTCGGTGGAGCCAGCGGCACAGGTGAAGGTGGAGGTAGAGTCGTCGTAGGCCTAGCTGTAGGCGCGAGGGCACGCGCTCTTGAAGAACTCCGAGTAGGCCGACGGCCGGCACGTGCTTGGGTTCCCGTACGCGCCGCTGCAGCAGTACTGCGCTGCCCCGAATGCCTCGCACGCACTCCGGCACGCCACCGCCGAGCCCCCCTCCCCCGCCATCCGCAGGTCCGCCGGGCACGCGCCGTTCAACTCCGCCATGCACCCCGTCGCCGCGCACTTGCCCGAGCCGGCGCTGCTGCTGAGTGGCGTGATGAGCATGGGCAGGTTGTAGCCATCGACGAGGCTGACGTCGAAGAAGTCGAGCCCGTCGCTACCGTCGAGCGTGAACTCCGCCAGCGTGGCCGGCGGTGCCGGCCCCACGCCGTTGCACTGCACGTCACCGGACCCGCAGTCGGCCGTGGCGCATGCAAACCGCCCCGACCCTGTGGCGCCGTCGTCTGCCGCGGCGCAGAGCGTGCGCGCCCACATGCGGCCCGACCAGCCCGCCGGCGCCGCCACGGCCTGCGACGCGCCTGGCGCGAGCGCGAACCCCGTGGTGGACAGCGGCGCCGACCCCGCGCTGGACATCAGCCCCGGCCACACCGTGTACCCGCAGTTGTTGGTGATCGTGAACGTGGCCGACCACCCGCCTGCATCGTCGACCAAGATTCAACAACAAAATTTGCAATTACTAAACCATAAGCAGAAAACGAACAACCGAGCTCGATGGATCGAGACGGCAGAAAACAGTGGATGATTCATATTCGTTTCGTTCTAACCTGGCAGCACCAAGAAGAGCATGGAGATGACTACTACTGCTACGGAAGGCGCCATTTCGTTGGATGGATGGAGCTAGCCGCTTGAGGGCGTTGTTGGTGTTTGCTTCCTGATTTGGAGGGCTTCCGCAACGGCTCACCATGGAGTATTTGTAGGCAGGGAGAGATTGATAGGAAGTGCAGGGGAAGCAGAGGAGGGAGGAGACAAGATGGGTGTGCAGCGCCAGCGTGCGTAGCTTATTTGCGTGGAAGCCGCGGCTAATTGGCACCTCTGCACAACTTTTTTTCAATGAAAGTTTAGTTGTCGTTTGAATAAAATTGTAAATATATTTCTCTTCCCATCCACTGAAAGAACAGAAGACGAACATATTATCTGCGATGGTATGAGAACATGGTACACGGACTTGCCACGGTATGAAGTGTTAGTGACGTGCCTTTAAGATAATTATGGAAATGATTGTATCATGGCTATACTTATGGAATAATATGTTTTGTTTTATCCCTTGAATAAATATCACTAATATCGATCAACAAGTGTGTGACTTGTTCGTGAAACTCTTTATTCATGTTATGATATTATTCTGAATTATCTTCGGCCTTATATCATCATGCAGGACAAGTGATTCATAGATCAGCGCATGTATTGATTGATAACCATGTTTCACGCATCATGGATATAGTGATATCAAATCAATAATGTGAATATATATTGGAGACATGGTGTTAGAGTGACCCACTATGAGTAGGGTGGGTATTCGGTTTATTCGGTTAATACAGTTCGGTTTATTCGGTTTAAAAATAATCATTTTTGGAAACATGAAACCAGAATTAACATACCATGGAACCGAAAATGGGAACTGGGGAGGAGAGGCGGGGTGGGGAAGGTAAGGTGGATGAGGAGACAAGACACCCGTATATCGGTTTGATCGGTTTTTTGGTTAATGGAAGTTAAAAACTAAATCAAAATCCAAAAACTAAATAGTTTTGAAATAAGAACCAAACCAAAAATAGGAAACTAAAAAACCCAAAATAATCGATTAATTTAGTTTGGTATTTCGGTTTCGGTTTATAAATGCCCACTCCTAACCATGAGACATTGTGAGAATTATTATATTATTAAGTATCATTAGTTGGTCTTATACATAGTGTATGTGGGATTCTTAGACCTAATATCGTTATGGTTTCCTGAATGTGTAATAGTATGCTTAGGGGTTGCCAAACGCTACTTCATAACTGGGTAGTCGTAAAGGTAGCTTTCGAGTTTACTATGAAACATGTGGAGGAATATGAATGATCAAGATGGAATTTATCACTCCTATATAACGGAAGAGATATCTCGGGGCCCTTCGATGTGGTTGGATTAGGGAAGTGCATGACCATGCCAAATGTAATTGAAGAGTCAATTGCAACAGAGTAATCCACTACAGAACGATTGAGTGGTCAAGCTATCATAGGATGACATGTTTATCACCTTGATTTTGATCTAATATTGTGAGGCAAAGGGATCGATATATGAGCACTATATAAGTTCGTTCAATATGATTTTGTGTATATTTGGAAGTCACTATGCCCTGTTATGGACTGATGCCGACTTATGAGTCGAACGAAATTTTCGGGCCATGGCCGAATATTCATGAACCTACAGGATCACACACTTAATGGGTTAGGATACATTGAAATCGGATCAGATCCGTCACTAATAGGCCAAATAGGCTTTACACCTTGGTCAGGCATCTAACGTAAGGTTCCACCAAGAGGCTATATAACAGGAGTATGTGAAGGCTAGTTGTATGCACTCATCGAAAACCCTAGTCATCACCGCTCAGGCCCTGTTGTGCGCTCTGGTGCTAGCATACCGACGCACGGTGTTCCTTCCCTGAACGTGTGGATTTTGGTAAAGGCGTTGCTACTAATGCAGCGCTGATCGGGATGATCATTCGTCCTATTTGACCACCGCTCGAGAACGCGCGCTACATCGAATCGGGCTACTTTGTCTCTCCTTCGCTACACTGCGCGTCTAGGGTAACGATCCATAATCTCTTACTTGCTTCACATCCTGATTTATACGGTTGAATTTTTAATTTGAGCTAGTGTAATCTACTCGTATTCCTTCACAATGCAACAACAACAAAAAAATAGAGCAAGGGGAAAAGAAAAGCCAAAGCTTCACTTGCGTGTTGGACTGACAAGCGATTACTTTTGCGCTTTTCACCTACGTAGTCGCTGACGAGGCTGCTGGCCGTTGTACTTTAATGAAAGGTCACTGTTTAAGCACCGGCATGCCTTGCCTCTTATAACAAGCGAAGTGGTAATACATGGTCCCGTTTGTTTCAGTTTCTGGACAACTTCTGCTTTAAAAAAAATGAATTATTTGTCGAACGGGAGGATTTTGGACAGCTTCTCTGAGAATCAGAAGCTGATTTCTATATAGAAACAGAAGCTGGGTGAAACCTAATTCTCACTGATTCTTGTTGATTCTCACTAGCTCGGTCCGGAACCTAGAAGTTGTAGCCGATTTGACTCGATTCTTCCATAATCAGAAGCAGCTTCTTCCATAATCCAGAATCCATAATTCAGAGCTGAAACGCCGGGCCGAAAGGACCAAATTCACAAAGAGACCTATACGCACATAATCTTTGCCTATCCTAATAAAACGTTCAAGGTATGACAACGTGCATCTAATCGCACCGAAACACACACACTTTGGAAACCAACCGCTTTTGGCGCTACCTAATGGTTGCTACTTTATTTTATAGTTTCTGTAGGACGTATTATAATATGTTTAGAGTTTATATTCTTATATAAGAACTCTATTTATTGGTGGGCAAATCCGAGATATTCTCCAAGAGGTTCTCTACTATATATAGGGCATTGTCTTGTACAGGAAAATCAATCTAATAAAGAGTGATCTTTTTCCCTTATATTGTGTGTGCTTCTACTTGTGTCTCTGCTTCTATTCGTGTGATCGCATTGACGTGCTGTTGGTGGGCATGAGTGGACGATCTCGTTTAACAACACGTTATCAGCACAATTGCCCTACGCGCGCCTGACCAGGATCGTCTACATGACATGGACAATTTGATCGTGGCCAGTCACTGATTGTTAGCCTACGTCCAGTCTACACAGCACCGAGCACATTTGGCATCACGCGATCTACGCCACCTTGAGCCCTACGTAAGTGATCGCACGTGAACAAATCCTACACGTGAACAACGTGAATGGACCCTCTACGTTTCTAGGATTTCAAATCTTTGGCAGCGTATAATTCAGCAATGCACAAACTTGTCGCCAAATTAACATTTTTTAACCAGAAAGTTACTGATACTGAGATGATCGATAAAACCTTATGCACCTTCCACCCTAACATGATGATACTACAGCAACAGTACCATCATGCAAAGTAGAAGAAGTACTATGAGCTTATTAGTGTTCTGCTAGAAGCAGAAAAACATGATGAACTCCTGATGAAGAATCATCATGCAATTACTAATGAAAGTAAGCATTACCCGAAGCACATGCTAACGTTCAGCAGGCTAGTAATAGCCATGGCCGTGGAAAGGGCCAAATGCATAAGGAGAATAAATGGAAGAATTGTAGAAACTAAAAGGGAAATAGCAAATCCCAATAGAAAGGTAAAAGAAAGGGTACAAGAACCTTCCAGAAGCAAGGTCCAACCAATAAGGCACCTAACCCTCCTCAGCCATGCTTTAGGTGTGGATACGTTGGTCATTAGTTACGTATCTGTCGCACTCCAAAGCATTTGATGAAACTTTACATAAAATCCATTAGAAGATTTCAGATGAATCAAGAAAAGAAGGTTGAAGCACACTTCACCACTCTACCAGACGTTGAGTAAGAAGGTGGGAAGAAGGACGACAATGTCACTGACCCTACGGCCGAGTTCAAAGAAAGCCTTCTCGGATATAGTGACTCGCCCATGGATGAAGATGACCTTCTTGGTGCTGAACTTGTGGAATTCCAGAAGAATACCAATGTTCCCTAGGAGGAGGAACATGATTTACATGGATACCTACAATAGTCTCCATGTACCCCTTTTAGTTTATGTCGCATTTTCCATTAGTTGAGTCTTCTTAAGAGCCTCATTTTATCAGTTTAAATATTTATGTTCCTGCATGAATATTTAGTCTATATTCCTATTGAGCAATTATCAGTAGTAATTCAATAAAGTGTTTTCCCAAAATATTTGCTCATTTATGCTATGCTTGTACTATATTTTCAATATGTTCCTGTTGCAACAATTGAATTAATTAAAATTTATTCCTTTAATATAGAACAATCGTATAATCCAATGGCGGAGGAGGAAATATGTCTTGTAAACAGTTGCACCACGAATACTATTCTTAATGAGACTAAATATTTTCAGACATTGACCAAGAAAACAAAAAATATTATGACTATCACCGGAAGCGATGCACTCATTATTGGCACTGGAAGAGTCATTATAGTTCTCTCCATGGGCAGTCGTATGATAATTGAGAATGCCCTATTAACCCTGAGTCCAGTTGTACTTTGTTAAGTTTTAAAGACATTCGTCTTAACGGTTTCCACATGGAAACTGATAGTGAGGATGATACTGATTACCTTCTTATGACTAAGTCAAATGTGTGCAATAAATGTATGGTTGAAAATTTTCCTTCCTTCTCCTTCGAGTTATATTATACTTATATAAAACCTGAAGTTTATGTTGCGATGGAAACCATCCTTAAAGGCCTAGAAATATTTAAAATTTGGTAAGATAGACTAGATCATCCTGGGTTGAATATGATGAGAGGAATAATCAATAATTCTGTAAGCCATAGCAAAAAAACTAAAAACTTTCCTAAAACTGAAGATTTTATATGCCCTGCTTGTGCCATAGGAAAGCTTAACCCTCTCACCAAAAGATTAGGGAGGAACACTTGAATTTCCTAGAGAGAATTTTGGGTGATATCTGTGGACCAATTCATCCCCTGTCAGGCCGCTTTAAATATTTCATGGTACTAATAGATGCCTCTACTAGATGGCCCCATGTATGTATCTTATCTACTAGGAATCATGCGTTCGCAAAATTGATTGCCCAAATTATTAAATGATGAGCCTATTTATCAGAAGAAAGGATCAAGTCTATTCGAATGGATAATGTTAGTGAGTTTACCTCAAAAGCATTTAATAATTATTGTATAGCTCTGAGCATTAAGGTAGAGTACTCTGCACCCCATGTCCACACTCAGAATGGTTGTACAGAGTCATTAATTAAAAGAATAAAACTCATTACTAGGCCACTGCTGTAGAATTTTTGGTTGCCCACCAGTTGTTGGGTCCATGCAGTGCTGCACACTGCTGCATTAATTCAACTCAGATCAACTGCATATCATGAAATTTTCCCGTTGCAGATAGTGCGTGGGAAAGAACCAAGTATTTCCCATCTGCGAAAACTTGGCTGTGCTGTATACGTGTCAATCTCTCCACCTTAGCGTACTATCATGGGCCCCCACCGAAAGTTAGGGATCTATGTAGGTTATGAATCTTCGTCAATAATTAATACCTTGAGCCTATGACATGGGATCTGTATACGGCTAGGTACGCTGATTGTATTTTTTATGAAGAAAATTTTCCGACATTAGGGGGAATTAAGTAATAATTAAAGAATGCTGGGAAATTGATTGGAATGTCACTGGCATTCAGTCCTCAGATCCACACACTAAAGAAACTGAACTTGAAGTTCGGAGGATAATAAATCTGCAACAAATAGCTAATAATCTGCCAGATGCCTTCACTGATCATAAGGGAGTGACAAAATCTCATATACCTGCAGTAAATGCACTTAAAAGAGTGGAAATACCCTGGAAGGATATTCATCCCACTCTTACCCCTCATGACAAAAAGAGGGGGAGGTCTCTAAGTGCACGGGACTCAATTCTGCAGAGACGACCGTAGAAACAAAGGACCGACCAAATGAGATCACCACCTGTGATAGTGGAAGAAGCTCAACCTGATGTTGAGAAAATTCCTGAAGAGAGCCATCCTGAAGATGGTAATGTCCCTGAAGTGATGGAAAATCACGAGGAGCTGGAAGAAATAAACGAAGCGATATCCACCAATTATGTGGACTCAGGAGAATTAGATAAGAAAAAGACTATAATTGTCAATATTTATTTTACCTCCAAAATTGCCAAAACTCTTGAACTGGATTTAGAACCAAAGTTCGTGCCAGAGTGCTAGAAGTGCTCAGATTGGGTTAAATGGAAAGAAGCAATTGAGGTAGACTTGCGCTCGCTTAATAAGAGGAAAGTTTTTAGTCTTGTTGACCAAATGCCTCCTAAAATGTTCCATGTAGGATCAAAATGGGTTTTCATCCGGAAGAGAAATGAAAACAACCAGGTGGTGAGATATAAAGCAAGGCTTGTAGCACAAGGGTTCACACAGAGACCTAGCATCGACTACGATGAAACATATTCTCCAGTGATGAGTGGAATAACATTCCGATATTTAATATCAATGGCAGTTAGCTTAAATTTAACCATGCAGTTGATGGATGTGGTGACCGCAAATTTATATGGGTCACTGGATATGGATATTTACATGAGAGTCCCTAAAGGAGTCAAAGTTCCGGATCATAATAATCACAACATGTATAGCGTCAAACTGTGAAGATCGTTATACGAATTAAAACAATCGAGGAGGATGTGGTACAACCGACTAAGTGAATTCCTCCTGAAGAAAGGATATTCAAATAATGATGACTGTCCCTGTGTGTTCATAAAGAAATCCTAGAATGGATTTTGTATCATCTCGGTATATGTTGATGATTTGAATATCATCGGAACCACAGAGGAGATAAAAGAAGCAAGTGCTTACCTCATGACGGAGTTTGAGATGAAGGATTTGGGTAAAACCAAATTTTGCTTAGACCTGTAGCTTGATCATTTCCCAGAAGGAATTTTAGTACACCAGTCTACCTATACAAAAATGTATTGGGAAGATTTAACATAGATAAATCTTATCCTTTTGAAAACCCCATGGTTGTAAGATCCCTTGAAGGGGATAAGGAACCATTTAGACCATAGAAGATGAGGAAGTCTTAGGAACTGAAGTTCCATATTTAAATGCTATTGGTGCACTTGTGTATCTTATGAATTGCATAAGGCCTGATATTACATTTGCAGTAAATTTGCTAGCAAGACACAATGCAGCTTCAACCAGAAGATATTGGACTGGTGTCAAGACTTTACTCAGATATCGCCAATGTTCTCAAGCTCTTGGTTTATTTTACTAGAATAACCAAGACTTAACTATGGTGGGATATACGGATACTGGCTATCTGTCTGATCCCCACAGTGCCAAATCTCAGACTGGTTTTGTATTTTTCTGCGGTGGTATAGCCATTTCTTGGCGATCTTTTAAACAGACTTTGGTGGCCACTGAGAGGAGCCGCCCAGATCGTCCTCGAGTTGTTGGATGAACAGTTGCTCCCGTCGGATTTGGATCCTAGCAACAAACCACCGGAGGTGATCCCGATGCTAAAACCCAAGCCCAAGCGAGACAACTCTACGAATATCCAAACGACTCGACAACAACCCCGGTATTCCCCCCGGTATGCGATCCGAAAATCGCCCAGGATCCCCACATACCGGTTCCCAATGCCATATCAAAATTCAATTCGCACAAAGGGGCATCGAGCCCCCAAGCTCACTACCAGAGACGCAAAATCGCGGAAGCAACAAACACACCACACGGCACAAAGAGGCCCAACAAAAACAACCAACAAAGACGACCAACGAAAAGCAAACGGGTTCCAATACAGAAATAAAGGTAGCAGCTGTTTACAAAAGCATCTCCTACTAAACTATCCAACAAAAGTAAAACACCCCGGAAGTGTCATGCCCTAACACTTCCGGGCGCACGAGTGTCGACAGCCTCTACTCGGTGCCCCGCCCGGTCACCGATAGGTAGTAGGGGCAAAACTCACACCCCGCTGGATCCTCACCTGCAAAACCACAAAGCAGAAGCCTGAGTACAAAAGGTACTCGCAAGTCTTACTCATGGTCCATATACGACCGACTCCAAAGGATTATACATTTGGATGTAGCAAAGAATAAGCTGAAGGTAGAACAGTTGCAAAATGCTTAACATTTGTTGTTTAGTTACTTAAACTACTCAATTCTCAATTTTTGTGCGGTTGTTACTGCACCTACCACTAGGTGAAGTTAGCAATTAACAAACCACAACAATTAACCACATTCATTTCGAGCTCAAGCCCAACGGCGAACTTCAGTTCAGGTTATTACTACGTGTAACAGCAGTGACCAAGCGTGCTCATATCCGAGAGCGCGGCAATTCGAATCGCTTAGTTAACCCTGCAGGGAAGCATTGATCACACGACATGTGCCACGAAGGAACCTCATGTCAACCCCCTCCCATCCATACCCATTTGTTGGGGCATCTTCATGCGGTCCGAAAACCTAGCACCCCCTCGAGCAGCCCCAAGCCCGGCTTGGCGCTCGAGAGTCGGCCTAGGCCCCACCCTCAACCACTTCCAACCACATGAGGGCATGGCCCATCGAACGGCATGCGATAAAAGAGCGGCTTACCTTACCATAATCTGGCATGTGATCAACCAATTGGTGCTCAGCCATGGTACCACATCGAATCGGTCCTTAGCTGACTCAGGCGGGACTACCACATTTGGGTCTCCTTACCCAAATGTCTAACTCTCCCGCCCGGTCTCAAATTTCATCATTTCATTTCCCATAAACAACCCATTGCAACCCAATACTTGTAAAGTACATCAATCTCAAGCGGTGGAACCTTCCACCACTTGGCCCAAACCCGACTTCTAAGCATACTAAGCACGACACAATTAATACCCATAATCTAGCTCTAAAGGAGGTGTTCAACAAGCAACAATAAGAAGGGTACGTGCAGCAAATAGGATCTAGCCTATCCCACAGTTCAATTCCTAATGAATCACTTAATCGAACAATAAGCAGTTAATTTGCAAAAATAGTTTACACATAAAGTTCAAGATGCTTAGGTGCTTGCCTTGATCTTCTGCTTGCGGATCGGCGGTAGCCGGCTCTCCGGTAGTACCCTCAGTCACCGCGGAGTCAAGTCCCGCGGGATCGCTCTCTACACGAATACAATGCATAATAAGATGCATGCAATGCGAAAGAAATGATTACAACGCAAACCCCAACAAAAACACACAACAGGACAGACCAGCCTAACCCGGACAGTCCGGGTATTTGATCCGGACAGTCTGGATAACCCGGACATTCCGGA
This sequence comes from Rhipidocladum racemiflorum, assembly GCA_036346355.1. Classification (NCBI taxonomy): domain Eukaryota; kingdom Viridiplantae; phylum Streptophyta; class Magnoliopsida; order Poales; family Poaceae; genus Rhipidocladum; species Rhipidocladum racemiflorum. Next base: position 13,720,331 of record CM070584.1, read on the forward strand.
CCTTGTGTCCGGATACTCCGGCCTAGGGCGGACACTCTGGACTGGGTGTCCGGACACTCCGAACCTGGCGCATCTCACCCTACTACTCAACGGACCGAGGTGCCACCAAGTCCCACGGCACCGCGGAGACCCGATCTATGATATTACTACACGCGGCAAGGCCGGAGAAGCTTATAGCTAACCCAACTCCACGAGGAATGACACTAATCTATGAAATCACTAGCCAACTCCAAACGACCATTGGATCGGCATTTCCACTACCCGATCTACCTCACTAGTACCCACATTCCTTAATCCAAGCCCCAAACCAACCCTAGAATCACTACACCCAAAACCCTAGAGCTCAAGACCCAACTCCAAACTCCCAAATCCAAACCGAAACCCTAAACCCACCATGAATGGCCTCAAAACCCAAGAAACCCACGAATCAACCCCCAAGAAAAAGGCCTACCTCCAAGGAAGACGGAGGAGAAGCAACGCCGGGTGGAGGAAGGAGGATGCCGGCTTGAGGAGGAGTTCCACGGGATTGAGGAGCCGCCGGGGAGGAGCCACAGAAGGTCGCCGGAGTGGAGAGCTCACCAGGGACAAGGTTGGGTGAAGGAGACGCACGGGGTGGATGGAGGGCAAGTGGAGAAGAAAAGAAAGGAGTGAACCCACGAAATGGGACTTTTATACAAAACCCCCCCGCAAATACCGGACTCTCCGGATGCTCAACCCGGAGACACCGGGTTGGGGTCTTCGGTAGCACTAACCCGGACACTCCGGACATTTGGTTCGGACACTCCGGGTTGAGGCGCTCGGTCAGGTTAATCCGGATTCTCCGGACAATATGTCCGGACATTCCGGGTTATGTCCGGACATTCCGGATGTTGATCCGGATACTCCGGATGTCCCAGAATTTTGAAACTTGGGGCCCTAACAAACCCTCCCCCCTTAAGGGAATCTCGCCCCGAGATTCAGGACAACGCACAAACAGGGCGGAACACGCGCGAATTAACAACTTAGGATTGCGGGGAGTTTGCTCACTAGTCACTTACACGGTATCGAAGAATTCAGGGTACTCGGTCCTTAGGTGATCTTCGGGTTCCCAAGTAGCTTCGTCTTCAGTGTGATTGCTCCACTGAACCTTGTAGAACTTGAGAGTCCGTCGACGGGTCTTGCGTTCAGTCTCATCCAAAACCCGAATAGGATGCTCTTTATAAGATAGATCCGGTTCAGGCGCAACTCCGAGGTCATCCACTTCAAGTGACTCGAAAGGAGTACGGAGACACTTCTTCAATTGGGAGACATGGAAGATGTTGTGGACCATCTCAAGTGTGGGAGGAAGCTCTAGCTGATATGCAACCTGACCACGCTTCTCAAGGACTCGGAATGGCCCTATGTAACGAGGCGCCAGTTTCCCTTTGATCCCAAACCGACGAGTGCCTCGAAGAGGAGATACCTTCAGATAGACGAAGTCGCCAATATCGAAGGAGAGGGGTCTCCTACGGCGATCGGCATAGCTCTTCTGTCGCGACTGTGCTACCCTCAGGTTCTCCCGAATGGTGCTCACTTTTTCTTCTGCTTCCATGACCAGTTTAGGTCCAAGGAATGAATGCTCCCCGCTCTCAGACCAATTGAGAGGTGCTCTGCAGCTACGACCATAAAGTGCCTCAAACGAGGACATTCGGATGCTGGTTTGGTAGCTGTTATTATAAGCAAACTCGGCATACGGGAGACATTCTTCCCACTTCTTCCCATAAGACAGCACACACGCCCTCAGCATATCCTCGAGGATCTGATTAACCCTCTCGGTCTGTCCATCTATCTGAGGGTGGTACGCTGAGCTGTGGAGCAACTTGGTGCCCAAGGCTGCGTGCAGACTCCTCCAGAACTGGGAGACAAACTGTGAGCCCCGATCTGAAACTATCCGCTTTGGCACTCCATGAAGGCACACGATCCGAGTTACGTACAGCTCCGCATACCTTGGCGCTCGATAAGTGGTGCGAACGGCTAGAAAATGTGCAGACTTAGTCAACCGATCGACCACCACCCAGATCGAGTCATGACTTGAAGGAGTCAGAGGCAAGCCGGTGATGAAGTCCATGCTGATGTCTTCCCATTTCCAGCTAGGAATAGGTAGAGGCTGAAGAGTACCAGCTGGCTTAAAGTGTTCAGCCTTCACCCGCTTACAGACGTCGCACTCAGCCACATAACGAGCAATCTCGCGCTTCATGCGAGTCCACCAGAATTGCCGCTTCAGGTCTTGGTACATTTTGTTGCTGCCCGGATGGATTGTGAGCAACGAGTTATGGATTGCCCGCTTCAACTCTTGGATATCCGGGACAACTATGCGCTGGCCGAACCACAAGGTTCCTTGCTCATCCAGGCGAAAACCAGGGGCCTGACCAGAACTCAAGTTATTGCGAATGCGGGTAACAGCCGCATCTCCGCCTTGTGCCTCCCGAATCTGATCAAGCAACGTGGACTTCAGTTCCACATTAGCCAACGACCCTTCCCCTATCATCTCCAAATTTAGCTTCTGAAACTCGGCACAAAGGGTAGCACTCCGAGGTGGAAGGGAGAGGCAATGGCATTGCACCTTGCGGCTCAATGCGTCAGCCACCACATTAGCCTTCCCAGGGTGGTAATGGACTTCCAAATTGTAGTCCTTTATCAATTCAAGCCACCGTCTTTGCCTCATATTCAGGTCTGCCTGCGTGAAGATGTACTTGAGGCTTTTGTGATCGGTGTAAATGTTGCACTTGTTCCCCAGAAGGTAGTGGCGCCAAATCTTTAAAGCATGGACCACTGCTGCAAGCTCCAGATCTTGGGTGGGGTAGTGCTCTTCATGACGTTTCAGCTGCCGAGACGCGTAAGCGACAACTCGGCTGTCCTGCATGAGCACACAGCCAAGTCCGATGCCAGATGCATCGCAATACACATCAAATGCTTGAATGTCGGGCTGGGTAAGGACTGGAGCTGTAGTGAGGCGCTGTTTCAGAGTCTGAAATACCTGCTCACAACCCACTGACCACTTGAACTCAGTGCCCTTCTTCAACAACTCCGTCATGGGCTTAGCTACCTTGGAGAAGTCCCAAATGAAACGGCGGTAATAGCCAGCCAGCCCAAGGAAACTGCGAATCTCTGTGACAGACTTGGGTTGTTCCCAACTAAGTACATCCTGCACTTTTCTTGGGTCAACGGCGACGCCTTGCTCAGAAAGAACGTGCCCCAAGAACGACACCTCCTTCAGCCAGAATTCACTGTGACACTACGGTATGGTGTGACATTATAAAATATAAAATTAGAGAATAAAACCTTTCGGCTTGAGGTTTACTCGCGTTTTTGGGCCTTTTGAAGTGTTGTGGCACCACGGAGCGTCGTAACCTTATAAAAGGTGCATGATGAGGTCAAAAACATATTGAAATATGATATGGGAGGTTAAAACCATAAGGTATGGAGGTTAATAGCGTTGTCGGGCCGTTTCCGGGGTTTTGGGCCTTCCTGGGAGTTTGGGCCTTAAAGAGGGTTGTGGGCTTTGGTGGGATGGAGTGGGAATCCATTTAGGATTAGGAAAGGGGCTTAGGGCTGGTTAAAGGGGGGTTTCCCTGCCCTTTTGGGCGTCCTCCCCCTGCCCCTTGCGCCCCCAAGTGCCCTAGCCGCCTCCCACACCTCCCCACCTCCTCCTTGGGCGCCTCCACCTCCCCCAAGCCTCTCCCCTTGCGCCACCACCCTCTCCACCACCTCTCCACCTCCCTTGCTGCGCCTAGGTGAGTTCTTGACCTCACCACCTCAAAGATCCATCCATTGGAGCGCTCCGCGACGAGGAGATCCGGTGGATTTGGAAGCGAGGAAGGGGATCGCGCGAACCGGGAGGAGATCTATTGGGTTTTCGTGCGTCGGGCAAAGGTATGTCCATGGAAATCCTTGGGGTTAATCTAGGTAATTTTCTAAGGGTGTTTATCAAGTTTTTAGATCAATTGGTGGTGCTGGAATTGAGTAATTTGGATTAGATCTAGATGTTGCCACGTTCTGTTTTTGGGACAGCATGAGCAGTCGACCTAGGGTTTGCGTTTTCGTCAATTTAGAGTCCGAATCTGTCCGTACGGATGTTGAAGAAGTTGTAGATAATTTCATTATATTTCAGTGGGTATAAAGCACGTTAAATTCCGCCCAGCCGTTTGAATGTTATGGCTGTTTTACCGAGCGTGATAAAATCTGTGACGTAATTGGAACAGATCACGGTAATCTGTAGATTAAACAACTTTAGAATCAGAATCAGTCTTTCCATATACCTAGAGAAAGTTGGGAAATTTCCTAAGCTACGCGAGGATGTACTCGTTTATTTGATTCGGAGTCCCAGAACTCAAGTTTTGCCTTTTGCAAGGCTGCTGTCCCGACGGGACAGAACCTCTGTTTTTAGGTTTTGCGAGTAGTTGGCAATGTCGGGGTAGATGAGGGTTTGCGTACTGTTTTCTGGACATGATTGTGAGCGTGTGGTACCTATGTGCAGGTGGTGCGACCCCGGGAGTGCCCTCTACTTCTCGCCAATCCGTTGCCCGTGGTGGAGGCAAGTGTGTTGTGATGGATAGCGATTTGTAGGTTGCTTGTTGAGAATAGATGGAATTGACTACATGATATATGATCACTTGCCATGCTTTTATGATTGCCAATGATATGATGAGCATGTTTAATATGTTATGATGCCATGTGTTAATATGTGAGTTAAATATGATGTTGGCATAAATGCATACATGGCATGTTACATGGCTCGGGCGGTGAGAAAGTCATAACTAGTCCGGGAAGGTCGGTGAGAAAGTTATGACTAATCCGGAAAGCCAATGAGTAAGTCCTACATCGTGATTCCATTCACCGCGGTGAACGGAAGCGAGGAGTAGGCACCCTCCATCTTCGGGATGGAAGGGGGGAGAGGGTGCACACCGACGGGTGTGTACTCAACCATACCGGTATGAGTTTCCAAGGAGACATGAGCATTGCATTACATTGCATACATAATGATGATGATATTGTTAAGTGTTCATGAATGAGATGATATATATGATGGGAGATGTTATTGCCATGATATTGTTCTTGTTGTGCATTGCAATATGCTTGCTGAGTTTCGAACTCACGCTTGTGTTTTCTTGTTATTTTAGGTACCATGAGAACGGCATGCGGGGAAGGGAAATAGTCACACGCCCACACGTAGCTTCACCATATTGATTCCACAAGTCATTCTATTAGTTTGATAATAAATTGCGTGTGATGATTATTGCTTTAAGGTTTAGCTTTGCTATATTATGAGAGTTTTATTGTTCGTTTGACCCTTGGAGACATTATGTGTTTGAAACTAGACTTATATTGTTGCTAAGTCGTTAATTATTGCTGTTTTTAGTTGTCTCTCATAATCCATACATTGATATACTGTTGTTGCTCCTTTAATTCATGTTAAAACAAAGGAGATGCTGCCGAAATTTCGGTTTTTAGCATATGTACCTTTGCTGAAATTTATGGTAACTTGTGGTATTTAGATGTTGTTTAGCTTATGTTTGGTAGCATTCAGGCATAGTAAATGCCGGGGTGTTACATTCACACTTGCTGAATTTCGCATACAAGCGATGTTCACGAAGTCTCCCGAGAACGACGCGAAGGTGTTTGGCATGATCTTCCTCGTTGGCTGAATAAATGAGGATGTCGTCGATGAAGATGACGACAAAAGAATCCAGCTCTTCCATGAAGATGGAGTTCATGAGGTACATGAAGTACGCCGGCGCGTTCGTCAGACCGAACGACATGACGGTGTACTCATACAACCCATACCGGGTGGAAAAAGCTGTCTTCGGGATATCTTCGGCCCGAATCTTGATCTGATGGTACCCGAGCCTCAGGTCAATCTTGGAGAATACCCGTGCACCAGCAAGCTGATCGAACAGGATATCAATCCGAGGCAGAGGGTACTTGTTCTTGATGGTGACAGCATTCAAGGGGCGGTAATCCACGCAGAGGCGTAGAGAACCGTCCTTCTTGGTCACGAATAGAGCCGAGCAGCCCCAAGGCGAGGAGCTCGGACGAACGAAGCCCTTGTCCATCAACCCCTTCAATTGAGTCTTCAGCTCAGCCAATTCATTGGGTGGCATCCGATATGGCCGCTTGGAGACCGGAGCGGTCCCCGGCTGCAACTCTACTACAAACTCAATGTCCCTATCAGGTGGCATCCCTGGCAGTTCCGCTGGAAACACATCGGGGTACTCCGACACCACAGGAACTGACTCTATCTCCACGACTTCAGCGCCATTCAGGGAGCAAAGGGTGGCTCTGCCCTCGTCAAGAAGCAACGTTAGCCAGCCGCCCTTCGGTCCTTTCAGTGAGATGGTACGGCGAGAACAATCGAGGATGGCTTGCTGTCGCGTCAACCAATTCATGCCTAGGATGACATCCATCCCCCGAAGGTCAAGGAGCAACAAATTGACAACGAAGAGAAACCCCTGAACTTGCACCAACGCCTTCTTAACCACTTGCTTTACTACAATCTTGGACCCAGGTGCCTCAATAAGAAACGGAGTGGCGCTGTCACTCACTCTCATCTGATTGTGCATGAAGAACTCCTTACGGATGAACGAGTGAGATGCCCCCGAGTCAAACAATACCCTAGCAGAATGCCCATTAATGCATAACATACCCGTCAACACGGTGTGGTCCTCTGGAATCTCCTCGACACCGACGTAGTTGACTCGACCACGGGCTGGCGCAGGGAGTGGAGGTGGAGCTGTCGCCGCTGGAAGTCGTGGGGCGGTAGGATTATTGCCCCGCCTTGGAAATGGACAGTCGCGGATGAAGTGCCCGGCACGCCCGCAGTTGTAGCATGGGCCCGATCCAGGAGTCACCACCACTCGTGTTCCTGGCTGTGGCGGTGGAGGTCGCGGAGCAGCAACAGGAGGCCGGGGAGGTGCAGGAGCGGTTGCCCTCGGTGGTGGAGGGACAAAACGAGCCCATCGCGAGCCGCCGCTGAGAACGGTGTGCCCCGCTTCCTCTTCTTCTCCTCCTGGTGGTTCCTCATTTTGTGCTCCACCATAATGGCCCGACTCACCAAGGCATTGAAGTCGGGGAAGTCGCACACCGACAACTTGTCCTGCATCTTGGCGGTCATCCCATTCATGAAGCGGGTCCGCTTCTTCCGGTCCGTGTCCACCTCTTCTGGCGCATACTGGGCCAGGTAATTAAACTCCTGGGAGTAGTGAAGCACCGACTTGTCCCGCTGCCTGAGGGAAAGAAACTCTTGCTTCTTGATGTCCATGAGCCCCTCTGGGATATGATACGCCCGGAAGGCCTCACAGAACTCCGCCCATGTCAGCCGACGCCCGGCGGGCTGCATCGCCCGGTGGTTGGCCCACCAAGCACCGGCAGGGCCCTGTAGCTGTTGCGCCGCAAAGAGGGTCTTCTCGAAGTCGTCGCACTGGATGAGAGCAAACTTCTGCTCTATCGTGCGCAGCCAATCGTCGGCCTCCAACGGATCAGTGGCCCGGGAGAAAACCGGTGGCTGGGTATGCAGAAAGTCTTGATAGCCGTTGAGTCGGCCTCGCCCTTCACCGCGGCCAACAGGAGCGGCCTGGTTCTAGACCAGCATCTCCAGAATCCGGTTAGTGGTGTTCTGGTTCTGCTCCGTCCACAGCAGAATGTCCAGTACGTTGGGAGGAGGAGGCGGGCCACCGTTGCCCAACTGCGATCGCCCATTATCCTCCTCAGCCCCAGAATTTCCGCGGGTCCTCATTCTATCGATTACCAAGGCCAACGACAAGGGTTAGACCTCCACTGAAAAGGACATGCACTAAATATAGAAGACCTCTAACCGGCTCCCAATCTAGACGGCAACACTCCTGAATCAACTCCATTATGGAGTGCTACAAGTCTACACACCCCAAAACCCAATTCAAGACGCAGAGTGGCATGACACATGCACGACATGAGATGGGATGAAATGCACGATTCCAACGTAACCCTCACACTCACCACTATAACCTAGGGCGGGGATAGGTATTACCTTCTACCTAATGCATTGTGACAATCCTAACCAATTCCTAACTGGTCGTCAAGTTGGGGTCCGTCTTTGTGCGCCTAAAGAAAGGATATTCAAATAATGATGACTGTCCCTGTGTGTTCATAAAGAAATCCTAGAATGGATTTTGTATCATCTCGGTATATGTTGATGATTTGAATATCATCGGAACCACAGAGGAGATAAAAGAAGCAAGTGCTTACCTCATGACGGAGTTTGAGATGAAGGATTTGGGTAAAACCAAATTTTGCTTAGACCTGCAGCTTGATCATTTCCCAGAAGGAATTTTAGTACACCAGTCTACCTATACAAAAATGTATTGGAAAGATTTAACATAGATAAATCTTATCCTTTTGAAAACCCCATGGTTGTAAGATCCCTTGAAGGGGATAAGGACCCATTTAGACCATAGAAGATGAGGAAGTTTTAGGAACTGAAGTTCCATATTTAAATGCTATTAGTGCACTTGTGTATCTTACGAATTGCATAAGGCCTGATATTACATTTGCCGTAAATTTGCTAGCAAGACACAATGCAGCTTCAACCAGAAGATATTGGACTGGTGTTAAGACTTTACTCAGATATCGCCAATGTTCTCAAGCTCTTGGTTTATTTTACTGGAATAACCAAGACTTAACTATGGTGGGATATACAGATACTGGCTATCTGTCTGATCCCTACAGTGCCAAATCTCAGACTGGTTTTGTATTTCTCTGCGGTGGTATAGCCATTTCTTGGCGATCTTTTAAACAGACTTTGGTGGCCACTGAGAGGAGCCGCCCAGATCGTCCTCGAGTTGTTGGATGAACAGTTGCTCCCGTCGGATTTGGATCCTAGCAACAAACCACCAGAGGTGATCCCGATGCTAAAACCCAAGCCCAAGCGAGACAACTCTACGAACATCCAAACGACTCGACAACAATCCTGGTATGCGATTCGAAAATCGCCCAGGATCCCCACATACCGGTTCCCAATGCCATATCAAAATTCAATTCGCACAAAGGGGCATCGAGCCCCCAAGCTCACTACCAGAGACGAAAAATCGCGAAAGCAACAAACACACCACACGGCACAAAGAGGCCCAACAAAAACAACCAACAAAGACGACCAACGAAAAGCAAACGGGTTCCAATACAGAAATAAAGGTAGCAGCTGTTTACAAAAGCATCTCCTACTAAACTATCCAACAAAAGTAAAACACCCCGAAAGTGTCATGCCCTAACACTTCCGGGCGCACGAGTGTCGACAGCCTCTACTCGGTGCCCCGCCCGGTCACCGATAGGTAGTAGGGGCGAAACTCACACCCCGCTGAATCCTCACCTGCAAAACCACAAAGCAGAAGCCTGAGTCAAAAGGTACTCGCAAGTCTTACCCGTGCTCCATATACGACCGACTCCAAAGGATTATACATTTGGATGTAGCAAGGAATAAGCTGAAGGTAGAACAGTTGCAAAATGCTTAACATTTGTTGTTTAGTTACTTAAACTACTCAATTCTCAATTTTTGTGCGGTTGTTACTACACCTACCACTAGGTGAAGTTAGCAATTAACAAACCACAACAATTAACCACATTCATTTCGAGCTCAAGCCCAACGGCGAGCTTCAGTTCAGGTTATTACTACGTGTAACAGCAGTGACCAAGCGTGCTCATATCCGAGAGCGCGGCAATTCGAATCGCTTAGTTAACCCTGCAGGGAAGCATTGATCACACGACATGTGCCACGAAGGAACCTCATGTCAACCCCCTCCCATCCATACCCATTCGTTGGGGCATCTTCATGCGGTCCGGAAACCTAGCACCCCCTCGAGCAGCCCCAAGCCCGGCTTGGCGCTCGAGAGTCGGCCTAGGCCCCGCCCTCAACCACGTCCAACCACATGAGGGCATGGCCCATCGAACGGCATGCGATAAAAGAGCGGCTTACCTTACCATAATCGGGCATGTGATCAACCAATTGGTGCTCAGCCATGGTACCACATCGAATCGGTCCTTAGCTGACTCAGGCGGGACTACCACATTTGGGTCTCCTTACCCAAATGTCTAACTCTCCCGCCCGGTCTCAAATTTCATCATTTCATTTCCCATAAACAACCCATTGCAACCCAATACTTGTAAAGTACATCAATCTCAAGCGGTGGAACCTTCCACCACTTGGCCCAAACCCGACTTCTAAGCATACTAAGCACGACACAATTAATACCCATAATCTAGCTCCAAAGGAGGTGTTCAACAAACAACAATAAGAAGGGTACGTGCAGCAAATAGGATCTAGCCTATCCCACAGTTCAATTCTTAATGCATCACTTAATCGAACAATAAGCAGTTAATTTGCAAAAATAGTTTACACATAAAGTTCAAGATGCTTAGGTGCTTGCCTTGATCTTCTGCTTGCGGATCGGCGATAGCCGGCTCTCCGGTAGTACCCTCAGTCACCGCGGAGTCAAGTCCCGCGGGATCGCTCTCTACACGAATACAATGCATAATAAGATGCATGCAATGCGAAAGAAATGATTACAACGCAAACCCCAACAAAAACACACAACAGGACAGACCAGCCTAACCCGGACAGTCCGGGTATTTGATCCGGACAGTCTGGATAACCCGGACATTCCGGACCTTGTGTCCGGATACTCCGGCCTAGGGCGGACACTCCGGACTGGGTATCCGGACACTCCGAACCTGGCGCATCTCACCCTACTACTCAACGGACCGAGGTGCCGCCAAGTCCCACGGCACCGCGGAGACCCGATCTATGATATTACTACACGCGGCAAGGCCGGAGAAGCTTATAGCTAACCCAACTCCACGAGGAATGACACTAATGTATGAAATCACTAGCCAACTCCAAACGACCATTGGATCGGCATTTCCACTACCCGATCTACCTCACTAGTACCCACATTCCTTAATCCAAGCCCCAAACCAACCCTAGAATCACTACACCCAAAACCCTAGAGCTCAAGACCCAACTCCAAACTCCCAAATCCAAACCTAAACCCTAAACCCACCATGGATGGCCTCAAAACCCAAGAAACCCACGTACCAACCCCCAAGAAAAAGGCCTACCTCCAAGGAAGACGGAGGAGAAGCAACGCCGGGTGGAGGAAGGAGGATGCCGGCTTGAGGAGGAGTTCCACGGGATGGAGGAGCCGCCAGGGAGGAGCCACGGAAGGTCGCGGGAGTGGAGAGCTCACCGGGGACAAGGTTGGGTGAAGGAGACGCACGGGGTGGATGGAGGGCAAGTGGAGAAGAAAAGAAAGGAGTGAACCCACGAAATGGGACTTTTATACAAAACCCCCCCACAAATACCGGACTCTCCGGATGCTCAACCCGGAGACTCCGGGTTGGGGTCTTCGGTAGCACTAACCCGGACATTCCGGACATTTGGTCCGGACACTCCGGGTTGAGGCGCTCGGTCAGGTTAATCCGGATACTCCGGACAATATGTCCGGACATTCCGGGTTATGTCCGGACATTCCGGATGTTGATCCGGATACTCCGGATGTCCCAGAATTTTGAAACTTGGGGCCCTGACAGCCACTTGTACCAACAACTCAAAGATTATATCTTTGTGTGAAGCCTCACGGGAATGTGTTTAGCTAAGACGTATAATTAACCATATACAGAAGTCATATGATCTGAATACCGTCGATACCCCTACCATTATTTATGAAGATAATGCTGCTTGTGTTGCACAAATGGAAATAGGTTATGTAAAGAGCAATATTACGAAATATATTACCCCTAAGTTCTTCTATTCTCACGAACTCTGGAAGAATGGTGAGATAAAAATAATGCAAAATAAGTCATGTGAAAATCTAGCAGATTTATTTACATAATCTTTGCCAAAATCTACCTTCAAAAGGTGCGTTAGCATCATTGGAATGAGGCGACATAGAGATTTGCAAAGTTCAGGGGGAGTAAATCCCTTAACCACAGTCCCTTTTGCATGATCCTGAAGATTATATTATATATCCTGAAGGTCATAAGTTGTACTCTTTTCTCTTTATTGAGTTTTCTTGAAGTTTCCCACATAAAGATTTTTAATGAGGCAACAAGTGCAACACAGAGTGTGAGTGCCATGCACTCTTTTCTCCATCCATTTTTTCCACTGGGTTTTGGGAGTAGTTTTTAATGAGATATGTGCATTATGCAATATTCACCCAAGGGGGAGTGTTATAATATGGTTAGAGTCCTTGTCCCTGTATGGAAGGACTATCTATTGGTGGGCGAATTCGAGTTAATTTCCAGTGGGTTCTCTACTATATATAGGACATTGTCTTGTACATAAAAATCAATCTAATAAATAGAGAGTTTTTCCACCTTACATTGTGTGTGCTTCTACTTGTGTCTCTGCTTCTGTTCGTGTGATCACATTGACGTACTGTTGATGGGCGTGAGTGGACGATCTCGTTTCACAATAGGACCATCAGAATCTGATAGGTTTGTGCAGATCAACGTGGTATCTCAAGTCATATCTCGCTTTTATAGCCAACTAATTATACTCCGTTTTGACTCGGGGTTCCAACTTACTATCTGATTCTAATGGTATAAGAAAATGAAATAGATTGTTCTATCACTATCTTGTCTCTGGTAAGCATAGATCTAATATAAAATGAGGGATATTGTCATCCCACTACATTTTTTAGATGACCCCTGTTTGCACCAAAATTCGGTATGTATTGGAATTGGTCTAAAAATAGAAGAAGTATCGTACAGAAAGGAATCGGTAATTGGCTCGGAAAAGGAATCCGTTTCTAAAAAAGGAAAGGAAATCGGATAAAAGGCCGATACGGATAAATACAGCGTATCCATGTACAACTCGGATCGGTCAGGCGTGTTATAAAAGGGGGAGGGCGCCAAGCGAAGAAAGAATCAATTCCAACAACTACTTTTTACAGCCTCTTTTACATTGCTTTAGCTTCATAGATTTCTTTGCAAGTCGACGGAATCAACATAGCTGCGCATCGCCGATTGTTGATTTTAGCCGATTTCACCCAGGTTTGATTTGCTTCGCTTTGTTGCGCATCGCCTTCCCGAAGCCGATTTTACCTTGTATCCGGATCAACTGTAACCGGTTGATCTAGTTATCTCCTAATCGGTTCTTGCCGACTAGTGAAAAGCCGATAGATCCTTGTTTATCGGCTTCGATCAAATTACAAACTCTACCTTGTCGATTTCAGGTCAAATCGACTGGCACGCTCTGCAAACCCGGTGTTTGTCTTGTGTGTTCGAGGCCTAAAACCCCCTTCACGTTTTTGGTGCGAACATATTTTGGCACGCCCGGTGGGACACGAAAAGAATGTCGTCAACCGACAAACCCGCAGTCACCGCCGATATCAACACTGACGCCATAATCGCGCCTCAGATGGCCGATTTAACCCCTGAGCAACGGAAAGAAATCGAAGATCGAAAGGCAGCTCTGGAGGAAATGATGCTACGATGCTTCCAGAAAACACGCCGTGGCGTTACTCAAAAGATTGCGCTCCCAAGCATCAATCCTATCGGAGATTCAACATCTGAATCGGTAAGCCGATACGCACCCGCTCAAGCTGATTTATCAAGTATGATCGAGCAATCTGTCCATCACGCATTGATTAACCAATCATCGGCTCTAGTATCTACTTTAAAGCCGATGATAGAAAATAGTGTGAAAACAATTGCTCAAGAATTAGCTGCGTCTGGAAGCCTGCTAGATCCACCACAAACCATCCCTATGTACCCAGTGTATTCCATAACACCCAACACCAACACAGTAAACGTGTCGGCTCAAGCACCTATCATGATGCCGGCTCAACCTACTGTTTTGAAACCAAGCATACAGAGAGATGGGTTCACACACTACCATGGGCACACGGATGGAGCCAAGATAGGCGCATCAAATCAATCAAGTGCGCCCTCCAATAACATCGGGTTGTCGGCTTATCACCGATCGAAATGGGACAGTTCCACGATCCACGAGGGGCCACAACCATGAAACAAGCACCATATAGGGTGGTACCATACGTCGAACCTTTCGCGCCCATACCCGATGCATTAGGTTTTAATCACAATTACGACGCACCAAGACCTCCTGAGGTGCGAGTTGGACAAAGACCCAGTTTGCACTCGGGGCAGGCGCAAACAATGAGAATTGGCCGTGTCCTGCACCACAAGCCGACAATGTTAATTGGGCAGAACAAATTGCCAATGTTTTGAGAGAACAGTTCGGTTTACAACCCGGAGGAGAGTGATCGGCTACAGAAGCCGTACCTCGATTACATAGACCGAATGCCGCACCACAACTTTAGGATACCGGACTTTGCTAAATTCTCGAGGATGATTCTATTACCACAATTGAGCATATCGGACGGTTCATGGCTCAATGTGGGGGCGCACAAATCCGATGGGTTAAAAATTAGGTTGTTTCCTTTATCATTATCCGGCACGCATTCACTTGGTTCACAAATCTACCACCTAATTCAGTTCATATATGGAACGATTTAGAAAGCCGATTCCATGAGTACTTCTTTTCGAACTATGGAGCTTAGGATTTCTGATCTTAGTTCAGTCCGGCGTGCGAATCGGTCTCGATTATATCAAAAGATTTCTGCGAATAGGTGCTACAAAGGTAACATTACTCGATCAATTGGCCGACCTAGCGTTCCAAGGGTTAATCCCTCCATTAAAAGAAAAGTTGTCAGGCCAGGAGTTCCCCGACTTAGGCCACCTACTACATCGCGTATCGGCACATGAAAGCCGATATGCAGAGAGCAAAGGGTTTAAAGATAGGTTTAGGACAAACGGCAATGAAAAGGCCAAAGTAAACATGGTAGATTACGATTCGGGCGACACCTCCGACGACAAGCGAGTGAACATAGCCGAGTGGGCCAAAGGTTCCAAAAAACCACTCGTATGCTCTCTGCTTAGGCCGACAAAGAATAAAGCGGAAGTCAAGTACTCGTATGATGTGTCAAAGTGTGACAAGATATTTGATTTATTACTACAAGAAAAACTCATAAGGTTACTGGTATAGGGCATATCATACCATCTGCAGAAGAAATTAAAAAGCGAAGGTATTGCAAATGGCATCATTCGTTCTCTCATAACACTAACGATTGCAATATTTTTCGACAACAGATCCAATCGGCCATCGCCGATGGCAGGTTAAAATTTGCAGAAGAATCGGCTATGCAGATAGATATGGGCCCTTTTCAGTCAACATGGTTCAATGTTCACGAAAGAAAAGAGGCTGCGGAAGAGGATAAGCCGACTAAGGGAATTGTATCACGAGACGAGACAGTGCAGATCACTGTCGGTTCTATACAAATAGAAGCCGATAAAAATGGACAAAACTCAAGAACGGTGAAACCAAGAGGGGACTTAGAGGTCGGTAAATGGTATCGAGCTGAGAAGGCTCCAAGAAGAGCCGATTTCAAACCAAAGCCGACCTTCTCACAACTCCTGGGGAAATATGAAAGGATAAGTCGAAGGTATAACCCTCAACACCACCAGGGTTTTCATCGATCAGGGCAAAGGAGGGACGAACGTCGGCGGCCAGATGTGCCACATCGGCCGATTACAGAAGAAGAGAAACATCGGCAATGTCCTTTTTGGCAGTTTTGCTGGGAGAGAGGGATGACCTTACCAACGGTTGTATCTTGTCCTATGCAACACTCGTCTACATGTCGGCCAAACCAATCTGTAAAAGACAGGTTGTCCAGACCGATACACGATCGCCCGTAGTAAGGAGCAGAAGGCGATCTATGAAAAGTTGTCAACATCGTAACAAGGCTTAATCCTCCCAAAATCAGGAATTATCGGCTAACGCAAGAAGGATGGAATCGACGAAATGGGCAATTTAGCCGAAAGATAAGAAAGCCGATAGAACCCAAACCTAGATGGTGCCCTTCGGGTCTCGGCAAGTCGCATACGCAGAAGGCTTCAGCGATTAAAAACACAAGAAGAAAGGGAAGCCGAAAGGAGAGTGAGAGGATCGGACGTTTAATAAGTTAAGACCGTACCGATTTTGAAAAAGGAGTGGAGAAAGAAGGAACAGATCGATAGTGATTCGGATCAATCGGTTCAATCCAGTTCTCCGATGATCCGAGATGATACGCCACCAATGGATATAAACATGGTATTCACTTTACTCGAGTTCAGAACCGAAGAATCGGTGAAGAAGTGTTCGCCCAATTGTGCCTCGGAGCACCAGGTGTTTGAAAAACCACAAGACATGCATCGGCATTTGAAACCATTGTATCTAAAAGGATACATTAATGGCCGACCAATATCCCGTATGTTGGTCGATGGCGGGCAACGGTCAATCGATGCCGTTAAGTACTTTCGAAAGTTGGGAAAAGCCGACGAAGACTTAATCAAGACCAACATGGTGCTAAATGACTTCACCGGAGACCCAACCGAGGCTAAAGGCGTAATGGTGTCGAAGCCCGGCGGTAATAAAACTTTGCCGATCGCGTTTTTGTGATTGAAGCTAAAGGCAATTACAGTACTCCTTGGCGGATCGATCCATGCTAAGCGTTGTATACCATCAACTATGCACCGTAAATGCGGTGGAACGATGATACAAGATGAAAGTCGTACCGACACATCGGCTCATATCGCCATGGCTAGCCACGACACCAATTGGCCCACGAAGAGGCTGAATGCATATCGTGAAAAGCCTTGGACAATTGCGATTTTATCTGCGTTGAGAAATCGGGATTCAAGCCGATCAGCGTTAAACCCAATACGTTTGATCGGACAGGCAGTGATAAGAAGATGGAGCGCAAGACAATAGCAAAACTGCAGGAAAAAGCAAGGAGCTATCGGCGGAAGAATACGAAGAAGTGTTGAAGATTTTGAAGAAGAAAGAAAGGGGTTAGGATTTACTTGATTTGCTTGAAGAAATCGATATTGGGGAAGGGGATAGCAAAGACCAACGTTTGTAAGTGCTAAATTAGAACCCAGTTATAAAGCAAAGTTGGTCGAAATACTCAAGGAGTATAAGGATTGCTTTGCGTGGGAGTATTATGAAATGCCAGGTTTAAGCCGGCCGACTAGTTGAACATCGGCTACCTATAAAACCTGGATATCGGCCGTTCAAACAGTACCCTAGGCGGTTTAACCCTCGTTGTATGACGCTATAAAGGAAGAAGTAGGACGATTGCTAGAGGCGAAATTTATCCGGCCTTGCCGATACTGGCGAGTGGGTCTCAAACATCGTCCTGTGAAGAAGAAAACGGCAAACTTAGGGTATGTGTCGATTTTAGAGATTTGAACAAAGCTACGCCAAAGATTTGTACCGATGCCCATAGCCGATATGCTTATCGATGCTGCATCCGAAATAAAATCATAAGCTTTTGACGGAACGCCGGATACAATCGATATTCATGGCGGCCGATATACCCAAAACGGCTTTCGGATGTCCGGGCTTTAGGGCTATATGAATGGAAAGTTATGACCTTCGGTTTAAAAATGCCGGTGCTACTTATCAACGTGCTATGAACCATATTTTCCATGATTTGATCGGCAATCTTGTGGAAATATACATTGGACGACGTAGTGGTAAAATCCAAAGAAGACCGGCAACATTTAGCCGATCTGAGAAAAATGTTCGAAAGCACAAGGTTACATGGGTTAAAAATGAACCCTCTCAAATGTGCTTTCGGAGTATCGGCTGGACAATTTCTTGGGTTTACGGTGCATGAAGGAGGGATTGAAGTAAACCCAACCAAAGTGAAAGCCATAGCCGATACTAAACCACCGACAAGTAAAAAGGAGTTGCAGGTGTTGATTGGGAAAATCAATTACTTGCGGCGTTTTATCTCAAATTTGTCGGGACGTATTCGGGCCTTCACACCGCTGAAAATTAAAGATAACCAAGAGTTTAAGTGGGAAGCCGATCACAAAGGCCTTCGATGACATAAAAGGTTATCTCGATGAGTCCACCAAGATTGACCGCATCAAACACGGTATACCTTTTAGACTATATATATCGGCTGAAGGTGATTCGATTGGAGCAGTTTTAACACAAGAAGCCGATAGGAAGGAACAAGCAATATATTACTTAAGCCGACGTCTTCTAGATGCAGAAACCAGGTATCCCTTAGTAGAAAAATTATGCTTGTCATTGTACTTTGCTTGCACCAAGTTAAGACATTATATGTCAAGGCCCAAATGCGTTATAATATGCAAAACCGATGTAGTTAAATACATATTATCGGCGCCCATCCTGCGTGGTCGGCTTGGTAAATGGGCATACGCCCTAACAGAGTTTGAGTTATCCTATGAATCGGCTAAATCGGAAAGGACAAGCTGTGGCCGATTTTATCACAGGAGTGAAACATTAGTAGGAACAACTAGTGTAACTCCTTGGCAAATCGTATTTTGATGGGTCTGTTTGCCAAGAAGGCGAAGGCATCGGTGTGATATTAGTTTCACCTAGAAAGCGGAGTATGACTTCATGTATCGGCTAAATAGCCGATGTTCAAATAATCAAGCGAATCGAAGCATTACTAAGGGGTCTACAAATCGTTAGACAAAGATCGGAGTGAGAGACGCGTCGAAGCTTTTGGAGATTCGATGTTAATTGTACAAGTCGGAGGAGAATACCGATGCAACGATGATGCACTAGCCCAAGATTTGCATCAATGCCTCCGGATCATCGAGAGCGTTTACCACATTTTCCATTGAACATATCCCGGGAAGCTAATGGCAAAGCAAATCAAATGGCACAATGTGCATCAGGTTACAAGATTGAAAGCCGACAGGAACCAATCGAGCTAAACGTTTGGCCGATTCTATGTGTCCATCCTGTCGACTGGAGAAAAGAAATACATGATTATTTGTCAGACCCATCTAAGCCGATCGAGCGAAGGTCAGCGTAAAGCACTCAAATATGTTCTCTGGAGGGTATTATACTTTCGGACCATGGAAGGCTTATTGCTAAGATGCCTGGGGATTGAAGAAGCCAAAATAGCAATGGGAGAAGTCCATGAAGGAATTTGTGGGTCACATCAATCGGCCCATAAAATGAAATGGATACTGAGACGAACGGGATATTTTTGGCCGGCAATGTTAGAAGACTGCTTCAAATACTACAAGGGGTGCCAAACATGCCAAAAGTTTGGTAACATACAGCGCCAGCATCGGCTTTACACCCTATCATCAAGCCTTGGCCGTTTAGGGGATGGGGTATAGACATAATCGGCCAAATATTTCCGTCATCCAGCAAAGGACATAAGTTCATCCTCGCAGCTACGGACTATTTCTCAAAATGGGTTGAGGCTGTACCACTCAAGAAGGTTACTAGCAGGGAGCTAATCGATTTCGTAAATGAACACATCATCCATCGGTTTGGGATTCCACAGACAATTACTACCGATCAAGGGACTGTGTTCATGTCTAACGAGTTCAAAGGTTTTTCAAAAGTTTTGGGATAAAATTACTAAACTCTTCCCCTTATTACGCCAGGCCAATGGGCGGGCCGAGTCATCAAACAAGACATTAATAAAATTAATAAAAGAAAAATCGAAGAAAAACCAAGAAATTGGCATACAACGCTATCGGAAGCATTGTGGGCTTATCGGTTTGTCTCAAAGACGGATCAACTAAATTATCACCTTTTCGGTTGGTATATGGACAAGAAAGCTGTTTTGCAGAGATCAACATCGGCTCAGTAAGGCTATCTGAGCAAGATAAGGTATCGGCAGATGAATACCAAGCGGCGATGTGACAATCCTAGATGATTTGGCTGAACTAAGGTTGATCACGCTAGATCGAAGCAAAAGGAATAAGGAGAGGGTTGCCGGATCATATAATAAAAGGTGATTTTTAAGTCATTTAATCAAGCCCGATTTGGTGTGGAAAACCGTGTTGCGATCGGGTCTAAAGATAATCGATTGACAAATGGTCTCCAACATGGGAAGGACCTTATAAGATCAATCGACCGATTGATTGGCGGAAATTCATATATATTGGAAACCTTAGACGGGTTCGTCCTACCTAAGGCAATCAATGGGAAATATCTAAAGGCGTATTACCCAAGCATATGGGTCGGGTCATAACTACATAAAGAAGAAGCAAAAGATCGATTACAAGAACACATGCATATAAAATCGATCCTACACAATCGATCAAACATTCAACCACCACAGTTTTACAAAACAATCGGCTACATGGCCGATACAGCGTAAGTTCAAGAGTTGCCTTCAAGGAAGTCCGAGGCAGGCAAGTGGGCTCCCAAAGCCGATAGTGCATTTGCCGCCTACCAATGGTAGCCTCGGACACTATCAATCAATTGTTGATCGCCCCTTGCATCGCCGGAGGCCAGGACTATTTTAGTTGATTGAGTCTTGACTTGTGCGAAGACCTCGCCAATCTTCCTCCTTTGGGCGCCGCAGTGAAGATGTAGAGTCCTGTAATACCTGTCTGCATTCTGCTAGTTCTTTTGTGACCAAGGCCAACTGTTCTTCAAGCTTGATCTTTGGTCGATTCCGGCTCTTGAGCCGCTCTTGGCCGATTCGATTACGCTTGATGCCTTGGTCAAATGCATTCTTTCGACTTGGCATCCGCTATGAGCTTGTCCAAGATCTCTTGGTCGGCTTGTTGGGTTTTCTCTGTTCAACCCTCGAAGCAGCCGTGCCACGTCCGACGAGTGTCCAATTGACATACCTCAGTAGTGCATTCATAGCGGGGGAAGATCGGCTTGCACGGCCGCCATAGCATTTCGCAGAGGTTGTGTATTGGCGGTAAAGAGTGCTTCCTGGTGCAACACTTCATCAAAAGGCGATTGACGCTCTTGCATACCGGTTCAGCGATGACCGCTTGGCGGCGCAGAGGCGACAATATCGTTGAATGTCGGTGGATAGTAAATCGGTGGCCACAATCTCTGGGTCGTCAAGCTCATCCAAGGAAAAGCTCAAAAGATCGGCTAAGTCCATCGACGCCAGACGGTCGTAATAGGTTTTGGAGGTGAGCGGATGGCGAGCGAAGCCAAAGTGGTAAGATAACCACGTCCGTCTGGGTCTTCTCGTGACGGCTTCTAACAAGCGAGCAGGAAGGGTTTCCTGAGGAATGCGTTACAATAAGATGCGTTACGATATAAGATAAAGGAACAAAAACAAGGGTCAAGATAAGGATCGGAGCTAACCGCGATGGCCGATCCAGTCGAGGATCTTCTTTGCATCACGACCCGAGTTTTGAGATCGCTTGATGATGCGACTCTACGGCTCTTCTTCTGGAAAATTATAAACATGGGAGTTAGCCGACAAAGCATGAAGACTTAGCCTACAAAAAAAAAAAAAGTCTGAAGCGAATTGGCGTACTTTTGGCTGGACGGCAAGATCGATTGATGGGCTATTGACCCCAACGTGCGGAAGATAAACCGGCAAGAGGGGTCGATGACCTTTGCCGTTTAAGCGATCGTCGACCCGTCGACGGCTTGAGGTTGATCTCTTCTGGCCTGAGAAGGGTAAAAATATGGTTAAGCCGATGAAAATCTTATTCTAATAAAAAATCAAAATGAAAATACCTCTAAAGATGAGTTAGCATCGCTCAGACTCGGCTAGACCCAGCAGCGGTCTCGTCGGCTACTCGAAAGCCGGAAGAAAAAGGGCGAGGACCTCGGGAATGATGCGCCTCCGCCAAAGTGCCTCGACTATGAAGCCCACCATGTGGTAAATTGGCGATCGGCGTGTGTTTAACACGAGGAATGGCAAGTCTACCACATGGAGTTCATCAACTAGCTCAATAATAAGATCCGCCCCTTGGATGAGTTGGTTACTTTGTTTAGTGGTTTAATCATCCTAAGCAAAGGAAAGCAAGGAATGGTTTGTCCAAAACCAGTGGCGTGCATAAATGAAGGATGATAGAATTCATAGTCGGCTGAAATGTTCTGTTTCGAGTACTTAAGCCGACGTGAAGGATGCAAGGAGAAATCGGCGAAACGGTCGAGAGTGGATTGGGGCATTAGGGTCGAGAGTTTAAACGAAGAAAAAGAAGGCCACGGAGATCGGCTAATTATTTGTATGAAAAGAAATCTCACGGTTGAAAGAGGCTTGGTTAAGATGCAAGAAAAAGGACAAGTATTTATGGCCAAGCAGGAGAGATTTTTTGTTCATGGATGAACACATGGTAAATTTTTCGCAGGATCAGCTAGGTTGGAATCTGAGGCACCCTCGGGAAAGTCTTCCGTTGGGAAAGCCGATTCTTCCAAGGGTCGGATAATGGCGACCAAAAGCGCAGAAGCCAAATCTGGATAAACCAAAGAGGGCCGCCAACATTACCGTGACATAGGAACCATTGCCGATAAAAAGCCGACTCTGATGATATGCATCATATGGTATCGGCGCCCACAAGAGATTTCCCTAAAGATAGCCCGCGACCCATAACTAGTTGCTCGACATAAATTGATAGACCTGGGTTGGTCCTAGAGAAGCGCCACGAGGAAGAGGAATCGGTCTAACCATAAGTTGATAAAGGCTACGTGTTCTTCATCCGATCTGGGGGCAGTTACTTTGTTGTTATTTTGGATGTATCTGGACCAACCTTCTCCCTTTTTCTCGTCAATTTGTACTGAGGTTTCCCACTAAAAGCCGATATTTGTTCTCCATCGAGGCCTAAGGCACATAATTCAGCCATATCTAAAAGGGTTGGGCCGATGGGACCGGTTAAGGAAAAGAAGGCGTTAAAGAGTCCGACCAAAAATAGCAGTGACTACCAAAGGTCGTT
Organism: Rhipidocladum racemiflorum; assembly: GCA_036346355.1. Lineage (NCBI taxonomy): Eukaryota > Viridiplantae > Streptophyta > Magnoliopsida > Poales > Poaceae > Rhipidocladum > Rhipidocladum racemiflorum. Next base: position 13,743,077 of record CM070584.1, read on the forward strand.
GAAGCTCAGGCAGCCCTAAGGGCAGGGGATACACTCGATGCCCATACCTTCCCACTCGCTTTCTTTTGGGCCGATACTCTAATGTACCGGGACCTCCACCCTTGAGTCGCGGCCAAGACCTAAAACTTTTGGACCACTCATTGATGTTGTAACGAGGAGCCGATAAAGGGAGTCTAGGATTTCATCCCCAATGACAAAGATGTCGAGGTTCTATGGTTCCTATAGGACCTAGGAAATCTTGATGATCGCTATCTGGGATCGGAACAAGTACCGAGATGCGTCCATTTCAGCCGATGCTATGAGAAGAAGGTTGAGCGGAGGAAAGCCGATTTGGGATTTTGAACGAGAGCACGCCGAGGTGAAAATGACTACAGGGGGAGCCTCATATTTATACCTCGGTGAGAAGGTGAAAAGGCGAGAACAGTTCTTTGCATTAACGCACCGAAGATTGCGGCACCATTAATGGGGGGAAGTTACCAAGGTGAATCCTAAGCGACAAGATCCGATCAGAAAGATGAAGGATTTTTTGAAAGATAACAAGTTACCTTTCAAAAATGGGGGCATATGTTTGCACCAAAATTGGTATGTATTGGAATTGGTCTAAAAATAGAAGAAGTATCGTCTGAAAGGAATCGGTAATTGGCTGGAAAAGGAATCCGTTTCTAAAAAAGGAAAGGAAATCGGATAAAGGCCGATCACGGATAAATCTGACGTATCCATGTACAACTTCGGATCGGTCAGCGTGTTATAAAGGGGAGCCGAAGAAAGAATCAATTCCAACAACTACTTTTTACTCTTTTACATTGCTTTAGCTTCATAGATTTCTTTGCAAGTCGCGGAATCAATATAGTTTATCGCCGATTGTTGATTTTAAGGATTTCACCCAGGTTTGATTTGCTTAAGCTTTATTGCGCGATCGCCTTCGGCCGATTTTACGCTGTATCGGATCAAAGCCATGGTAACCGGTTGATCTAGTTATCTCCTAATCGGTTCTTGCCGACTAGTGAAAAGCCGATAGATCCTTGTTTATCGGCTTCGATCAAATTACAAACTCTACCTTGTCGATTTCAGGTCAAATCGACTGGCACGCTCTGCAAACCCGGTGTTTGTCTTGTGTGTTCGAGGCCTAAAACCCCCTTCACGTTTTTGGTGCGAACAACCCCATAATGAACTAATCGTTCTGAAATAAGGTAATCCTTCCAACCAAACAGCCGTCAAATGAACTTTAGTTGTCTCATGTCGAGTTCACCCAACGATCCATATGAGTCGTCCAGAAATTTTCTGTCGTGTAACCAAAAAACCACTGCAATTTATAGATCATAGAATTACCATTAGACTCGTAGACCCGAAGTGAAAGTAGAGTGGATGTAGCACAATGGTGCACATGTAGTCCTACTACCCTCGCGTCTCTTCCCAGAGCTCCTCGTGATCGTCGCAGGTTGCGTACCTTCCTAGCGTTGAAGCCTAGTAGCAATGCCTCCAGGTATTCACACGTATAGGGCAGAAACACCACGCGCCAAAGTGCTAGTGCCGGCTGCGCTGTTCTGGGCAATGGAGGGGTGGCATCTAGGGTTTCGGGAATTCCAAATTCCTACTGTGTCTCTTAGTTTTAAAGCCAACACCCCTCCCTTAAATAGATACCCCATAATGGCTCTACATTAGAGGTACATTAGGAACTTAAAACCCATTAGAATTCGAATCACCATCCGAATTAAGTCCTAGCCCTTTAAGCGTGCGACCCTATAGGTTCATGTATACCTAAACATTGCTCGAGTACTCTTACTCGACCATTAATTGGTAGCGGTCCTTAGCAGGACATGTCGACTCTCGAGTATATGTAAAGATCACATCGGACGAATCTAAACAATGCTTAATCATATGCATTTATCTTTGCCTCATGATATCGATCAAACTTAAGGCTAGTACATGACATCCTTATTTAGTTAGCTTGACCACTCTTTCTCGATTATGTGATATGGAATCCCCAACTACGGTTAACTATTTAACTGCAAGTAGCATGGTCATACATTTCTAGAATCCAACCACTCGAAAGGCCTACTCTCCCGTTGAATGGAGGGGCAAATCCCATCTTAATTGACTATACTTCATAGAATGCTTCATGACAAACCCAAAAGCCACCTTTATAACTACCAAGTTCGGAGTAGCGTTTGGTAACCCCTAAGTAAGTCATTACACATCTCGAGTACATACGCCAACATCAAATCTAATGATATAACATACACATTGTATATGAAACCAACTGATGACAAGAAGATTACAATGTTCTCGCAGTGTTTCAAGGTGGGTCGAGCCAACTCTATATTCTCTAACATGTGTCTATATTATTGGTTTGATATCTATGACCAGTGAAACATGACCATCAACCAATATATACATATGCTAGTCTATTAATATGTGTTCTCATATGTTGATTTATCGATTATATATCACTTTAGAATAATCATCACAAAGTCATATATAAAGTTTCACAAATAAGTCACATACCATGGATTCAAATTTCGGACCGAAATCCGAAATCTCGGCCGAGATTTCGGATTTTGGATCCCTCCGAGATTCAAAATACCGGTTATTTAAAAAAAATTCAAAATGCTACAGTGTACGTTCAAATTTCGCCGAGATCTCGGTGATTTCGGCCGAGATTTGTATATTTTTTACCGGATTTTTATTTTTTTCCACCGGATATGATTGGATTTAGGTTGAAGATCATCCACAAAAAAATTCAGATTTTTTTGATGTTTTTTTGACCATTTTTTGGTCGGCTCAAACCGGACCGAAATCTCGGTGATTTCGGCCGAGATCTCGGATTTCCCGGTAGAAAAAAAACCGGATTTCAAATTTGAATTTTAGATTCCGTCCGGATTTGATTTGAATTTCCGAAATCTCACCGAGATTTCGGATTTCGGGCACCTCCGAAATTTTGTTAAAAACGGGATTTGTAACCCTGTCACATACTTACTAATAATTTATAATGATAATATTCAAGAAATAAAATAATTAATTATAAATATAAAAAATATAATTATCTCTATAATCGCTTCTAAGATGTATCTCTAATACAAATCTTGAACCATGGCTGCCGTTCGCTTCAATTGCAATCGTGCATAAGGCCTGGACGATGTGGATCGTCCGTGCAAAAAATGCTCGCTTACGAATGAATATTGCGACAGTAGGATATATCAAATCCTTCTTGATTAGCACTGCTAGCTTCTCAGCCAAACAAGGAATCCATTATTCTACCAAGCATGTTCCGTCCAAACCTAGCTAGTTAGTACGTAGCTAGAATGAAATAGACAGGTCGATTTCATATATGAAAAAGGAATGCTAAATGTCATAAGCAAATGCCTATTGCTACATTTCTGCGTGCCATTTGGAACTAAGGATTTTCGTGGACACTCACTACTGACATGTTCATCTGTGTCGGTTTGGAACCGACATTAGTGTCGGTTTTCCAACCGACACAGATGTACCGACAGTAATAATCGGACCAGTGTCGATTCTAATCACAAACCGACACAAATATTTGAATATCAGTGTCGGTTCTAATAACAAACCGACACAAATATCTACATATCAGTATCGGTTCTAATAAAAAACCAACACTAATATTCAACAATCAATGTCGGTTAAATCTACGAACCGACACTAATATAAACCATATTAGTGTCAGTTCAAGCCAATAACCGACACAAATATACATATCAGTGTCGGTTTCTTTTAAGAACCGACACAAATGATAACTAAACTGAAAAAATAAAAATCGGAATTGTGGCTAGCCTCAGGAATACTGCTAGCCATGCCCTTTGAAGCAACATGATCACAAAGTAGAGAGACGCAATGCCAAATCAGTCACAAGACGGGGATAGACAGCAATATTGAGTAATGATCAACTACATGAGTCATTTTCTGCAGAAAGCTAGGCTGATGGACATTCTCAAGAACCCTAAGGACAGGCATGGTAAAAAATATTCCAATTTCCTCTTTTAGTCCAGATCTAAACCTTAATAGTAAACCCAAAATATGAAGCACAACAGTTGGAAAATACTCATCGCTGACAAGGCACTGTTCTTTAACAAGGACAAACAAAGATACTGCTTGATTGATCCAAGGTACCTGCATCAAAAGAAAAATTTTCCGTATCAGAGTTAGGCAAACAAGAATGCTCCATATCCATTTCTACATTCTCTATTTTATGCCTTCCTTCCCATCAAATGCTAAAAAATGTTCTTTCAGCTTCTATACCTAAAAATTACTAGAAGAACATGATAACATATCATATAAGACTACTTGAGATGAGAAACCAATGAATACAGGGCAGAATTAGTGAACAGAGTAAATTACAGCTGCATTAAATTACTTGCACTCGAGATTCTAAGGTATGGAACAGCTAGAAACAAAGTGTCAGGTTTGCAAAGACACAGATCAATCTCTAGACCAATTAGTAGCAAAAGTGATAGCAGATTTCAAGCCATCATAAAATTAAAATTTCATACGCGATGTAGATCTATATGATTCCTGGTTAGCACATAGCAAAAAAAAAAAAAAAAAAATTGGGATCTGATCCAGATCTACTTCTGTACTAATTTTTTTTCAAGTGATCTTGTAATTTCATTTCCATTTGTTCCCGATCCTTGGTTGGTACTTGGTTATATTAATACAGAACCACATATTTTTTAAATGGTTGTATTAATGCATCTTTGATCTTTTAATAAGAGAACAGACTGTTGTGCAACTACACTTTGCATCATCTACAGTTTGCACGATCAAACAACTAGCATCAAATCCACTATTTGGCAATCAAGCAAATAAAACAATTAATTAACACAACCAAATGAAGCAATTGGTCGCATTTTATTAAAAAATCAATGAATCGGCCACCCTAACCAAATAAAACAATTGGTCATCATCATCTACGCCATAACCAAATCAAGCAAATAGCTGCATTCACGGTTTAGTTCAGATCAAATCATGGTTTATTATACGATGGGTTAACCTCTCCTAATTTAAGCCATGTAAGTCTAAATCCAATAGCTGGGAGGGCATTCCTGTGCTCCAAGCCTCTATGGCGCATTTGTATCCAACAAACGCTCCATACATGAAATTTTCTTACACAAATAGGCAGCATATACAGTTGTTGATTTTTGCAATCATGAATTTGCCGATATGGACTGCTACAAACAGTATAGCATGCTAAAGAATTTGATGCCCAAATTTGGTAATGTAGGCCTTGATATCTCTACAGCTTCTACTAAATGACAGATGGGTGGTATTCACAGCCAACAAAGGCATTTGTAAAACTAAAGAGTGGATTAAGGCAGTAGCACATAAAAGGAACGGTGTGCTTGGGGAATCCAATTCACCCAAGATCCTTTTCTATATGACATGCTATCGCGTAACATGATCTGACAATTTGATTATTGATTTGTCAGTTCTCACTACTTCCACCATGCTGAATGTTACTTGTGGACAAAAATACCCTAAGGAAATGCTTCTATCACATATAAACCCTTAAAACATTAATAAAAAAATATCACTAACACCCTCACTACTTCCACCATGCTGAAAGTGAATGCAAGAGGCGCGTGGGAAGGGAGGCGGCGGTGGCCATGGGGCGCGTGTGCGGCGAGAGGTGTTGAAGGAGGCGCAGGGCGGCGGCTTGGGATGGATAGCGAGTAGCTAGGGTTGACGAGCGACGAATGGGCCGAATGAGGGAGTTGGACCGAAGAGCTGTTGGACGATCCAATAAGCAGGGTAAACTTCTCTTTTTATTAGTTTAGATGAAGAGTGGTTATTGCTTATCACCACATCTGCAAGCTGGATCGACGATGCGAGGGGGATGAATGGAGGAAGAGCAGCGCAAGGGTTAGGGACATGAGGCCTCAAGAGCTCCGCGAGGCCTAAATCTACGACGCTTTATCATAAAAGAACCATCTCATTCAGAACCAAATAATTTAAATGATAGAAAACCATGCGTACATCATTCTACATTGCACCAACTGTTTCAGGGAAAAATATGAAACATCATCACACTCTGTACTGATACATATATCAATCGGAGTTGGATGGAGACACGATTCATTCCAGATTAGTACAGAAGACTGGGTCATTATTGTCAGGGTCATGAAACTCGCCATTCTTGTTGATGATTTGACTCATGATGAACCAGGCGAGTTGTCCCTGAATGGCTTTGATTTCTTTATGGTGCAGTCTATCCGTAGGCAATTTTAGGCGCTATAAGTAGAAAAAAATGAATGTGAGCTTTCGTAGCTATCGTTAAGTATGAATCAATTTGCATTGTTAGCATGATAAACCTCTACGTCATTGTCTACTAATGTAGAACCTAAGATTTCCCGCATGTATTGGCAGACAAAATATCCGCATAAATTTGTGCCTTGCAACTGTTTGTGACACTGCAAAGAATAGATAAACTACAATGTCACGAAACGAGTCATTTACTACAAAATGCGATATAGAAATAATGTGTACGTCATCGAATTTAGTACGTATTGAGAGGGACTTTTGGAATGGGCGGTATCTCATGCTCTTTTGTGATATCTTTTAAAGGCATTCAGAGTATATTTGTCATGTCCTTGTAAAATTCTACATCTTTATCCAGGGATCAAGTACAACCATTTTGCTCTTATCGAGTGCAATGGCAACGAGCATCCAATGGAATCTACACACACAGTGTAATACTGATCATTGTGCTAAGATCACAATGAGTAAGGAACAACATCGAGTAATATAACTAGCTAGTGAACCACTTACTTGAAGTTGTAGGGTAAAAGTATCAATTCCTTCTCTTGAAGTTTAATGAAAGTATTATATACGTATTCCTCGACCTCATTTGGTGTTCCTCGGACTACAGGTTCACAAATTATTCCTGGGTCGAGGAACCCTACACTAAGTGCTTGCGTTTTCCTTAATTCAATGGTCTCGTACCTACATAATAAAGAAGTTTGACATTGCATTTATCGGAACTACATTAATGTAGACAACAATTTATGTAATTCATACTTACAGTACCCAACATCTCAAAAGAGACACGTCGAGAGCATCCTGGTAGTACAAGTTATGCAAGTTGTCGAATTCAATTAGGAAGCACCCATCCCCATGGTGAAAATGATCATCTTTAAAAACTCCAACGACTGACTTCGGCAGTACATCCTGGTTGGACCGCTCCATGTACCACGTATGCAATCTTTGCATCATTAATGTTAGGGTATCAAACATTTTTTGGGTCACAAAAAGCTTCCCCATCTCGAATTTCAGTCTTTGTACATTATCTTGTCCGTCTGATTTCGATTTGCCCTTATATTGTTTAAGCACAACATCATGTTCAGTCTTGGCGTCACCTGATGTGTTCGACTTGGCTCGCCTCCTTTTCAATTTCTTTGTAGGATAGACATTATGTTCTTCACGTATCTCCCGTGAACATCTAATGCTGGAATATCTCGATCTTTACTACCGGTGGCGGGGCACTTGACACTGAGGTCTTTGGTGACACTTGACCTTTGAGTCTTGGTGATGACTCCGGAACATATAATGTACGAAAGGCTAGCACTTGAAGGTCGAGGACAATGTCACGCTTGCGCCATTGAATGAACGTGTGCACTGCAGTCCCTAGAGTTGTCACCTTGTCATTTCTGGGCATTTCCAACATCATGTCGGTGAACTGCGGAAGTACCGTGTCCACTTCGACCTTTGTGTATCCGGGCGCGATTGGGGAGTTGTGCAAAACACCCCCTACTTGGCACGGATAAGCCATGCTTGAAGCAGCCTGAAGAGATATGTTCATGACCGGAATATTGAGCTGGCACGGTGTTGGTTGTTGTATGTCATCCACGGGATAACGGGCTAATGCATCATCTGGCAGTGGTGTGGATGCGCAACTGCTGCGATGGCGCGAGGTGCTTGGGAGAACAATGTTCCCGACTTCTGCATGGCTCATGGCTGCTTGTACTTGTCTTTGCACTTGTTCTTGTATTGTGCCTTGTAAATCCCGAAGCACCTCTTGCTTCATTACTTCTCGTTCATATTCGGCACGCTCTTCTTTTGCTCTCTTCCGACTCCTGTAAGAGTTGGTGTGATCAGGGAATCCCTTGCTCCAAGGTACCTTAGCCCCAACACCCCGTGTCCGACCAGGGTGCTCTTTGGTTCCTAAGGCCACGGTAAGTGCATCCTTCTCCCTATCTGGAATGAAATAGCCTTCTATAGCCTGGACGGACAACTCTTGGATTCTTTGGGACATCGCTTCGTCTTCATTAGTTTTGAAGGACAAGCCCCCACCAGAAGTGACAGTTGCCCTTGCTAACACATAGTGCTTGACTCGCTTTGGTAGTTCAAACAAGGGGCTTCTGCCAATCGATTGAGAGGCCTCTGCTTCTTGCCTCTCCCATTGGGGAATTTTTCCCGCGTACCCACCCGTGCCAAGTCTGTGGGGATGAATGTTCTTTCTGGAGATCTGTTTGTGATCCTCACTTGACTTCATTGCTGATTCATTGGACTTCATCGCCACAAACTCATCCCAGTATGGTTCCAGTTTTGGATAGTCCGTAATGGCCGACCGGTTTTTCTTCACATATTTGCAGTTCAACCGGGTCTTGAAGTTCTTCCAATAGGTACCCATGGTCATCAAGGCATCCCGACGCACGAGGTTCTCGACTCCTTCGGGGAATTCAAAGCTTTGTTTCAGCTCTATCCAAAGGTCCTCTTTTGTGGCGGCGGGCACTTTATGCCAGTCCTGATAGATGATTGGCACTTTATCCCTAACGATGCACCCGCAGGTTGATTTATATTTAGAAACTGCTGCTTGTGGTGAACTAGGAGCCCCAGTCTCTGATATGTCGGAGATAACATGTCGGCCTTCAGGCTTCTTTGATGCCCTCGTCCACGACGCCTTGCTACCGTGACATCAAGGGTAGGCGAAACTTCAGCGTCCGATGTGTGGATGTTGAGGAAGCTAGTCGGGCTTCTGCTCGGGCTCCTACTCGGGTTAGGCTCAGGGGTCCCCTCCATCTGTTGTTGATGAAGCTATTGATATAGATAAGAGAAAGAAAGTTAAGAGAAGCAAATTTAAGAGAAGGTAAGTTTAGAGTTATTTTGTACATACAAGGTTAAGAGAAAGTCCAATGATTGGTAGTGCTCTCAGGCAATTGGTGTAGCAATGCTAAAGACTAGCTCTTACCTCATCTACACCTGGGTCAAGTTTATCTCATTTGAACTAAACAATTAACTATGTAAAGAAGGCCTTGAATCCTTACCTTCCTAATCATGCAGTTTAAGGTATTAATATAATAGCTATATATCTTATTTAAAAGGTCTATATAAATATATAATAGGTATATACTTTTTTATAATCTAGGATTCCTAGTTTTTTTGATATTATAAAAATATTCTAAAATTGTAATCAACGTGAGAATAATAACTAAAATTGTAATCTTTTTAGTGTATTAATATAAAATGGAAGGATTCCAAGTTTTTTATATTCTAAAAATATCCCAAAATTGAAATCAACATGATAATAATAACTACAAGTCCATATAAATATATAATACGTATATACTTTATTTAATGCATAGGAATTAAACAATTTGTAGCATGGATGTCTACTGATTCAAGGCCTAATTCACAATCTTAATTGTTCAATTCATCGTTTGACCCAATTTGCATCATCGAGCAATAAAAGAAAAATAAGAAGAAAACATTGAAGCATTGACATAGCATATTCTAATCCTCGAATCGAAACATAACATATACTGAATAAATAAGAATCACAATTAAATAGAAGAAAGAAAGCCAAAAGATGCCTCATATAGCTATTGAAGCATTAATTGTTCAATTCATCATTACTAATCCTCCTCTTTAGAATACAGTAGCATATATGAATGGATTTGATACAACCCAAATTGAACATGAGCATATAAACCATCAATTCCAGATTTAAAAATGTAAACATTACTAATCCTCCTCTTTAGAATAAGCATATGAAGACTAGGAGGAAATAAATGCCTCAAATTGCATTTAGCTTTTAAATTATGCAAGTAATTTGAATATTTCAAAATTGCAGGTTGAAATTTCTTCGCTTGGATTATTCAACTATTTGCCTAAGTATTGCTTAGTTGTATGCTATCATTACTCAAGAGATTCATGCTTTAAGTAAACAAAAATACTGGCTAATCAGATGGAAACTGAAATTGTGAGATGAAAATGAAACCTTCATAAGTTTAGTTGCTAGGGCTAGAATCAAATTCGTGGAGGCGTATTGCCACCAGCAACAATATTGATAGTAGTGGAGCGGTAGGCAATTGTAATTCGGACTCTTCATGTATTTAATTTTTTCTTTTTTCTTTTTCCGAGAGCATGCACAGAAGCACTACAAATCCTAAAGCAATGTAGTGTTATTAGTGGAGTAGTCGGTTGTTGCAAATCAAACTTTTAATGTGCTTCTAATTTTGCACTTTGCGTTTTATTGGAGAGCATAGAAGCAATACTCATTTGTACTATATATATATCCATTCAAAACAAAATTCTAGCATGCACTGCGCTTTTTACTATATTTTACTATTTGCCTTGGATTATGCAAGGAATTAAACAATTTGTAGCATGGATTATTCAACTATTTGCCTAAGATGATTATACAGCCCCCTTATTTCTGTTCCTAGTTCTTCTCTCCATTGGTGTTATCTGTATAACTAAAATTAAGAGATAATTTTCTCCCACCTCATCGGCTCGCACAAACAACTTGTGCTGAGTGGCTATGAGCCACAATCAGACACCTCTCAAACATTTCACCATAATCAAGCAGAATTACACACAGCTAACTATTAACGGCGTCACGGTGAGTAAAACCGGGGTTTGCGGGGGGTCACCTAACCTGCTGCCGCGCGAGGTAGTCGGATTTGATGGAGGTGACGGAGGAGAGGAGCTCCGGGAGCGGAAGCATCTTGGATCCCGCACCGCCGCCTCCTTCGCGGCGTCGGCGTCGGCGCTCGGGCGGCGTGGGTGGCGTCCGGGGGTTGGCGTCGGCGCTCGGGCGGCGTGGGTGGCGTCCGGCGGCGTGGGCGGTGCCGGCGGCGTGGCGGCGGCAGCGGGGCGAGGGCGAAGCGGCAGACTTAGGTTTAGGAGTTCAAGAACACGGCGTGGAGGGACTTAGGTTTTAGGGTTCAAGGGCACGGCGTGGAGTTATATATACTGAGATAGGACTTAAAAGGGTGCAGGAGTATTTGTGTTGGTTCAATGAAACAACCGACACAACATACATATTAGTGTCGGTTCCATATTAAAACCGACACTAAATGTGAATACTTGTGCCGGTTGAAACTACGAACCGACACAAAAAAGTTAGTTTTAGTGTCGGTTCCATATTAAAACCGACACTAAATGTGAATACTTGTGCCGGTTGAAACTACGAACCGACACTAAAAATGCATTAATATAATAGCTATATATCTTATTTTAAAGGTAGGATTTCTAGTTTTTTATATTATAAGCTAGGATATATACTAAAATTGTAATCTACATGAGAATAATAACTAAAAGTCTATATAAATATATAATAGGTATATACTTTTTTTATAATCTAGGATTGCTAGTTTTTTTGATATTATAAAAATATTCTAAAATTGTAATCAACATGAGAATAATAACTAAAATTGTAATCTTTTCAGTGTATTAATATAAAAGGTAGAATTCCTAGTTTTTTATATTATAAAAATATCCCAAAATTGAAATCAACATGATAATAATAACTAAAAGTCCATATAAATATATAATACGTATATAATTTATTTAAAAGATAGGATTTCTAGCTTTTTTATATTATAAAAATATCCTAAAATTGTAATCAACATGAGAAAAACAACTAAAAGTCCACATAAATGCATATATTTGACATCATATTTATATTATATTTTTTTAAATCACATTGACATACTCCTAGCTAATTTTCTTTCACAATTTGCCCTTCTTCATGATCATCGCGATGATAGGTAGCTTCTTCCTCAGTGGTTTCTTCCTCTAGCCTAATGCTTCCATCTACGAAAGGTGGCAACTCGTCAAACTGGTTGTACTCGTCCTCATCCACGACATTCTCAACTCCGACGATCCTTCTTTTTCCGTGAAGAACAACATGGCGCTTCTTATCTGATGGGTCGATTATATAGAAGACTTGTGCTACTTGCTTCGCTAGTACGAATGGTTCATTTGTGTATCCAACATGTTCAGTATTCACAATAGTGAAGCCATACTTGTCCACCTTCACACCCTTTGGGAGTTGGACCCAACGACACCGAAACATCGGGATCTTGAAGATACAATAGTCGAGCTCCCAAATCTCCTCTATGAAACCATAGAAGCTGCTCTTCTTCGCCTATGTCGTCATAAGCATCTATGCGAACACCACTGTTTTGGTAAGTGCTTTTGCTATCTTGAGCTCTAGTGTAAAATGTATACCCATTTATATCGTATCCTTGCCATGTCACGATTGTACCTGATGGCCCCTTTGCCAACCACCTCAACGTAACTGTCGGGGATTGGTTATTTGGCAAAAGACCATGGTACCCTCGGGTTGTCCTAAAGACCGCCGACCATGCAACGCCAACAAGAGATGCTCGGAACGCACAGCGGGCATAACACCACCCGAGCATACGTGCTCGGCCTTTCCCGCACGACCATTTCCACCGACCTCGCACAAGCATGCTCGGGGAATCCACACCGCACCCAGGGATATGCTCGGTGGACTTGATCACGCGACAAGGATGGAAGGTCGCAACCAATCAGCCGAAGATCAGGGGGAATCCTACCCAATTTTCAAATTAGCGCGCGGTATAAGCACCGCAGATCTCGGAGATAACTGTATAGTGTAAATTCAGGAGGTAGTTACCTTCTTTGTACCTCTAAGCCTGATATTTAAACCCCCCCGTCTGTCGGGGGGGAGGGCACAACGACGAAGAGATAGAACACAATACACTGGAGTAGGGCTGTTATCCCGGCGGAGGGAGGCCCGAACCAGGATAAACACCGTGTCCCCCTTTCTCCCGACCTGGCATCGCTCGAACGACCTCCTCGGTCCGCACGACGGGGCTCTGTTGATCCCCCATTCAACAAGTAAGCTCGACGGGAGCCCGTTCTCCAATCGTCGACAGCTGGCGCCGTCCGTGGGGACGACAGCTTGATTCCCGTGCAGATCAAGATCCTCGAGGATGCCAAACTCGGGAGACACTCGGGACCTTTGCGTTCTTGACCACGTTGAAGACGACGACATGTACTACGCCGGCGATGGCGTGGCCAATGTGACCGATCCTATCGGTCACACTGAGTCTGGGAGCCCTTCCCCGGACACGGGAATGCGAGGACAGGACCTCCATTCCCCAGACATTACCCTCGGGGACCCCGAGGATGATTACGACAGGCTCTACGATGGCCTGGACATACCGGACGACCTAGAGTTCGACCGAAAGACTGCATCTCAAGGGGATACAATGATGTCCCCATCGCTTTCATCCCGCTCTTGTCAAGTCAACATGGCCGGGAGCCGTGCCGAGCCCGGGGAAGGATCCTCGGACACTGCTAAGTGCGACCACTACGAGGCAGCCAGACTCCACCTGGAGGCGTCTTTGGGAAAGACCCTCGCGAGCATTCGCCGCCAGGCAAAAGGGAGGCGCGCTTCCGCGGAAAGGAACTCTCGCGAGTACCGAACTCCCGATCGCGCCCCGGAGCGCCGTCAAAGCTCACCGCCGCCAATTCACCAGAAACGGGAACGGCTACAGGCCTTGGCGGCGGTCGTGCGTGACCTGCGCAGTTTCCCCGAGCAAGTGGACTTAGAGGCCGTGGGCAAGGTCGTGGCCGAAGATCTGGAGAGGCTTGCCGCCGAGCTGAAAGTCTCGGATCCTCCCCGTGACCGGGATGCCCGGAGTGTTTCCCGGGACCATCGCAAACGCTCCCCCATGCGCTCGCACAAAGGTGAATCTCGGAGCCATGCTCGGAGATCGCCCCAGACCGCTAACCTGATCCGGGAAAAGCCCCGGAACAGTTCCAGAGCAACCTCGGAGCGACACCTCTATAATCGCCCGGATTACGAGCGCTCTGAACGCTCCACGACCAAGCGGTCGTCGGCACGACCGTCGCATGAAGTCTTCTCTCGACTCGGCCCGCGTACGGGGCGTTGGGTGGAAGACCCGCGCGGAGGCCGCTATGACCGAGGGTTTCACCGCGAAACCCCGAGCTTCGGTTGCCAGGCCTTCACGAGCTCCCTCCGGAATGTCGCATGGCTGAACAGGTTCAAGCCCAGCCACATCGAAAGATTCAACGGGACCCAGAACCCGGACTAATTTCTCTCAATATATACTACCGCCATCCTCGCCGTCGGAGGCGATGAGGGGGTGATGGCGAATTATCTGCCTACGGTTCTGGACGGAGCCGCTCGTACGTGGCTCTTCAATCAGAAGGAAGGATCCATACGATCCTGGGGGCAGCTCGGCGCCGCGCTCGAAACAAATTTCCGTGAGTCGTTACATCCGCCCGGGAAAGGAGCATGACCTGGAGCGCTTGATACAGACGGACGGGGAAACCCTGCAACAGTTCGTCCAGAGGTTCATCCAGGTCCGAAACTCGATCCCGAACATATCGGACGAGTCCGTCGTCCGAGCTTTCAAGTTCGGGGTACGGGACGTGCGCTTCACGCAGGACCTAGAGATCCACCTGGATCTAACGGCAAACGAGCTCTTCCGAATGGCCGATCGATACGCCAACGCAGATGAAGCCGTCCAATGGAAGAAAATGCTGGATGAAGGGAAGCTGCCGCCTCAGCCCGGCCTAGAGACCTCGGCTAGCAAAAAGGGCTCGAATTCTGTGGATAAGAAGATCAAGAAGAAGAAGAAAAAGCAACCCTCTTGACCATGGTTGCCGCGGTGGAACAACAACAGCCCCGAGCAACCCAGCCGCAGCGCCGGGGGTTTAACGCTCGGGGAAGAGGACAACCACACAGGCCTCGAGAACGAGGCGACCAAGCAGACCAACGGGGCGACCTCTCATCGTCCGCTTCACCAGCGCGCGGGCACGACTCCACGGAATTGCCGAACGTGGACCTACCGCCTGGAGCAGTTTTACAGCGGCAAGGGTCCCATGCCGACGCTTCCAGAGCAGGGTGAAAATGGCAAAGGTAAACAGCCCGTCGAGGAAAGTGAGGATGACATGAAATACCAAGAACCACAGAATCACATAGCGGTCATCTTCGGGGGCTCCTCCGCCTACAAGTCCCGCCGGGACTTAAAGGACGCCGCAAGGGAAGTGCACCATGTTACCCAGGGTAAGCCTCCGGTGCAGCAGCTGAAATGGTCTGAGATGTCCCTCACGTTCTCCAAGGACGATTGTCCCCTTGGAATGACCAAGCCGCAGAAGCTCCCAATGGTCGTGAGCCCCACCATCAGTAACACTGTCGTTGCTCGGGTCCTCATAGATTCCGGAAGCTCCTTGGACCTGATCTCAGCCAAGGTCTTGGACGAGATGCAGATTCCCCGCTCCAAGATCAAGAGCATAGCCGTCCCCTTTTTCGGGATAGTCCCGGGCACCTCGGTGAAGCCTCTGGGCCAGGTCGTTCTGCCCGTAACTTTTGGTGGCCCGAGCAATTTCAGGACGGAGCTAATCACCTTCAAGGTGGTAGACTTTGAGTCGGCCTACAACGCCATCCTCGGCAGACCAGCCTTGGCCAAGTTCATGGCCGCTTTGCATCACGCATATCAGTGTTTAAAGGTTCCTGGGCCGAACGGGGCAATAACCGTAAAAGGGAATCACAAATCCGCGCTGAATTGCGACGAAAAGACCTTGGACATGGTCGGCCAATTGCCCGTTCGCAGCCCCGAACAAGAGCCGAAGCATTCCCTGCCTAAACTTGCCCTCCAGCCTGGAGGAGAGACCAAGGCTGTTCCGCTCAACGAGTCGGAACCGGCCAAGGTCGTTCATTTGGGATCTTCCTTAGATCCCAAATAGGAACTCGAGCTCATCACCTTCCTTGGGGCAAGCTCGGATGTGTTCGCCTGGGAACCATCCGACATGCCCGGGGTCCCAAGGGAGGTGATCGAGCACAAAGCTTGATTCGACGACAAAAAACCAGTGAGACAGAAACTTAGACGCTTTTCCCCGGAAAAACAGGCAATCATCCGGGAGGAACTCGACAAACTCCTAAAAGCTGGCTTCATCAGAGAAGTCGAACACTCCGAGTGGCTAGCCAATCCAGTTCTGGTCAGCAAGAAAGGAGGCAAGTGGCACATGTGCGTCGATCACACGGGTCTGAACGCGGCATGCCCAAAAGACAACTATCCGTTGCCTCGCATAGATCAATTGGTGGACGCGACGGCAGGATCACAGACCATGAGCTTCCTAGACGCCTATTCGGGCTATCATCAGATCAGCCTGTCGCGCGAAGACGAGGAAAAGACTTCCTTCATCACCCCATTCGGTACCTTCTGTTATACGACCATGTCTTTCGGTCTAAGAAATGCGGGAGCAACCTTTCAGCGCCTCATGCAGAAGACTTTCGCAGACCAAGTAGGTCGAAATTCGGAGGTCTATGTCGATGACATAGTTGTCAAAAGCAAGAGTACTCCGAGTCACGTTGCTGACTTGGAAGAAACCTTCTGTAACCTCAATAAACATCGAATAAAGCTAAATCCAGAAAAATGCGTGTTCGGCGTGAAAGCTGGCAAGGTGCTCGGCTACATGGTCGGGCTACAAGGTGTCGGGGCAAACCCGGAGAAAATCGAAGCCATCGAGAACATGAGGTCGCCCACGTGCGTGAAGGAAGTACAAGCTCTGACTGGAAGAATGGCCGCTTTAAGCCGGTTCATTTCCCGGCTGGGGGAGCGGGGACTACCTTTCTTTAAAGTCCTCCGCAAGCACGATGGCTTCACATGGACGGAGGAAGCCGATCGCTCGTTCGAAGAGCTAAAACAGTACATCTCCAAGCCGCCCGTCCTCGTCACACCCGCAGCGGGGGAAGAATTGCTACTATACCTGGCGGCAACCCCGCAAGCGGTAAGCGCGGTGTTAGCAGTAGAGAGAGATGGTTCCCAACGACCTATCTATTATGTCAGCGAAGTGCTTCATGGACCAAAGGAGCGTTACCCCGAGGTCCAGAAACTACTATATTCATTGCTGATGGCCTCCAGGAAGTTGCGCCACTACTTTCAAGCACACAAGATCGTGGTACCGACCAGCTTCCCTCTCAGGGAAATCCTGAAAAACCAGGACGCCTGTGGTCGCATAGCCAAGTGGGCAATGGAGCTCGCCGAATTCGAGATAATGTTTTCGGCCCGCACGGCGATCAAATCGCAAGTCCTCGCTGACTTCGTGGCGGAATGGTCGGCTCCAGCGCCACCGGCCTGCGAAACCACCGGATCAAGGAGAGACCGTTGGACCTTGTATTTCGACGGATCCCGAGCGTACGAACGCTCGGGGGCTGGCGTCGTTTTGGTCTCCCCAGATGGAGAACAAATCCAGTACGCCATCCAACTACATTTCGCCGCGACCAACAACGCGGCGGAATACGAAGGCCTCTTGGCCGGACTCCGAGCGTGTAAATCGCTAGGAGTCCAACGGCTGACTGTGAAAGGCGATTCACAGTTGGTCGTGAACCAGGTCAACAAGGAGTATCAGTGTTCCGATACCTCAATGGCGCTGTACCTGGCCGAAGTAAGGAAGATGGAGAAATACTTCAAGAATTTCGAAGTAATCTACATCCCCAGGAAGGATAATTCCCTGACCGACCAATTGTCTAAGGTCGGTTCCTCTCAAACCACCGCTCAGGCGGGGGTGCTTGTCGAGCACCTATATAAGCCCTCCATTCCCTCTGAAGAGGAGGCACCAGAGACCGGCGGTAGGGTCTCCTTCCTCGAGCAAAGTGCAAATTGGATGACGCCATTCATCCAATACCTTGCGCATGGGACATTGCCCGAGGAAGAAGCCGAGCGTTCCCGGCTAACGAGGCGATCTTCTCAGTACAAACTGATCGAAGGCGACCTATACCAGAAAGGCGCATTAGGAATCCTTTCCAGATGCGTCTCTCAGGAGGAAGGCCAGTACCTTCTTCGTGATATCCATGAAGGAATGTGCGGAGCTCACTCGTCTTTCAGAACGCTTGTGAGCAAGGCCTTCCGACTAGGATACTACTGGCCCACGGCCTTGGCGGACGCACGGTCAGTCGTAATGACCTGCCGAGCATGCCAGTTTCATGCTCGAAAAGCCCGTCAACCAGCATATGCCCTGCAAACCATACCACTCTCGTGGCCGTTCTCGACCTGGGGACTCGATGTCCTTGGACCCTTCCCCCGAGGTCAGAAAGGCTGCAAGTACTTGCTCGTGGCCATCGACACTTTCACTAAGTGGATAGAGGCCGAGCCCGTCTCAACCATCTCGGCCCAGGCGGCCAAGAGGTTCCTCCGTAGCAATGTGATAACTCGGTTCGGGATACCCAGCCGTCTCATCACAGACAATGGGACCCAGTTCACCAGTGAACTATTCCAAAGTTACTGCGAGGAGGTCGGGACCAAGGTCTGCTTCGCCTCTGTGGCGCATCCACAGAGCAACGGAGCAGCCGAACGAGCAAATGGGCAGCTAGTCCAGGGCATAAAAAAGAGGGTCTTCAAGAGCCTCAACCAAAGACGGCAAGAATGGGTGGATGAGCTTCTGCCGTTCTTTGGTGCATCCGCACCACGGCGAAGTCGAGCCACAAAGTAAACGCCTTTCCAACTCGTCTCACGGTGCGGAGGCCATTCTGCTGCCGAAATCGTCTTTGGGTTCCCCAAGGGTGCAACTGATCGATTCCATCGATCAAGAGGTTGAGCGCCTCGTCGACCTGGACCTCATCGAAGCAACACGCGAACGGGCGTTGCTCCGGTCTGCGGTTTACCTACAGGCTCTTCGTAGGCACGCAGCCAAGACAGTCCGACCTAGGGCCCTACAAGTCGGCGACATGGTCTTACGAAGAGTTCAAGACCCGTCGAAAGCCAATAAGCTGACCCCAAGGTGGGAGGGACCCTACACGGTCGTGTCTACAGCACGCCCGGGGGCTGTTCGCCTCGCGATGCCAGATGGTCGGGAGCTCACCAGCACCTGAAACATCGATCAACTACGTAAGTTCTACGTTTAGGCGCGTACCCCTGTCTCGCACCTCTTGCGTTTTTTCCTATAAAACATTTCCCTTCCTTCTCGTGTTTTGTCCTCGCTTTTTTCGAACGAGCATCGTCGTCAACCAACACTACAGGCGAGCTTATCCGACAAGTATGTGCGCACCATTTCCCTTGGCCCCCGGCCGGATGCTCGCCCAATCGTCCACTTTCCACAGTAGCTCTTCACTGTATGCATGGTCGGGCGCGGGCATCCACTCTAAGCCCGGTTCAGTGACCACTCGGGTATGGCGGCTCTACGTATTGTTGGTTTAAAGCTCGTCTACTCTGTGCTCATACTTCTCTCGACACAACCGACCTGCTTAAATCGTTCAAAAATCGTTACGACCAAAGCATCCCTTAACTTCCCCATGAACAAGCTCGTGCTCGCAACAGTGAAGGCACGACCTTTGTCCATGGCGGGGGCTCCGTACGATAGGAACGTTTCATCCTTCCTTCCAAGGATTCTTTGCTCGTATATGTGTTATGTGCTCTTATGCAGGGACTTGTTTTTCAAGAACTAAGATCATGTAAGCATATATTGGAGACGAACTCGAGAAAAAACAGGCAAGGACCCAAACATCTGCGACTTTGCTCATTTAACCCAAAAGATTATTTTCTTTTCTACAGGATTTACACGAACTAAAAAGGGATCTAAGTCCTACGCTCGGCCTGGAGGGCGGCGAGCTCGTCCTTAAGGGAGTCGACCTCCGCCTCCAGTCCAGACCTTCGGCCAGACATGCGACCTTCGGCTGCGCTTTCCGAGGCGCTGCGCCTCCTTGAGCTAGGCTTCCTCGCGCTCGAGCTCGGCCCGAAGGTCGGCGGCTGGTCAGAACCTCTGCCGTAGCTTCACCAGCTCCTCCTCGAGCTCGGCGCATACGCTCTGAAGTGCTCTTCGTCGCCTCGCTCGGAAGAGCTGATCCCGGCTCGGAGATGAGGCTCTTCGCCGACTCCGGTGCTTCAGGTCGGCCTCGCGCACCTCGGAGACCCGACGCTCGAGATCGGCGATCTTGGCGTCTTGCTCGCGATGGTACGCCCAGAACTCTTCTGCTGGAACTGCGGAGGCGTCGATGTCCTCCATAGCCTTCGCAGCAAACTTCGAGCAAAAGAGGAAAGGAAGTCAAGAAAAACCCCCAGAAGATTGCTCGCCTCAGGTAAAAAAATGGGAGCGAAGGACTTACCAAAAGAGCCCGGCTGACCAACTTATCTTGGAGCCGAAGGGGTTAACCCACGCAGGGTCATCCTGATCCCGAGCTGGCGCGTCTGGATCTTGCCCCTCTTGGGCACCCGATGCTTCCAGGAGGGCAACGACGTTTCCTTCTTCGACCAACCCCAGGACGCCCTGAGGTTGGTCTTCCACGTCAACAGGCGGCTCGTGGCCGCCTTCCTCCTGCCCGGCCGCTGCGCTCGGGGGCTGGACGCCGACTGCAGGCGCTTCCGCCCCTTGCACCTCCGCGACCGGAAGCGATTGGAGCTCCACGCCCGGAGGCGATTGGTCGAGGACGACCACCTCCGACCCGTAGTCCGCGGCTGGGGGCAGCTGGTCGTCAATGACCTCCTCCTCTCCATGGTCCGCGGATGGAGGCAGCTGGTCGAGCTCGGCGACCACTTCCGCGGCTGGAAGTGGCTGGTCGATCACGACCGCATCTCCCCCTTGGTCCGCAGTTGGAGGTGGCTGGCCGGCAGCGACCGGCTCCTCCTCTTGGCTTGCGGCCAAGGGCGGTGGGTCGAGAGCCACCACCCCTTGACCATCAGAGCCCGTCGCTTGGGGCTCGCTTGCGCTTACCCCTTCGCAAGGGACCAAGGCCAAGGCTTCTTGGTCCTCAGCCCCCTGCGGCTCTTGCTCCTCCGCGGCTGGAGTAGGTTTCACGTCCGCTGAAGGAAGGTCGAGCCCCGCCGAGGGAAGCTTGGACTCCGTTGAGGCCGCAGCTGGCACCGACTCCTCCCCCATCTCGGCCATTACTTGGTCGACGACGCGGTCGAGCTCGGCGTCAACTGCAGAGTCGATAATTTCCTCAGCCATCTGACGGAAGTCCAAAAGCAACATCCGAGCTATCACGCCCACGCCAAACAGGGTCGGGGATTGGTTATTTGGCAAAAGACCATGGTACCCTCGGGTTGTCCTAAAGACCGCCGACCATGCAACGCCAACAAGAGATGCTCGGAACGCACAGCGGGCATAACACCACCCGAGCATACGTGCTCGGCCTTTCCCGCACGACCATTTCCACCGACCTCGCACAAGCATGCTCGGGGAATCCACACCGCACCCAGGGATATGCTCGGTGGACTTGATCACGCGACAAGGATGGAAGGTCGCAACCAATCAGCCGAAGATCAGGGGGAATCCTACCCGATTTTCAAATTAGCGCGCGGTATAAGCACCGCAGATCTCGGAGATAACTGTATAGCGTAAATTCAGGAGGTAGTTACCTTCTTTGTACCTCTAAGCCTGATATTTAAATCCCCCCCGTCTGTGGGGGGGGAGGGCACAACGACGAAGAGATAGAACACAATACACTGGAGTAGGGCTGTTATCCCGGCGGAGGGAGGCCCGAACCAGGACAAACACCGTGTCCCCCTTTCTCCTAACCTGGCATCGCTCGAACGACCTCCTCGGTCCGCACGACGGGGCTCTATTGATCCCCCATTCAACAAGTAAGCTCGACGGGAGCCCGTTCTCCAATCGTCGACAGTAACACTCGTTTCTTTCCCAGTCATGTGTTCCTTAAACCAATGATTGAACAAACGGTTGTGCTCTTTTATTATCCAAACCTCTGATCGTCCTTGGTTTTCCCTCCGTAGCTCATCCTTGTGCAAGTCCATATACGAGGACACCTCAACTGATTGTTGCAAGACTGTGAAATGTGCTTGTTCGAACAAAACATGATCGTAAGTATTTATTGATTTCTTTCCGATGACTCCTTTCCCGGCTAGCCTACCCTCATGTCGAGATATAGGCACACCAACCGGATCGACGTTGTCCATGTAATCGACGCAGAACTCGATAACCTCCTCAGTTGCATAACCTTCTACAATGCAGCCCTCTGGCCGAGATCGATTACGTACATATTTCTTCAGTACTCCCATGTACCTCTCAAACGGGTACATCTGATGCAATAATACGGGGCCACATATCTTTATCTCATTCACAAGGTGAACAATGAGATGGACCATGATATCAAAAAAGGATGGAGGAAAATACATCTCCAGTTGGCAGAGAGTCTTGACCACATCATCCTGCAGTTCACATAATCCAACGGGATCGATGACCTTCTGTGAAATTGCGTTAAATAAGAAACATAACCTCATTATTGTCTCTCAGACTTTGTCAGGCAAAATACCTCTAATTGCAACAGGAAGCATTTGTGTCATCATCACATGGCCATCATGAGACTTCATTCCATTTAACTTCAAATCTTTCATCGAGACCAGTTTTTTTGATGTTTGCGGAATAACCGGACGGAACTTTCACACCATGTAAGCACTTGCAAAGTTCTGTTCTCTCTTTCTTGGATAGAGTGTAGCAAGCTGGGGGTAGATAAAGTCGGCTCGACCCGGTATCTTGAGGATGTAGCTCGGATCTTATTTTCATATCTTCTAGGTCCTTTCGTGACTTTAGTCCATCCTTGGTTTTGCTACGAATATCCAATAAAAGACCAATCAAGCTGTCACATACATTCTTCTCTACGTGCATAACATCGATGCAGTGTCGAACTTCTAAGTCTTTCCAATAGGGCAAGTCCCAAAATACTGATCTCTTCTTCCATGTGGTCTTCTCAGTTCGGGATCTTGAAGTATTATATCTACCTTTTCCAAGTACAACATTAATATCCTTAACCATATCATATACTTCTTCCCCACGACGAGGCCTTGGAGCTAAACCGTTCTCCTTTGTTCCGTCAAATTGTTTCTTCATATTGCGGTAGGGGTGATTCCTTCGAAGGAACCTACAGTGACGCATATATACAGTTTTTCTTGAGTTCTTCAGCCACACACTTTCTGTTTCATCCAAGCACTGTGGACATGCTTTGGCCCCTTTTATAGTACGACCAGATAAGTTACCTAGGGCAGGAAAATCATTGATGGTGCAAAACAATAATGCATGTAGAGTGAAGTACTCCCGTTTGTACTCATCCCATACCTGCACACCTTCATTCCACAAGATCGTAAGATCTTCCACCAATGGTTGCAGGTATACATCAATATCGTTGCCAGGTTGTCTCGGCCCTTGAATAAGCAGCGACATCATAATGTACTTTCGTTTCATACACAACCAAGGAGGAAGGTTGTAGATACAGAGTCACGGGCCAAGTGCTATGAATGCTACTCATATTACCGAAAGGATTCATTCCATCTGTACTCAATCCAAACCTTATATTCCTAGGTTCATTTCCGAAGTTGTTCCTGAAGAGCCTATCGATGGTTCTCCACTGGGCAGAATCAGCAGGGTGTCTCAGCTTTCCATCCCTCTTACGCTCTTCCGAGTGCCATCGCAACAATTTGGCGTGCTTTTTGTTTCCAAATAAACGCTTCAACCGAGGGATTACTGGCAAATACCATACCACTTTAGCAGGAGGTCCTTTCTTCACCTCGCTGACATTGCTGTCATCACTCTTCCGCTTGTATCTTGATGATTTGCATACCGGACATACATGCATGTCTGAATACTCTTTGCGATAGAGTATACAGTCGTTTGGACATGCATGTATTCTTTCTACTTGCAATCCCAATGGACATACAACCTTCTTTGCAAGATATGTGGTTTCAGGCAATACGTTTCCCTCTGGAAGCATGTCCGCCAAGAGATGTAACAACGCCGTGAAACTTTTATCGGACCAACCATTGCTTGCCTTCAATTTTAGTAGTGAAAGCACGGTGTGCAACTTTGTGTATTCCTCCTTACAACCCGGGAACAAAGGTTTGTCGGAGTCCTCCATCAAACATTGGAATTGATTAAACTCTCTCTGACTAGTGTAGTTCCTTCGCATCACGCAACATCCGAGGCAGATTATTGTCATCATCCACGAGCAACCTATCCTCATCGGATCCGAGCCGATGTCGTATACCATGTTGGCAGCTCCGTCGTTGATGACGTTATCCCCTTCATGTATGATCTCTTCTTCACCGTGCCTTGTCCAATGTGTATATCCAGGTAAAAAACCCCTTCGAATCAAGTGCAACAAGTGGATATGCTCTTTGTCTGAAAACATCTTCTGATTCTTGCAATCAATACATGGACAATGTATGCATTCCTTTTTCTTTTGCAACTTGTCCTCCTCAGCGAATCTTAGAAAAGCAGAGACGCCATCGATGTATTCTCGACTGTAACATGCACTGCTGTACATCCATCTCCGGTCCATCTACGATTAATTAACATAAACGATTATCAAAATAAACCTTTAATTTGAACCACATATAAATTAACCTTAGTTGAACTAGATGTAAGCATTAAATTTCAACTGGATCAACAATAATAGATAGACATAATTTTAATCTACATTATATAATACTAAGCAAAACTTCATCTAATGGAGCTAGGTAATAAATTCAACATCTACAAAATGCTAGATCAATAAAAACAAAATCAACATCTACAAAATGCTAGATCATATAATTTAATCTTAATTGAATCAAATGTAAACATTAAATTTCAACCAGATCATTACAAATCAATGCTTATTAAAATTTAATATATGTTTGATAATAATTAATTAGCTAACAATAATAGATGGACATAATTTTAATCTACAGTATATAAAACTAAGCAAAACTTCATCTAATGGAGCTAGGTAATAAATTCAACATCTACAAAATGCTATATCAATAAAAACAAAATCACCATCTACAAAATGCTAGATCATATAATTTAATCTTTATTGAATCAGATGTAAACATTAAATTTCAACTAGATCATTACAAATCAATGCTTATTAAAATTTAATATATGTTTGATAATAATTAATTAGCTAACAATAATAGATTGACATAATTTTAATCTACATTATATAAACCTAAGCTACATATCAAGAGAGGAGAAGAAATTACATTATATAAAACTAAGCTATACATTATATAATTAAAACTAAGCTACATTATACAAAACTAAGCTACATATCAAGCTAGGTAATAAATTCATCATCTACAAAATGCTACACCAATTAAAACAAACTAAATCTAAACCTACATATAAATTAACCTTAATTGTACAAATTCTAAACATTAAATTGCATCTAGAACGCCACATATCAAGAGAGGAGAAGAAATTATTCACCTTAGAACAACTAGAGGAAGTACAAACAATAAAAATGCAGCAAATGCAATCAATGGAGCAAGAAGGAAAGAAGGAAGAGTTTGCTGTCGGGGAGGAAGAACTAATCGGGAATGGAGCAGGAGTTGCGAGTAGTAGGTTATATAGGGGGGCGTATTAGTGTCAGTTCGTAAACGGAACCGGCACAAATTTTACTTATTTGTGTCGGTTATTGTTACAACCGACATAAATAATGATTTATTTGTACCGGTTCCAATTAAAAACCGACACTAATACTTGGGAAACTATTTGTGTTGGTTTGTGATTAACACCGACACTAATAATTTTATATCTGTGCCGGTTCCATATACAAACCGACACAAATACTATTTATGTCGGTTTCAATTACAAACTGACACTAATACATAATTATTTGTGTCGGTTGTAGTTACAAACCGACACAAATAAGATTCCTGCCATTTTGAGTTTTAGAACCGACACAAAATATTTATCTCTGTCGGTTCGCAAAAAACCGACACAGATGGGCCGACGCCTATTGCTTGTTCTGTAGTAGTGACTTAGGGTGCGTTTAGTTGCCTGTACCAAGTGGTACATATATGAGATGGTTCAAAAAAAAAGTCATCCATGCGTTTGGTTACTTGAATGGAACCATCCCATCTTGGATCAAGTGATACAAATTTGAGGAATATTTCCTCTAGATACTGAACCATTTCACTCACCTAAAATAATGAAACCAAATGGTATAGGACCATCCCGTCCCATTCAACCTCATCCCATGAACCAAACACACTCTTAGTTGCCAAATATTCCTGAAGGGTCATTGCCTGTGGCCCAATCGACGAGTGCTCTTCTACAATGTGTGGGAAATATACCCTAGTGGTCAATCATAGATATAATTAATAGATGTTTATGTTTTCATATTGATTAAATAAATACCGTATTATATATCATCAAATATGTGATTTGATCGTGAGAATCTGTAATATGTTTTTAGTATTATTATAAATGGTCTATTGTTGTTCAATTTATTGGAGCGTCAAATACTTTTTTACATAGGCAAGCATATGACCGTGTGATGAACATGTTTTGCGGATCATGCATACGTGATATAAACACAATCATATGTATAATTTGTTGGTGAACATTGTATTGGATAAACTAATTATAAAACACTACATTAGGCATTACATGTCTGTCATCAGTTGGTTTCATACAATATTTATAATTGATCCTTTAACCTGAGACATACATAAATCCCAACATGAGGATCATATTATTTGAATTTACTAATAGCTTCCTGTAATAGGATAATTATATTAGTTACATTCGAGAAAGTATCGAGACATATGGAGGGCGGCGTATGGTCAAGATGGAATCTTGTCATCCTTTTTATACGAATACAAAGATATCTCAAGGTCACTCAAAAAAGATAAACTAAATGTAATATCACGAGTGGTTATCCTAATTTTAGGGCTTCCTGGTTCGGGTGTTTGATTGTCCTGCTGGTGATTTGTGGGGAGTCAAGGAGTAGGTGGAGAGAAGTCTTTTATTCCTTATAAAATTTTCCCCACCTAATTCTCCCACCTCACCTTATCCTCTCTCTCTCTCTCTCACTTTTCTTTCTTTTTTTCTGACCTTCTTCCTATTGGCTCGATGGCGCCGCTCCCTACCCGGCCGACGTCGCCCCGAGCTCGGCCGCCCCACGTGCCGCATCCCCAGCTCGGGTGTCGCCCCGCACGCCGTCTCTCCCAGCCCGGTGCCGCCTGCGTGCCGCCTCTCTCGGCCGATGCCACCCAGGCTCGGTCGCCCGCTGCTGCCTCTCCGGCCCAAGACCGCCCAGCGCCACCTCCCGGCTCGGCGCTGCCTGCGCGCCACCTCTCCCGGCCGATTCCACCCCGAGCTCGGCCACCCCGCGCGCTGCCTCTACCGGCTCGGGCGCTGCCCCACCACATCGCCTGGCCCTCGGCTCTCCATTGCCAGCTCCTGGCGGCGCCACCGCATCACCCGGTCGCGCCCCCTTCCCCCTGCCCCTCCTAGCTTCAGCCGAAGTGCCCCCTCTTGCCTTCTTCCTGTGGTGAGCACTCAAAGCACATTTAAATTTAGGTGTTTGGTTTCTTGGTGCATGCCAGGTGTTTGTTGAAATGCTTAAAAGATTTTTAATTTCCTCATCTCAAGTTTTCAATGGCAATGTTTGATTTGACTGACATACACATTTGGGGATAAACCTGTTGTGAAATCCTTTGTGACTGTTGTTGGTTGGTAATTGAAGTAGTTGTGTAATTGGTGCATAAGACTTCGATCCCTATTAGGTTGTGTTTAAACTGTAGTGTTGCTTGATTTTGCATGATCTAGTGATTTCGCAAGGATATGGATTAATAGTGGTTCTGGTCATTGGAATGCTTATTCTCATGTCTGATCAATTTAGTCTGTCTACTGTGAAAGTGGGATTGAAAAGGGTGTTCATATTTAGATATTGAAGTGATAGTTGAGACTTGGTATTTCAAAGGTAGAGAATAGTGTTTATGAGGTGCTTGCGTAGCCATAATTAAGGCACAGAAAGGGGTAAGGTTGCTTATGCTTCATACCCTTATTTACTTGCACTAGTGCTCGCCTATTGCCGATTATTTCTGGAATTACATGCTGAGAACTTGATCTTATTATGTGTAAGAGTAATACAATCATGTTTAGGCAGAGAGTTGTTTCAGGTTTTGATCGTCGTTGTATTAAATAAGTTGTGATTAATCGTTTGGTCCGTAAATTGTGTTGTTATGATTTCTGTTTCCAAGGGAAGTGGCCTCTTCTTCGCGCGCCACTTCACTTCCCGCGGATTAAAGGCAAATACATTGTGTTGTTGAGTATGGTTGTGTGTTAATATGTGATGCTCCCTATTTTAGTTATTGCTCTGTAAATTTAGATGAATTTGGATGAGAATGGGCTTTTGGCAAATTCGTGGTTCAAGTGAATGGGGATGATATGAGCTTGGTTTAAATGATTAAGTCGGTTTTCTTTTAGACTGTGTATATAAGAATTATTGAAGCTGTCATGTATGACCACATTGCTCTATTTGTTATCATATTGCTTTCTGTGGATTATATGCAATTGTGGGTATGGATCGTGCTCTATACCTGTTATGATGAGAATGGGATCATGTGGCAAGGGATCATTTAGTCAGAATGATTGTCGGCAAATGAAAAGTAAGTATGTAAATTGTTTCCTTTGGAAGTGTTATCGATTGCATCGGTTACATTCATGTTCTGCATGAGACATAGGCCAGGTCGGTGAGAAAGTCATAACTAATCCAGTGAGGTCAGTGAGAAAGTTATGACTAATCCGGAGCGCCACTAGAAAGTCTGTAACACCCCGGCATTTAGTGTGCCCGAATGCTACCAAACATAGACTAAACAACATCTAAATACCATAATTAAACATAAATTATAGCAAATGCGCACATGCTAAAAACCGAAATTTCGGCAGCATCTCCTTTGTTTTATCATGATTTGAACGATAGCAATATCATAGCAAAATATTTCATAACATAAGACATCTAAAGCAGCAATATATAATGGATAAAACATCATCATAAACAATTAAACCAAACCCAACCACACAAATAGCTATAGCTAAGCAAAGAAGATCAACAACACATTAAAATTATTCCATACACCTAGTTCAGGGCACTGTTATTATGATCATGACTCAAGGTTGGTAAATGTGACTGGAACTACGTGAAGATGTGTAGCTAATGCCCTTTTCCACATGCCGGTGTCATGGTACCT
The DNA here is from genome assembly GCA_036346355.1 of Rhipidocladum racemiflorum. Classification (NCBI taxonomy): domain Eukaryota; kingdom Viridiplantae; phylum Streptophyta; class Magnoliopsida; order Poales; family Poaceae; genus Rhipidocladum; species Rhipidocladum racemiflorum. Next base: position 13,772,302 of record CM070584.1, read on the forward strand.
AAAAAAACAACATAAACACAAGCGTGAGTTCATCACTCAGCAAGTATATTGCAATGGTACAAACAAAAACAATTACATGGCTGTGAGGACCCCCTCTTCCTATACCGTACTGTACGCCGTCTACTGTAGCGTATAGCACCGTATAGCAACAGGAAGCCTCGACACCGAAGATCTGAACCTAAAAATTCGATCGACGGGATCGAACCCTTAGCTTCGGACCCGGTGCTCAGACGCATCTCGACATCGATCCCTGGATCAGTAGCCCAGTATCGCGTACCAACAACACGAGTACCAAGGCACGGAAGGATAAACTACGATAATTTACATAACTGGGTGTAAACCTTGAACAAGAGTATTACAGAAACCAAAAGAAGTAAAGCGACAATGAAACAAAAGAAAGACAACCAAGAAATGGCCGACCACCCCACAAAGCTACCGATCGAGGGAGGGACTACGGCCGCAACACTCGCAGAAAAGGGGCTCGCCATCATCCGGGACATCATCATTACCTTCCTCTGTGGAAAAAGAGTTAGCAGCAACGGTGAGTACACGTATGTACTCGCAAGACTTTAGTGTATGCGAATATAATTAAATGCAGGCTGATTCAACGGGTAAAGCTTTTACACTGGGTTAGTTGCAGAAAGCTGGATTTAAAACAGTTCATCGAAAAGTAATACATAATTTGAAAGACAGCAGTTTGAATAAAACATATTTACAGCGTATGTAACAACTGAGCTCCACAGCTGCCACCATCCATGGTCGCAACTGGGATACGAATCGACATCCATACATAATCCCATCGAGAATCATATACACATATCCACAATTCCATCAAGTACCATTCCACCACATACTTTATACCGACTCCGAAATAGATTTTCGTTTTCAAAACCAAACCAAATCTCTATACTTGATATGATTAGAGAAGATTGCTCATAACCGTGAGCACGGCTAATCGATTAGAATTATTTGATACTCTGCAGAGTTTGCGCACTTTACCCAAACACAACTCAGACTTGCATCCCTGTCATCCAGGGTACACGCGATACACGAGGTATCCGATATACAAGAATGATCTATTCTTTCCCATCGTTGAGGTTATAGCCACACCCCAGTACCGGTGACGACAAATCCACTACTATGGCGATAAGAGGCCAACCACCACTCAGGCGGCCACGGAATACTCATCGTGACGACGGCGAATTGTTGGCCGCGGCATTACCCCATAGCAAGGCGTACACCGTTGTATCAACAAACATGAACCGGAGCGATTCCTGCTGCAAAAGTACAAGCGCACACACGAAGGCGCATACGGCGGTCGTGAGGACACACACACCGCGCTTGATTTGCTCAACACAGGAAAAGGTCCACTCTTCGCCTACCAACAGGCATGGCTATCCCCTCACACTTCAAGTACTAGAATAGGCCGCCCCATCCCAGCATTGCGCGGTTGCACGGTGTTCAATTCAAAAACCGTCACAAGTTCGGTCCTTATATTTTTGCCTAGTGACTCAAGCGGGGAACTCCACTTAACTCGCCAACCAATCACCACCATGTTTAACTAGCACATATTATACCTCCCGCCAAGTCTAATTACCAACTAGACACTTCACATTTTTATCAATATACCTTTACCATTCACATTTCCAAAACTTTTCCAAAACCAATTACATTTATCATAATTTTGAGCATTTGGTAAGGACTGACTTTGCTCACCTCTATTGCAGTTGTCTAAGCGTATGCAATTACTAAATCGTTTATACCCAAGTGACATTTTATTAAATTGTCTAACCCTACTAAGGTTATCAATGATCTCAGGAATTAAATTGAGGGAAACCACCAAATCGTGGTATATCTACCATTCCCACAAACTAGCAATTTCTTGAATATAAACAATGCATATGGTTTGAGAAATCAAAGTAGACATCGTGGAAATATAGGTTTCAAGATGGTCAAAGGAGGTGCTTGCCTTGTTGTTGCACTTCGGTGATGTCCGGATGATGCTCGGGTTGTTCGAGGCGAAGCCCGACTACCGCCTCTAATCGGTCAAAGCAACAAAAACGCATGTAAAGAAATACAACTTAGCAAAAGAAAGTTTTAAATGCACCATGAAGTGCATGCAATACACAAGAATGAAGTACAACCAAGAAACCTCAAGAAACAACGCACTTTCGGACAACACAACACGGCCGACAGACAGCCTAACCCGGATAGTCCGGGTTTTGCATCCGACAATCGGACAGCCGGACACTCCGGACCGCTTCGTCGGATACTCGGACAATCCGGACACTCCGGACCATATGCCCGGATACTCCGGTCCTAGGGCATTTGGTCCAACTCGACGAGGAGACGGAGACCTTACCACTCCCTACAACTTCACCGCGACCCGATCTACGACTTTCGTACACCTAGCGAACCGGAAGGAGTTCCGAACTAGCCGATTCTACGAGAAAACGTCGCTAACCCGCCAAACCTCTAACTCACACCAATAACTTCTTAAATCGACATTACTACTACCCGATCTACCACTCTAGCATACCACATTCACTAATCCCAATCCCATTTTCAACCCTAGAACCACTACACCCAAAACCCTAGAATCCAAGTTCAACCCTAGCCTCCCAAATCCAAACCTAAGTCCTAATCCCACCATGAACGACTCTAGAACCCAAGAATCCATGAATCAAACCCTAAGAGAAAAGCTTAACTCCATGGTAGATGGAGGAGGAGCAAGGCCGGGTTGTGGATGGGGAATGTCGGCTTGGTGAGGAGCACACCGAGATGGAGGAGTCACCGGGAGGGTCACCGGCAGTGGCTCATGGAGAGGAGCTCGGGGTGGTGGAGAGAACACCAAGGAAGTGGGGAAACCAAAGTAGAAGAAGAAAGAATGGAAGGGAGCCACGAAATGGGACTTTTATACAAAACCCCACGCCAATACGGACTCTCGGACTCAACCCGGAGACTCGGGTTGGGGTCTTGAGAACACTAACCCGGACACTCCGGACATTGGTCCGACACTCGGAGTTGGACCTTCGGCCAGCCCAATCCGGACACTCGGACTTTGTCCTGACATTCCGGTTGGATCCGATACTCGAGTGTGGATCCGGATACTCCTGGACATCCTAACTTTTGAACTTGGGCCTTGACGGCTAAAGCTTCCAGGGTTGATTACTAATTGTCCCAAAGTATTTTGGAAGTTAATAGGGTCACAGGCACTTGCCCAACCTAATTCGAATTTACTTATGAGCGAAATTACTTAAGTTGAAGGGTTCTTTCGATCCCAAGCAAGTATGTTCACTCAAGATACT